>CM029501.1:5410692-6610692 GCA_017140595.1 Eucalyptus curtisii | reverse complement strand
ATAAATGTCGAAGTCGCACGGATTGTTTGTATTGCTCCTCCTATGTACAACCATAGAATCTCGAGTTGGATATTTTTCTAACATTTAATTTCACGTGCCGGCCTACAGAATCGTCTCCATCGTCATCAATTGTATGTACCTAAGGCAACTGTAATTATTCACCAACCCATTTAACTTACAATCTACGTAGCACCGACACGGACACGCGACACGCGACACGACACGACACGACACGCCGACACGTCATTTCTTAAAAATAGAGAATTTCGACACGTTCCGACACGTTATATATTAAATATATTTTATATATAAATACATAAATAATAATAATAATAATAGCCTAGAATTAATTTACACAAAAAATATTAAATAATATCATTCATTATTTTAATTTGTTACAATGATACATAAAACTTAGAGAAAAAAACATCGTTTAAAGAAAAATGCTGAAATGATATTTTTAAATTTATTTATTTATCATATCTAGCATTTTTTATTATTCTTTCATAGTAAAAGACTTTTTAAAAAACTAAAACAATTCTAAAAAAACAAAACTGAAAAAAAAAAATTGACCCGTGCATGTATATGTATAGCATTTTTATTACTTCTTTTATTACTTCTTTTGTGTATATTTATATTTTGACCCCACAAGTATTAGAAATTTTTAAAATTGACCCCGTGCGTGTCAGAATCACGTGTCGGAATTCTGGACTCGCGTGTCGGAGCGTGTCGGAGAGAGTTGACCACGTGTCGGATTTTTCGACACTCGTTGACCGCGTGTCGGAGCATGTCGGGACGTGTCGAAGCGTGTCGGACACGTGTCGGAGTGTCAGACACGACACGAAGGCTTCCGGAGAGTGTCCGTGCTACATAGCTTACAATCCCGAGAGATGCCAAAGCTCGTTGCGCATATTCGGAGTTAGGTCCTTCCTCACGTGCTAGTGGGAAGCGTCACTTCTGGCGACTGTGCACTATTCTATAATCCCTGCTTAATTTAATTAATCTCGTGTTTTGTGCAATAATAGTCGCTTTTGGTTAGTTGGGTAGACTTCAAAGTGACTGATTAAGTCGATTTAGCCACGCTTTTCAGCAGTGATCTCACCTTGATTAGGGTATGTCTTTATCATCTTGTGCCTAATTACCTAACCTGAGGGGCCAGACTTCTTGATTAGGACAGTGTTTGTTGTGTGAAAAATCATCGATTTGAAATCATCTTTTTAAACACGATCGCTCGTGTAATTTACTGATATGAGCTAACGAAAAATATTTTCATATTATTTTTAATTTTTGAGCTAGGTAAAATGTTTTAAGTGTTTGATTTCTTGATTCACTCGACGTGGCTCTACCAAATGATTAGTCATAGACTTTGTGGAGGTTGATGAGAAGCATGTGATCAGGGTTCCATTTGTTTCCCCAAAAATAAATGATTTTTAGAAAATGTTTTCCTAAAAATGATCGTTTATATTGCTTTAAATAATTAATCAATGAAAAATGTTTTCATTAATGACAGTAGTTTATGTTTAAAACATTTCTGTGGATGATGAAAATATTTTTCTTTCATTCATTTTCATTAGCGATACGAGTAATCACTTTTAGGAAAATACTTTTCACATAATTAATTTTTCTGCAAAATTAACGAAGTCTTTAATCAATATAAGAAAATTTACTAAAAAATCTTAAATTTTCTAATGGTACAAATTTAGTCATGAACCTTTTTATTTTCCAATTGAATATATTCTGTCAATTTTGACCGAAAATATTAAAATATAGCGACCGTCCTACATAGTACGATCAGTGCTTATATGGACATTTTTTTTTTCTTTTTTTTAGATAAGGACTGGCAAGGGTTGCCGACCAACCCTTGTTGACCACAAGCAAGACCTTTGCTTGTCCCAAATTTAGTGAGGGTGTCACGGTGATGCCCTAGTGACTAGCAAGGGCACTGCGGCCCTCACTAGTGCCTGGCGAGGGTCGACTAACAACCCTTGTTGGCCCTTAGTCCCATATGAAAAGTAAAGAAAAAAGAATAAAAGAATAAATCATAAAAAATAATTTAAAAATATTTATGTCACCTTGATCACATCATATAAGACGGTTGGCATCCAAATAAGTGATTTTGATAAAAATTGATCAAGTGAACTCACTTAACAAAATGTGAAGAGAATTATGACTAATTTGATGCAATTGAAAGATTTAGTAATTATATATACAGAGAGTACACCAATGTTTGCTACTAAAAGAGAATAGACCTCTTTCAATTGACACTATTCATGACGTTAATTTGTGAACAACCAACCGAACCATTGGCCTTTTTATTTTCCCTATCATGTCACGATTGTGAGTCAAAAATACTGTAGAACAATGACGATGTGAAGTGAATGACTTTATCAAGCAAATCGTCTTTAAAAGATTTGGAAAAAGGATATGCAGAGTATGGTACATGCCTAACTTGGGATGCCGAACATCTCGATTAGGATAGCCTTCGTTTTGCGAAAAGAATCAACGTTTTGGAAACGTGATCGCTCGAATAGTTTATTGAAATTAATTAGCGAGAAATACTTTTGTATTGATTTACTCAACTCGACTCCGCCAAATGATTAGTCATAGGCTTAGTGGAGGTCGATGAGAGTCACATGATTTAGGTTTCATTTATTTCAAAGAAAATGAATGGATATTTTTCTCTTAAAATGATTCTTTGTATTGCTTGAAGTAATAAATAATAAAGAATATTTTCATTATTGACAATAATTTATAGTTAGATAATTTTGTGAATAATGAAAATATTTTTCGCTCATTCATTTTTTAAAGCGTACGAGTATTCACTTTTAGGAAAATATTTTTTAGATTATACATTTTTTCACAAAATAAACAGCCTTATATCAATAAAGGGAAAATTACGACAAAAATCCTAAATATTTTGATCGTGCAAATTTAGCTATGAACATCTTTACGTTTTGTCAATTGGGTCAATTTAATAAATTTTAGCCAAAACTTCTAACTTAAACACCAATCGTCCTATGTGAGACAAATGGCGTTCATGTAGGTATTTTAAATAATAATTACAATTTTTTAATTTTTTTCCTTTTTCTTTCATTTTCTTTTGTTTCGTTTTTTTGGCCCTAAGGGTCGGCAAGGGTCTTTGGCCAACCCTTGCAGGCCAACCACAAGCAAGACCCTCGCTTGGCCAAATCTAATGAGGGTGTTGCAATCGTTGCTTTAGGGAGCCCTTGGTTAGTGATTAGCGAGGGCGTTGCAACCCTCACTTATGGCTAGCAAAGGTTGATTGGCCTTCGATGCAAAAAAAAAAAAAAAAAAAAGAGAGAGAGAAAAAAATTATTAAAACTTAAAAAAAAATATATATATATCTATGTCAGCGCTGGTTGTATCATGTAAGACTCCGATATCTACATCAGTGATATCTATTTAAAATTGACTGGATTGACTCATTTGACAAAATATGAAAATGTTTAGAGTTAAATTAATACAATCGAAATGTTTAAGAATGAATTAGCATGAATATAATAGGTCTAATTTTTTTTTCTATGATAATTGTACATATAGAAAGTACAACATTATATGCTACTCAAAGAGAATAGACCTCTTTCAATTGATACTATTCATGACATTAATTCGTGAACAACCAACCGACCAATTTGCCTTTTTTCCCCTCTTCTCAAAATACTATAGGACATCGACGATGTGAAGTGAATGACTTTATCAAGCATATCGTCCTTGAAAGATTTGGAAAAAGGCTATGTAGAGTAGGGTGCGTGCCTAACTAAATTAAGAGCAATATTAATTGCAGTTTGGAAAGCACAAATTGACCAAATTGCGAGGCGACTTCCCTCCCTCCCAAGTAATAAAAATTCTAGTGGATACTCCCACCAGCAAGCATACCTTTTCAACCCCATCTAGTCATAATTTTGCTTCTTTTTCCTCCGAAAAATAGATAAATAATTGTAGAGATCACTCAAATTATTATTTTTTTATTTTCTTGGGTTTTTTTTAACAAAAAAAAAAAAATTGGACCTAAGGGGGTTTGACTTGTATTGGCTAACTCCCGTTTTGTCTTCCAAATTATTTGATGTAGTTCACGTGCTAAGCCTAAGTACATTGACGTGGTCCATGATAATTGATCTCTCAAGGTTGCTCTCGAGTGTCCGTGACATTATTTCTCACTTTAAAACTAATAATTAGACAACTTCGAAGCTGAATTCGATGAACTCACCCCCTTTTTCTCTCTTTAGGATGCTGCCCACTTGATTACAGCTCATGGAGAAGTTGTCCATTGGAATTTTGGGTCAAATTGTCATTTATAAGTTGCCTGAAATATTCTATTCCAAATTTGACAAATTGAATGAATCATAGACGCATAGACAAGCACGATGAAGACTTCTACGGGCATTATAAAACCAGTTAGATGTAGACCATACTAAACAAAAAATGGGTAGTCATCTATCGGAACCTCATGTACATTGATTTTACTTTTTGCGGGTCGTTGTCGTCTGGCCATGAAATAGGTGCGTTGAGATATCAGTTAAGTTCTAGGACGAGGATATTCCTCCCGCGAGTCTTGGCTCCTTAAATGGTCCAAGATTTCATGCCCCAGGAGTCGTCCTTGACTGTTGACTTGACAAAAACACAGGACGGTCTCCATGAAGTGAGGATGAAATAGTCGCCAAACGTAGTACCCCGAGAAGACCGGAGACGGGAAATTTCTTTCCTTCGAAGCTTCGACCATCTCTTCTCTCAGTCTCAATCCGAGCTCTCGCCCGCTCACTTAATTAGCTATTCCCACCTCCCGTTTCATAGATTTTCCCCACGTTACACGAGTCCTTCTAGAAATTTATCAAGCGACGAATATGAGTCGGAGTTTGAATCAGACCTTGAAGAAGGGGAAGGAGGAGGAGTCCTCGACTCGAAATAATTGTCTCGACTATGTTGTACCCGACTTAACGTGGTCTTCAAGGCTGTGCTCACCAACCATGCTCGCATGGATTCCCTCAAGACGGTGGAATAGTGTTTGGCATCTTACGGCACACCCGAGCCATTCATTGTTCTTGAGTGCTTGTCGCGTCATTAATTTTCCAAAAGGAGGCAAAAATTAGAGGCCGATAAAAGTCGCCCTTTCGGGATGAATTTTCTTTGGGTCTGTTCGAGTGAAAATGACCCCGAAGGTGACGGGCGCGAGTGAAGCTTGATGAATCTCCTTAAGTCTTAAGTGGAGTGCTCCATTGCCAAACTGTGTCGACAAGATGGCACCCGAGCTGAACTCCTCGTGGGATGTCGAAAAAGTGATGTAGAAAATTATCGGCGCCATGCTTTCTTTAACCTTCAGTGATGCACCAACAGGTCATGTCGAACGACATAAATCACGCGTCGATGCGTGCTACTTTCCCATCTACTTGTTTGAAATTCAATGACATGCTAAAAAGTCAGGGCACCTCGTTTGAAAATTGCCATTCAAACTGCCATCTTTTAAGGTGTCGGTAAAATTTTCAACAAAGCGTGTAAAGACTTAAAGAAGCTCTTAGTTTGTACGGGCTTTCGACCCCGTGCCAAAGGCCCAAACATCATAATCTTATTGTACTCCTTAACATAACTAGACTTGCCTAGAAAAAGCAAACCTAGGGACTATTGAGGGCATTGGGAAAAAATTTAGTTTAATGCATTGTTTTGATGACCCCTCAACTTATTGTCCGCAAATTCTGTATCCGTCATTGCCTCAGTCGTTGCTCCTCCAATACATTTTGATGGGATTCACAAAACCTGTTCCTGGATCTCTCTCTACTTCGTAGAAATCATATTGTCTCTAGGGCCATTAGTTCTATTTCTGCAGCTATAGGTCTGCATCTCTATCGAAAATTTTGATGGAGTGCAAGACCTGGAACTTCAAACATCCATATAAAACCAGGCAGGATTACACTCGCTCAAGCTCTCAAACCCGTAACAACAGTGAAGACATCAAAAGCACGACAAATTTGGAACACTTCGGCAGAGCGCTCCAAGCTATCAGATGTTAAAAGTCTCCGCATAATACCAAGGCCCTGTTTGGTTCAGCATGTAGAAGGGGCTTTTGGGCTCTAAAGGAGTTTAGGCAAAAGCGAAGGTGTTTGGTTCAATTTTTTAAGCACTTTGGGGAGATGCAATTGCATCTCCAAGGGGTTGAAAGGGTTTTGGGGAAATGGAGGGATAGAGATCCATTGGGAAGTTGCATTTTGGGAATGCAACTTCCGGTATTGTTCATCGGAGGCCGACAACCGCCGGCCAAGGGGTCGCGTGAGCCGATGACACTCCGATGACCGCCGGCCAAGGGTCGCCCGACCCCGGCAACCGTTGTTGGACCTCAGGCGACGCCTGAATCGCGTGACCCAGGTGGCCGCCTGAGGTCGCGCAACCCAGGCGATGGTTGCGCGCGACCTAGGCGACCGTTGCACGACCCAAGCAGCCAGATTTGGCCATCCGGCCGCCAGATCCGACGGTCCGGTCGCCTGGGTCGCGCGACCTCAAGCGGCCGTCGCACGACCCAGGCGGCCAGATCTGGCCATTCGACCGCTAGATCTGACAGTCCGGTCGCCTGGGTCGTGTGACCTCAGGCGGCCAGATCCGGCTATCCGACCACCGGATCCAACGGTCCAATGGCCGGACTTCAAAAAAGAAGATAGAAATTTTTTTTTGTTTTTTTAATTTAATAAGAGTGTAAATGCAAATTTTACTAAACGGTATTTTGGCCAAAGTTGTATCTCAATGCAAATTTTACCAAACGATATTTGCATTTCGAAAAACCCCATTCACCAAAGGTATTTGCATTTTGACAAATGCATTCCCCAAAAGCCAAACCAAACGGGCCCTAAGTATACCACATCAAAATAGCCAAAGTCACATGATATGCGAAATGTTGGTGATACTTGGGGCAACCATACACCTCCAAACAACAGTCTCAAGCTCTCTAACCAGTAACAGCAGTAAAGACATCCAAAGCACGAGTCAACAATTCAGAACACTTCTGTAGCGCGCTCCAAACTATCAAATGTAACAAGTCTTCCGAGTAACACCAAGTGTAATGTTGGTGATACTTGGGGCAACCATACACCTCCAAACGACAGTCGAGTACGCCTCTACGTAACTGAACAATATGGGGGAATGAAAACAAGAGGCAGATAAGATTTAATACCCTCATCAAATAAAGTATTAGAGATAGCCAGCCAGTGCAAGATGTTCAACAACTGCATTGATCAATGAAAAACCTAAATGTTTACTTTCAAAACCAAAACAAAATCATGAGGAAAATTCCCATCCAAGGATTACGACGATAACAACTAATACACTGCCATTTGAAAACATAAAGAGACGCGTCTCGGGCTCATTCGTCCTCCTGGCTGCGCAACCTGGTCAACTTGTTGGTAACAACAACGTCAAGTTGTGCTGCCCGCTCAACTATCTCCTTTCTCTTCCTGGTTGACACATTGTGTGCTATCTCGGCACAGTAAGTCCTGCAATCGAGTCAAGAGACTGTGAGAAAGTAATCACAACTAAGATAGTGCAAACCTCAGATAGTTAACAGCCACAGTGTGGCTCTGTTGAAGAGCATTTTCAAGATGTAAGGACCAAAAAGTAGACCAGCAACGTACCTGTTGTGCATCATCAAAAGTTCCAGCTCACTGACATTGTGCACCACAAATTTCTTAAATCCATTAGGAAGATAATGGCGGGTCTTCTTGTCTGACCCATAACCAATGTTGGGCATCAAAGTGCATCCCTTAAACTTTCTCCTTACACGTGAATCAATACCCTTAGGCCTCCGCCAGTTTGTCTGCACATGAGAGTTAATTCATCAACAAGATGGACTTTTTCAACCAGTATATCTATTTGGAGATTACAAAATTGATGACAGATCAACCCAATAATCTTTATCTCAGCAATCATCCAGGGACATTTATATTAAAAATCAGTCACAAATATCTTAGGGCAGGGACATTCATATTAAAAAATCAGTTGCAAAATATCTTTCAGCAACCAGCCAAAACCAAGATAACCAGACGAATGAAAAAGATCATTTCAATCCTTCCCACGAGTTATTTTAAAAAAAAAAAAAAAAAAAGCCGGCATCAGCAAATGCAGCACTCTGTATAAAGAAACATAGTTTATCTGCTAGCATTTCCGGGATAAATATAGAGAAGACTCTTACAACAGAATCCTGTCAATAAAAATCGAATGATCAGCCCTATATGCCCAGAGTTCCCCCCAGGCTTCCACCGAGTGTAAAAATCATGACAAATTTCACTACCCAAATTCTACTGTTCAGAACCTATCAGAGTGTGTTGTCAACTATAAAGAGACATTCATGATAATGAACCTTGTAAAACATCGACTAATCCCACCAGACACAATAAAATTGAAAACCCATCAAAGCCTCGAATGCTCCAATACTATATTGCCATCCAACATCCTTCAAGCATTAGAGCTTTAGACAAAACTAACAGATTCCTAAACCCTGGATACGAAGACAAACTAAACAAGACAGCTCCGCATCAAAATGATTTGGCGTGCTCCCATATAAACAAGACACTAACTGATCCCTGGAGGCTTAGAAAATACAAAAATGGGCGTTCTTTCGCCATTTTCATACCTTGACGGAAATCTTCCGGTCGCTCTGAGGCCTCTTGAACTGCTTCACGCGCTTCTTCACGATCTTCTTGGTTAGCAGAGGGACGGCCATTGCTTCTGCATCATTTAAACGCCAAAAAAGAGAAAAAAAGAAACAAGACATTCAGCACGCATAATCACCCCAAGACAACGCAACAACCACCTACGCCATAAAAACCACAGCAGCGCAACACCACTTAAAAAGTCACGAGCTCAAAAATCGATCGAATCAGCGACGGCGCATCGCGATGCAGATTCCAAACGGAGATCTCGGTCTAGCGAGAACGACTCCACTCGGCACAACCTAATCGCACGCTCCGCCGACCGAGCACATCCTTATTCCTCACAGAGAATCGCACGCTCAACAACAGCAACAGCAACAGCAGCAGCAACTACAACCTAGCGCGCGCGGCGATACGAAACTAGACGGAACGCCAGAACCGAACCGGCAGGTCGGAGAACGCGAAACCGACATTTCACAGAACAGTAGAGCGGAACGAAATCGAGCATCGACGAGGCGAAGGAACGAACTCCGTCTAGAGAGAGAGAGAGAGAGAGCGACGGACCTGAGGGAGACGGCGCCGAGCTTCGTCCGCTGCGAAACTCCGAAAGACGGGAACGAGGAGGCAGTTAGGGTTTAGCGACCGCCTTATATACGTTGGAGCGAGGAGGTGGCTGGAGGTTCCGTCTCGATGGTGGGCCTGAGGATGGGCCAAGCCCAATCATATCGGCCGCCGAGGCCCATTCGCGTTGATGATTTTGAATGATCGTGTCTTTTGGGCCGATTGCTCTTGATAAAACCCCACCCGTGAAAACAAATCTCGAATTTTTGATTGAGAGGTTTATTTATTTCCTTAAATATATGTGGCTATAATTTTGTCATTAAAATTCAATATCCTCAAGGAATTTCATATTGTAAAGCAGTTATAATTTCAGAATTTTTCGTGAAAAAACAAAATATGAGAAGAATTCCTTGTTGATCTTCTTCATTTCTACTCATAAAAGCTGCATAAGAAATCTCCTCACATGAACTAAACAGAAAAATACCGTACCAATAGCCGGCAATTAGCTGAACATGATGCAAAAAAAATCATAAAAAATTTTAAATATGGATAGTTTCACCTGCATGTTTAATCAGACATCATGCTAACAAAATTCAAATGAAGCAAGACACGGTTTGCAGTGATTTTGCTTAGTAAGGGAATGATCAACCCAGCCCGTTCTTGTTGTCCAGTAACTTTGAACTAGTAAGGATATAGATGTGACATCAAGTGTTATGAGCTAATTACATGACTAATGAATGAACATATGAAGAGGAGTGACCCGATTGGAAAGAGAGCAAAGGCAAATCCGGGCATCGCGTTTCCCACAAGCACAAGCAATTGAAAGCTCATCCCAGATCTAGCAAGTGATTGCTATTTTAATTTAGTCTAATTGCGTTCTCTCCCTCTATGTGTTAGGGGTCAATGTGCTCTTCATCGGGTAATGTGCAAAACATTACGTTTTTCTCTCTTTTCATCACAACTCTCGACTTGATTAAGGATTATTATGAAGCGGAAACGCACACTTTGGTACTGCTTTTTACACGAAACGAAGAAGATATAGAGGATTTGGGAAATATGTAAAAAAAGTGTATTACTTTTTGATAGAAACCTTGCATGTGTATGGCTCTAATTGAAATATAATGTATGTACACAATAAAAGAAAAAAAATATACAGAAAATACTTTCCTAAAGGTACGTCATTATTTTCTAAAAACATAAAGCAAACGGCCTTCGTGTCCTCTGTTGGATGAGTGAAAAAATTATTGCATGATTGAGCATTTCATACATTTCTTTTCTTTGATGTTCTCCCAAATGGCCTTCGCGTCCTCTGTTGGAGGGAGCCTAGTCGCGATCTCCAAAATGATGCAGTTTCCAATCTAAATCCAAACAAGCTGATTGCATTTTCTCCAGCATTGTGCCAGCCTTTCGTTGGATAGAAACAAGAGGCTTCCATCAAGAAGACCGTCCTTATCCTTGGTAATGAGGGCTTGCCAAAACTCTTGAGACTAAATCGAGTAATGTTCTGATCCAAAGAGCCATTGCGAGATGAGACGCAGCTCCGTGGCTGAAGACATGTACAGTGGGTCGCCAGCTTCGAGCGACCATGGCTGCAGAAAACAGGTAAGGAACATTCCTAGATTGGAGAGACAGGCATGGATTTCCTCCAGAATCCGATGAAACCAATTCGGGCATCTAACCCGGGAAGAACCAACCTGGCCCAGTGCTCATGTTGAATGGACCTCCTCTGGATAAGGCTTGGACAGGTAACCACCGAATGGGTTGGGTCTAACAAACTTCTCCTGCCTAGCCCAGGAACTGGTTTGTCGAGTTGGGTCTTGTTCTCCTTGGGACTAGTCAACATGCTCCCATTTGAAAGCGAGTCAAGCGCATCTTTCAGAATCGGTGCATCTTAGATCCTTACTCTTCCTAGATGTTGAGATTTGATTTTTCGGCATGGTATTGGTAAGAAAGGAGGGAAGGAAGCTTTTTTCTGATTTGCTAATTTATTCACTGGAGTGCTAACTTTGTTTTGTAAATTAGTGTGATTCCATCACAACAAAAAAAAAAAAAAAAAAAAAAAAAAAAAAAACAGAAGGCAATCAGAAAGGATTGTGGAAGCTAGGCTAGATATCATGACACGAAAAAGAGAAGAAACAACGGATTTTGGAAATCCGAAAAAAGAAGGTGATATTCTATGTTTAAGACTCTATTTACAATACAATATATGTACACAACAAAGGAAAAAATATATAGAAGATACTCTCTTGAAGGAACATAATTTAATTCCCTACTAAAGTCCCGTTTGGTTCAACTTTCTCAAAAGGTTTTGAGTCCCCAAAACCCGGTGGGCAAATATAAGGTGTTCGACAAGCGTTTTTGGAACCTTATTGGCCAAATGCTAGCATTAGAAATGCGGAAAGCCCAAAGCTACCTGCTTTGGGCTTTCAGTATTTTCCGAATGCTATTTTGAGGGTTTAATGATGTTTTTTCTTTCCAATATTGCCCTCACTAATAATTATGTCTTCTACTTTTGCCCTAAAAAAATCACTATTCATCTTCTTTGTTGGGCTTGTTGGCTTGTTGTTGAGGTGAGGTACAGGTCAAGGTCATCGTCATTGAGGTCAAGGTCGAGGGTCGCACATGTTGCCGAGCCACTCACTGGAGCTGCTGTCTTTACCGAAGCTGTTGTGGTTTGAGGTTGAGGTCGAGGGTTGAGCGACTTAGATTTGGCTTTCAACCTCAACCCTCGACCATGGTCGTGCAACCTCAATGTAGTGTGTCCTTGGCGTTGGCATCCTCGGCGATCGTCGCTTGAGTTGCGGACGATCAAAGTGCTCGAATGGTCCGTGGGATTGGTCACTAGTGAAGCTTTGACGTTGCAATGTGCAAATCAGAAAGCCTAAAATTAATGAAATTGGTCGTTGATGACGCCTTTGCGACTTGCTGGGTCGCACGACCCCAAGGGTCGCCTCGCCTAGGTTCGCGAGACCTTGGCCAACATTTGCCCCTGGTCGCCGTCAATGCTTGCTTGAAGTCGATGTTGGCAAAGCTCACCTGATGCCGGCCTCTGCCTATGCTTGCCCCTATCTGTTTTTCTCTTTTTTTTTTTTTTTTCACTTTAAAGTTTGCTTTATAAAATATATATCAAAATGAGTGTCCAAACACTATTGCTTTCGCCAAATGCCTTTTCATTCAAAATATTTTTTTTGCATTTCCCCAAAGTTGAATCAAATGGGCCTAAATCAATTTACTCAATCACTTCAAGAAAAAGAAATATTTATCTCTAATAGCTTCTACTCCTCTCATTAAGGGACATGCATCGACGACCCTGAAGTTTCCTCGGCAGAGATATCCAGAACTAGAAGCAAAATAAAGAAATATATCAGACCAATAATAGCCGACAATTAGCTAAATACAATGAGAGTTTATGGCATACACATTAAAAAATCATGCCCACAAAATTCAAATTAACAAGGCATGGTTCGATTACCCTGGAACGTAGTCAGCAAGGACATTAATGCGGGGGCCAGAATGGAAAAAGGCAAAGTCAAATCTGGGCATCACGTTGTAACGAGCGCAGGTCATTCAATGCCCAACCCGATTAAGGCATGTTTCTCGCTACCTAATCCAACCGGGTTGGTCACCCCGGAAAAACACCAAATGGATTCGGAATTCCTGGGGATTGTAAGTTCAATTGGTTCGAGCATCCATTAATTTGCAAGGCATTCAATGCGGCCCCTCAGCATTTCGTATGCACCAGCTAAGACGCCCGTCTTGGCCGCGCGCGATGTCCCTGTCCGGGCTCTTCTTGTGCATGTATTTTTGCCTTGGAGCCACCTTTGATCCCTCTGCAAGAAGCAGCAGCTCTGTACTGGCGAGAGGGGCTTGAGTTTGAGTGGATTTCTTCTTCATGGTAAGCTTTGTTTCTTCTCGTTTTTGCTCTCTCTGCTTGTTTCGTTGTGTTCTTGGGGACGACCTGCCAAGAACCCGTAAGTTCGTTCGCCGATGTTTGTACTGATTTGCTCTCTGTGTTTTCGTGATTTGTCGGCGGGTCTTCGGGTCCTGATCGCTTCCTGTCCAGCTTTTTTTGTGTGCTGAGTTGATGACGAAGTCGATCTTTCGGTCAACGATCTTGCTGTCAAGTGCAGGATACCGAAATGAGAGCAGATGAGAGGGATGAATTCGTGGATTGGAAAGGAAGGAAAGCCAAATCTGAGGAGCACGGCGGCATAAGACCCGCGTCGCTGACTTGCGGTACTTTATTTTGATTCTCACTAGACCCTGCTTATTTCATATATGCATGAGGGCGATGAATCATTTCTATGGTAACCGCCGGACCGGATCATTTGTTCCGATGCTACGATTTTGAATCCTATAAGAAATTGCAAAGCTCAAGAGGGTGTTCTCGAATATCTGTTGTAATTTGGATCCTCTGAATTCCTAAAAGATTCATCCTTTGAAAGTACATTAGAAGGCCTCTCTTCGTGCATGCATCAGTTCAAATTGATCTTGCAAAATTCATGTAATTTTGCGACGCTGCATGTACTTCAGAACCAGTTCTTGCTAAGCACTTTGATTTTTGGGGCATATGTCTAGTGGTGGAAGTGCTGGAGAACATGGTGTTCCTGTCGAACGCCACGAACTTCGTGGCCTACTTCATAGGGACGATGCATTACCCGACCGCCGTGGCCGCGAACATGGTCACCAACTTCATGGGCACCTCCTTCCTCCTCACCGTCTTTGCAGGCTTCATCAGCGACTCCTTCCTCACCAGATTCACGACCTTCGTCGTCTCCTGCGCCGTTGAATTGCTGGTACGGTTAGACGGTTGCCAATTTGATTGGACCCGAAAGCTCTGATTTAACTTGATTGTTTGCCCAAAATGTGCATGTAAGATGTGCAATTCTTGCTCTATAGGGACTGATCATACTGACAATTCAAGCTCACTCCAAATCGCTCCAACCTCCAATCCACAGAACACCCAACAAGTCCCAAGCTGCCGTCCTCTATTTCGGCCTCTATGCGATGGCCACGGGAGTCGGCGGGATCAAGGCATCCCTGCCGACGCACGGTGCCGACCAGCTTGACCATCACAATCAGAGGCTTGATCTCCACCTTCTTCAACTGGTTCTTCTTCTCCTTGTGCACTGGCGGCCTCTTGTCGGCGACCGTCATGGTCTGGGTGGAGGAGAACTTGGGCTGGCGCTGGAGCTTCAAGATATCGGTCGTGGCGTTGTTTTTGGCTCTCGCCATTTTCGTGTCCGGGCTTCGTCTCTACCGGTACAAGCTTCCCCAGGGAAGCGCATTCGCTAGAATTTTCAAGGTGATGATGAGCATGGAGGTTTCATCATCGCTATGCATCTGATTAACGATTCTTACCAAACAAAAGCGCATGGTCGATGCTCGTGTTTGCTTTTTGTTAAACTGATGCCGCTTTTATTCCTCTGTGTAAGGTACTTGCATCGGCAGTCCGGAATCGAAAAGCTTCCTTGGCAGAGATATACAGAAGAATTGGTGTGAATTCTGAAGTGAATAATACACTTGCAGCTAATGGAAGGAATCCTGAAAAGTTCAGGTAAGATCGGGTTCTTATTTTTTTATGTCGACAAGGCTTGATCAATGCCGCTCTTATACAGAGATCGAGCAAATGCTAATAAGCATTCCTCGTTATTCCCTAATCGAAATGGCAAAGATCAGATGTTTGCTCTTGGTAAGCACTCAAAGCTGCCTCATTTCACCAACTGATCTCATAACAAAGTCGTGCTGCGTGAATGATTTGCAGGTTCCTAGACAAAGCACTAGCCGATGGCACGGTAAGCGCGAGCGAGGTCGAAGAGACGAGGGCCTTCATCGGACTAATCCCGATTTTCGCGAGCACGATCCTGATGAACTGCTGCCTAGCTCAGCTCCAGACCTTCTCGGTCGAGCAAGGCGCCATGATGAACAGAAGAATCCGCGACTTCCAAATCCCAACTCAGTCCCTCACGGTCCTCCCGCTGACTATCATGCTCGCCTCGATCCCCATCTACGAGCGCTTCCGCGGCACGGTCGGGGACAAACCCCGCGCGAAGTCGGGCAGGATCTTCGAGCCCCTGCCGAGGATCGGGCTCGGCCTGGCCCTCGCGTCCGGCTCCATGGCCATCGCCGCGGCCGTCGAGGTCAAGAGGCGCAGGGCCGCCGCCGACGGGGCGGTGCTGTCCGTGTTCTGGCTCTCGTGGCAGTACCTGCTGCTCGGGGTGTCGGACATGTTCACGCTCGGGGGGATGCTCGAGTTCTTCTACTCCCGGGCCCCCGGGAGCATGAGGAGCGTGTGCACCGCGCTCGCGTGGTGCTCGACCTCGATGGGGTTCTTCCTGAGCTCGGCACTGGTGTCGGCGATCAACTCGGCGACCGGGAGGTACGGGAGGGAGTGGCTCGGCGGGAGCGATTTGAATCGGGCACGCCTGGATCTTTACTACGCCGTCCTCTGCGTTCTTAATTTCCTTAACTTCCTGAATTACATTTTCTGGGCCAAGAGGTATTGAGGTCCCAAAAATCCGTTTTGGATGTATAAGTTTGTAATTAAATAAACTTATGATCTTATCCTTATACTTAGCCAAATAATAAAATATTAAAAGATTTCTTATATTTATACCGTCATCATTACAAAATTTATCATGTTTAGTGCGAAAATGCATGATTGACGATTTTACTGATGTATTTTTGGTGTTTATTTTTTTTTATTTTTTTTGCAATGGTAGAATTTTGAAAGAACTAGTGGCAATTCAAAACTAGTTGATGATTCAATGGGATAAAAACTAGTGAATCATTCTAATTAAAGTTGGCAATCTATAAGAAGAGTTATGAGTATAAGGGGTTGCTAATTGGAGATGGCTAAATACAAAATAGCAATTAAAAGTTGGTAATATCTCAGATATAATTTGGTAGTCATAAATTAGTTGGTAATTTAGTCTGACAAAAGTTGGTAAGTTGCTCTTATGTAGATTGGTTAACATGAGAGTTCGTGAGTTCCTCATTTTACTTAATTGTGCAAATAAGCATTGATACTTTACAAACCACAAAAAATCGATAATTTCATAAAACTATGAATATATTATCAGTAAGTTTTATGGAAAAAATGGTTCTGGGCCATCTCATTTTTAACAATTCTTTTATACTTATCAATCCTTATTTAAATTTACGAGGAAGAGAAAAAAAAAATTCCATATTTTTGGACACAAAACAATACATTTCTACACGCTGAACATTTCGAGTTTAAATTAAGCCAAGAACGTGTCTGCTCGTGTGTTTAAAGCTACAAGATCGAGCTCTCTATTTTAAGAACATAAGTTTTGCAAATTACTGGTAATCAAATTTGTTTGCTTGTTATGTTTTTAAATAGAACTCTCAATTTCGAATCATCGTTGCAAGCACATGCCGACTTTTCGTGCTATCGGAATCATGCACAATCGGCCCTAATCTTGTACAACTAGGGATGCTAGACTGACAAGCCGGTTGAAAGACATTGTGCGAAGCACAAGTTAGCCTAGCAGAAGGGCTTTCACCTCCCTCTCCCACCTTCACCGGTGCGGGCAGCTATTATACTAGTCTACCAATTTCTCAAACAACTTCTGAAGAAGTTATGGTGGAATTTACCCTTCTTACCTAAAAGAGCCCCTTAATTCTTAGGTATATCTTTATCTTTCCTACCTAAGAGGGAATACTCCTAAGTTTTACGTCCCAGAATTCAAATGAAGTGGTTTAAGGGCATATTCAAATCCAAATTGGACCTAATCATCTATATTCTATAATTCGTCTTCTAATAATTTTTGAAAAAATAAAGCCTCTTGAAGTTCATTAGGAATGATCCCTAAACTTTGGTACAATATGTAGTACCGTGCTTGAATAATGTGGCCTTAAAATTTTAGTCCAATATGCTACCCCAGTAGGTCCCAAATGGAAAAACGAAGCAAATGATCCATAAACTTTGGTACAATATATAGCATCGTACTTAAACATTCAATTTGTTCAATATGGTCCCGAAACTTTAGTCCAATATATAATATCACCACTAAACTTTTAATTTGTTCAATGCAATCCCTGAACTTTGATTTAATATTCAATGTAGTCTAATAGTTCAGAGATCACATCGAATATTTTATTAGGATATTATCCGATTCTAAATTTCAGGTTCAACGTTACACAAAATAAAAAATTCGGAGACAACATTACTGGTTACGTTAAAGTTCGGGCATCATTCGTGCTGTTATCCCAATCCAAAATTTACGGAAAAGTCCATTTTCTTGGGATGCGCATACGTGGATATCACTGTGAACGTGCTTAATCCGCCTTAAAACGTCATTATAATCACTCGCTAATGAAAGCCTAGATCGAGAATCAGGACGGCCGCCCTGCTTGATTAATCATGTGGGCCCCGCTAATTATTTCGGCATGGCCAATAAAAATAGTAATTAGTAGATTAACGCGTTTTAATAAGAAAATTTTTTAGTACATCTAGCTACTACTTGAGTCACTCTCAGTCTCCACCATAACCCCATCGAGCAAAAATTTCAAAATAAATTTTCTATATAACTCAACGGTTGAGATGATCGAGATATCAAATTGGAATATTGAAAGATGTAGGAAATTCAATTTGATATGCATATCGATATTGTTAGTTTAATTAGATATTAAATCGGGTCTTCATCTAACAGTTCAAGTTTTTAGAATAGCCGGCAGAGTTTCCACTGCATCTTCAGATAATACAAGAGCAGAAAATTTTGAGTTCAAATTTTCCCAAATCCATATTTGACTCCCCCCAATTATATATTTCCACCCTTTAGATTACACAATAATCCACGTCTTAGGCTTAGGCCAAAGTCTAGTAGCATGAGGGGGAGTGCTAGTTTAATTAACTATTAAATTATGTATTTATCTAATAACTTAAGCTTTTCGAAAGGTTGGCAAATGTCCGAAGATCTTACGCAATCATCCATGCTTTAGGCTTAGGCCAAAGTCCAGCACACGTAAGGGGGGTGTTAGTTTAATTAAATATTAAACTAAGTTTTTATCTAACGGTTTAAATTTTTAAAACAGTTCGTATAAGTCCCATCAAATCTTCACGAATATTATGCAATAATTCTTCAAAATTAAAGTGATCAATCGGCCGATTTTTCCGGATAGAAACCGAAACCTGATTAACTTTTCGCGTTATGAGCTTATGAGCTGCCGCCCGACTATGTGTGGTTGAGATTAAAGACCTCTTCAAATTAGATAATCAACGAGTTCATATCCACATTTATATGTAATTAAAAAACATTACTTCCCCTAAATGTCTCCAACGAATAAACCTCGCCTGAAAACACCCACCCCCAAGCGTTTGTTTTCACTATATATTCGTGCTCCCCACCACCTCCCCATGCATTCAAAACCAACCCAAAATACACAGCCGCCTTCCCCTAAAAAATGGCTGCCGCCGCCGCCGGCGCCACTTTTCTCTCCATTCTCCTCTCGCTCGCCGCATACTGCCACTCCCTACCCGGACCCGGAATCCCCCCGTACCCGAGGAATTACTCGCAGTGCACAGAGTACCTCCACCACGAAGCCGCCCTCCACTTCACCTTCGACCCCGCCAACTCCTCCCTCTCCCTCGCCTTCGCCGCCACCCCGCCCTCCTCCGCCGGATGGGTCGCCTGGGCCATCAACCCCACCTCCACCGGCATGGTCGGGGCGCAGGCGCTGATGGCGCTCAAGACCTCCACCGGCTCCGTCGTCGCCAAGACCTTCAACATCTCCTCACACCACTCCGTCGTCGAGTCCAAGCTGTCGTTCGACGTGTGGGACCTGAGCGCGCATGAGGCCAGCGACGGGCGGATGTGGCTGTTCGCGTCGGTGAAGGCGTGCTGCAGGAAGAGCCTGAATCTGGTGTGGCAAGTGGGCAATGTGGTCAACGGAACAAGTGGGCAATGTGGTCAACGGAACGAGGCCGGGGATCCATCAATTGGCGTTTGCCAACAAGAACGCCAAGGCGACGCTTGAGCTGGGGGCATAGGGTGGCACTGGTCGTTCTCCGGCGGTTTCTCCGACGCCGGCGCCAGCCCGGGCCAATGGGGTTTCGAGGATTGGTGAGGGTTGTAATGTTGCTTTCAATAAAAATGTGCCTGACTCGATTGGGCTAGACTTGATTGGCTGATCGATTTTAGTCTAATCTCGAGTTTAGTTAAGTTCAAACTTGACCTCAGCTCAAATTTGTCTAGCAAGATTGCGTTAAAATCGAAAAGCAATACTGCCTATCTTTCTACATAATCATAACAAGAAGTTTACATACAATTAAAATATGTAGAGTACAAGTGTTCCATTAACCTTTGCAAGCTATTCGAGTAAAAGTATTTCCAAGTTCAACTTGACCAAGGTACATGGAGCTGCCTCGAACTTGACTTGATCTAAAACAGAATCTACTTCGAGCTCAAATAATTCATGAATAGCTTAATTTGCTTGCATCCCTACCAAACAAATATGCATAATTAGTCTCTCGCATGAATAAGATGAATATGCATGAATAGCTTAAATTGACCAAATTGAAAATATCGAAATTGAATTGATATTCGTACAATATATTTAAGGTTTTTTAAAATCATTATCTTGAAATAATGCTAATACATGGCATAACACTGTGTGATTTATTGGTTTAGACTTGAGCTAATCATCGATTACGATCATGTGAAGGACCTAATTGGAAAAAAAAAATAAAAGATAATAGAGGCAAAATATGACAAAGCAAGAGAGCCGAGGGAAAAAGGTGAATCTTTCCGATTTCTACTCTCCTAGCTCTCAGGGAGAGATACCATGTATAAAGTCCAAAGGTAGGGTCAATATCAACAAAGGAGCTAATTCTTTTTTCACGAAAATGATTTGCCGTAATAAATGAGAAAGTTTTTGAATTTTTAAGCAAAAAGAGATATAGTACTGTGCAATTTATTGGTTTTGACTGGAAAGTAGAGTTCTTCCATCTCTAACTATGCCAAAGGGAAACCATAATCAACATATAGAAAGTGCGCAATCAAGAGTGATCGTCTCCAATGACAATTGAAACCTTAAGGTGGATCCCTAAGAGCTTGTTCAATTTTGAGCATAATCTTAGATTGAAAGGCTTCCACTTTTTAAAAGAAAATTTCCCAAAAACTAGTTTTAAGCTTTTCGAGGCGCTCTAATTTTTTGGGATTCTTTTTAGGAGTTTTCTATATCTTTTATGAGTTTTTGAATTTTCCAGATTTTTTTTTATTTTTATTAATATTTTATGCATTTTCAAGATTGTTTAAATTTATTAAATTTTTTGAATTTTTTAATATTTTATTATTTAATAGTTTAAATATTTTTTTGAAATTTTGCATTTTTTTATTAGGGTTAATACCATAAAAAACCCAAACTAGTACATCTATGATAAATTTATTCCAAACTAATTTTTTAATCACAACAAACCCCAAACTAATGTACTTGTAATAAATTTACCCCAAATGAAAATAAAAATCCTAAATTGATACACTTACGATAAGTTTATCCCAAACTAATTTGTTTGACCGCTAAAAACTCCAAACTAATATATTTGTGACAAATATATCATTCGTTAAATTAAAATCACAAAAATGGGACAATTGTGATAAACAAAGAGTAAAATCCTAAATAAATATACTAGTCAACTCTTATGTGTCATCCAACTCAACAATTTGATAATAAAATTTAATAGAAAGTGACATAAGGTAAACTCATCACAAGTATATTAGTTTGGGATAGATTTGTTAAAAATATATCGTTTGGGATTTTTTATGATCAAAAAATGAATTTGGGATAAATATGCCACAAGTGTATCGGTTTAGGATTTTTCAGGCTATTAACCTTTTTTATTATTATAATTTTTTAATATTCTTTTATCCTTTTATTTTTATTAAAAATTGTATTATTATATTTGGAAAAGGGGGTTCGAATTGGGTTTCTCAATCCAAACCTCTAACTCGATTCGCCTACCCAAATTAAACCCGCTTCAAATTAAAAGTTATTTTTCAAATCTTTTTTTTTTTATTAATCATGGTCTGGTGCCATATGAAGTCTATTGGGATACCGCATTGGATCATGGGGGAGGCAGGAGGTAGTGACATATCTATTGATCTAAAAGACAAGAGTCAACCACAAGTGAGTGCAAAACTCAACAAGTAAAAGTCAACTAGACTATTGTCGTGACCTATCCCTCGGAGGAGGGAATATAGGTTTAGGAATATTGCCTAAAAGACGGGCCTATGATTAGGCACGGGCCCTCCCAAGTCCATACCTCACGCGACATTATGTGTTCAAATTGAAAGTATGAGAATTTTCTAAAGAATGAGTCGTCACTAGCCTATTGAGATCGGCTAGACACCAAGTGAGGCATGTGAGTATACTTCACTTCCTATGCAACCGGAGAATCTAGGATCGGAGACTTGATTACATTAATTAACCAATTAATGTCATTTCGGTACCTAATCTTATTCATTTTTAAAAAAGATGTTTTTGTCAAGCAATCTAGATTGATTTTAGCAGCCAAGGAAAGCGATTAAATAAATTGCATGGGAGAGCAAAAATTTAACATCGAAGAAAAGATAAATACTAATCCTAACTAGACTAAAGAGAAACCAAAATCAACATACCAAAATTGCACAATCAAGGGTATTCGTCTTTAAGGACAATTAAAATCTCTTGAGTAGAATTCTAAATTGAAAGACTTCCATTTTTTAGGAGAAATTAAATTAAGAGATTAATTTTAATCTTTTTGAAGATTTTTTAATTTTTTAGAATTTTTTGGAAAAATTGAATTTTCGAATTTTCCAAAACATTTTGAGTTTTTTTTTTTAATTTTTGAATTTTTTTGGTGTCTTTCTAATTACTCTCCTCCAGACATCTTGACACTCAGGGCATCGTCGTCATGAGGACCGATGGCTTCCATCACGTCCATACCATAGCGCAACAATTCACTAATTCAATTTGAAATATCTTTCAAATTGTCAATGCAAAATACAACACTTCTAGTTCCAAAGTCCAGAGTCGTAGTATAATGTAAAACCAGGTGTAAATAAAGCCCCAAAAATTAGCGACACCAAAATCGGCAGCATTTAAACTGACAATACTTAAAAACCGAGAGACAATTCCAAGTCACGTTTGTTATGAATCTCCCAAGTCATAATGACCAGTTTCTCATTGAAAACGGAAAGGAAAGGGGAAAAGGAGGAGGCCCTAAATCGATTCAAAAAGAAAAGGATGAGACGCGGAAAGATTCGAACCTGAGTCATGAACGAAAGCAAAGAAATCGAGGGTGTATACTTGTATAGATAGATACCGAGTATGCCGCATGGTGAGTTGACAACGTTTCGAAGTAAGCGATGGAACCTGAGTAAGTTCTTGAGCAAATAGTACCAATTTGCATGGTAACAATAATAATTCACGGAAATCCAAAGGAATACGTTTCGTCGAGCAATAACAGAATTCACATAATAATGAATGGCAGACATCTACTTGCCTTGAACTTCTCGGAGTGGCTGGTCACTCGGCCATTTTGCAGCGAGTTGATGGAGCGGCTTGACGACGGCGGGGTGGTGTGAGCGAATGGCTAGATAAGACGCATCGCCGGTGATCGAACGACGTGAGGCCGTGGCAAAATGAGGGGAACGGAGAGGGAACCAAGAGGAAGAAGATGGTGTTGAAGTTGAAGGGTGAGGGGAAGTCAACGCTGGTCGCTGCTTATATTCTCATCCTCCACCGCCTTGCCTGGACCAGATTAAGATTAAAACGCCATATTAGTTTAATCTGGCCATCTTAGGAGGAGGCCAGCTGCGACATGGGTGGTGAGTGAGCTGGTCCCACCGCCTTTGAACTGTCGTGGTCAAAGTCTTCAACTTGTGGCATCCTAAGGGGGGGACTGTTGGAGGTAGCCGTGGGTCTTGGTGAGTAAATTTTATTTACTTTTCTGACAGCTTTAGGAGCGTGGTAAACCTTTTCATACCACGTTACGAGGCTCGTGGCAACACAAGGTGAAACGACCGGTGGGCTTGGGTCGTGCTGAGGCAGCGTTGGCCTGCTTGGTCTGTTGAGCGGCAGGTAGGGCAGTGGATTAGGTGGCGCGGCTCGACGGAGACACAGGACGGTGAGACAGTGCCGTGGAGGCGCGATGAGACGTCACGTTGTGCAGCGAGTTGGCGCAACGGCGGCGCAGCAATGACAGGCTTAGTACTCCAGGGTACACAATTTTGTTAAGCGATGATTTGGATGTCACACTTCTTTATGGATTACACGCATGTGAAGGACCTAATTGGAAAAAAATAAAAAGATAAAAGAGGCAAAAAATAATGAAGCGAGAGAGCCAAAGGAAAAAGGCAAATCTTTCTGATTGCAGCTCTCCCTTGTGCTCGAGGAGAGATCCAATGTATGCGGTCCAAGGTAGGGTCAACGTCGACAAATGAGCTAATTATTTTTCACGAAACTGATTTGTCATAATAAATAAGAAAGTAAGTTTTTTTGAATTTTTTGAGCAAAAAGCGGGATAACACTGTGCGATTTATTGGTTTTGACCTGAAAGTGGAGTTCTTCTCTTTCAAGAGTCGCTTCTTTGTGGATCACAGGCATGCGAAGGACCTAATTGAAAAATATAAAAGATAAAAGAGGCAAAAATAATAAAGCAAGAGAGCCAAAGAGAAAAGGCGAATCTTTCCGATTTCAACTCTCCCTCATGCTCAAGGAGAGTTACAATGTATATAATCATAAGGTAGGGTCAACATCGACAAATGAGTTAATTATTTTCTCATAAAAATGATTTTCCATAATAAATAAGAAAGTAAGTTTTGAATTTTTGAGCAAAAAGCGGTATAACATCAAGCAATTGATTGATTTTGACCTAAAATTGAAGTTCTTCTCCATCAAAAGTCGTATCTTTATGGATCACGGCCATGCAAAGGACCCAATTAAAATAAATAAATATATATATAAAAGATAAAAGAGGAAAAATAATAATAAAGCAAGAGAGCCAAAGGAAAAAGGCAAATCTTTCCGATTTCAACACTACCTACCTCACGCTCAAGGAGAGTTAAAATGTGGTATAACACCATGAAAATGATGAGGAGAGTTAAAATGTGGTATAACACCATGAAAATGATGAGGAGAGTTAAAATGTGGTATAACACCATGAAAATGATGTGCCATAATAAATAAGAAAGTAAGTTTTTAAATTATTGACCAAAAAGTGCTATAACACCATGCAATTTATTGGTTTTGACTTGAAACTGAAGTTCTCCTCCATTAAGAGTTGCATCTTTATGGATCACAGGTATTCGAAGGGCTTAATTGAAAAAAAAAATAAAAGCTAAATGTGCCAAAAAATAATAAAGCCAGAGAGCCGAAGAAAAAATGCAAATCTTTCCGATTTCAACTCTACTTCACGCTCAATGAAAGATACAATGTATGTAGTCCAGGTGTGGTACTCTGTAAGGGCATTTAGTTAAGCTTCCATAGCTTATTGGCAATGTCGATTACAAACTGCTTCATTGTAAGAAGAAGGTTCATGTTCCTCTGATATCCAACTAATACAACACATATGCTTTGGTGATAGTCGACTATATGAGACATAAGAAGACACGGGATAAGTTGTAGAATCCAACGTAGGACACACGTAGGAGGATGAATACGATGGCAAGTACGTTGAGGTTGCTCAATGGGCATCTGTTCATGAATAGGTGAAGGGGATTCATCAAGAGTAGGTTGTGGAGATATCGTGGATGAAGCACTTTCTTCATATGACAATAATGGAGAATGGATTTCTTGATCCATAGAGCCATGATTATATGTCGCTAGTGGATAAAATGTCAGGCCTGGTGCAGCGAGAATATATTCTGAACTCAAAAATAAATTTTCCTCCAAAAAGAATGGGCGATGATTAGTTGCCAAGTCAAAAGATTGAAATGAGAATGTCATCTTCTAAAAGGAAATATATCTTCATGGAAAACCACATCTCTACTTATCAAGAAGTGTCCTATAGACCATGACCCTATAACCTTTCTGCAAAGCAAGATATGCCATGAAAATGCATTCAACAACGCATGTCGCCATTTTGTCCCAAGATTCACAGTACTTGCTTAGCATAGGCAACTCAAGACTCTTAAATGATCAATCTCTGCTTGTTTCCCAAAAAGCATCTCAAAAGGAGTTCGACTTTCAAGTATTTTAGTTGGCATGCGATTGATTAAGTAAGCTACTATGACCACATAATCTCCTCAAAAATGTTTGAGAACTAATGCTTCATATTTAAGGGCGCGAGCTACTTCTAATAGATGACGGTATTTGTGCTCAACAATCCTATTTTGCTAAGGAGTATATGTGCAGTAACTTTCATGGAGAATTCCATGAGAAGAAAAGAAAGACTTGCACTTCGCAGTGAAGCACTTGTGTCCATTTTTAGTACGAATACGTTGGACAGATTTGTCAAATTGATTCTTTATGAGAGTGAAAAATTTGACAAATGAGAAAAATTCTAACTTTTTGTTTTCATGAGATAGACTCATATGGCATGAGTATAGTAATCTACTATAATGAGAAAGAAACGAGCTCCCTCCCGATGTGCAGTATGGTAAGGACCCCAGATATCGACATGTAGCAATGAAAAAGCATCGGTAGCTCAAGATGTATTGATTGGGAATGATGCCCAAGATTGTTTTGCTGAAGGACAAATAAGACATTTGGGATGAGGAAAATAAGCACTATGACCCAAACATTCATGAGAAAGGAATGTTTCATTGCTATTAGTTGCATTATGTGAAACATTTTTATTCCAAGAGACTGAAGAAAAATCAAAATCTTTTGGAAAAACAATCCAAAAGCATAGTCCTTTGCGCAATACTGTCCAAACCCATCAATTTGCTAGTCAAAAGGTCCTAAAAGAAACAATTTTTGAAATTGAATATGGCACAACATGAATTGTCCTTGTAGACTTTAGAAATAGAAATAAGATTAAATTTCAATTCAAGGATATATAGGGCATTCCTAAAAACAATATTGGGACTAAGATAAATAGTGCCAACTTTAGTAACATGAGTGACATTCCGGTTTGGGAGGCATACTGACATGGGAGAATTGGATTGAGTGTCAATATGAGAAAAAATCATCTCATTGCATAGTACATTGTCACTCGCACTTGAATCAATTATCCATCCATTGACCAAACTAAAATCTGCATTGCATAAAAAAGTACCTGAGAAACTGGCAGCCTTCTCGGTAGTATTCAATTGATCGAGGGCCTTCATGATATTTTGATATTGATCATCAGTAAATGTTTGATTTGCCCTTTCTATACTTTGTGCCAAAACCTTATAATTAGATCATTCTTTTTCCTTCTTTTTTTTTTTTTTGTTTTTCATTTGGTTTTCCATGCAATTTCCAACACTTATCAATAGTATGATGCGGGTGTTTGCAATATTAATAAAATTTACCTTTTGTTTTAAAAAATTGCCCTCTGCTTTTCTGAGATGACGTGGCAATTTGTGGGCCATTGGATGCCTTAAAAACTGGTGCTGATGTGGCAAATAGTGGGCGCTTGATTCGCTCCCTTGGATGGCTGAATAAAGGTCGTCGGATCTCGCCCTTGGGATGGTCGAATAATGGCCGTCAAATCTCGCCCTTTGATCTGGATTGTTCGTCGAAGTCCTCTTAAAGTCTTATTCTTTCTCCCGCCGAAACCCTAGCATTGCATCATAGGGTTTCACAACCATGGGGGCTCGTCGGAACGGGCTCGTCAAAGCGACACGCGTCACCCCCTTTCTCATCCGTGCATAGTTAGCCATCGCTAGTCACTATTCTTCTCCTGGACAACAAGTTGGAAGATTCGGCCAAGTGGAGGAATTGGATCCATTGCAAGGATCTGCAATACGAAATTTGAGTAAGTTTCGTTTAAGATTAGTAGAAATTGAGTCGTCTTCTCCCTTTCTTTTATGGCCTAATTCTGATTTAGGGTAGTTTTAGGTCCCTCCAATCGTTCCTCGACTGCCTCGAGCTCGTTCCACAAAGCCGAGAGTTAGTTGAAGCAAGCAGTAACCGAGAGGTTCCCTTGCTTCAACTTCAACAAAGCCTGAGTGAGTGAAAAAATTCTGGCTTGATCTAATTTCGCACACATCTTTTTGATGTTGTCTCATAATTAGAGGTGTCAAAATGGGTACACAACCCATTTATGGACCCATGTTTGCTTAAATGGGTCGTTAATAGATTAAGCTTTATTTCCCAAGGCACCCATAATGGGTTTTAAAAATAAAAGGACTAAAATATATGAGTCTTAAATGAGTCTACTTTGTACCCATTTACCAACCCATTAAAGATAACCCATGATCTAGTCTACCCTACTAGAGGTGGTAAAATTATAATTATTTTTTATTTTTCTTTTCTTTCCTTTTTTTTTTCTTTCTTCTTTTTCTCGATGGCCGGCACGGCGATGGGCGACAACCCGCCGGGCGAGCCTCGAGCTCAAGCTCGCCGGATCCGGCGAGGCGGAGGCCTCGCCGAAGCTCGGAGAGACTCGAACTCGCCAGTGTCGGGTGAGGCTCGAGCCTCGCCAGATCCGGGGAGGGGCGAGCTCGAGCTCGCTAGAAGCCTCGCCGGATCGGCGAGACTTGAGCTCGCCGACGTCGAGCGAGCTTGAGGCTCGCCGTGGCGGCCGCCGGCCGTTGTCGTGGCGGCGATTGGCCAAAGAAGAAAAAGAACAAAAAAGAAAAGAGAAAAAGAAAAATTATATTTAAAAAATAAAAAATAATTAAAATTCAATTTTTTAAAATAATTATTTTAAAAATTATAAAAATTGTCCATTAAATTTGTGTTGTATAAAACTATTTTAGCAATACCATTTTTTTAAAAATAATATATATATATATATAGAAATAGGCTTGGAAGTATTTTAGTAATATAATTTTAAAAAAAAACATAGGAATAAGTTTTTCTAAATTTGGTTAAATATGAAAATATTTTATTAATATGGGTTGGGTCGGGTATAGGTTGGGAATGGATCAGGTTGGGTATGGGTATGGGTCGGAAAATTTACATTAGGCATAAATGGGTCATAAATGGGTTAAAATGTCAATTTGGGTCGGACCATTAATGACCTGACCCAAACCCGACCCGACCCACCCATTTAAGAGCTCTACTCATAATGCCTTGGGATCTTCAGTTGGAGGGAGCCCGGTGACAACTTCGGGAGCGATACAAATCCTGATCCAAGTACGAATGAGTTGGTTGTATTTGCACCAATGTCGTTGAAACCGGTCACTAGTCGAAAACGGGACAACTCCGTCGAGGAAATCGTCCTTGTCCTTCGTCACCAAAGCTTGTCGAAGATTGCGAGCCCAAGCGATGTAATTATCCAGTCCGATAAGCTATAAAGCTATGAGCTGAAGCTTTGGTCTATCGGCCACGAAGTGTAGAGGGGGTCACCAGGCTCCGAGCAGCCGCTGTTGGTCAAGATTACATGGGGCAGCAATCCGGATGGGAAAATCGGGTAGGGTTTTGTCCCATAACCTGTTTGAGTGGATTTGAATCTAGGATCCAGACCCATCTGACCCAGTCCTCCATCTCTAAATGGACCTTGTTGTACCATGCTAGGTTTGGTCTAGTGTCCCATTGGGCTTGAATCAGAATCCACTGAACTAATGGCCATTGGACTGGGCCCGAAAATTGGGCTGGAGTTGGGGCAAAAGGGTTATCCCCTTCAATCGAATCAGTTTGAGGGTGTTGAGGAGAAAGGGGTCTCCCATTCAATCGGATCGGCTTGATTTGAACTTTGGTTTTGAGGTGAGTTGTTCTCCTCCTTGCTTGAATGTTGATCTTTTGTCATGGTACCAAGAATGAATTCCTACCGAGTGCTATTTTGTTTTGCATAATAGAAATTGCAACAACAAGATAGAAATAAGACAAAGGCAATTTGAAAACAATGCAGAAGCTAAGCTAGGATCTAGGACTTTGATATCATGAAAGATTGGAGAAGTTTTGAGGAATTCTATCATATCTTTCATTCTTGTACATCAAAGAATTAAAGTGTATAATGTAGGAAACAATATGTAAAGTACTATTTTCCTATTTGAAAAGAATGAATCAATTAATCTATCAATCTCTGATTGGTACAATCATCTGCGGAACCATATCTTCAAGAATCAAATCAAACCATATCTTCAACAAAGCCCCCTCGAGCCAACATTCCTCTCTCCATTTGAGCTCTCACGCCAGCTGTGCTGCCAGCCTACCTCTGGCCGGTCGTTGCACGCCACATTCCTTGCGTTGCTCTTCGTCGTGCGTCGTCCTTGTCCTTCCTTGTGTTGTCGTTGAGCTATCGTCCAAGGGCAAGGGGAGAGAAGGAAGGGAGAAGAAGGAGAGGGCTGGGCCAGGGAAAAGGGAAGAAAGAAATGGGCTGGGCTACCCTAGGCGGGAAAAAGAAAAGGGGAAAGAAGGAGGGGCTGAGCTAAGGCTGGCCCGAGCCCGGCCCAGTTACAGTTTTTTCAATTGGACATCATTTTTTAAAATAATTTCTAATACTAGTAATGCAAATATTCCCAATGTCTATATGCGATACATTTTAACGAAAATTTGTTTGCTAGGGATTAACAAATAATCCCTAATTTTCTATGCAGTTAAGTCCTAAATAAATAAACAAACAAAATTTAGGTTACCATTTTTACTCCTCTGAATAAAGTACTCGCATTAGCAACCCGGAATCGAAAAGCTTTCTCGACAAAGATATATAAGAATAATCGGTGTAAATTGAGAGGTCAATATGTCTGCAACTAGTGGAAGGCTTCCCAAAAGGTTCAAGTAAGATCGAGTTCTTAGTTTTTTTGTTGACGAGGCTCGAACAATGCCACTCTTATACAGAGATCAAGCGAATACTGATCGAATTGGCAAAAATCAGATGTTTCTCTTGAAAACACTAGAGGTGCCCCCATTTGACCAATTGATCTATATAATGAAGTCGTGCCGCGTGAATGATTTGCAAATTCTTAGACAAAACGCTGGCCGACAGCACGGTAAGCGCAAGCGAGGTCCGAGGTGGAAGAGACGAAGGCCTTCATCGGATTAATCCCGATTTTCGCGAGCACGATGCCGATGAACTGTTGCCTAGCTCAGCTCCAAACCTTCTACCGAGCAAGGCGCCATGATGGACAGAAGAATCCGCAACTTCCAAATCCCAACTCAGTCCCTCACGCTCCTCCCGCTGATTTTCATGCTCGCCTCGATCCCCATCTACGAGCGCTTCCGCGGTGCGGTCGGGAACAAACCTCGCGTGAAGCCGGGCAGGATCTTCGAGCCCCCGGTCAGCCTGGCCCTCGCGTCCGGGTCCATGGCCATCGCCACCGCACAGTCGTCGAGGTCAAGAGTCGGAGTGCGGCGGCCGATGGGGCCGTCCTGTCCGTGTTCTGGCTCGCGTGGCAGCACTTGCTACTTGGGGTCTCGGACATGTTCATGCTGGGCGAGATGCTCAAGTTCTTCTACTCCCCGCCCCTGGGGAGCATGAGGAGCGTGTGCACTATTTTCCTGAATTACATTTTTGCGTCCAAGAGGTATTGAGATCCAAAAATCCGTTTTGGATGTATAAGTTTGTAATTAAATAAACTTACGATCTTATCCTTATACATAGCCAAATAATAAAATATTAAAAGATTTCTTACATCTTTAGCATCGCCATAACAAAATTTGTCATGTTTATCGCGAAAATGCATGACAAACGATTTTGTCTTTACCAAAAAAAAAAATTCTTTACCGAAAAAAAAAAAAAACAATTTTGTTGTTCTATTTCCAGGTTTTTTTTTTTTTGTTAGCAGAATTCTTAAAGAGTTAGTAGTAATTTAAAGTGAGAAAAACCCTCAAATTGATACACCCATAACAAATTTAGTTTAATTAGTTTCCATTAAATTTTACTGTCAAATTATCGAGTCGGATGACATGTGACGATTGATGGATATATCAGTTTGAGGTTTTACATTCCGTTTGTCACTGGTGTATTAGTTTGTAATTTTCCGTTAAGCTAACGCAGGGTAAATTTCTCACAATTATATCTGTTGAAGGTTTTTGGGAATTAAAAAATTAGTTTAGGGTAACAATTAAAGGTTTTTCATTGTGTTAACCCTAATTCAAAACTAATTGATAATTTAATCGGGTAAAAATTGATAAATTATTCTAACTAACCTTTGTAATCTATAAATAAAGTTATAAATATGGGGGGTTATTAATTTTAGATAGTTAAATACTAAATAGCAATTAAAAGTGGGTAATAACTCATATCTAATTTGGTAGCCACAAATTAGTTGCTAATTTAGTCCAACAAAAATGGGTAAGTCACTCTTATTTAAGTTGGTGCATATGAGAGTTTGCGAGTTCAAATTATTACTCAATTAAGCAACTAAGAACTGGTAATTTACAAAACATGAAAAAATTGATAATTTCATAAAGATATTATTAAATTATCATCAAGTTTTTTTTGGAAAAAATGGTTATTGGCCATTTCATTTATCAAATTTATTTATACTTATCAATACTTATTTAAATTTACGAGGAAGAGAAAAAAAAAAATTCCTTATTATCTGCCATGAATTAATACAATTCTACACACGAGAGGCTACGAGTTTAAATTAAGCCGAGAACGTGTCTGCTGGCGTGTTTTAAGGTACGAGGCCGAGCTCTCTGTTTTAAGAACGTGAGTTCTGCGAATTACCGGTATTCAAGTTTGTCTGTTCTGTGTTTTAATAAAACTCTCGATTCCTGTCCAGGGAACATCATCGCTGCAAGCACGTGCCGGCTTTTCCTGTTGTCCAAATCCGATCTTTGGATCTTTTTTCTCTTCGCTTCATGGCATGCAACCATCTCCGACATATTACTGTGCACGTGCTTAGTCTTGCCTTAAAAACATCATTATAATCAATCACTAAATGAAAGCTAATCCTTTACGTCCAAAGCTTCCATCTTTTCACCTTTTCTTTTGGGCCCCACATTGCATTATTCCAGCGACACTAATCGAGAATCGGGAGGGATGCCGTCCTTGATCAGTCACATGGTCCCACTAATTATTTCGACGTGGCCAGTAGAAGAATAATTGGTAAACTTAACGCGTTTTAATGAGAAATTTTTTTAGTACATCTAGCATGATTTGAGTTGCTGTCAGTCTCTCCCGTGACTCCATCCAGCAATAAATTTCGATTACATATAATTAAGAAAGGTAAAAACCACCGAAAATTCTAAATCATGGATATTATAATGCATTTATCCCAAACCTTTTTTTGATAATAAAAATCCCAAACTTTTACTTATATGACACATTTACCCCAAACTTGTGAAGTATGACATATTTATTCTTAATTTTTGTTTTGTAAAATAAAAAATCCCAAATTTTTTTTTTGATGACCCGTAACCCACACCGCACCGTACCAATACGACATGGGCCTGACATAGGTTTGGGGTAACGGGGAGTAAACCAGAGCGACACTAGCGGAGGACTCACCACCCCAACGTCGCACTTAAGATTCTCGTGCGGCCGGGATTCGAACTCTCTCCTCTCGCAAAGGATCACGGAGCTCTTATCTCGGCCGCGCGCAGGTGGTAAAAAAAAAAAAATCCCAATTTTTTTATGACACTATAAATCATAATTTTTTTTTTCTATGACATCAATTGTTTAGGGTAAATCTATCATGTGAATAAAAGTTCGGGATTTTTATATTACAAAACAAAAGTTTTAAATTTTTGATATCACACAAATATAAGTTTAGGTTTTGTGATGTCACAAAAAAAAAAAAAGGAATAAATATATCATATGAATATAAGTTTAGTGGTTTTTGATGTTATAAAAAAATTTAAGGTAAATGAGTCGTCTGGAATTTGTTATGACTTTTTCCCGTTAAAAACCAATACTTTACCTAAAAGTCTCCAACGATCGAACCATGCGTGAGACACACCCCCAGCATTTGTTTTCACTATATATTCATCCTCCCCACCTTCCACATGCATCTAAAACCAACCCTAAACACACTACCAGTTCACCGCCATCGATCGCCTTCACCACATCTTCCGCTGAGAAATGGCCGCCGATGCCGCCGCCACCGCCGCCTTTTCTTTCCATTCTCCTTTCCGTCGCCACCGCCCTCTCTCTCCTCTCCCCCTCTCTCGCTCTAACCTGTAGCCCCCAACCGTCCTTCCCCAACAAGAAGAATTACTCCAGCTGCGACGCCCTCTCCTACCTCAACGCCACCCTCCACTTCACCTTCGACTCCGCCAACTCCTCCCTCTCCCTCGCCTTCTCCGCCGCCCGGCCCTCCTCCGGCGGGTGGGTCGCCTGGGCCATCAACCCCACCTCCACCGGCATGGTCGGGGCGCAGGCGCTGATGGCGCTCAAGACCCCCACCGGCTCCGTCGTCGCCAAGACCTTCAACATCTCCTCGTACCACTCCATTGTCGAGTCCAAGCTGTCGTTCGACGTGTGGGACCTGAGCGCCGACGAGGCCGCCGGCGGGACCATGAGGCTGTTCGCGTCGGTGAAGGTGCCGGCGGGGACGACTAGCCTGAATCAGGTGTGGCAAGTGGGCGGTGCGGTCGAGGGAACGAGGCCGAAGATCCATGACATGACGGATGCCAACAAGAACTCCAAGGCGAAGCTTGAGCTACAGGAGGCAGAGAGCGGCCCTGCTCCGGCACCGGCGCCGGCGCCGACGCTGGTCCCAGCCCCAGCCCCGGCCAGTGGTGTTTCGAGGATTGGGGAGGGCAGTAACGGTGCTTTTTTGGTCTTGAGCTTGGCTTTTCTTGTTAGTAGTTTCTTTGGGTTTTACTAAATGTGCTTCTTCCTGAGGATGTTGATGTTCTACCATTAAATTTGAGAGTTTTTTTTTTTTTTTTTTGGTGGTTGCCATAATTGTTTCTTGACGTCATCTCCATATTTTTTCCTTTGTAAGAAAAAACAACTAAATTCGGTTCAATACTGCCTATCTACATAATTATAATAATAAGTTTACGGACAATTAAAATACGTAAAATGCAAGTGCTCCATTAATCTTGCAAGCTATTCGAGTACAGTGTTTCCAAGTTCGACTTGACCAAGTTACTTGGAGCCACCTCGAACTTGGCTTGACTCGATCTTGAAAAGAATCAGAGTTCGAGCTCGAATGATTCATGAATAGCTTAATTCGCTCGCGTCCTTACTGAATAAAAATGCATAATTAGTCTATGTTAAGCTAAATATTCATGCGTAGCTTAATTCATTAAGTTAGAATTAAATTGACATATGCATAATAGAATTTAAAATAATTAGATAATTATCTCGAAAGAGTGCAAATACATTCGATAATGGGGCACTCCCTCGTAACGCGCGTCAAAAGGGAAAATGCATGGTGTTTGCGTGAAAGCTTGTGGGGGCGTTGGATTCATGATTTGTTGGCGCTGGACCATTTGCCCATGCTCCGCCTGCTTTGCTCGGTGATCCAACCCATGTCTCTTTGTCGCTCTTTATGTGCATACCATTCGAACGTGCTCGATGGGCGGGCTGGGACGGGCCGGGCCTGAAAACCCTTGCCTGAGCTCGGGTGGTACCGGGTGCTCATAAGGGGAATCGCTTGCTCAGATCCATCTACATCGCCTCTGAGTTACCGCTCGGCTCACAAAATTTGTGGCGGTTTTAGTGAGCTTTCTACCCCGTGGTCCAAGCAATTAGGAGCCTTAAGCATGACCATCGACAACTTCTCATTAGAGCAGAACGCGTTACTCTCTCTAGTTGATAGTTTGGCTTTTTCAGTTCAAAGTTTAATCGGAATTGATAAGCTATACCTATCTTCGTAACTGTGCACGAGATACGAGCCCAGATGAGTCGTAAACTGGATCGACACGGGCATTTCTATTAGGTCACGTCTCACACGTCAAGATAAGAGCATATTATCTATTTTGGGCTATTCGACTTGCGAAAATGCATGGGTATTGGCTATATATCCTAATTATCCGGCCACTGTTAACACGTATGGAGGGTGTTAAAATAGAGTCAAACAAAATGTACGAGTTTCTTTCTAAGTACCTAATTATTCATTGGCTTTAATTACTACATTTACTCTAATTTCCAAACCTACATCAATTTGATATGGACACGACAATGGGTCGCTGAACTTGCTTTTCATGTCTTGTCTTCAGCAGATGGTGCTTTCCCAGTAGAGCTCAACTGACCACTATCATGAAAACTCACGGCAATGGCTTCCTATATTTCCGATGATTGCCTCAAGTCGCTGCAGTCTTACCAAATAAAAATCAAGGTAGTCATACTACTCTTAGAAAAAAGATATATATGTATATCTATATATATTGACATGGAGAGAAAATGATGAGGTCAAGATACTGAGACTCCGTTCATTTTGCGAAGGAAAAATGTCATAAATGGTCCATATACTATTACTTAATGTGCAATTTGGTTCCTGAACTTTCGATCGGCTCAATTTGGTCCCTGAACTATTGATAAATGTGCGATTTGGTCCTTGAACTTTCGATCGGCTCAATTTGGTCCTTGAACTATTGATAAATGTCCGATTTGGTCCCTGAATTTTCGATCAGCTCAATTTGGTCCCTGAATTATTGATAAATATCCGATTTAATCATTCGTTACTGTTTTTCCTTTTTTTTTTTGCTTCTTCTCTCTTCCCTCCGCCGGCTCCGGTAGAGGGAAGTCGGCATCTGGCGAGGGCGACCCTCGCCGGCGTCGGGCAAAAAAAAGAAAAAGAAAAACAATAACGAATGACTAAATCGAACATTTATCAATAGTTCAGGGACCAAATTGAGCCGATCGAAAGTTCAGGGATCAAATCAGACATTTATCAATAGTTTAGGGACCAAATTGAGCCGATTGAAAGTTTAGGGACCAAATTGTACATTAAGTAATAGTATAGGGATCATTTGTAACATTTTCCCTTTCGCGAAAAATGTGGTGTTTCTGGAAAATATTTTCCAATAAGTTATTTTCCAAGAAAATGTAATTATTTTCCAGTGTTCGGATGAAACCTGAAAATAAAGTGAAAAATATTTTTCGTTGTTCAATAAGGAAAATATTTTCCTATGTATACTCTTTTTCATTTATTTTATTTTTTAAAATGTATTTAAAAAAAAATCAACTTTTAATTATTTTTAATTTTTGAAATCTATTATTAATTTTTTTTCTTTTTTCTTTATTTTTCATCTCCTTCTTTCTTGGCTAGTTGCCGAACATAGCAACGGCCTGCGACCGGCCATTGGTGAGCCTTGAGTTCGCCGACGAGCACGAGGCTCGCCAGATCAACGAGCGCAAGCTTGAGATCGACAAGCTCAAGGTTTGCATGGCGACGGTCAACGACTAGCCAAGAAAGAAGAAGATAGGAAACAAAGAAAAGAAAAAGGAAATTAAAAATAATTCTAATTAAAAAAGAAAAGAAGAAGAAGAAATGAGAGGAGGAAGTGAGGATTTATAGAAGTTTGAAATAAGAGAGATCAAGTGAGGAAAATGTTTTTCACTTTTCAAAAGTGGAAAATATTTTCCCCTAATTTAGAAAACTTTTTTTCATTTCGTGGAAAACGTTTTCCCCCATGAATTCATTTTCCGTAAAATGAACGATGAAAAATCTGAAAAACATTTTTTTGAAAATTATTTTTTGCAAAACGAAAAAAGCCTGAAGAAAAATAAAAGATTCTAAGCAAGAAAACGAGAAAATGATGACCATTAATCGATTCGCTACGTATTTTTTTCACGTATAGGACCAATAATGATGCAGCGGGGAGGGAAGGGGGAGGGGGCGGGGGGCTAGCGAAGGCCACGTTCATTTCTCGCTCAGTGCGCGCCGCGTATTTTGGCGATTATTATTGCTGGAACATGTTTGACTTTTTACTTTAGTATAAAATAATTGACAAAAAAAAAAAAAAGCCCTTTACACAAGTTTCGAATCTCTCTAATTCAGAGAGCGCGAGCAGAGAGATTCGGTCTGGAAAAATTTTGAAAAATTATGGAAATGTACATGCGACATGACATGCTAGTTTCACGGGTAGGTTGTTTTCGAGTAATCACGCATCCATGCGACCATTAGGATTTCCGATCCCAAGTCAGCTTTACACAAACTCGGCTCACAAGAACAAAATATGGGAGTGAAGCTCAGTTGTATTGCTTATGAACTAGTATGTACAACTGAAGGGAGAGGGTCTCCTATTTATACATGGACGAGTCCAATCTCAGCTGTGGATCCCTTCTCCAATCTAACGGTGATATTTGAATTTATACCATCATTACAAGTTTGTACATGTAGGCTAAATGATGGCCCTAGGCCTAAGGAAGACCCAAGGGGCATGTGTCAGAAGCAAGTGCAAGGCCGCCTGACATGGGTAGGTGGACGGTCACAGGCTTGTCCTTGAATTGTGCATGGGCAACCTCGCATAGATCGTGGGTCAATCCTTGTATTGTTTGTGGATCGCTTGCGGATCAATTTTTGGGCAACACGTGAGTTGGTCCTTAGGTCGGACACGGCCCCAACATTTTGGACATCTTGGATCATGCTTGTCCGTGGGCCGTGTCACTAGTCTCTATACATTTCCAAGTGTTTCGGCATTCCTAAAAGTCATCACGACAAATGCAAAATTTAAAAGAAAAAATCGGTTAAAAAGTATAACACAGCTCTTCAATTTGTTCAGGCTTTGAAGGGACGAGTTTCAAAAATTTCGCATCGAGCTTGACTCAGCTACAACCTAAGTAGCACCAACACTGATACGCGACACGCAACACAATACGACACAACACGCCGACACGTCGTTTCTAAAAAAACAGAGAATTCCGACATGTTGAGACACATTGTTTATTATATTTATATTTCTATATATACATAATAAATTATCATTTTTATGATTATTTCAATCAAATTAATTTGAATCAAATTCATAAATAAATAAATAATTAAAAAAGCATATAATGAATATACACTAAAAACATTAATCCGCCATTTATTAATATCATTCATTATTTCAATTTGACAAATTCAACTTTATTTCAATAATTCATAAAACTTGAAGAAAAAACAAGGGATCTAAATTTTGGACTCGCATGTTAGATATGTTGAAAGAGGAAAAAAAAACTTAAGGGGTGAATTGTATATCACAGGAAGTGGGAGTGAAGACTAGGTTTTTCTTCTTTCTCCATTTATTATGTTTATTATTGTGTTTATATTTTGACTTCTCATTTATTGAATTTTTAAAATTGACGTCGATATCGGAATCACGTGTCGGAAACTTATATGTCAGAATTCCGACTTGAGTGTCGAGAAAGTTGACTAGGTTTCGGATTTTCCAACATATGTTGACCGAGTGTCTGAGAGTGTCGGACGCGTGTCGAAGTGTCCAACGCGACACGAAAACTCTTAGAGAATGTCGGTACTTCATAGGCTACAATGCTTTTTGGTAAGCCAAAAACATGGGGGGCTTTGCTCCCACATAAATCGCAACGACAACATCTTCACACACGGCTGGTCTAAATCCAGTCCTTGATATGGGAGGCATCTTGATTTAACAAATCCGCAATTAAATTTTCAAATTTCATGAAAAACTCAAAATACTGTATCTTAATATGTATTATCGCGCCTTTTAGGTAAAATAGGGTGGCCTTCATATATACTTCTAAAGCTATAAGACTACGTTTTGGTGGTCAGAATAAAATTCATGATATGATAAAATTTATCATATCTTACGTTTGATGCCTACTTGAGATAGGATAAAATCGGATTTAAAAAGAAATAAATTGAGTAAATTATCCTAGGGGAGGTAGAATAAAGATGGATAGGATTTATAATATTCATAATAGAAAATTTATTTTTCTCAAATAACAAACTTCTTAAATTAACAAAATTAATATATTTCATTATTAGAAATCAAGACGACCAAACATAACCTTAATGTATTTCTGAGATTCATTTATGATGCATTTGGTTTACCATTCCCTAATGGGTTTTCGACCTCCAAAACCCATTAGGAAAACGCTGGATCATTTGGCAATCATTTTGAAGTAGTTTTTAAGTTAAAGCCAGTATTGGAAAAGCTGAAGGCTCAATGCTAGTAGGGACTAAATTGAGCTTTTAGCATTTGACTAAATGCTAAAACTCATTTTTTTTCCAAAATTACCCTTACCCATCCTTCAAATTTCTGATTTTACCCTTGTTATTTTTTTTAAATGCTAAAAAAGCTTAAAAAATCAAATGTATATAAATGCTAAAAAAATCATTTTTTATTTTTTTTTTTTTTAAAAAGACCAATCCTTCGTCGGTCTGGCGAAGGGCTACGGCCGCTGGTGAGCTAGATCTAGCATTAGCGGCTATCGGTTGAGGTCGCACAACCTCGGGCGACCAAGGCAATTGCCGCCTGAGTCCACGACCTTAAGTGGCCCTCACCTGGGTCCCACAAGGGTCGTAGGACGGCAGCCATTGGTCACCATCGCTTGCTTGATAAAATTGGACCATATAAAGACACGAATAATGTTAAAACTTTTAAAGTGAACATTTAAGTATCATATCTTCAAAAATTAAATCGCTTAAGTTACATAGTTTTTTTTTTTTTTTTTACCGAGAATTCCTATGTGGCATTGATTCTTGGAAAATCACATTGGTGATTTAATATTAAATTAATGCCACAATTGTTTTTCAAGTGAGGACAATCATCGATGTAATTTTAGGAATTTCTTTTTTAGAAGTTATGCCACCAATTTTGGAGCAAACATGGTAACCTCTAATTTCGCAATTTTATGATTCAATTAGACTTTAGACAAGCATACTGGCCGAAAGAAAATGATTTAAACCATGTAAGGATGGATCTTGCACACATCCTTCAAAAGGTCAAGATCTTTTGGGGTTTCATATGTGTTGACTTTTGGATCAATACATGGTCAATGGTTCATTGGAAGTCATGATCTTTTATGACACTGTTACTCAGTAATGTTTGGCTCTAAAAATTTCTAACCCATCATAAGGGAAAGGTCATGGACCAATTTTTCACCATTTTCTTCTTTGACTAACAAGCCTTCAACATTTTTCTTGAAAATGACAAGCTTTCGACTTATAAAGAGACATATTCTTGTAATTCTAATCACACGGCGTGTAAAGTGGGTTGCGCATAAGAAACAATAGAAACCCTAGTGGCATCAACTCTCAAAACACTAATTGCACTCCCCTTTCCATCATGTACTCATAAACCAAAAACATCCGACGTTTGTGTAAGCAAAAATCATGGAGCTTAATTATTTTTTTTTTATATCGAACACCCGCCACCTTGGTCTTTTTTTTTTAAAATTATATATATTTGATTTTTTAGCATTTATATATATTTTTTTTTTTTTTTAGCATTATTGTTAAAAATTACATTTAAAAAGTTGCATATTTTATTTTTTTTTTCAATTTTATACTGAAAAAAAAATTAAAAAATTAATATTTCTCATCCAAATGGCTTGTTAAATGTATTTTTATCAAACGACATTTCTCTCTCAAAGTTGTTTCTCATTTATTAAATAACCTTTTTATTTACCCAAAGTCTTTTAAACTAAACTACTTTATATTTTCCTAATAAGCTTTATTTCCTCGTCCCCGTTTCGGCAAGGCTAATCTCCACTCATAATTTCGCTTCTAGTCCCAAAAGTTACTCAGAAATTTCCAATCCCCCCTTCCCATCTCTCTCTCTCTCTCTCTCTCTCTAGCTTTCAACTTCCTCGTATAGGACCGACCCCCAATAAAAAATAAAAAAAAAACCGGAAGTTACGTCCCCTTTTCCGCCGCATTTTCCATGTCATCTCCATGTTCGTCCTCCTATAAAACCTCTCCCTATCTCTCTGGCTCCCTGTCCAGTCCGAACCGTCGGTTGGCACTCAAGAGTCGGAGCCCCTCTGTCTGTCTGTCTGTCTGTCTCTCTCTCTCATCAATGGCTTCCTCCTCTCCTCCGCAGCCCCTCCTCCGCGGCCTCCCCGCGGCGGCCCTCCTCCTCCTCCTCCTCGTCCTCGTCCTCGCCCCCGCCCCCGCCGCCGACGCCCTGGCCTGCTCCTCCCAGAAGATCACCAACAGCACCCTCTACTCCACCTGCCTCGACCTCCCCACCCTCAACGCCTCCCTCCACTTCTCCTACGACCGCGCCAACTCCTCCGCCGCCGTCGCCTTCGTCGCCCCGCCGCCCAAGGGCGAGGACGGCTGGGTCGCCTGGGCCCTCAACCCCACCGCCACCGGCATGTTCGGCGCCCAGGCCCTCATCGCCTTCCGCGACGCCGGCGTCATGACCGTGAAGACCTACAACATCACGTCCCCCGTAGTCAGGGAGTCGCCGATCTCGTTCGAGACGTGGGACCGGGCCGCCGAGTACAACGCGGCCGACGGCACGATGAGGATCTACGCGAAGATCAAGGTGCCCGCCGGCAACCCGGCGAAGCTGAACCAGGTGTGGCAGGTGGGGTCGAGCGTGACGAACGGCGTGCCGGACAAGCACGCGATGGCGCAGGAAAATCTCGGATCGAAGGGGACGCTCGATTTGGTCTCCGGGACTGGTCGTTCTCCTGCGCCAGCGCCGACACTGGTCCCAGCCCCGGCGCCGACACTGCTCCCACCCCCGCCGCCGGCACTGGTCCCACCCCCGGCGCCGGCGCCCAGTGGGGTTTCGAGGATTGGGGAGGGCAGTGACGGTGCTTTCTTGATCTTGAGCTTTGCTTTTCTCGTTAGTAGTTTCTTTGGGTTTTAGTAAATGTGTTTTTCCTGAGGATGTTGACGTTCCTCAATTAAATTTGAGACTGTTTTTTTTTTTTTTTGGGGTTTTTCCATAATAATTTTGACGTCATCTCCATATTTTTTCTTTGCAAGGAAAAACAACTAAATCTGGTTCAATACTAGAACTAGACCCGCGCTAGCAAAGTATGAAACTCAATTCGATCTTGATTGAGCTGGACTTCTTAAGCTCAGACAACTCGATTATGCTTTTAATATAGTTGCACTCAACTCGATTGGCCGATCAATTTTAGTCTAGTCTCGAGTTTAGTTGAGCTCGAATTCAACCTCGGCTTGAATTTGTTTACCATGAATGCATTAAAATCAGACCTACCTACAAAATTGTAACAAGAAGCTTACATAAGATTAAAATACGTAATACGCGAGTGCTTTATTAAGTTTTGCAACCTATCCAAGGAAAGTATTTCCGAGTTTGACTTGACCAAGGCACTTGGAGCTGCCTCGAGGCTCGAACTCGACTTGATCAAAGAAAGAATCTAGTTCGAGCTCCAATAGTACATGAATAACTCAATTCGCTTGCATCCCTAACAAACAAATATGCATAATTAGTCCATGTTCATGTGAAATAACAACTCACATGGATAAAGTTAAATATTCATGGATAGTCTGATTCATTAAGTTAGTATTAAACTGATATACATATAATAAATTTTAAAAAAAAATGGATAATTATCTCGAAAAAGTGCAAATACATTTGGTGATTTTTTTCATCCCAAAAGGGAACAGACTCCAAAGATAAAATGGAGCGCTCCCTCGTGACGCCCGTCAAAAGGGAAAATGCATGGTGTTTGCGTGAAAGCTTGTGGGGGCGTTGGACTCATGATACGTCGGCGCTGGATAATTTACAAGTGCTCCGCCTGCTTTGCTCGGTGGTCCAACCCATCTCTCGTTGTTGACCGCGTTTTGAAACTTGGAAGGTCGCTATTTATGTGTATACCATTCGAGCGTGCTCGACGGGAAAGGCTCGGACGGGGCGGGCCTAAAAACCCTTGCCCGAGCTCAAGCGGTACCGGGAGATTATAGGGGGAATCGCTTGCTCAAATCCATCTACATCGCCTCTAAGTTACTGTTTGGCTCACAAAATTTTATGAATTTTTTTAATGTTTTTCTCTTTTTCTTTTTATTTTCTTTAATTCTTCCCCCTTCCCCTTCCCCTAAAGCCCAGCAACCCTCACCGGCACGGGCAAGAGCATCCCAGCCCTTGCTAGATCCAGGCGAGGGGCCGTGCGCGCACCTCGGCCGGCAAGGGCAACGCAAGGCATGGTGGCGAGGCAACAGATCTAGCCAAGTGAGGGCCAGGATACCCTTGCCCAGAGCTAACGAGGGTCGCGACTCCCTCGTTGGCTCTAAGGGAAAGGGAAAGGGAAATGAGGAAAAATTAAATAAAAAAGAAAAAAAATTATTAACATGTTATTTTAAAAATGCCATAGCAGCACCGATAGTATTCGTGTCAGCACTGACAAATTAAAATTCTCAGCTTACACAAATTCAAAAAGTTTAGGAATGAATTAGCAAAAAAAATGAAGATTGTATTGGCACAATCACAATAAATTTATGATTTTTTTGATAATTCTCCAAATAGACGTTACTTTCTGTAGTTGTTATTTCAGTTTTCTCAGTTCAAAGTTTAATTGGAATAAATAAGCTATACCTCTCTCCGCAGCCGTGCACGGAATACGAGCCCAAACGAGTTGTAAACTCGAGCAACACGGGCATTTCCATCAGGTCACGTCTCACATGTCAAGACAAGAGCATACCATACCATCTATTTTAGGTCATTTGCGAAAATGTGTGGCGTTTGCCATATCCTTATTGTCCGGTCACTGTTAACACGTCTAGAACGTGCGAAAATCGAGTCAAACAAAATGTACGAGTTTCTATTATTCATTAGCTTTAATTACTTCATTGACTCCAATTTCCAAACCCACGTCAATTTGATATGGACACGACACGGGGTGGCTGAACTTGCTTTTCATGTCTTGTCTCCAGCAGACGGTGCTTTCCCAGTAGCGCTCACCTGACCGCTATCGTCAAAACTCACGGCACCTATTAATTGCCGTAGCTGTCCAATACATTGGTCCCTTCTTTATGGATCGCCGGCATGAGACCTAATTAAAAAAATAAAAGATGAGGAGAGGCAAAAAAAATAATAAAACAAGAGAGCAGAAGGAAAAAGACACATAATGTATCTAGTTCGAAGGTAGGGTCAACCTCGACAGATGAGCTGATTAGCTTCTACTGAAATGATGATTTTCCGTAATAAATAAGAAAGCAAGTTTTTGAATTTTTTAGCAAAAAGCGGTATAACACTGCGATTTATTGGTTTTGACCCGAAAGTGGAGTTATCCTCCTTTAAAAATCGCTTCTTCATGGATCACGGGAATAAGAAGGACCTAATTGAAAAAACCAAAAGATAACAGAGGCTAAAAAATTATAAAGTAAGAGAGCCCAAGGAACGAGGCGAATCTTTCTGATTTCAACTCTCCCTCGCTTTTAAGGAGAGATCAAATGTATCTAGTCCGAAGATAGGGTCAACATCAACAGATGAGCTGATTACTTTTTCACTAAAATGATGATTTGCCGTGATGAATAAGAAAGAAAGTGTTTTGAATTTTCAAGCAAAAGGTGTCATAACACCGTGTGATTTATTCGTTTTGACCTGGAGTTCTTCTCATTTAAGAGGTTTCGAAAGGCATCTTATAACATGGGCCTACATATTCAGCTAATGAATATGACCTCCAATTGCATTTTATTATAATTAATCGACAAGAGTTTCAATTTAAAAAAAATGGAAAATAGTTTGAGATTGAAATTAAAATGAATTTTCTCTTTGCCTGCGAATTTTAGGATAAATAACGTAATAGAAATAAACGTCACCTAACTCTTCAGCCGGCTAGCCACTATTGAAGCATGAGTCCTCAACATTTTTTTTCTCCTCCTTTGTGTCCTTTCACATTTTGCCTTGTAAGTCTTTGGTCAAACTTTGACTTATTTTTATCTTATTGCTTCCCCCTTGGGCAGATCCAGATGTCATGTTCCCGAGGCTCTCTCTCTCTCTCTCTCTATATATATATAAAGATGGAGAGAATGATGAAATCAATATACTAAGCAAGTAGTTTACATACATACATACATACATATATATCTAAAGATGGAGAGAAAATGATGAAGTCAAGACACCAAGTAAGCAATTCGTAAGTTTTTTGATTTAAATATTCTCAAAATGGGGTTTCATTTTCATTCATTAGACTTGTCAAAATGGATCATAGACCCATATTTTAAACCATATTGATTGTAGCAAATTGTAAATAGATCACCTCAATGGTGAAATATGGGTTAAAAGTGGTATGTAGAAAGGACTATGTTTAGATGAGTCTAAGTGAATTCTAAGATAGATCATTTTAATCCACATGATCTCCTTTTAAGTTGATTGAGAATCATTTTTATGTTTTTAATTTTTCAATTTTTTTTTTACTTTTTCTTTTTCCTTTCTATTGGTGGTCGGCCCAAGTAAGAGATGAGCTCGCCCTGATAGGGGTGAGCATTGGTCGGTTCCCGAGGAGAGTGGGTTGGTCCTTGGTCTTAATTCCCGGAGTGAATTGGGTCGGTCCTGGGTCCTAGAATTCAAGGACTAAGCCGGTCGGGTCGTCCTCGATCCAAGAGTTCGGGTCGGTCAACCCGGACCAACCCTAATATATATATTTAACATAGTATTTATAATTTTTTTATATAGAGAAAACCTTAAAATAAACGGCGTCAACAACATTAAACATCTCTTTAGTGAAGAGTTCAAATAATTTTCTTGTATTCTTTAATAACGTAGGTTTTTAATATCTTTTATAGCATCAATAGTCATAATTTATAAGGAGGAAAATGTTTTTGTGAAGAGTCCTCACGACATCCAAAAAGGATAAACATTATGGCATCATCTCTAGTATTTGTTCTCTTTTTGTCTCATTTGTCCTTTTAGTCTTCAATTTGCTAAAATGAAAAAAAAAAATTCTCCGCTCTTTACTCGACACTCGCCTCACTCATTTTGGGTCACTCGTGCTGCTTGCCAATCGATGCTCGCTTGGCTTGTTGCTCTCCGCTCAACGTTCGATGCTTATTTTGTTCGACGCTCACCCCACTTGACCCTCACCGTTTGCCTTTCTTAGCTGACCTTACTCATCATCGAACCTATTGGGTCGGTACAGTCCTCGGTTGCCCTTTCAAGGAGTACAAAAAATGAAATAAAAAATTATTGGTTAGTTATGGGTTGACCTTGAAACCGGACCGAACCCATTGGGTTAGTCCGGTCCTCGGTGCTTTTTTAAAGAATACAAAAAATAAAATAAAAAATTATCAATTGGTCCGGGTTGACCACAGGAACCGGACCGAACCCTTTGGGTCGGTCCGGTCCTCGGTCTCAAGCTTCAATAGGGTTGGTCTTCGGTCCCAAAAATTGAGGATGATTTGTGTGGGTTGGTCCTAGGGTTAGGGGTGGACCGGCCCACCCAACCCGAACCATGCTCACCCCTATCCTCATATGTCTCTTTTCACCAATTATCATCGGATCATATGTGCTGCATTAGTCGTGTGTCTGAGGAAACAGAGCCGCCCAATTATAATGAGGCAGTGAATGATCCACGATGGCAAAAAGCTATGGAGATAGAATTGCATGCATTAATGGAGAATCATACATGGGACATTGTCCCTTTACCGTCTCATCAAAAATCGATTGGTTGCAAGTGGGTCTACAAGATTAAATATAAAGCCGATGACTCCGTAGAAAGATATAAGGCTAGATTGGTAGCCAAAAGCTTCACTCAACAAGAAGATTTTGATTACCATGAAACCTTCTCTCCGGTAGCGAAAGATGTTATAGTTCGCACCTTCTTGGCAATTGTTGCATTTCGTGATTGGTCATTGCACCAAATGGATGTCCACAATACTTTCCATCATGGTGACTTGGATGAGGAAATTTATATGGACATTCCACCGGGATTACAGAGACGGGGGAGTCTAGAGTATGTTGTCTCCGCAAATCCTTATATGGTCTCAAGCAGGCTTCTCGACAGTGGTATGCCAAATTTACGGATGCACTTATGGGAGGAAGATTCAAACAGTCCATACATGATTATGCCTTATTCACGTGGACAAAAGGTATGTCATCTATCTACTTAATGATATATGTCGATGACATACTTATTATGGGAAATGATGAATCTGCCGTGACAAGTCTCAAGGAATATTTACATTCCACTTTCCATATAAAAGATTTGGGACCACCCAAATACTTCCTTGGAATTGAGATAGCTTGTTCAAAGCAAGGGATCTCACTTAGCCAACGGAAATTTGTGTTAGAGATTATATCGAAGGCATGTCTATCAGGATGCAAACCAGTAGTTATTCCTATTGAGCAAAATGTCAAGTTGACCACTGCTGATTATGATGCGAGTCTACAATCCACAGATAATGACTTGTTGCTCAAAGATCCATCAAGCTATCGGAGACTAGTTGGGAAGCTCATCTATCTCACTATGACCAAACCAGATATATGTTATGTGGTCCAGACACCGAGTCAGTTCATGCATAATCCAAAACAGTCTCATATGAATGCTGCATTGAAAGTTGTGAAATATTTGAAGAAATGCCCAGGACTTGGGATTCTTCTTTCTTGTGATTGCAACATGGAAATGACGGCTTATTGTGATGCTGATTATGCGACTTGTCCTATGAGCGGAAGATCTATCACTGGTTTTTGCATCAAACTTGGGGAATCGTTACTTTCATGGAAGACAAAGAAACGGTCCACTGTCTCTTTATCATTAGCTGAAGCTGAGTATTCGATCCATGGCCAAGACCGTGTGTGAAGTAGTTTGGTTACGAGACTTACTTCTCAATCTCGGAGTACAAGTCAAGGGACCAACCTTACTATTCTGTGATAATGATTCCGCACTTAAACTTGTGGCAAATCCAATAGTACATGAAAGAACAAAACACATAGAGGTCGATTGCCATTTTACTCGAGAGAAGATTCAAGAAGGGATAATCAAAACAAGAGGAATCGGGACTATTGAACAGCCTGCGGATATATTCACCAAGCCTTTATGTCAAAAGCAACATGCATATCTCCTAAGCAAGCTAGGCGTCTTAGACATATATACGCCACCAGCTTGAGGGGGAGTGTTTGAAGATATGCCGAAGATCCACTAGATTATGGTGGATATATTTTCGAGATTGTAATTGATTGTTTTGTATCAATCTAGGATTAGATCTGATATACCTCCTTATTCATTAAACATCCTCTGTATTATTTAATTCACTTTGTACATTGAAACAATCAATGAAGTGCACGGAATACATTTTCATCTATTCTCGATATTCTTCTCGTTTCCACTCTATTTTCTGACATCAGTCCTTGAGATTGGGTGTGCCCATGTCTTTATTTTACAAATCCACAATTACAATTTCAAATTAAATATGCATATCTTTCACGAAAAACTCAAAAAAAAAATTAATGAATACAAAATATTTTCATCCGTCATGAAAATAATTTATACATAAATTATCATTGATAATAAAAATAATTTTTATTAAAATAATTTTTTAATGATATAATTAATTATTTCTTAGAAAATATTTTTTTCAATTTTGAGTTTTCTATGGAGCAGAAGAACTCCAGCTTCGAACAAGATGATTAGGAACGGGAACGGCGCCCACGTGCCGATTCCTGTGCTTGTGGCGGGCATTCCAGCGCCGCGATTCCATGTGCCGCGCGTGATTTCTGGACAGTGTTAGGGGTGACCTGGGGGGGATTTTTCTATTATCAAAAGGCATACCACTAATATTTTTTCGCTGTTGGCCACGATAGATACCTTTAATTGGACAGCGCTCCATTGCTTTTTTGGCAACACTAAAAAATAATAGTCTTACACGTACGCGTCCGATCCTCAGTGCCCCGAAAACAGATCTTCCGTTAGGACACTTTGTTCGGTTGTTTGTTTTTTTTGGATGGTCCGTCTCAAAACTACTGTATCTTAGGATGCGTTTGGGACTAGCTTTGCCAAGCCACTTTGGGCTAAAAAATGGTGTTTTGGAACTTCTTTTGTACACATATTTGAGGAAAAGTGAGCCTTTGGAAGGCCAAAAGCTCAAGGCTGCCTTGGGCATTCGGCCTTCTCGGATTGCTGAGGAGAAAGTAAAACAAAAAATTTTCTTTCACAAATATCCTCACTAACATTTCGTTTTCCTGGTTTTGTCCTCATGACTATTCACATTTTTCTCCGTTGAGGTTGGCCGATGAAGTTGTGCAAAGCTGCGAGGGGCCGGCAACGAGCTGGACAAAGGTCGGCATGAGGCCGGTGTGGTCATGGCGACCGTCGGCGGCTAGTCGCATGACCTCGGTGAGCCCTTACGAGTCGCGTCACCGCGATATCGCTACAACCTTGTTGCAAACCAAATCTGAGTAGCCAGAGGTCTGGCACGTGACCTCCGGCGACCACCCAGATTTGGGTCACCGCAACCAGATTGAGCGGCCCTGGCGACCTCCGCACGGAGGTCGTGGTGTGGCGGGTCATGTGACCTTGTTGCGACCCGGATCTTGCGATCTGGTTGCGGCGACCCGATCGCGACCATATCGCGTCAATCCGAACAAAAGTCTTTTTTTTGCAAAGTTAATTTGTCCAAACACTATTTTGCTCGAAGAAACTTTACAATGGACTTTCACAAATACGATTTACCAAATACAATTAAAAAACTCATTTAACTCAAGGGCCTTTACATTTTCTCAAGGACTTTCTCCAAAAGCCTTTCAAACACACCCTTAGTACGTACTATCATCCTTTCAGGTAAAACATTGTAGCCTTTATATATACTTCGAAAGCCGTACATTTGAAGTATCAAAACTTAAAATAAAAAGATGCAAAAATGCCAAAAATTTCAAAAGGTATACTTAATTTTTTTTTTAATGGGCACTTAAATGCCAATTTTTGTGAGGCTTGCTAGAAATCCGATGTTGTGTTATTTTAACGATAAAAAAAGTTTACGTGACTCTTAGAATTCCGACGTGGCTTGCTGTCGGTACTTAAGTGTTCATTTCTTCTATGATTTTAGTACTTAAGTGTACTTTTTGGAAGTCTTGGCATTTATGCGTCCACCCATGTGAAATTTCGGTACTTGGGATGTCTGAACCTCTATATACTTCTAAAACTTTAGGATTGTGTACGGTGGTTGAGATAAAATTTATCCTATGTTTGAATATTCATAATAAGAAATTTATTTTTCTCAAATAGCAACCTTCTTAAATTAACAAATTAAAATTATATTTCAATATAAATAATCTTTGAATTGTAATATAAGAAATAAAAAAATAAAAATTTAGTTTTTAAATTTAATCTTATTATTATTTATATTTTCCAATTTAATTATATTTCATAATATAAATTAAATATATAAATATATATTTGTGTAATATTTTATGTATTTTAGTGTTTTAGGTATATTAGTGTAGTTTTCTATTTAGTAAAGTTTTATTAGAGATGATGGAAGGGGAAGAAAGAAATAAAAAAGAAATTATTCTAAAAATAGAGAAACAAAGTAGATAAGAATATCACGAGAGATTTTTGTCAACTATATGTCGTCCATACAAAACAATACATATGATATAACATGGATATACCTCATTTTATTACTATAGCCACCGAATATTGGATTAAATATAATTCAATCCTATTATAGTTAGAAATCCAAACCCCCAAACACAACTTAAATGAATAACCAAACATTCTGTCTCCACTCATAATTTCGCTTCCAGTCCCCAAAAATTACTCAGAAATTTCCAGTCTCCCCCTCCCCATCTCTCTCTCTCTCTCCCTCCAGCTTCAACTTCCTGAAATGGTCCGGTCCCACCGACCCAAAAAAAAGAAAAAAGAAAAAGAAAAACCGGAAGTTCACTCCTCTTCTCTATCTTGTTTTCAATGTCATGTCCATGTTTGTCCTTCTATAAAGGCCTTCTCTCTCTCTCTCTCTCTCTCTCTCTCTCCTGTCTGAACCGTTAGTTCGCACTGAGGAGTCGGAGCCGCCCCCTTCCCTTTTTCTCTCTCTCATCAATGGCTTCCTCCTCTTCTCCGCAACCCCTCCTCCGCCGCCTCCCCGCGGCGGCCCTCCTCCTCCTTCTCCTCCTCCTCCCCCCCGCCGCCGACGCCCTCGTCTGCTCCTCCCAGAAGCTCACCAACAGCGCCCTCTACGCCACCTGCCTCGACCTCCCCACCCTCTCCGCCTCCCTCCACTTCTCCTACAACCGCACCAACTCCTCCGCCGCCGTCGCCTTCGTCGCCGCCCCGCCCAAGGGCGAGGACGGCTGGGTCTCCTGGGCCCTCAACCCCACCGCCACCGGCATGTTCGGCGCCCAGGCCCTCATCGCCTTCCGCGACGCCGGCGCCATGACCGTGAAGACCTACAACATCACGTCCGTCGCAGTCAGGGAGTCGCCGATCTCGTTCGAGACGTGGGACCGGACCGCCGAGTACAACTCGGCCGACGGCACGATGAAGATCTACGCGAAGATCAAGGTGCCCGCCGGCGACCCGGCGAAGCTGAACCAGGTGTGGCAGGTTGGGTCGAGCGTGACGAACGGCGTGCCGGACCAGCACGCGATGGCGCCGGCAAATGTCGGAGCGAAGGGGACGCTCGATTTGGTCTCCGGGACGAGCACGGCCGGCGGCGGCGGCGGATCCAGGATCAAGAAGAAGAATGTGAGCTCGTGCTTTTATAATTCACTCCTCTCTCATTTTTTTTTTTTTTTGCCTTTTTTTGGGTTTTTTATTAGCGGATTTATTTTTTATTTTTCTTTCTCGTGTTTGTTGTGCTGGGTTCAACGAGATCCTGCGCTCAAAATTTTTTTTTCTCTTATTCCTTTTATCAAGACATGCATGGGCAGATCTGAGGTGGGTTTCACGTGGTTGGGATTTTTACGGGGATTTCTAGGAGAGGTTCTTCATCCGTGTCTGTCTTTCATGATCAGAGAGGAGGAGAATCTTTTTTCTTTCTTTTTCTTTTCCCTTCTGCTTTTTGCAAATTTTCCATAAGCGGGTAAAGAAGAAAAGGATGCGTGCTTAGATTATGGCCCGTGAGTAGAGATTCGACTGAGGATTTTTTATTTCTCGGTTTTTAGTCTTGCTGCAATTGAGTGGAACAGGCGAGTTCTGTGCAAAAGTCCTAGCATTCGAGAAGAAAAAAGATGGAGTGAAGGGAGAAACCATGGTTCAGCGATTAAGCCTCTGTCGAGGACGCTGATGAAGAAGCTTGATTGTGAACGGATTGCTTTCCTGAATTGAGAGTCGATTTTTCGATGGACCCGTGTCGATGTGGTAGCTTGTTCTTGTCGGATTTGGATTTCGTTCACCAGAAAGGATTGTTTAGAATATGTTTGAATTTGGATGTTCTGTCGTTGATCGTGTCTGCGGTTCTAGTCCTTACGGTGACCCTGATGTTAATCTCTTTCGCATTTGTCAGATCCATGGAATTCTCAATGCTGTGAGCTGGGGGATCATGTTCCCGATCGGAGCCATCATCGCGAGGTACGTGAGGGCCTTCCCATCTGCCGACCCGGCATGGTTCTATCTCCACGCCTTTTGCCAGACCTCAGCCTATGCAATCGGGGTCGCCGGCTGGGGAACCGGCCTGAAGCTGGGCAGTCAGTCTAAGGGAATCCAGTACACCGGTCACCGGAATATTGGGATCGCCCTCTTTGCTCTGGCGACGGTGCAGGTAAAATTCCCCTCCCAACATCGACCGTAATTCCTTTTTGGTTCCTTTCTTTGGACTGTTTTGAGTTGTGTCTTGTTATGGTCGGGACGACATTGATGTTTACGGCCCTCTAGAGATGCTGAATCCTAATCCAAAAAAGAAATAGACCATAAAATTGGACTGGTATGGATTGATTTTTATCTACACGCGATCTTAGAAATCTTCGAGAACTGCAAGTTGGGGAGAAACTCTGTGATTCCGAATGAAAACATACTGCGAGACAAATTCTATATGCAGATACTTGCGACCCTTTGCTGATATGGAGCGAGAGCGATGTGACATGTCGAGGTCTGTAATTTTGTGCTGATGCGTGTGTATCGATTGCGTCCAATGTTGATTTCTCCGTCTTTGTCTGGGCAGATATTTGCGTTGTTCCTGAGACCGAAGAAGGACCACAAGTACCGGTTCTACTGGAATATCTACCACCACGGCCTCGGGTACACCATCCTCATCCTCGGCATCCTCAATGTGTTCAAAGGCCTCGACATCCTGCAGCCCGACAACAAGTGGAAATCGGCGTACATCATCTTGATATCAGTACTGGGCGGAGTGGCCGTGGTGTTGGAACTGATCACGTGGATCGTCGTCCTGAAGAGGAAGAAGTCGGGTGAGCCCACGAAGCCGTACGACGGATACAATAATGGGCAAGGGAGGCAACAACCGCTCGCCATATAACCGTCGAAGCAGAGCAGCGCCGGCGTCGGTTCAGGTCATGTAGGGTCCGCTACACCTCACGTACAGAAATCGTTACGAGCCTCCTTATCTACTGCAGAGTCTTCTTTATATGTCCGTCATTCATAGTTCTAGCCTGTATAATGTGACTCTTGTTGGATGCCGGTTTATTCTTTTGGCAATATATATTTTCACAGGTTGTTCAGCGGCCATTCGCTCTCTCCGTTTGTTTACGCCGCGCATCGTTCTTCTTTTCTAGGTCGTCGTGACGGCGTGATCTCCTGATTAACTTTTTGTGCCCGGCCGTGGTGCTGCGACTTGTAGGATTTCTAGGGCCTAGACATTGTCAATTTTCGGTTGAAAGATGAAATTTCTTAAAACCTTGTATAGAGGAGTCGTGTTTAGGATGCATTTGATAACATTCTTGTTCTTGGAATAATTTTTATTAATAGATAATTTTTTTCCATTTCTATTTCTAAGGATAAAGAAGTTTTTTTTTCCTATTTTTTTCTTCTGTTTTAAATTTATTTTCTATTCACTTTTATATTTCAGGGAATAAAAAAAGTAGTTAACGTCACTAAATGAATGGTTACCAAATAAATCCTTACTCTTTAGTTATAATCAAGACACAACAAGACGCGGATTGCCATTAAAAAGTTAGTGTGTGGTCAAAATAGTTTCGGACCATTGCACTATCTAAAGCCATTGCCATTTGAGTGATTCAGGCTTTTGCATAATGTAGGCGATGGAGACGGCCACCATGGGGACATCAATGGACCTTGCCTCGTGCCTTTGGCAATACTTTACCTAAAAAAAAAAGCATGCTCTATCTCCGACTAACAAAAGCTGATGAAGACTGTCCTTCGTCACTTACACTTGGCGCTACTGTCGACCCACGGCGAAAGAATTTCGGGGAAAAATTATTCGGCTAGATAAAGGGATCGCGACTTTTATGCCTGCGAATCATTAAATTAGATACGTGGCTATTTTAAATTGAATGTCCTAATCTTGACTTAAATCGCGACTCGGTTCAACGCGGATATTGAAGGAGGTCGCGTCGCATCGTGTCTAATGCTTAAAAAGAAAGACGGGGCAGCATAGGAAGTGGGTAACTAAGGTAGGTGAGCGATGGAACGAGGTGTCGAAGTTTCAAAATCGAGCTTAATAAAGCAAAGCTCTATTCTTAAGTTATTTGGAGTCCGAAGCACATGGATTAAGCACAAAAATCAACTCGTGACCCACTGCGGGGGCCTAATCTAATTGATGGATCTTCTTGACTTTCTGTCAGGCGATGCCAAGTGGTCGTCGGAGTGCTTTCGCTTTGGCTTTCATTAGTTGCCCTCTTTTGCCTCTCTCTTTGCTTTCTGTAAAAGTAAAATGACACAAACGATCATCGAATATTGACTTATTATTTAATATGATCCTTGAACTTTAAGTTAACATGTAATATCGTCCATTGATTTTTAATTTATTCGATGTGAACCTTGAACTTTCAATACATGTTCAAATAAAACCCAGTACACGATGAAAATATTAATTTAAATTAATAGACGGATAACATTTGATAGTTTTACATAATCTGTGAACTAATTTAAATATTTACAAAAAATTCAGATATCACATTAAACGAATTAAAAGTTCAAGGACGTTATTATATATTTAATTAAAGTTCATGAATTATATTTAATAAATTAAAAATTCATGGGTCACATTGCATGTTAATCAAAGTTCGTGAATCATTTATGTCATTATTCATTTTGTACGTGCTTCATCATTACCTCTTTATTTTCTAGGATTCTCACGTAACATCTGTCCTCCCCATTTGGGACGGCATAAACTTATTTCAACTCATCGGATGAATCACAGCCGTGGATATCACGACGATCATCAAATTTAGCTGACTTGCGCTCGATCTAAATTTCTCATGCCCACCCAAAGTTTTCTTAGGGGGGAAAAAGAGGTCGCTTTTACTGTTCATCTCTTCGTGCGCGTTGGGTGGGGTTTGGCAAACGTCGCATGTAGTAGTTAGCTTGTCCCTGTCTTCTTCCTATGGAGAACGCGTGGAGAGAAGAGTCGAGATTAACGCGGGGCGGAGAGGGCTAAAGCCTTGAGGGCAAAGGGCATGGTCAAGGCCATGATAATGGGGGAATAGTGGAGGTTGGAACTTTGTTTTTTCCCTTTGTCTTAAAGATGCACCAACTTTCTTGTAAGGAAAATCCTATTATAATTCGAACTGCCTCGGTCCACGTGAAGTCGCGAGGATCCCTCTCGAGGTCTCGATGCCGATGATAATTATTTTGCGTACTTGTTTCTTGGTCTGACTAAATACTAGATTTGCACAGGACAACACCGACGTCCACGTCTATCGGCGACTCGACCGACCCTTTTTCCCAAGTCGTGTGAGAAAATGAACTGAATTTGCATGCGGCACTTGATTGGAGCGCTCATAGAATCAATTGAACCCCTCAATCCCGACTAGAAGATCTCATTAGAATCATCCAAATTAAAAGTAATGAAAAGCTACAAAAAACTTTAAACTATGTTCAGTATAACACATTTATTCAAAACTTTTTTTTGACAATAAAAAACCTAAACTGATATTCACGTTACACATTCCAAATTTTTTACCTGTATGTCACATTTACCCAAAAAACCAAAAATCCTAATATATTTATCCCAAATTTTGAGATAAATGTGTCGTGAAATGTGTTGTGAGCATAATTTCGATTTTTTTTAAACTTTTTCTCTATTTGTTTTCCTACCGCAACTTCTTAGACACACATTCACGTAGGAGTTGTGGTTTTGGGCTTTTATTACTAGTGAAAGTGCAAATTGAAGAGGAGAAAATAGGCATTTCCATTATATTGGAGGAGACGACGTGTGCTGACTTTTTCTATTAGTCATCATTGGCAACTGGCATTGCATGGACAAAAGGAATTCGGTCCCAAAAGCTGGTAGTTGAGGGGCATCATGAGCAACGAGAATGGAGTTTTTTCCTCATGCGAGAGCATGGGAGATGTTGGAACGCATGAAAAGCATCATGATCGTTCGCCGCGACAGAATTATTTACCCATGATCCGTCGAACGAATTTGGGACCGCGGTACTGATGAACTATGTTTTGCAACCTTTTCTCTTCACCTAATAATCGATTTATGCCTCAACATTTTCCAAATTTAAGCGTCGAACAACTTAAATTAAACGGCCGACGGTCACGACAGCGACTCTTGCCGAGGGCCAATATAATCCATTAATCACGGGAGTTTGTTTTCAGTGCTCGACTGACTGTATTAGACTTGATGTCGATGTTTACCCAAAAAAGTGATTCATGAGTTTCCGGGTAAAAGGTAAGTCGCGTTCGAAGAGCGATGTGCGGGTATATTATATGTTGACCCGAAAGATACGAGTTAGGCGAGGAGTCGGCGGCCGTGGCCAATCATTCATGGGGTTCGTGTTGTGTTCCTTTTGTTCGTTTGTTAAGAAGTCGAGGGTTGAAGTGGACGGATGGAATCATGCCGATTCGGAGCCTCCGATACGTTTTTGGCTTTCTGGCGTCCTCCCGTTGACGCTTGCGGCGAGCTCTTTCAAACGAGCGAAAGTTTTCTCCTTTTGTCTGCTAGTAGTGCTAGCAGGTCTCTGGCCACGCCATGGTGATCGCCACGTGACGTCCAGCGCTACGTCACCTTTGCGTCACTCGTCCGTCATCTCTCACTGCCGGCGAGCCAGCAGCATGGGCTTGGGCCTTGATTCTCTCAGTTTGGACCGGAGTGGAATTTGGGCTTGGGGGAGTCAGCGAGTTTATATGGTGGTCCATCCTCATCTAATTCCATCCGCCCCACAACCATTAATTTGGTGGGGGTACGATGGGAGAAAATATTGGGACTCAAAGGGGACCACGTCGTGATCTTTCGAACGAGTCGAGCCGACACCGTCCCTTGTCCATTTAGCAGGTCGCGTCTGCGCTCTCTCTCTTCTCTCCCACGTCGTTCCAATTCAAACCAGCGCGGGCGGAAAAGGTTGGCATTCTCTCTCCTGTGTCTTCTCTCTCCTCTTTACATTCTCTCTCTTCCTCCTCCTCCTCCTCCGACGCCATCTCCCGATGACGGTCCAGCGGTTCCTTCGACGACCGTCGCTCCCTCCGACGACGGCCTTTCTCTCTCCACTCGACGGCCTCATTTCGGGGCTGCATTCTCTCGGCGCACTTCTTCCTAAATCGCGCTCTCTCGGCCGATTTCGATCGCCTCTCTCCGTCCCCGACTCGCGACCGAGAAGCAATCGCTCCGCCCCGCTCGAAGCGGTCCCTCGAGAAGCCTAAATCTGCGACCGCAAGTCGGGTTCGATTTTTATTTCCCGAGTTTTTATGTTCGCATCTTTGTTTTGGGGGAGAAAGCTTGGCCTAAATCTGCGACCAGAAGTTCACCGGTTTATTGCTTCTGATTCTAAGCGCAGCAACGCGAGAAGTGAAACTGCGACTGTCTCTCTCTCTCTCTACCCTTGTCCGGTTTTTCCGTTCTTGGCAAATTCGAAGATGAACCCACTTCTGGATGCATGATCTTAGGCCGACCCGTCAAGTCGAAGCCCGACGTAATCTTGCTGCTTCGCTCCACCGAGCTGTTGAATCACTTGTGTCCGGGGGGTTTCAAGATTTTCCTGGGGGGCAATCGCCTGTTCCGTCATTGCAGACTTCCAGGCGAGAAGAAATGTGCCCACAATGATCACCCCAACACCGAATCGCCTCCTTTGTCCTCTCTCGGTATGTCGTCATCCCTTCTCTCGCTTTCGTTTTTCCCTCGTCGTTTGGTTTCGGGAAGTGGTGGGGATGTTATAAGTCAAAGAAAGGAATCGGGCCGTGAGGTTTCGCCTGAATTGTGAGAGATTAACGCGGGAGTGGTCGACCCCACGTCCCGTATATGGCGAACGGTATGATTTTTGAATGAAAGCGGGTTCGCATGAGCTATGAGCGTTGGTGGGAACGAGCAAGAAAGTGGGTTTTGCTGAAAATTTTGATCTTGTTGAAGTTGGATTTAAGGGTAGGGATTTTCTTGGATTTTGGGCTCTCTCTCTCTTTCTTGGTCGCGCGAGCACGATCTTATGCGTGGAAATACTTGTGTTGATCCATTCTTTTCTTTCGGTGGGACTTTGATTGTGTATTTTCCCTTTGGAAATTGTGTGACTGGACTTTCGATTATATGTCCCTCCGCAAGCTGAACTGTGGACCCAATTTTGCCGCACGAAGTGGATTTTTAGATCAGTGCCGTAACAAAATCATGCACGGGTATCTATCTGTCTCGATTATTGACAAGTTGGGAGTCACGGCATTTACGTTTGTTGAAAGCTAGTTAATCCTAGATCTTTGTTTGTCAAGAAAAATTATAGGAAGAGTAGACACCGAACTAATGTGACTCTTTCGATGAACCGAACACATGAGGAAGCGATATTACTTGAGATCTCTTGGAATAGTTGGTGGGTGTATCTAGATTCATGAACACCCTGGAATTGAATTAAATGGTTGCATTTCTTCTATTGATAAGCATTTTCTGCTCAACTGCTCATGCTTTGTATTTGACTTTAGTGTCCATTTTTCTTGTTTTCTCATTCTCTTTTTTGGTTTTGCCGTAAAGGGAATTAGTCGAATTGCTTGTCATCAATGATTGCGGTTAACCTTTTGACCTTGTTTATGCTCACACTCTGTCTTGAGTTAGTTTATCTTTTTAATTAAATCGGTCTTGCGAGTTCATGGGACTTGGTGGTTCAAAGATTTTAATCTTATGATTTTGTCAATTTTGATTGTTCATATGGGTTCGTGTGTTGTGCAATATTATCGAGAAGGCCATGCGAGAATGGTTAAATGGTTTATTTGTATAGATTTGTCACCGATTGCACCTTTATGATTCAGCACTTTTCGTTACTCCTTTCCATGTCTTTGCACGAAAAGCTTTTTGACTTTGGTTCGGTTTACCTATTATAACTTTCTCGGTATAAGCAAAGTATTAAAACTAACGTGTTTACTTCTTAATATTGCTTGCATTCAATTGTTACTTGGGTCACTTATGTGAGAATTTAGTGAGCATGGCAATAATTGGCTTTCATTTGATTCCACTGTGGAAGTACTCCATTTAGGATGTCATGGCATATTTGCTTCATTTGACAAAGAGGATCACTACTCTAGAGTGCCCTTGCCAAATGAATCTTTCATATGGTGCATGATAAAAAAATTTCGTTCATCTTTGTAGTTATATTGGATTCATAGCTTTTAGGCCGATCGAGAGTTCTTTGCCCATCATATGCCAGGTGCATAATTTTGCAAAATGCATGATCAGTTTTAAATCATCGTTATTTTTTCTCTCGTAGAAAGCAATCCATATGGATTGATGAAGGCGTGAGTTGAAGAAATCCTTGTTGTCCCAACCGCTCAACGGTGCTTCCATGGATGGCAAAAGCTCATCCGAGTTGAGCCTTCCCCGGTTCGGATTATTGAGTATTTGGCAAAATTCGAGCAAGTTAAGCCATCCCTCTTGCATGGTATTCACCTTCGACAGTAGCATTTTGCAAGTTTTGGTCCACTTTCTCATCATTTTTGTTGGGCATTCATATGGTTTATGCTTTTCGGGTATCATTAAAGCGGCTCCGAGTTACTGCTCACTTGGGAAAAAATATGGAGGAAGTTGTTTCTTTGAGATGCTTGGAGGAGTTATGTGGCCCTAGAAATGGAAGCATGAACAGTACTTGGTCCTCATTGGGATCAAAGGCGAAAATTGATTCATCAAAGAGCTGCAAAAATGTCCTACGTAAATGTTCCATAATGTGAGTTCTAATAAATGATGCGGTGAAAATGTGTTTGATTTTCTTCATGACATCTTTCCACCGGTTCTGTTCTAATGATTGCTGAAGTTCGAGTGTCTATTCCCCCGTTTATGAATTTGTTATATCTTAGGGCTCGCATCGATCTTGAAGTGATTGCAAATGAGTTGTTGAAATGGGACCTTCACTCATTTTTAACGCACAAGAGAACCTCGTGCCAAAAAGCGCTCTAGAGGAGGTAAGCGAGATCGCATTGCTCATAACTTGAAGGGTTTGCAAGATTCGGTTTTTTGATCTTACCTTGTTTCGATTTTAAGATTCTAGTTTTGCCGCCTTGAGATTGAACTTTCACACTTCTTGAGATGTTGCTTGTTTATGTTACGGTGGCTTGATAATGGTCTGCTATTGACATGATGACCAGGACCATAACTGTTGGTAGTCAAACATTGTTGCTCATAATCGAGGAGGATTTAACCATTTGTAAAGAATGAATTCGGGGTAGTCAAACCAGAAGGTGGCAAGCAATTGGCATGCTAAGGCATGTTCTGTTCAGCTTCTCTACCTTGGAGATTAGAGAAACATGCCATTGAGTTCTTGCTTTGCACCACAGAAGGAGATATCTCACAGGAGAGTGAGTGAAACTCTAGATTTCTCATCATTTGTTCCTAGCCATTTTGCTGCCTTGCAGCTATTATAGTGAAAGATGTTTATTTTATGCCATTTCATTTTCTATATTCTTCTTATCATTAAAGTCCAAAATCTAGGGGATTGAGAACGTCATCATGTGCACATCGGATCTTTGTGCTAAGGAAGAAAGCTTTTGATGTCTTTGGAAAGGGTTAGTGTTTTTGACTTAAGATGTCTGCTCTTGCATCACTAAACAGCAAGGGTCGCTCAAGAGGAAATTGAAGCAGCGGAAGAGCTTTTGAAGCATAGGTAAGGGGTTTTGGCTCCAAAATTGCCGAACTCATTATATGCCCGATATATGCTAATTTGCCTACAGATCTTCGGGCAAAGATATTTGAACCCATGCCGAAGGTGCTTGGTAAGGTGGTCCTTGCGACAAATAGTTTTAAGGTTGTATTTTTAATTGATTCGTGCGAGCATAAGTGGATACGAGAATGTGGACGGGGCTCCCAACTTTTCACTAGGACAAACCGTCCGGACGAGGATAAAGCAATTCTCTTTGATGAATAAGTTCAAGAAGAAAGTTCTCGAGTGAGTCCTTGAACATTGCCTTGTTGGATTTCATTCTTGTTCTTAGTGCAAAGTTAAACTCGAATTGTGTTTCCCGCATTGTTAATGTAGGTAGTAGCAGACAATTTGCCTGATGAGCAAGTGGATCATATCAAAGAGCTGTTCGACGTGACCGACACCAATAAAAATGGAGATCTGACATTTGAAGAGTTGAAACATGGCCTGCACAAATATGGACGGCAAGTTGCTGATCCCGATGTGCGATGCCGATGGATGCGTAAGATCACCTATTCAACAGCTTAGCACATTTTGTTTTGGACATGGTTTATGTTTTCTTCTTCCATGTCGACGCATTGTGTCTTTGTGAAGTGCATGATTTTGCTTAAATTGCAAGGCATTTGGAAGATTAAGGATGGATTACATAATACGGAAATATGTTTTTCATCGTTAGTCAAAGATTTGATCATGAGGTTGTATCACCATTTCACATAATTGATAGAACTTCTTGCAAAATGGAAGCGGAACGCTGAACTTAAAGGAGTTTGTGACTATGTCGTCCACTTGAGAAGGATTGGCAACGATGACCACCTTACTCGAGCTTTTGAATTCTTTGACAAGAATTGAAGCGGATATATTGAATATGATGAGTTGAAAGAAGCTCTGATAGATGACAATCTTGGTCCGAACAACGAAAAATTTATTGAGGACATCATTTTCGATGTTGATCCACAAACGGTAATACATAACCGAACAACCTGCAATTTGGAATCTGTGTATATCTTGTTCATATACGAAATAGAGTGCTCATTTCGTGGTGGATGTATTTCGGGACGGTCAAATTAGTTATGATGAATTCAAGGCCATGATGAAAACAGGCATGGATCGGAAAATGGCTTCACGCCGAGTCGAGAGCGATGTTGAACGCGCTTAGCCAGAAGATGTTCAAAGACAAACCTGCTTCACAACATTCAAATAAAGCTCATAAGAGACCCATCGAAGCTTCAAAGCAGCTATTGCTATTGTCCACAAACGTGTCATGTTCCCATTAAAAGTACATTGCTTTTTCATGTAATGAATGACTGAACCCATGCGTTCGTGTTGATTGTGCACATTCATATGAGAACTGCAATTCTACTTTAGAAAAATGGTTGTATGCAGATGGCGATGGGATTGTTGTCTCCACTGAATCGTCTGTATGAATCTTTAAGAGAGCTTTTTTTTGGAGCGACTCAACAAGAAATTGTACTTTGCCAATTTGCAATTTGTTTCCTTCTCTCATTGATTTCGCATTTGGTAGTGGTCAAAGCCAATGGGCAAGAAATTCCAAGCTTGTTGTTATATGCTGAATGTCGTAAAATACTCCCAATGAGAGTTGGAATAAAACGAAAATTAAGTTTGTACACATTTGTTCATTTATACAAATCACATCGTTTATGTTTTAAATACAAACACTAGCCACATGACATCCTTGAAGGCTTAAAAGAATGCCCCTTTCTCCTAGCAAGTTGCCAAAGTCATTGGATAAAAGAGATGGAAAATAGAAGTGAACGCGGGAGCCTTTTACGGGATCCACGTATACAAGTTCGGTGACAATGCTCAAAATCCATAAAGTTAATATATAGAATCACTACAAGATAGTAAAAGCTATACCAGGACAATCATCTCATAGCAACACCAAAAGGTCAAAACATGCCTATAAAATATTAAAATCTTGCAGCAAGGTTCCCTAGTTCACTATGGTTAGCCCCAGGAACTACGAAATGCCCAGAAGGGTGGAACATCTCAAGCAAATAGTGAGAGAACCCCAGTAAAATGGGGATGTATAAGAATTTCTATTAGATTTTGATTTCATCTCCCGATCCCATCTTCTATGTGGTATAGGCCTCGGTAAAGAAACTTGCTTGATATGTGTCGGCCATGATCTTGCGTCATGCACAAGCACAATGCCGGGAGAGATGCAGAAACATAATCAGTTGAAGGTGGTCGATAGAAATAAGGAATCTTTCAAACAAAGGGGTCCTTCCTCCCCTCCTCGTGTCTGTCATAAGCGGTGTTCAATTTGTCAATGTTGACACCTAAATTTTTGAGTTATTTTTCGCTAAATAAAAAAAAAAATCATAATCACATGGCATATAGTTTAGGAAGATTTATATTTTGTAAAGATTTTATATATATATATAGATTTAGGTAATATACACCGATAGATGCATTTTTTGCGCAAAAGGGGAATTTTTCGATCGAATATGCGAAAAAATATTGCGCAGAGTGAAATAATATATTCAATGGAATTTTACACGAGCAAAATTGGCAAAGAAATATACCACGAAGATACATTTTTTTTGGTGTATAAAAGAGTCGGGTACGGTCGGGGTTAAGGGGTTGGTTTTTCCTTAAAAAAAAAAAAAAGCGAAAAAAAAAAGCAAAAGAAGGGAAAAGTGAAAAAGTGAAGGTGAAAGTGACGTGAAGGAGAGAAAAAGAAGACACGGTAAAAGTAGATTTATTGTGCTTCTTCTCCGATGAATCTTCACCGCGCCGAGGCCCGCCGATCGTCGCTCCGCCGTCGCCCTGCCATCACCGACGCTCAGCAGCACCGTCGGAGCCCGAGCGCCGCGCCTCGACGCCTGTGCCTGAGATCCGCTCGCGACCTAACACCGGCGGTCCGGCCCGCGACGCCTTGCCCTCCGCCCAACGGCTACGCCCACAATGTCGCCGGTCGCCCTTGCCCGTTGGACCGCCATCGCCGGTGCCCCCAACGCCGGCGGCTCCGCTCGCGACACCCTTGTCTCGCCGTGCCGCTCGCCGCCGCCACGCTGCACCAACGGTTTTGTCGCTCCACCTCGGCCCTCGCCGACGCTCGCCGGGGCGCGCGACGCCTCCTCCTCGCCTCTAACCGCGCCCGGGGTCCCGCCCGTGACGCCACGTTCACCGCCGCCGCCCATCCGACCGCCGCGACCTCCGTCGGTGACCCAGTCGCAAGCCGGGCGGACCCACGCCGCTCGATCGACCCGCCATTGCTTTGCTCGAGGACCAACGATCGACGTTCCGCTCAATCCCGACGCCCCTTGCGCGCACCCGAGCCGGATCGCCCACCGCCCGCACCGCGTCGGCTCCGAGTCTCCCCCGACGACCGCTCCGTGCGTTAAGCGACGCCTACGGCAAAGATTTCGTCGATTTTTCCGTGATCGTTGCCGCCCACCTCGCGCTCGCAATCGATCCGCCGGTGGCTGGTTTTCGCCGGAGCTTCGACGACGGGGACCCGCCGACGGTGACCCCATCACAAGCCGCACGACCCAAGCCGGCCCGGCACCAACGAACTTGTCTTGCCCCCTATTTTCTTAGGTTGTTTATTTTTCTTTTACTTTTATTTTTTTTATAATATTTTGCTTTACTTTTAGTTAGTTTTATTATTTATGTTTAAGTTTGATTATTATAATGTGACTTTTAGGTTTGATTATTATAGGCATTATCCTTAGGTGTTATTCCTAAAATTACTGTAATTATTAATTTGACCCGTAAGATGTCGGGTCAATTTTTTAATTATATTAATTCTTGGGGTTTGTTGATGTTTTAAATTGTTGAATCAATCTAATTATTAATTTGATCCGTAAGATTTCGGATCAGATTTTTAGTTATTTTGAACTATTGTCATGATAATTAGGATTAGGATAATCGTTAATTTGACTGTGAGACAATAGGTTATTTTTTCAGTTATTTTAATCCTTTATTTTGTTGATAGTTTAGAGTTAATATTTATTTAATAAGTACTTATCTTTTAGAAAAAAAATCAAAAAAAAAAAATCAAAAGGAAAAAAGGTCAAAATCTTGCATCGAAGCATGAAGATTTAACAAATTAGACATGTAGGTAATAAATTAGATTTTTTTTTTTAGGATTATATTCTTAGGATTGCATTTTTAGAGATAAGTTAGTTTTAGATTTAAATAATTTTTTTTAAAATAAGATTTTATTGCTAATTAAAAAAATATAAAAACAAAAAAAGGTGTGTTCATTTAGGTTATTAGTTTTTTTTTTTTTTTGAATTGCATGTTTAGTTACGCGTTAGTTTTAATTTCGAATTTCATAAAAAAAAAAACAAACAAAAAAAATCATTGTGCATATAGGTTAGAAATACATGTTTCATTTTAAATTTAGATAACTTTTTAGATAAATTGCATTTTAGATTAAGATAGTGTCTTAGTTTAAATTATGGTGATTTAATCTTTAGTTTAAATTAGATAGAATCTTAATCTAGCTAGATCATTTTTGCATTTTTTATTAAATTTCGAATTTCATAAAAAATGAAAAATTAAATTCGTCTCTGCATAAGTTAGACTCATTTTTTAGAATAGGTTGCATTTTTAAGAATAGAGATATCAAATGCACGTCATTTAATTTGTTATTAGGTTCATTGAGTTAGAAATGGTCCGTCATTAGAATTAGGCCATTTTAGTTAATTATTGCATTTCTTCATGTCATATAATTTAGGTCATGTTGCCATGTCATATTAGATTATTAACATGCATCGCACGATATTCATTAAAAAAAAAGTAAAAATCAAAATTAAGTTCGCATGTTAGGTTTATTAGAATTTGCTTGTTAGATCGTGAGGTTAAAATGCACGTTTTGATTTCAAGATAAAAGAAAATAAAAAAAATGCTTTGTGTGTTTATTTCTTTTAATTGACGTCTTTTGATTGTTTAATAATGGTTGAGCACCCGTGTGGTCACTCATTTGCATAATAGGAATTTAGGTTAAAATCAATCCAAGCTGCTTGCAAAAAACATTTTTGAAAATTAAAAAAAGAAATGGTACCGAAAGGGCACTAGGATAGTATAGTGTAACCAAGTCCCCGTACCCTTAATCTACGGTTCGTAGGAGTAAAATAACTCTCCCATTATTTTACTTAGGTGTCTAATCGACCTACCCTAAACCGATTAGTGGCGACTCCTAGAAAATAATCATTTGCATATTTGAACCCTAAGTCGTGAATTGGTATGGGCTTGGGAGAGCTCGAGCTAAGCCTAAAGACTTACAGTCCATTAACCTAGTTTTAGGTGGTGCACCCGAAAATTAGGTCGCGACAGTCAATTAGTTCGTTCATTTTGCTGTAGAAAGGAGAAGAATTATCTGAGTTTCTGAAATGAAGCCTCGCAATGTCGAGAGCAAACCCACGCATTGACAAGTTAATATCAATCCAGTCATTATCAATTTGTTTGTGCACCATAGAAACTTCTAAGTTATAAAGCGAACAAACCAAAATTAAGCATATTTCACAAAAGAAAGCTCTCGACTTTGCTACTATCCCCAAAGCTTAGCTGACCCGTACCAAAGGTTTATCATATTCCAAGGCTTCTTATGGACAGACTAACTTGAAACCTTGTGAAAGAACAGATGCATTGTGTTGCTCAAGCCAAATATTGGAGAAGGTTTTCCCAACACCATATCTGCTAGGAGCAATTCCTAACAAGTAGATTGCACAAAAAGTCAAATACTAGGGAGATGTCATCTCAGTCGAATTGTTCCCGATGAAAATTTCAACTTATAGTATATATTCTTCTAGATTCAGCTAATAACTCACATCATTGGATAAGCTTTCAGGCACATGATTGGTGTGGTTTGATTTATATACACAATCCTCAAGCATTATCACCCAGAAGATGGTCCAGAGCAATATTTTCATCCTAAATCATTGACTCCTGGACATACTCAAAATATGTCAAAAGTAAATAATTCAAGAGTTTGTTCATACCTTGAGCAATTGGCAAGCATGGCCAGGTAAGTAATCAACAACGTATCATTGCACTCCTCGAAGAACAGCAAATTGGAGAAGAATTTAGGCGAGAAAGTGAACATCAAAATTATTCAGCAACTAATGTATAAAAATGAAATCTAAAAAGGAAAAAACGAAACCTCAACTTCAGGGCATGTTAAACTAAACAGATACTTGCCATCAAAAAGTCGTCCTGAAATTTCCCTGATTCAATAGTTGGCAATCTTTCGAGAAGACTAGGTTACATTCTTTAATAGACAACATGAATGATTATTGACGAGACGTACTAACAAGTTATTGTTTTTTTTGTAAAGAAAACATCATGAATCCTCAAATCCCGGACATCGAATCATATAAATCGGATCATATAAATCAACAAAATGTGTTTTTGAAAACATTAATGTTATAGGATGCTGTCCGCTCTTTTCTATATTCATCACCATCACTGGACATATCCTCCCCAACAATGTGGACCACGTAATCTTCTGCGTGACTGGTAAAAGTCTGCCCCCATTCCGATGCTCGAGCTGATTCACTGTTCTTTATTTTCTCTATGGAGTCATGGACGCGTTTGGGATCATCAACGGAAAACCCCACTCCATTCCATCGGAAAGTACATCACAAGTCCTTGGCTGAACATAATGCCTCCCATCTCCCTCTAACGACTGGTCGTCATCCACAGCCCCCATATGATCCTTGACAAGGTTAGCCACCTCTCTATCAGAACATCCATCATTTCTCTCGAAACCTAATCTTCCAGTTAGAACAACTGGTGATTCTTCTCTGTCCTTTATTTCATCGAATCTTGCTGTTTGGCCCTTTTAGCATCCGAATGAGCATCATGATGTTGATCCTTATTACAATTCCTTTCAATATTTTCAGCGTGAACATCGGTATGGTTCCTCTTCGTGGGAAGACACTTCCTAATACCGTCATCTCCTACCAAGGGCTCCACATGATTGGTGGATCGAGAAACCAAGTTTGGTTCATCAACTATGTTAGGAGCATATGTGTCTCCCACATCAGGCGCACATGTAAGTCCAGTATGTCCACCATTATGAATGACGGTCCTATTCAAATGACAAACATCTGCCAATCTACCCTCTTTTTTTTTAAATCAGCATGTGGATGGGTACCTGCAAGTATTGTATCTTTCAGCTGCCAAAAAACAAGAAAAAAACCAATTTAAACCTGAATGAAAGAGGACATCATGAAGATAGGACTATCTATGTCCAACCTAGTAAGTAAGTCACATAAAACATTCTTGTTTCTTGAAAGAGGAAAGACCGCACAATCCGTTGTACACCATTGTCATAGAACCCAAATGATGACAAATTCTACATGCTTAAAGTTATCTGTACCAGTTCATGTTTTCAGATTCAGCACCGTTCTTCATGATCCACCGTGCCACGGTGCCACAATCTACGGACGGTGAGCTTCCTCCGCCGTACACCGCAGCGAGATCAAATCAAAAGGATGTCAACACACTACTTGCTACATATTGATACAAGAAATTTCCAAAAAGAAGCTTACATTCCAGCAAAAGTTGAAAGAGCATTGGCGGAAACATCGTAACCTTCATCGCCAAAGCCAATATATTCTACGGCGTATTCACAACCGGGGCGGGACACCACTTGGTCTCAAAAAAGTAGGAAAATGAGGTAAAGGAAGTTATATTTCATTTAACAGGCACCCAGTAGTGCAAAGTCATTATCACACTTTAAAAATAAAAAATAAAAAAACTTCAGACAAAGAAAAAGAATACGGTTGCACATATACCTTTCTATTGTCTTCAATGTACGAGCGAAGAAGATATTGAGAATACTTTTTCTTATCTTCTTTAGGCCCTAATAGATTTATCATGTCTTGACCGACGGCAGCACCACAAGATGGATCGGGACATCTCAATGTTAAACATCCGGGACCATCGTTTATTGATGTGCTTATGTAACCTATCACAATGCTCGCATTCATTAAATGACAGCAAAGACGCAGGAGTAAAGCATGTAAATTTCTAAGGTGCACAGTTAATCCAAAGAAATACTTCCAAGAGAGTCATATCTATCAGCTGAAGACAAACACACGAGATGATGTTTGGTAATAGTCACACATCTTTTTGTTGGGGGTACTTCTTTTCAACAAAATGATAGAGCTAGGACTGCTTCAAAATACAATAGCCAAGAAGCAAATCTCCAACATCAGCTACAGAGTGCTATTGCCTTTTCCAGTCCTACTCTCACATTTCACACATTTTCATTCGCTCTACAGTCTACAGGAACTCAAAGCCCCTGCAGGCCGCAGCTTTTCCAAGAAGCAACCCTCGAAAGATATGACCAAGGGATAATCAAACAAAGTCTAGCTGTCACCTTGCAAACATACACATCCGAATAAACAAAATTAACATTAGCTGAGGCCTGCTGGTTAGAGACTTACTATGAACATGTATGCACCATGTTAAATTGATGATTATATTCTCAAAGACCTAGATGGAAAGAACAGATAACATCATTTTGGATAGCAACGGAAAAATCTATTAAATGATTAAAGAAGTTCATACAAAACAGCTCTAACACATTAGTTCTTGAGGAAGAAACCCTTCCGTAATCACCCAACATGCCCCAAAATCTCAGATTACTTCAAAAGGCAAAAGAGCCAATATTCAACCATAGATTACAATAAACAACGAAAGAACCAAGATATGTTAACAGTCATTCTTTAGATAACTAGCTATAGATAGTGAAGATTGTGAAGACATTGCATATAACAACCCAAAGATCGGGATGACAAGAGCGGGAAATCAGACAAAACCTTAGTACTGTTAAAATTCAAGTAAATAATCGAAAGAGTCAAGGCAATGTTAAATGTAGAGGCAAATAATTGAGCGACATCTCGGATATATGCTGCCATCCTTAGACCGGTGAGAACAAAGCATCTCGTAAAATGTTCGCTTATGTAAATTGCAGCAAACGATGCACTTGACGGCAAAGCATCAAGTCATGAATCACCGAACTAAGCAAAGTCCTTGTCTTACCTTTAGCTTATTGCCATCAAGTCGACCAAACGATGCATGACCGGCCTTCCATCGGGCGGTTCCAAGGAGACTTGAGATCGCAAGTGTTCAAGTATCTCGCACGAAACAATGGTCGGACAGCAAGCAAATTAAATCACCGTCGTTTTGTCATCAATGGTTCGCCTAAGCTTTCTCGCGTTCTTTGTGCTTAGAATCGAAGCAATAAACCCGAACTTACGGTCGCAGATTTAGGCCAAGCTTTCTCCCCCAAAACAAAGATGCGAACGTAAGAACCCGGAAAATAAAATCGAACCCGACATGCGGTCGCAGATATAGGGCTTCTCCGGGGACCGCCGAGCGGGCGGAGCGTGCTTCTCGGTCGTGAGTCGGGGACGGAGAGAAGCGAGTGAACTCGGCCGTCGGGAGAGAGCGCGATTTAGGAAGAAGTGCGCCGAGAGAATGGAGTCCTGAGATGAGGCCGTCGAGTGGAGAGAGAAAGGCCGTCGTCGGGAGCGAGCGACGGTCGTCGGAGGAATCGCTAGACCGGAAGGAGCGTCGGAAGAGGAAGAGAGAGCAAAGAGGAGAGAGAAGACGGAGAGGAGAGAGAATGCACTTTCCACTTTTTTAAATGCCCCGCGTTCGTTTAATTTGGAACGACGTGGGAGAGAAGACAGAGCCGACGTGGGACTGCAATGGCGGGACGGGTGTCGAACGATGAATCGTTCAGAGCACCGATGACGTGGTCCCTTTAGGGTACCCAATATTTTCTCGTACGGTGGACTCTCTGTTGGACGGCCATAATATATCGTTAATAGCGGATTGAGTCTATACGTGTTTTTCCCTCAAACATAAAAAGCCCGAGATATTATGCTATTTATATAATGCTCTTTGATTTTTCATATTTATGTTTGTCTTTTTTATTGTATGTACAACCAAAAGGATGGAGAGAAATGATCAGCGCTACCATCCACTCTAAACCTTACATAAAATCCTAGACTTGCTACAAAGTATTTGGTTTCAAGCCATGACTGAATAGTCTATCTGGGAAAAGGTATTAAGGTCGATGAACCCCATTTGAATGCCAAGAGGTCTCATGACACGAGGCGGCAAACGCCCGAGATACGAGTTATCCAGGAATCCACTCTCGACACAGCTCCAAACTCGCAGGCTTCGTGGTCCCCGGGATGCTAAGCCGTCACGCTCCGCTCAGTCAAAAGAAGGCAATTTTTGCCTTTTTCCTTTCGCCGGAGAGGACAACGACATGTTTTAATGCGATGAAGCATCGAACAGCGACGCAAAGCTACGGTCCCGCGGCGGGGAGAGAGCCAGGGCAGGGGCAGCAGGCGAATGGGCCTTTTATGAGGCCGGCGGTGTGGAGGTGGGTTGTGTCGGGGGATGTAGTTTGTCCGGCCCATTTTGGAAGTCCATGGCCCGCATGTTTCCAAACGAGAGTTTAGACTTCCGGTCTGCATGCCGGGCATTTAAGAGTCACCGCCTCATCTTATTTCCGGGGTGGGGAAGATCCGGTGGCCGGCAACTGGAGTCCCGCCTTGATCCTTGGCCAGGGCCGCCACCGAACGAGGTGGTCAAGGCAGGGCTCTTAACCGACCAAAAAAAAAAAAAAAAAAAAAAAAAAAGGCAGATCTCTTGGCTCGACATGAGGTGCTCTCTCTTTTCTTTTCAAGTGTGGTGTTTTCTTTTTCCTTCTCTTTTTCATGTAATTCAAGTTTAGATAAGAGGGTTGAGTAATATGATTTGTTGGTCAAAATAGGTATGTACTTAGGATTCAATTGCATTTTTGCTGTGCAAAACGGGTCGTCCGAGCTAGGAATCACTTGTATTAGATCGTATTGGTCGATTTGGTCCAATTTCAAGGAGTATCAGTCTGGTTCTCAGTTCCATGGAGAACTAAGTCGGATCCGACAAGACCAACTAAATATATTTTTTTATAAAATTAATAAAATGTGAACTAGATACTATATTGATTATGCCAAAAAAAGTAATAGAAAAAAATAAAGTGATGGGTTCTACTGGATCGGACCAGAAAGACTGATGGGTCAATCCAATTCTCAATCTTAAGATTAACCGAGTTGGCTCTCGATTTTAATTTTTTGGAATGGGACCGGATCGGAAACAGACCATCACTACTCGTGGATTCCAGCGCATTTATCCTTTATCCAAATCTTGCATGCTAAGTCGGATCGTCGGGACGCGGAAGGCGAGTACCGCAAGCAAGGCGGGGGGGAGAGAGAAAAGCACAAGATCGCAGAAGCAAATCTCTCTCTCTCTCTCTCTATATCGCTCACACTCTCATTTCGCAATCAGATATAACCGTCTCGATTTATGATTATTCCTTCGCATATTCCCCTCCTTCTCCTCCTTCGATCAGACGCGCTTGCTCCCCTTCGACACGATACCTTCCTCTCTCTCTCTATCTCATCAGAATCCGAAGGCGCCGATAGGGGGAGAGATCGCGGCGTCCGGCGCCCATGGAGGCGGTGCAGACGCGGGTGGAGGCGTGGATCAGGGACCAGCGGGCGCGGCTCCCCAAGGTGGCGTGGGGCCCGCTGCAGTGGCGGATGCGGTGGTGGCCGCCGTGGAACGGCCAGGAGCGCCGGGAGCAGCGGAGGCGGATCCAGCAGGAGTACGAGCGCCGCAAGCGGCAGCTCCAGGATCTCTGCTTCGCCGTCAAGGCCGACTCGGTCGCCGAGGTGCAGGAGATCCTCTGCTGCATGGTCCTCTCCGAGTGCGCCTACAAGGTACGCTCGTTTCCGTGTGTGGCGCTGTGGCCTTAACTAGTCAGGACGTCGTCGCCTCGTTCGTATTTTTTTTCGCTGATCGAAGTCGAGGAGTTGAGTTCGGCTGGCGTGTTCTGCTGCGATTATATTGCCAGACTGTTGAAATTGAGGGGAGAGAGTTTGTTTCTGTTAGTGAATCTGGAGAAAATAGAGTGACATTCGCTTGACTTTGGTTTGGAGCTGGTGGCTGACTCCGGGCATGTTTGGAAAGTTATCTGGGGAAGTTGCGGTTACTTTAGCGCTAGAGAAATGGCACCATTGCTTGGGAATGAGGCATTCCCGATTTGGAAAGCTTTGTAAACCAAGGGCTGGTTGAAGCTCTTTATTAGTGTTTTGTTAGTGACTACAGTAGTTCAGGGTCTGAGGTAGACTGTCTTGTTGCTTGGAAGTTGAGGTCCTTTCTTTTTTTTTCTTTTTTTTTTTCTGGTGGTGTGGATGTTATTGGGGATGTTATTGCGGATTGGATTTCCATTATGTGTAAGGTGGGATGGAACGTGCAAAACTGAGATTCTATGTCCTCCCAGAATCTTTTAATAGCTTTGCTGGATGGTCTATAACGTTAGCCATTCTAGGCATGATAGAGATTCCGCATGTGGAGTGTATGAGGTGTCAAGTATTGCTAGGAGTCAGCATTTTGACTGGATTTTGTCTTCAATTTTGGTACAACTGTTTCGGCATTCTTGTTGTGCCATGAGGAGTAAGGGAAAGTGATCGTTATGTTTGGTTTCTTTGTGTGATTGTCATCATCCCAAGATAAGCTGTAGAATGCTTGGAATGATTTGGACTTTGGACTTTAATGGGGGATTATAACTCGGCAACTAAAGGCGCGCATGACAACGTTTCTATCTCTATTCCTCGGAATAGGTTTGGAACAAAAATCCATTTGGTAACGCAATTTCATTTTTTTATTTCTGGAATAAATTTTTATTCTAGAAATAGATTTGGAGTAGAAATCAGAAGTTAAATTTTTAACTTTTCTATTTCTGGAATAAAAATGAGAAGTTAAAAGTTTCTTTGTCGTTTACTCTTGTCATCGCCTGTTGCCCACTTGCCGCTTGTGGGATGCCGAACGCCCGCCACCGGTTGCCGGCCGCTCGCCACCGGCCCCGGCCATTAGCCACTCGCCATCAGCCGCCAGCCGCCGTCCGCCGGCCATCTGCCATCGGACTCCAGCCGCTCGTCATTGACTGCCGGCCAATGAATGTTGGACGCTCGTCGGTCGTTGGCCACTCATCGCCAACCACCGGACACCGGAGGCCCACCGCCGACCGCCCGTCGGTCACCACCGGCTATTGGATGTTGACCGTCGGACTTCGGCCGTTGGCCACCTATCACCAACTACCAATCGCCGGCCGTTGGACTCTAGCCGTTGGCCACCCGCCGCCGGCTGCCGGCCACCCGCTGCCGGACTCTGGACGTCGGACTTCGACCACCTGCTGTCGATCACCGATCGCCGGACGTCAGACTTCGGCCACCGAATCTCGGCCATCGCTTCTCCTAGAAATAGAAATTTTATTTTCTTATAAAAAGAATTTTTACCCTAAAAATAGAAATTCTGAATCGTTATCAAACACGTTTTTTATTGAGAAACTCGTCCATGGAATAGAAATTGAGAAATTAATTTCTGACCAGAAATTTTGTCATGCGCACCCTAAGAAGCAACTTGGGACTTGCATGCACATCACCTGGAAGAATTAAATTAGGTTATATTGTTCTTTTGGGGACTAGTCTAAAGCTTTTACTTTGATCGGATTGTCCCTGTAGCACTGTACCCCCCATTCTTATAGTTGATGTCTTTGTATACTTCCGATCCATCCATGGTGACTTTTTACACATGGATCCATATAATGGAGAGAGTAGTCATTGAAGGCTTAGTGGACAAACAAAGAATGGGGATATTGAGATGTAAACAGGGATGATCTATTCACAATGGAATAGTTGGGACGGGTTGGAGGGAACCATATGCTTGATCAGAGCCCATTTTTTGGTCTAATTGATGGGCTCTCGTCTAGCACGGTATCTGTCATGACACAAAAGTGACAAGTTCTTCTTCCCCATATACTTGTAGTCAGAGTAGGAAGATGTTGGCTAGCTACTGTAATAATCTTTTAATAGCTGAAAGGGGCTTCTGGCCTGGTGTCATAAGAAGAAAGTACTAAATTTCTTCCCAAAATATTTGTAGTCAGATGGTGTCTAGACAGTGTATTATTTTATAGCGGGAAGGTGAACTTGTTTACCTACAGCACTAAAAGAGCAGATGGTGGATTGGGTTGATAGACTTTGTACTTGCTTTCTCAATAGTTGGATGGAGTATTAGGAGTGTGGTCTTAACCAAAGCTGGAGTTTTTGGTTATAGTTCTTGATGATTAGTGTGTAGTTGCAGCAGAATGTATCAATATTAAAGTTATACATGAGAATTGGTTTTGTTAGGTGTTAAGAAATATGTTTTGTATACAACATTGTTGGCCCCTTTCTTGTCATTTTTTGTTCTAACAAGAAACCGCTTGCATTTTGGGAAAAATGATCCTCTTATATGATACGCTAGGGGTTTAAATCCAGAAAAACTCTCTTATTACTATTTTACAAGTTTTAATATCCTAGTGTTCCAACCTTGGGTCGTTTGGTTGATGTCTTTCATCCATATCCTATTTAATTAATGTGGGGGACCTGATGTGAGAGAGTGTTATGAGATGCATTATATGCATATAGTGCGCTTGTTATGTGATCGCTTAACCAGAAAGCCAGTTTCACATGACTTGAAAAGTCCATTAGTCTTGAAATAGAAAGTTGAAGCAAGAGCACTATAAGCAAATTCAAGTTCAAGAAAAGCCAGTTATACAGAACAATATATGTATATCTATATATTTACTTTGTGTATCCGTATGGAGAGAAAGATGACATAATTTTCTTTTTTCAGAGGCCTTCTACAGAGCTTGTTCGAGCTGTAAACAAATTCAAGGCTGATTTTGGAGGACAGGTTGTTTCTCTGGAGCGTGTTCAACCTTCAGCAGATCATGTTCCTCACAGGTTTTTCTCTTTGAATATTGTATCAATACGGCCATTATCTAACTGCATGCATTGCATTTCTTCTTTCCTTCTGATATGTGATGTGAAGTACACTTTCTCTTGACGTCTTATAGAAATGTTTAATATTCCGTGAGAGACTAATAGAGTCTAGATTTTAATGCGTTTTGTGCTTCTATGCAATCATTTTATCCAATCTGACAGTATACATACTGAAGATCACTGCATTGGTGCCCCTGTTAGATGACTTTACAGTGCTTCAGTAATCAAGTGTTGTTGCATATGTGGCTAGCCTACTGCTTCAGGGCTCAACTTTCATCCCCTCAAACTTGCAATCCTGTTCCCGTGAATGAAATTTCTTTCAAGATTACTTTTTAATTGGTTAAACTGCTCTTCGTTAAAATGGTGCATTTTTTATGGCTGTTGTCTTTTAAGCATTCTTGCCTATCAATCTGTCAAGTATCTCCGCTCCTCTTCTTCTTGCAGGTACTTATTGGCTGAAGCAGGTGATACATTATTTGCTTCCTTTGCTGGTACAAAGCAGTACAAGTATGTACAGTGAACAATATAAGCATGCATTAGCTCCTAATCTGGTTCTAACAGTGTTTTTTCTCTTGAATTGCCATGTTGAAGGGATGTCATGGCTGATGCAAATATCTTGCAAAGTGCTATTTTTCATGATGATATGGACGATTCTGAAAGTATTGAAGTCACCGAAGCTGTCCAAGTTGATGGCTCGAAGAAAAGTGTGGAAGATTCATCAAATTCTGTCGGGATCAGGGTTAAGCAGCCAAAAGATGTGCCTAAACCAGCAGCTCATCGGGTAAGATGCGCATTGAATTTTAATTTCTATGGCATATCTCAGCTAGTCTGTTAATAATTTCTATCTTATGCTTCGTTTTATTGCTTAAACTTTCTGCCCAATACCATCCTGTTTTCACTTATGAGGGTCATAATTGTCTAATCGTATAGGGGTTTATGGCTCGTGCCAAAGGAATACCTGCTTTGGAGTTGTACCGTCTAGCTCAGAAGAAGAAGAAGAGGAAACTTGTTTTATGTGGACATTCACTTGGTGGAGCAGTAAGTACGGTCCGACTTTTAGTTAACTAGATGTGCTTTGCGAGACTAATGAACCAGTTTACTTCCCTCTCCTGTACATTTAGGTAGCAGCATTGGCTACGCTTGCCATTTTGAGGGTTATATCTGCTTGCTCTTCATCAAAGGAAACTGAAAAAGTTCCAGTCAAATGCATAACATTCTCACAGCCCCCCGTTGGAAATGCCGCTTTGAGAGAGTATGTTGCAGAGTTCTTCTGCCGTGATTTAAGTTGATATTGGGTTGTCGCTTTCCCTTCATCTTTCCATGTTCTTGCTTTTGTTAATGACCAATATTTTTGAATGTGCTCTGATTGATATATTGGTAGACACTGTAGTTCATAATGTTTCTTAGAGCCCTTTTTTTTTTTAAATGTTCCTTTCAGCTATGTCAATACAAAAGGGTGGCAGAAGTACTTCAAGAGTTACTGTATACCGGAAGATTTGGTGCCCCGGATTTTATCTCCTGCTTATTTTCATCATTATAATACTCAATTGCCATTGACACCTACTGAAGGTGATGCTGAGGGTTCCCAGAATCTAATGATGAAACAAGAGGGACAGAAAGAGAAATTAAAGAAAGGAAATGACGGTGAACAGTTGGTTCTGGGATTGGGCCCTGTGCAAAAATCTTTCTGGAGACTTTCAAGACTTGTTCCATTGGAAGGCATGAGACGACAATTCAACAAGTTCAGTGGAAAGCAAGTTGATTCTTTAGAAACATCTACTAAGAATCCTGCAGTGCCTGAAGATGAAGTAATCGAAGCACAATCTCTTGAGATCCAAGAGGGTTCTGATGGTATTTCTTTAAAACCATTCTCTGACATAGATAAGGGGTCACCAGATACGACAATGCCTGGAAAGATGATGGAGAATAATGGCAAGAAAGGTGGAGATAGCAGGACTTGGCGCAGGGTGCCTTATTTACCTTCATATGTACCATTTGGGCAGGTGTGTTCTGGCGCTGAAGTTTTCATCTTTTGCTCTCTGAGATTTAGCTGGAAATCTGAGTGCAAGGGTCTTCCCCCGGGGGGGGGGGAGTTTTTTTAATAATAGTAGAGTTACTAAGAAGTATACCATAAGTTATTAACTAAGTAATGTGGTAAAGTCTTATTAGGTATTTGAACAAGCCACCTGCTTTTGGTGTATGCCTCACTTGTTTTAAACACTCACTTAAAGTTTGCAGGCTTTTTAGTACTTCTGGCATATATATTATCTGGGTAGATGAAGATGATACACTCCTTTTAAGTTTGGACACCATTCAGTAATATTAACAACTTTAGTGGACTTTTAGTACTTCTAGCATATGAGCTATTTCACTAGATGATTGAGTGTTCGTGTTGTCAGCTGTCAGGTTCAATTGATCCTTCTGTGGAAAGTAGTGGCATGAGTTTTAATTTAACAATGGAAAGGATTACATGTGAATCTGGATCAGTGTCTTTGGTCAATGGCAACTAGTTGGTTTAAGGTTTACATGTCAATCTACATCAGTTTCTTTGGTCAATGCCGACTGGTTGGATCCTGTTGGTTAGCTACCGACATCAAGCATACATCTGTATGTGGTCATAAGACATTCCTTTAAGCACCTGTAGTGTGTCAGTTTTTAGACCCGGTAGGAGCATTTATGTTGTGGTGGGGACGTCTTGATCGTTCAGTAAGCTTTTCTTGTTTTTCGATGGAGTAATGAAGGGTGTTAAAAGTAACTTTATTTTTGTGGTTGCTCATCTGTTGGAGAAGCATAGTAGCATTCTTGTTGCTTTGCTTTGTATCTGTCTCATAGGCTTTGCTCATTTCAAGTTCTTTCTGATAATAAAATTATCTGGGAATTTCTGGCTTATAACAGTTGTATCTTCTTGGCAATATATCCGTGGAATCACTGTCAGGAGCGGAGTATTCGAAGCTGACATCGGTACGAGCTTTTATTGCCATGAAATTGCTTCTTATGTTTGGGCAATTAGTGTAGTTGTGATATTTAATGATTGTTCTTTTTTCTTCTTGAGTGTTATAGTGTCTTGTAGGATCTCTGATCTTTTTTGCTTCTTCTGGCAAAGGCATTTTCAGGTTAGATCTGTGATTGCAGAGCTAAGAGAACGGTTTCAATCTCATTCTATGAAGTCTTATCGATCTCGATTTCAGAGGTAATTTGCCAGAGAATCAGAACCTACCCTGCTCATCTTATCAGCCATTGACGTTCTAACAACTTTAGGATCCGTCAGTTTCTAACTTTCTTAAATTTATTCTATTTTTTCCCATTTTCGCAGCTTAAATGCATTTTTGTTATCTTGCCATAATGTGGCATTATGTCTTTTCATGTTGTTCAACTAGGAGTTCTCTTCCTTACATTGAGCATCTGTTCTTTTAAGGTCCTAGATACTTTATTACAATGGTTTAAGGCGAACATGACATTTGAAGTTCTTTTAATTTGGCAAATAAACACAACATATGAAGTTCACCTTATTTTTCTTACATTCTTATCCTTTTTGAGTGGAATCTGCTTAACATTTGAACTCATTTAAATCAATTTTTAAAGCTTGGACCATATTTTGAGGCATTTTTGGAGGAGCTTAATACTAAGAAGATGCGTTCTTATTTTGCATATTAAGGACTTGACAAATGTATGCTAAAATGGTTACTGCAATATTCACATTCTCCTAAAAATCAGTGTATCATACTTTTCGATTTCCAGCAACGAAGTATATTTTCTCTTAATATTTTTGAAGAAAGATAGTTATTCACTGTTTTATTCAGGCATAACTCTTTTTGTATTTCCTTTTTGGGGAAATAGTTTTACTGGTCATCCAATTCTGCTATTGTTATGAGCATATTTCTGGCACTAGTGCCTTTGGGTCTTTTTTGGCATATCAACACGAATTGTTGGTGACTTAGGTTTGTATTCGGAGAAGGATGAGCAAGTGGATCAATGATTGATGGTTTTACTTTTGCTACCTTCATGTTGTCATTTTTTAAGTGCATCTGTTCCTTGGCAGGATCTATGACCTTTGCATGAGCGATAATGCCTTAGCTATTCTAGGAAGAGAACAAATGCAGCACTTCCCTCATCTACAGCAATGGCTTGGTCTTGCTGCTGCTGACACTGTAGAGCTGGGGCACATTGTAGAGTCCCCGACCATTCGCTCGGCTACTTCAATTGTTCCTCTGGGTTGGAGTGGTCGTCTTGGAGAAAAGAACAGAGAACCATTTAAAATAGATATAACTGGCTTTGGTTTGCATCTGTGCACCTTCGTACATGCTCAAGTGAATGGTACCTGGTATGGTACATTTCACCTCATATTATATACACTGGATTTTCCATGTCGGACATTTTTTCTAGATCTTTCTAGTTTCTAATTTAAATTTATTGAAAGGAAAGACTACCGTGAAATGCAGTGATAGTTCTATCAGCCTCATGTAGAAACATAAGAAGCTCAATGGTGTTTTATCATAAAGTGAAACATGTACCCACTTATGCTGCATGGGATCATTTATAGTGAAGTGTAGGTTGATGTTCCCCTCTACTGGAGATTCGTAACATGCATTTGCCTGATTGCTTCTTTAACTCGCATCAGATGTGAAATGGTGCAGGGCAAGTTCTGTTCCACGAGCATTTTAGCGGACCTTCTGGGATGATATTTATATATTCTCTTGGTGTTATTTATTCTAGCATGAGGTTTATATATTCGATCTATTATCTGTTGCATTTATTGGCTTTTGGTACTTGTTATGGATTGAGACTTGAGTGACAGAACATTTGAAGTAAAAACTGATGCCAAGCTCACATTACCGATTGCCATTATTTACATTAGTGGTTCTGACAATTTTGTTAAGAATATTTCCTGGATAGAAACATCTTTTTCCAAGCTGAGTTGTAGCTTCTCCTAGCCGCCTGTGGGATATATTTGGCCAAGTGTCAATTCACTAAATCAGTTGCTTATAGGTGGATGATGGGAATTACGCCTATGTTCAGGAGCTATTTTTCTTGCAACCTGTGTTTCAGTTTGTAAATAGTGGTTTCTTGGAAAATATTCAGACTGATTAATGGTTCTACAATTTTTGTAAAACCCACTAGTGCGGTCAGCCTAAATATGCTTATGATGTATAACTTCCAGACATGTTAGTGGAAGCCTTCATTTTCTACTAGCGCAGATTTTCTAGCGGGAGCCGTGACAAGTGGCTTCTGATAGTTCGATGTACGAGGAGAAGATTGAGCATATATCCTGAGCACTATGATTACTTCGATTAGCAGAGGGGATGGGCTCTGAGTATCTAATGCTTTTTTATTTTTTTATGTTTCCTTCTTTTTCTTTTGTTTTAACAAAAATTGCTTTTGTTTATAATAATGGTAGTGGACATCTTCCTCATGCAACATAATTTTTTTTTTTTTTATCCCCACTTTTGTTGTGCTGTCTCTATTTTTTTGGGTCTTAACATTTGTGTGTTCACTTTGTCATTCTCAATCATTTACCCTCTTTGACAATTGTTCGCTCGACTTAATAAATCTTCTACAGGTGCTCAACAACGGTGGAGAGTTTTCCGTCCGCCCCATCATATTCTTCTGGTCATGATGAGCGTGAATTACAAAAGATGCGAGTCTTAGTGGGCGCTCCATTGAAACGACCACCACAGCATCCAGATTGTTGTAGACCCTTTGATGCCCCCATTTTCTTCGATCCGTTCAGAATCTGTTAAAATGAATGTCATGCAAAACTCAGATTCATCAAGTGAAGGGAGTTTCACGTGTCCAGCCGATCCAATTGATTTGTATATATTCTGTACCAGCGACTTTACAACTGTCTCCAGGGAGGTTCATCTTAGAACTCGGAGAGTCCGACTGCTTGGCCTTGAGGTAGACTTGTTCTCAATAATTCCTAATATCACTGTGGTACTTGTGTCCGTGTCATTCTAATATGTGCAACTTATACCTTTCCTCAGATTCTTAAGCCAAGAATATCACTAAGTGTTGCATATACTGTCGGTGCAGGGTGCCGGTAAAACTTCTCTATTCAAGGCAATAATGGGACATGGCAGAACAACGACAATTGCCAATATCGAGACTCTGCTTCCAGAGCCTGATGTCCAAGAAGCCATTGCTGGTGGCATTTGTTACTCGGACTCTGTGGGAGTTAATCTTCAGGTAACTTTTTGGCTTTCCAGTTTTCCTTTCTTATCACAATTTTTAAGAGCCATCATAAATTTCCATGAAGTTCACGCTGTTGTGCAGACTTACAGATGCAATATAATCAATATTTGTGGATTGATAAGATTGTTTTGATACATTATTTCTATTTGACATGAGTATCTTCTAATTACCTAACAATTTTGGTATTGAGCATGATTGCCTTCTTTGTTTCTTCTTAGCTTCATGAAACGTTTGCTGTTGACAGAAGCAATGTGTCCCCTCCCTCCTTTCCTCTCTCTGTCCCAAGCCAGCTTGAATGAGAATCTAGCTTCTTTCTGTTTAATTGAACTTGTTTCTTTTGTTAATTGTGTAGTTCAGTGTTTTTGGCTCACATTCTCCTATATTTTCTATATTTTTTATTTGGTGCAGGAGCTGAAAATGGAGACCTCGCGATTTAGGGATGAATTATGGAAGGGAATCCGTGACCTTAATCGGAAGACAGATTTAATTGTGCTTGTGCATAATCTCTCCCATCCAGTACCTCAATCTAACAGTCCAAACGGAATGGAGAAGAGGCCAGCTCTCTTATTCTTGTTAGACGAGGCTAAAGCTCTTGGAATCCCTTGGGTTCTTGCCATAACGAACAAGTTCTCCGTCAGTGCACACCAGCAAAAAGCAGCCATTGATTCTATTCTTCACGAGTATCAAGCAATGTCGAGCCAGACTGAGGTTGTCAATTCCTGCCCTTATGTCATGCCTGGTGCCGCAAACACTTCTCTGTCTTGGAGCGCAGCTACAGGAAGCTCTGATGGGCAAGTGAATACACAAAGGCGAATCTTTGCTCCAATCAATCTTGTCAGGTTGCCTTTCCAGAGGAAGGACACTGTTTTGCCAGTTGAGGGAGTGAACTCTCTGTGTCATCTTATCCATAGAGTGCTTCAGAACCATGAGGAAGCCTCTTTAGAGGTAAACTACCAAAAGATTATTTTCTCTTCATATTTTGAATTGTATGGTTTTCTGGGAGGAATAGTTGGAGAGTATGCTGACCTGGTTTCCTGGTGTGATTAATCAATTTTTTGTCAGTAAGCATAATTTGGAAATCGTCATGTTAAATCTTATCATAATGATGACTATAGATTAGACAAGGTCTGACATATAGGTTCTCTACTGGTTTTGCTTGGTGCAGATCTTACCCTCACTTTTCTTGCTTAGTGATATACAATCTGTCATGAAAAATACTTGCAAAGGACTCATTTCTCATATTACTTTGTTCAAACGATTATGCTTTATCATCATATAAATGAAGTTAGTTTGTTTTCAGTTTAGTGATCGAGTGTAAAGTATAAATGGAAATTACTCCAGGGTCAACCTTCCGGGTATTGTGTGGACATCTGATCATTTCAGAAAATCAGTTAACCTCACGTTTATGAATCTGTTGTGGTTTTGCTGTCACGAATAGTACTTGCAAATGGGACACTAGGATTATATTACTTTGTTCTCTTTAGATATATTAGCACGTCAATGCGGTTTGTTTGGTTTCAGAATAGTGATCAAGTGCGAATCAAAGATGGAAATTATGTACAAAGGGTCAAGCTTCCAGGAATTCTGTGGATGTTTCATCATTTTGGCAGTTCAATGAAAACCACTTTCATGGATTGCTATTCTCGTTTTAATTTCTTTCTAGTTAATTGACTTTTGCATCTGGGTCATGTCCCATGACACCACTTGTATGAAGAGTATATGGTTTTTAAAACGTATGACTGCCATCATACCATAGTCTCTTTTCTTCTGTATCACTTTCGAATCCTGGAGCTGCTTCTTACGACAGTTTCATTTGAATTAAATCGCAGGAGCTTGCAAAAGAAAGACTTGCCGTAGAATTGGCTCGAGAGGGCTCCATGTCAATTGACATGGGCCGAGATGATCAAGGTAAGTCCTCTTTGTCAGCTGCGACTGTTGGTGCTTCTCTTGGAGCTGGTCTCGGTCTTGCTCTGGCCGTGGTCATGGGTGCGACATCTGCCTTGAGGAAGCCATAGGATTGGTATGTCGCAGTGTATTTTTCTTATGGTTAGCTGTTTATCTAGATGTGAGGTATAATTTATGTTAGGTGATGAGGTAGGCTAGAGGTACTAGCTGCAATTGGCCGGCCATTGATTTATTCTATTAATGTAAATTATTCACTGCCAAGAAATGTATTTCCTCTTGGTTTGTGCCCAAGTTTTCTAACTTAACATGTGAAGCTCTCATCAGCGTCGCTCCATTTCTTGTTTTATATCAAGTAGGCTGCAGCATCTTCTCTAGATTTCTGCAGTTTTTTTTTTTCTCTAAGGACGTGTCGGGATCTACTTGTAGGTTTCATCTTTTGCTTAAGGGTCAATATCACGAAAAACTTCAAACTAATATACTTGTGATAAATTTATCTTAAACTAATTTTTGCGCATAAAAAATCTTCAAACTAATACATTTTTGACAAATTAACCTTTTGTTGGTTTTCGTTAAATTAGAGTAATATCACGAAAAACACAAATCGGTATACCTATGATAGACTAATACACTCATGAACTTTCATATGTTGTTCAATTCAGCAATTTGATGGTGGAATTTAATGGAAATTAATAAAGGATAAATATGTTAAAGGTGTATTAATTCGGGAATTTTTTGTGGTCAAAATATTAGTTTTGAATAATACAAATGTACTGGCTTGGGGTTTTTGTGGTATCAATTATTTATTTAAGGTGCATATGGTAACGTTTCTATTTTCATAAGTAATTTCTATTTAAAATAATTTTTTCTATTTCTATTCTCTAGATAAATTTCTAAGCAGAAGAACGCGTTTGGTAATTATACAAAATTTATATTCTCAAAATAAAAATGTATTTAATAATTTTATTACATTTTTTTTTTCCTTTTCTTCTTCCTCTAGCTAGTTGCTGATCGGTCACGAGAGTCGAGGAGGCTTAGGTCCTCGTTTGTCTGGCTAGTCATTGGCCTTGGCCATCGTTGAGGCCAACGGTTGACTAGCGAAAGAGGAGGAAGAGAGAAAGAAAAGAAAAGAGAAATAAATAATAAAAAAAAAACAAAATAGTTTGGGGCCAACGGTTGACTAGCGAAAGAGGAGGAAGAGAGAAAGAAAAGAAAAGAGAAATAAATAATAAAAAAAAACAAAATAGTTTGGGTTTGAGTCTTGATTTGTTTCTGAGAATAAAAAGGCAATTTTCTATTACTTCTTGATTCAGTTCCAAAATTATTTCCGTAAATAAATTTGTTCCTAACAACAAAAACATACACAAATAGATTTTTGGTCTATTTTTGTTCCATGGAACAAAAAAAATAAAAAAACAAAGAAACAAAAGCATTACCAAACGCATCCATAATCTAAAACCTCACTCCCACAAAATGCAAAAATTGACATGGAGATTCACATAATTTTTTCTTCATAAATTCAAGAAGTAAAACTTTAATTTTTGGTTTTATTCAAAAAGGGAATGAAAACCTGAAGCGAAAATTTGGATTAGATTTGTTGCAATCTAATGGCACCAGAATTTGGAAATAAAATTGGTCGCATGGATGGATGTAACGAACCGATAAAGGAAATGCCAATAGAAAACGGAAATCGCCTACTGAAAATGGATATCACGGAGACAGCGAGGTAGATCCTATGCAACGATACATGCTTGTTATCGACGACCGGGAAAATTCTCTCCTCAATAAAATTGAGTTTCGGTTTTTCAGACAAAAAGGAAGAAAACCGTCAAGTTCATTGGCCACCTATGAGGTTACAAATTGATGAAATAAGACAGTGCAAGACACTTCCCAAAATTTGATGAAATAAAACAGTACAAGAGACTCCAAAAAATTGATGGAGCGTACATTAAGGATCGGACATCATCTAGCGCAGCACGAGTAGAAACTCCGACCTGACGAGTCCGCACCGTTTTTGGCGAGGGTCACTCGATTTACGGACAATTCAGCCTTGTATGAATCGGAGTTGAGGACCTTCCTGCTGATATTCTTGTATATCTCACGGATAACAATCTCGAACGATATCTGAACATTCGTGGAATCGAGGGCGGAGGTCTCCATAAAGAATAGCCCTTCTGCTTCTGCAAGGGCTTTGCCCTCCTCGGTGCTCACCTCTCTGATATTGTTTAAATCACACTTGTTCCCAACAAGCATTCTTGCGACAGCGGTATCACAGTGAGCTGCATCATTGTTAAAAAATACAGTCAGCCTTTCTGACTAGAAAACAGGCACAACAACATACAGAAGGTGATCACATTCTTCGCAGCATCATGTTTTGGGGCCATGAGCCCTCTAGAATTTAGGGTCAGAAGGGCAGGGTAGAGGCAATAAAATGCTCGGAGAAACTGGCTAGTCGGATGCTGCTAATAAGTTTTACTAGATCAGAGCACAATTCATCAGAGCAATATTAGGAAGGTAACTTGATCATAGGCAGTCACAATACCAAGGGAAGTAGATTGGAACACTTCTCAAATCACATGTAAGAATCAATATCATCTCAGTTAGCCTGTCTATATCATTCTCTTTAAAGTCATGATTTTTTAAGAATGCTGGGGCACCATAGGCAATATTCGTAGTTAGTTTAACACTAATCAATCATGATACACAAGTTTTATTTTTTCAGATGTAAGTCAAATCAGAGACTAACAACTCTATGCGAGGCGCCCTTCCATGGACGGACGGTATTATTAACACGGAGGAGGTTTTAAAAAGTCAGGTTCTGAAAGGCTTTAACTGTTTCTAAACTTGGATGCGGAGACAAGACACAAACAGACAAGTTCTTCATATTTCTAGGACTAGAGGAAACTTCCGCAAAATGAAGTAGGGCATTTTCATGGAGATAACGATTGTGGAAACAGCAGAGTAGAGAAGCTCATGGGCAATCAGGGAAACGTCATTCAATATATGCAGATAGCTTTCCACTATCAGTAGGAACTTTAGATCCATAGCAACATTAAAATGGGCAGCCCATTAATAGCAAAGCAGTTAAACGATCCTTGAACATAAATTGGTCAAATTAACCAAACCTGTCTTGCTTCCAATTGGGATGTGAATTGATATGCACAATGCAATTACAAGCAACGATTCCAATTGGATTCGAATAGATTGTCGGCCAGATCCATCTCATCGCACAACGAAACCACTAAATACCATTAACTACAGTGGTATAAATTCCTCATAGAATTTTCTTTTTTTTGTGCTTCAATAAATTACACATGCTAAAATTAACTCCCCACAACAAATCTAACCATTGAACATCTTATTCCTTTAGCCTACCCTGCATTCCATTCACGCTTGACTCGCGGCAAAGGGAACGAGGGAGTATCGGATTCACATCCCTAGCAGTGGCACTAATTAGTTGCTTCCGAGAATGCCCATCTATAAATCCTTATCCATCTTTGCAGAAAAAGGTAGGTTAATTTCAAGTCAGATTTTCTGCACCCTATAAATGGAAGCAGACGAACAGACTGAAAATAGCATCACGCACACGGACCAAATGAAGAGCAGCGAGCGATCCCGGCAATCGCTTCGACTCAAGTCGCCTCTCAATTTCAACCGAAAGAGGGAAAAGAAAAGACATCGACACAGCTAAGCTCAAGCTGGCGAAGCAATCAAGCAAGCAAGCAAGCGTAATGCGCAGGCGATTGGAGGGGGGGGGAGTATGGCTTACTATCGAGCTCGTCGAGCCACCGCTTGACGCTCTCGAAGGTGGTCCGGCGGGTGATGTCGTAGACGATGAGCGCGCCGACGGCGCCGCGGTAGTAGGCGGAGGTGACGGCGCGGAACCGCTCCTGGCCGGCGGTGTCCCAGATCTGGGCCTTCACCTCCTTGCCGTCGATCTCCACGACCTGGGTCTGGAACTCGACCCCGATGGTGGCCTTGGTGTTGATGTCGAACTCGTCGAGCGCGAACCGGGAGAGGAGGTTGGACTTCCCGACGGCGGAGTCGCCGATCAGCACGATCTTGAAGAGGTACTCCTCCCCAGGCTCGTCGTCGTCCTCCATCCGGGTCGGGTCGGGGCGGCAATGCCGGAGCCGGTTCGGGTCAGGGTTTTTGGCGGCGGTGAAGGAGGAGGAGGAGACTGGATTTATACGGAGGGAGGGAGAAGGACAGGAAGAGAGTTAAAAACTTGACGTTGACAAGCGCAGGGGAGACGGTGGGGCGGACACTAGGCGTGATTGGCGGGGTTTTTTGATTGAGGTGGGAAAAACTTTTTTTTTTATAATTCTTAAGTGAGGATTAATGTATTAATTAATTAACTGGTTAATCTTTGTTTTTTATTTTTTATCTTCAGGAGAAGGGTTTCGAATATTTGACTTTTATATTTTTGGGCGGTACCATTTCCACGTCCTTTTGACTAAAAGAAGGTATTATTTTGAGGGACCTGATTAATAATTGATATGACATCAGGTTTGAAAATTTTTTCCTCTTTCGTTGCTAATTTATGAACAGCCTCTTTTTTATTTGGGATGTGTTCATTAGAAGTGTTAAGACTTATTATGAAAGTATAATTAAGCCATAAAATTTACAACAAATGCAATCAAGTAACAAAATTTGTCAAATTGGTGTAATCAAATCCTAAAACTAATACCGTCAATTTGACTAACGAAAAATGTTAATATGGTATTTTTAAATTAATTATTATTTTCCACATGGCATTTTTAATTTAATTTGTATTTTTCACATGGTGTTTTTATTATTTTTTATTCAAAATTTTTTTAATTAGATTTAAAAACTAAAAAGTAAAAGCTAAAATTGATTTTTAAAAAACTGAAAAAAAAAAAGGGTAGGCTCGTTGGTGGGCACTTCCCTTGCCACCACCCATTGCTGGAGGGGTTGGCGACCCCATCCTTTTTTTCTTTTACGATTTTTTAAATAAATTTTAACTTTTCCTTTTTTATATAAAAATAATAAAAATGCCACATGGAAAATTAAAATTAATTTTAAAATATCACCTTAGTATTTTTCGTTAGTCAAATCGACAATGTTAACTTTAAAATCTGACTGTATCAATTTGATAAATTTTAGGAGTTGATTGTATTTTTTTAAAATTTTTAGAATTCAATTATATTTTCGTGATAAATTTTAACACTTTATATTCCTTTCCATTTTGAGATCCAATTTTATAATGTCCTGTCCGCAGACCCGTGAGCCGCGAAGAAGAGCATCGTTTAAAGCATCCGGAAAGTCGTGCAAAGTTGTCTTGTCCCGATTCGGAAATTTCCCTTCTTTTTGTCGTGTGGTCTCACTTTGGTCTCCAGCCATACAATCGTCAAAAGCCTTTCCCTATTCTATATATCATCAGTGCAATCGCTTTCCTAATCGGAACGATCCCGTCCGTCGCTTTTTCTTCTATCGAATTTTCCAGCGCACATCCAGCTTTCTGACTCGAACCCAAGAACGGGCTCTACAATGGTGACGTCCATTTAGAAGCATCTCCAGGTTTGAAAGCAGGCGTCAAAGAAACGAATGCACACATAAATCTCCTGTCATTTCCCTTTAAATACTGTACATCTGTGATATCCCGAGTCTCCATTACTTCGGGTTATTCGTAAAAAAAAAAAAAAAATGTTACAGCGAAACATGATCGTCCTGCAATCTGCAATGGTGCGGTTTCCGCCACGGCCATCCTTTTTCTTCTTCCTCTTTTTCCTGGTAATTACTGTACAATAATCAATCCAAATTATTCGTTTTCGTATACTTTTTCAGCAGTCGGCTTTGCCAAAACTTCTGGGGAAGGGGATAACATCCTTGACATCCACGAGACCGGTGGCAAACAGGACCATCAGGTCGAAACCGACGCTGAATCCCGAATGTTTGACGGTTCCGTGCCTCCGAAGATCCATGTACCACTCGTACTGCTCCTGAGGCACTCCCCTATCTTTCATCCTGAAAATTAAGATAACCCCAGCAGTATATCATGTTATCAACAATTCTTATGTTGGTAAAGGAGCACAATTCTGGGCAGTAAGAAAACACAATGAGCTATGATAATCTCGTGCACTAGCCAGCTTAATCTTTTCCTGGAACTATCCATCTAATTCGATGTTTGATGTTCTCCATTCAGAGAGCATCGCATAGATTGCCTTAATCTCTAGGCAAAAGAAGACAGCAGATTGGGTAGCTCACCTTTTGCTCAGTACATCAATTCGTTCCTCGCTTTGGCTACCCGTCAGAAGTTTTCCGACCTGCAAACCAGACGCACAGAACGGATTTAGGACCAGGACTACTAATTCTTGAATGAGAGCAACTGGGAATCTCTTCTTATATGAATTCGTGCTAACAAGGTTAAAGAAAAGAAGACAGGAAAAGCAACCCCATACCTTCGGAAGAACCATATCGAAAGCAGCCACTGTCTCTCCATCATCATTTTGGCGTACATAAAATGGCTTTGCTTCTTTTGGATAATTGTAGACGATCACAGGGCTCTTATGAATCTCATCCGCCAAGTATCTGTCATAAAATAAACAGGAGCTACATTCACTGGAAAAGAAAGGTCCTTGCCAAGGTAATCGACAGGTCTATAGTATCGTCACTATCTACAGTACCTGAGATGTTCTGCGGTTAGAGCACCACCCTCTTCAAGTTTCATTTCCTTATTATCTGTGGCCTAGAAGCAAAACCAGAACATTAGTGAGACTCAGATTTGACAGCGCCCGCTCTACATGTAATTGCATTTTGACAAATAAGATGATGAGGCATAGACTAACCTTTTTCAAAGCCTCCACTGCGTCTCTGTAGGTGATCTTGACAGATGGTTTCGACAGTATTGATTGAAGGCGATCTATGCTTACTTTGTCAATTCGTTTAGCAACAAATTTTAAGTCTTCAGCACAATTATCCAGGATCCACTTGCTGGAGAATTTGAAGAAATTTTCGGCACACTTCATGACATCCTAAATAGTCACAAGGCATAATGAGATCAAGTGCAGAACAAAGAATGGAGAAGGCCAACTCACTACCTTCGCCTAATTATCCTCGGACATACATTAAAGATCCGCAGAGAAGAGATTACACAAAACACAGTTTTAACTTAGTCAATAGGCGAACTCTTAGTAAACATAGAACGAAATCCCAGATCTAATTGTCCGAGCCAATAAACACAGATGTACATTCTGCAATATACTGATGACAACTTCCGATAACGACAGTAACTGAGACTACATACAGAAATCAAGATGCCAGAAAAAGCTGGCCGCAGCCTTAGTTTTTCCGTGCATACAATTTTCTAGCGAGAAAATATAATGAGTTGCCCTTACAGTGCTTTATTCAACATGATCGTGCTATTCACAAAACAGCTATGGTTTAATGTGGAGTGACTGGATATTGATAGCAGGAATTTATAAGTTTTACCTCTAACTCGGAAAACGCAATTTCAACCTCAACCATCCACATCTCTGCAGCTACTTTATGTGATTCTGATCTATCTGCTTGAAATCTGGGTCCAAAAGAGTAAACCTGTCCCAAGGCACAGGCATAACTTTCCAGATGTAACCGACCAGAAACTGTTAGGTAAGTCTTATTTGGAAAGAAATCTTCAAAGAATTTCATTTCTTCAGCCTTCATAGTAGTTCCACGCTTTAATTTTTCTTTCGCTTCTAATTGTGATGCTAGCTCATCTGTTTTCTTTAAATCCTGAAGGGCAGCAACAAGTGCCTCCTTATTGCTGTCGGTTCTCTTGAGTTCTTCAACTAGCTTACTTTTCTCCCTTGCAGCAGCCTTTATGGCTTCAACACTTCCACCATCGCTCTCCTTCACGACAGTTTGATCCCTCTTCGAATCTGTTTTCCCGGGAAGTACAACTAGATGGAACTTTTGGCTAGATCCTTCATCATCTGTACTTGTGATGATTGGTACTTGCACATTGAGGAAACCATTATCGTGAAAGAATGAGTGTGTAGCAAAAGTGAGGGCATTTCGTATACGCATAACAGATGCCACCTGCATGAGCCAGAAACATTTCCATTAAGCTGTTAGCGAACTTCGGTCAAACAAGCTTTTTCTGTCAGGAAATAACCTGAAAGTTGGTTAAGTATCTGAAATTAAACAGGATGATTATCGTGTTTAACCCTAAAGTATAGGTAAAATCTCCTCAAAAGAAGCACCGGCATTCTTCAACTGCTGCTCTAAACTACTAAGATCGAATTAACAAAGGAAATTTACCGTAGTTGTACGAGGTCGAAACTGCAAGCTGTTTCTCAAAGCATCCAAAGGAAGTCGCTTCTTTGATAACACGTAACTGTCCTGATCTACCATCCCAATGTGAAGAATGTTCTCTGCTTTAAGCTCGACGGTGTGCTTGCCTTGTGTTTCTGGCTTCTTCAATGTGCCTTCGACCAACAAGCATGTCCCAGTAGGGAGGAGCAGACTTGGGGAAGCTAATGAGGAGTCTACCTCTACCTGAAACATTGCATAACAAGGAAAGTCGCTGTCAGGGCATGTATAATTAGGATTTAGTAATTGACTTGTATGTAAAAGATAACGAACGACTATTCATATAGCCAAAAGAGTAGGAGTTATATAACCAAAAGCTTCCATTTCTACCATTGATCCAATAGCCACCGCCTAACATGACAAATCGACAAAAACCATTTCAACACTGTGATGCTAACTTCAGGCCACTTCCTTAACCAATACAACCATGTCAAATCTGTCACGACTCACTCACAAGGTCTTACGCATTCATGCCTATCCTATCATGTCGAATCCATCTTATTCTGTCAGAAGGGTCGGAGAAGGACACCTAAGAGATGATAAGAACACCTCCTAATTCCTAGTCATCCAGCCTAGAGGCCTCCTGCTGCCTATTCAGGTATGTCTCTGAACCCAAGAATTCATCCGAAGTCACTCGCAGTCATTCATAGCATGGCGTCGGAGTTAGATTAGTCCTTCATTTTACTGTCTAATTAAACCTATAATGAATTGAGAGCAATCTCGCGTAAGCTCTTAACTTAAAGAAAACTCACGTACCAGCAAGGTCGTGACGCAAGAGCCGTCGCTAATCTGCAAAAAGGCAACGGATGGCGGCGGCGGCAACGGCACTGGCTCTAGCTTAGCGGCGGCAGCTTCGGCAGCTTCGATCCTCTGCCGTGTAGGATGGCCGCCTCCACCGAAGACCTTCATGATCGACCTAAAGATCGGTATCCGAGTCTGGAACAACTCCACGCAGCTGACGTCCTTATGCTCCGCCCTGACAACCTTATCCTGGACCGGCGGCGCAGGCGCGGGCGCCGGCGCCGGGGCAGCCGGCGCTTCCTTCTTCTCCTCCCTGGAGGACTTCACCCAGCCTCCGACCACGAGCTTCTCCCCGACGAGCCCCAGCCCGCCGTCGCTCCTCTCCAGGACCGTCCGCAGGACCACTCGGCTCGAGTACTTGGACGGAGCCGCGGGAGCAACGACGGCAGCCGGAGCTGGAGCTGGAGAGGGGACCCGAGGGGGAGCCGCATCCGGAGCTGCTTCGCCGGAGGCCATGTTGCAGCGTCAAATGAGAAGAGAAAAGAATCGAGTCGAGGTGGCGAAGCGCGCAGAGCGTGTAGAGCGGGGTTATACGTATGGCGGGAGGATGGGGCGGGGGTGATATAGAAGGAAGGAGGCGCTTGGTTGGGGGGGGATGCTTTGCTTGGGGGAGGGAGCGTGGCATGGTGGGAGAGGATGGAGGGGAAGGAAAGGGATTGTTTCCGAGCTTCGACATCCGGGTGACGACGATGATCGCAGGGAGACGGAAAGATGGCGCGCGAGAGAGAGAGAGAGAGAGAGAAAGAGGGAGAGACGGTGGTTAAGGTATTCGTATTCTTGAAGGCGTTGGAGATTCGCTGCGTTTCGAGCGCGGCTTGCTAAAGGAGAAAGAAGTACAAGACGGCACGGGAAGGAGGGAGGGAGGGAAGGAGAGAAGTCGCCCGTTTTCGGCAAAACGTGGGCCCAATTTATTGGGCCGAAGTTTTCATTTAAGGTTCGAATAATGGAAAAAGAAATAACCGGTTTGTGTTCCGGCGTGGAGAATGACAAAGGAAGGTGAAAAAAAAAATATGTATCTGGGAAAATATAATACTATTTCTTCATTGATTCTTTGCACAAGTATGCTCGTATTCATAGTACAAAGGAAAATAAAAGAAAGAGTAAAATATGATTACATACTATTACATTTTCCTATTCTATCTTCGAATATCCATAATTGAATCAACTAGAATCGGAATCAAGAATAAAATCAATTCAATCTGTGACACTCCCCCACAAGCTGGCGGCTTATATATGTTAAAGACGCCAAGCTTGCTTAATAAATAAATGTGTTGTCTCTGACATAAGGGCTTAGTGAGAATATCTGTAGGTTGTTCCATTGTTCCAATTCCTCGAGTAATGAAATAATAGTCAACCTCTATATGCTTTGTCCTTTCATAAAAGACAGAATTTGTTACCAATTTAAGTGTGGCATCATTGTCACAAAACAGCTCGGTTGCTCCATCAAGTTGTACTCCAAGATTCGAAAGTAGGCCTCGTATCTAGACAATTTCGCAAATCATCTTTGCCATAGCCCGATATTTTGATTCGACTAATGATAAAGAAACGGTTGATTGCTTCCTAGTCTTCCACGAAATAAGAGATTTTGTTAATTTAACGCAAAAACCCGTAACAAATTTTCTAGTCATTAGGCAAGTTGCATAATCAGTATCACAATAAGCCGTTATCTTCATGTCACAATCATGTGACAATGGAACTCCAAGTCTTGAACATCCCTTCAAATATTTTATAGCATTTAGTGCTGCATTCATATGGGATTGCTTTGGATTATGCATGAATTGACTGGGTATCTGTATTGCAAAGCATATATCAAATCTGGTCATAGTAAGGTAGATCAACTTCCCAACAAGTCGTTGATAAACTGATGGATCTTGAAGCAAGTAGTCTTCATTAGATGATGAAGTATCTCTATCATATTCAAATGTTGTGAGCTTGACATTTTATTCAATAGGAATAACAGCTAGCTTGTATCCTAATAATCCCATTTCAGATAGAATCTCCAAGACGAATTTTCGCTAATTGAGACATATCCCTTTATCAGATCTAGCTATCTTAATCTCAAGAAAGTACTTGGGAGATCCCAAGTCTTTGATATGAAAATTTGAATGTAGGGATTCTTTAAATTTTGTAATGGTAGAGTCGTCATTTCCCATGATTAGTATGTCATCAACATATATCAACAAGTAAATTGATGAGGTACTTTGGTAAAAAAGAATAAAGCATAGTCATTTTTGGAGTGCTGAAAACCCACATTTGTAAGTGTAGCTGTAAATTTCGCATACTAGTGCTGAGAAACCTACTTGAGTCCATACAAGGACTTACGTAGATGACATACTCGAGACTCCCCTTGTCAACGAAGGCCCTAAAGAAGATCCATATAGATTTCTTCGTCGAGATCACTATGAAAGAAAGCATTATGGACATCCATTTGATATAATTCCCAATTTTAGAATGCAACAATCAATAGGAAGGAATGGACGGTTATCTCTTTAGCTATGAGAGAGAAAATATCATGATAATGGAAACCTTCCTGCTGAGTAAATTTTTTAGCAACAAATTTGGCCTTATAATGCTCAATAGAACCATCTGCGTTATATTTGATTTTATATACCCATTTGCAATCAATTGATTTCCTATGTGAACGCATTGGAACTATATCCCAAGAATGATTACTAACGAGAGCATCAATTTTCACCTCCATGGCTTGTCGCCATTGTGGATTACGCACTGCTTCCTCATATGATGAAGGCTCATGTTCCTCTGATATGCAACTGATACAACACATATGTTCTGGCAATAGTCGACCAAAAGAAACATAAGATGACACAGGATAATGTGTGCCTAGAGAATAGGATGTGGAGCATATATAGTCCTTGGTCCATGTAGGTGGACGAGTGAGATGTCCAGAGCGTCATGGTGACTCAACTGGCTATTTGGTTGGCACCAACAGAGGAGATTTCTCAGTCTATAGCAAAGGAGATGAAACAAATGATCTACTTCTTCTTGACATGAGACTAATGAGTTGGTTGCTGGACTCGAGTTTTTTAGGATGACTGATGTATTTCTTGTTGGAACCAAGAAGTGTGGTGAAGTCACGGAGAAATCTTCTTCCGATAGAAACTGTCGATTGTTCGGTGCCAATTTAGTCGTCAAAGATGAAGAAGTTGATTCCTGGAGTGGAAAAATATCCTCATGGAAAACGACATCCCTACTAACAAGAAAACAACCTGTGGATATTTCCATGACCCTATATCCTTTTTGGAGAGGAGGGTATCCCATGAGAACACATTGAAGAGAACATGGGTCCAATCTATCCCTAGGCCCCACAGTTGTCGCATAACATGGACAACCAAAAACTTTCAAGTGTCTTAACTCCGGTGGTTTCCGAAAAAGCAACTCAAATGGACACCGCTTGTCAAAAATTCTAATTGGCATGCGATTAATTAAACATGCCGCAGTGACCACACAATCTCCCAAAAAATTTCAGGAATTGATGCTTGGTACTTAAGAGCTCGAGCTACTTCTAGAAGATGACAATGTATCCACTCTACAACTCCATTTTATTAAGGAGTGTAGGTGCAAGAAGTTTCATAAAGTATTCCGTGAGAAGCAAATAAAGAGTTACATTCTGTGGTGGAAAATTCCCGTCCATTGTCTATTCGAATTTTTGAACAGATGCACTAAATTGATTTTTAACCAATTAAAAAAAATTTGCTAGATTGGAGAATGTTTGACTCTTGGATTGCATGAGGAAGACCCAAGTAGCTCGAGTATGATCATCAACAATAGTCAGAAAGAATCGGGACCCATCACGATGAGGGTTATGATAAGGACCCCATATATCAACATGAATCAGAGAAAAGACACTCACAACTCGAGATGTGCTTATAGGAAATGATGATCGAGATTGTTTTGCTAAAGGACAAATTGGGCAATTTGGATAGGGAAAGTGCGCATTATGACCGAAACGTTGATGAGAAATATCATTTTTATTGCTAGTAGTGACATTACAAGAAATGTTTTTATTTAGCAATGAAAAGTCATAGTCCTTTAGAAAGTTGATCCAAAAATAGTCTTTGTGCAACACTACCAAAGCCCATCATTCTACCAGTTAAATGGTCTTGAAAGAAACAATTTTCGTAATTGAATTCAACACGACAATGGTTGTCCTCACATATTTTTTATACAGATATGAGATTGAATTGAAATTTAGGTATGTATAGGACATTATTGAGAGTAATGTTTTGGCTAAGGTGAACTGTACCAATCTTAGTAACAAAAGTAATAGTACCATTGGGAAGACAAATAGACAGGAACGGTATATTTTTTTATTGTCAAAAAAAAATTATCACAAATTATGTGGTCACTAGTGCCAAAGTTGATTATCCATGCATCAATCGAAACATATTGCTTTCGAAAATTGAGGTACCTGAGAATCCCACATTTTTGTCTGCAATCTTTAGCATATTCAAGGTCTTCATGATATTCTGATACCAATCAAGGGTAATTATCTAATTTGCCCTTCTAGTTCCTTGTGCCATGACTTGATAAGCAGAATAATTTCTCCCTCGTTTTTCTTTATCAATTGATTTGCCATGTAATTTCCAACAAGTATCTATAATATGGTGTGAGCGCTTACAATAATTACAATATTTACCTTTGTTTTTTGAATTTTACCCATTTCCTTTGGGCGACGTGGCACCTTTAGGACTGTAGAATGTTTTAAAAATAGGAGCCGATGTGGTCAAATAGCCATTGTTAGATCTGAGTGCATGGATCATTAAATAAGAGTAGTCGGACTCTCCCTTTTGATCTGGATCGTCCATCCGTGTAACCTTAGGATTCAACTCATCTTCTTCCTCCTGCAGGCTTATGTTCGTTCACATGTTTTGGTGCGAACTCAGTGTTCGCGGCGGCTGCCTAAGAGCACTGATCGCTCGCTGTGGTGGTCTCGTCGGAGTAACGAGCATCACCGTCTCTCCCACCTGGACATACTCTGTTGTCACGAGCCTTTGGCTTTCTTCTTGAACCACCAATTGGTAGATCTGACCAAGAGAGAGAATGAGATCCTTGGTGAGGACCTGTGACCAAAACAACGCGTTGCTTTCATTCAAAATTAACAGAACTGGGTATATATATATATATATATATATATATATATATATCTCTCTCTCTCTCTCTCTCTCTCTCTCTCTCTCTCTCTCTCTCTCTCTCGTGATCTTCCTGTATTGCACGAGGATGTCTTTGGGTCCCTTAAGCTCCTTCTTGGCCGCCTCGAGCTTGATCCATAGAGTCGAGAGCTGGTTGAAGCAAGCCGTAATGGAGAGGTTGCCTTGCTTTAACTCCGACAAGGCTTGAGTGAGCGAGAATAGTTTCGCTCGGTCCAATTTCTCATACATTTCATGAATGTCCTCCCACATTTACTTTGGGTCTTCTGTTGGTGGGAGGCCAGCGGTGACGTCGGGAGCTATACAATTCCCAATCCAAGTGTAGATGAGTTGGCTGCATTTGCGCCAACATCGACGCATTCGTTTGTTGGTTGGGAAAGGTACGGTTCCATCATCCTTGTCCATGGTTATGAGGGCTCGTTGGAAATTTTGAGCTAAAGCATTGTAATTGTTAGGTTCGATGAGTTGCAAAATGATGAGCCGTAGCTCTGATTTGTCAGCTGACGATGTATAAAGCATATGAGTAGAAGTTGGGTTGCATATCAGGTAAGGATTTGCCTCCTGACTAGCCTAACTTGCTTCAGGTCTATAACCCGAGGGCAACCAACCCAAGCCGCTAGGCTAATTTCCGAAATTTGCTTCACCTCCGAGGGAGCCGTGTTGTCCATTGGCCCATTGTCTTTGAACATAAATCCATTGCATTCCTAGCCATTGAATTGCACCGGTGGATTGCATTGAGATGGGTATTGGAGTTGAAGACTGAAGAAGTTTAGGAGAAATTACTCTGAGTTTTATTCTCCAAAGAATATATATTACATGAGGCATCTAGCCTTTTTATAGCTGCTATTCAGCTAATTATTTGCACTAACTACCGAAGCAAAAAACCCAATATACTAGCCATAAATCTGGTTAGTATCCGCTGGTTGTAACCAAAAAAAAAAAAAAAAACAGCACCCTAAAATGTATGAAACAAATTCCTAAAAGCTAATAAACAAAAACTGGAAAAACTGGAAACAAAATAACCACACTTCTACTGCTAACTAGAAAATCCGATTTTGATTTTCTATCATACCCAGCTTGCACCCTAAAACGTAGGAAACAAATTCCTAAAAGCTAAAAAACAAAAACTGGAAAAACTGGAAACAAAATAACCACACTTCTACTGTTAACTAGAAAATCTGATTCTAATTTTCAACACTCCCCCTCAAGCTGGCTTATGAATGTCTATCATACCCAGCTTAAACCTTAGAGTCTCGAAACTATTTTTGGATAAAACCTTGGTTAGTATGTCCATTGTTTGATGATTGGTTGGAACATACGAGACCTTCAAGATTCCTTCCTCGAGTTTTTCTTTGATGAAATGTCAATCGATCTCCACATGCTTTGTTCTATCATGATGAACCGAGTTCTTGGCAATCTCAATAGCAGCTTTGTTGTCATATAATAATGACATCGAATTGGTATTAGTGAATCCTAGTTCATTTAAGATTCTTCTCAGTCATATGTCTTCACATATTCCTTGACGCATTGCTCTAAACTCCGCTTCAGCGTTGCTCCTAGCAACAACGGGTTGCTTCTTGCTTCTCCAAGTAACCATGTTGCCCCACACGAAGGTACAATACCCTGTTGTCGACCTTCGGTCCATGAGAGATCCAGTCCAATCTACATCCGTGAATATCTCCACGTTTCTCTCCTCTGTTTTCTTAAAGTAGAGCCATCTTCCAAGACTTCTCTTCAAATACTGTAAGATTCAAAAAACTGCCTGTGCTTCTCTGTTGGTTGGTTCATGTATCTACTAAGCATACTTACTGCGAAAACAATGTTTGGCCGAGTATGCGAGAGATAGATTAGTTTGCCAACTAATCTTTGATACATTCCTTTGTCCGTTAATGGTCCTTCTTCTTCCATCTCGGTTTTATTTGTAGAATCCATGGGTGTGTCAGCTGGTTTGCACCCAAGCATACCAGTTTCCTTCAAAAGATCAAAAGTATATGTGTGTTGGGAAATTGCAATTCCTTTTCGTGACCGAGCTACCTCCATACCTAGGAAGTATTTGAGTTAACCTAGGTCTTTAACCTCTAATTCTTCTACCAAGATATTCTTCAGTTTTCCAATCTCCTCCAGATTGTCACCAGTTAGGATTATATCATCGACGTATACAATCATTATTGATCTTCTACCTTCAGCTAACTTCATGACAAATATTGTATGATTTGTTTGACATTGAGTGAAATTCAGCTTTTTAATGACCCTTGTTAATCTCTCGAACCAAGCACAAGGTGATTGCTTTAGGCCGTATAGGGATTTCTTGAGTTTGCACACCTTGTTGAAGCTCTCTTTAGTGTCAATTCCCGGTGGAACCTCCATAAAGACTCCTTCCTCCAATTCCCCATTCAAGCAGGCATTCTTTATGTCTAATTGATGTAAGGGTGAGTCCAAGTTAACTGCAAGAGAGAGCAACACTCGAATGGAGTTTAGTTTGACCACCGGAGCGAAGGTTTCTTCGTAGTCTATACCATATGATTGCATGAATCCCTTAGCAACCAGCCTTGCCTTGAAACGATCAACACTACCATCAGTATAGTGCTTAACTGTAAAGACCCACTTACATCTCACCAATTTCTTCCCAGCCGGCAATTCTGTATATTCCTAAGTATTATTCTTCTCAAGTGCATGAATTTCCTCAAGAACTGTTTTTTTCCATTTAGATTGAGCAAGTGCCTCCTGAATATTCTTAGGAATTTGAATGTCGCTCAACGTTGAAACAAATGCCTTGTATTTAGGAAACAACTTTTCATAAGACACAAAATTGTTAATGGGATGTTTATTGCACTGTCTCTTCCCTTTCCTAAGAGCAATGAGCTTATCAAAATCATCAAGTACAACAAAATTTTATGAGCTTATAGGAGCATTACTTTCATCTATTGTGGGTCTTGAACTCGAGTCTGTCTCTTGAGCCGGTTTTGATGTAGTACGGTCTTCCAACTCCTTTTGAATTTTCCGCCTAAAGTAGACAATTACCTCTATATTTTTGTCTTATGTAGCATCTTGAATGGATAGACACGAAAGACTTTCGGATGTTGGATGACTCTCGGATGTTGGTTTGGGTAGACACGGAAGACAAACAGAATTGGTATTTGTTTGTTGTGACCCGAGTGAATGAAAAATGTCCTAATAATAATATTCCTCACAACTCTCCCCATGAATGGTATTTTTGGAGTGAAAGGGCTGGTGCTCAAATAAGGTAACATCCATGGTGGTATAAAAATGCTTTGTTTGTGGGCAATAATACTTATATCCACTATGATTTGGAGCATATCCTAGAAACACACATTTGAGGGACTTAGGATCTAGCTTGCTACAATGTTGCTGATTTATATGAACAAATGCTGTGCAACCAAATACTTTGAGTGGAATATGTGAGGCAAAACGAATATGTGGGTAGGTACAAAGTAAACTCTGAAATGGTGTTTGGAAATTTAGGACACAGGAAGGCATACGATTGATGAGATATGTGGCTGTCAACACTACTTCTCCCCAAAAATGTTTAGGAACATGGGTGGCTAATATAAGAGAACGGGCAACTTCCAAAAGATGCCTATTTTTCCTCTCCGCTACTCCATTTTGTTGTGGAGTGTCTACACAAGAGCTAATATATATGATATCATGGCTATTTAGATATGATCCGAGCTGTGAGTGGAAGTATTCTCTCCCATTATCCATTTTGAAAACTTAGATTTTTGTGCTGAATTGGTTTGGATCATTAGGTTGAAGGTTTGAAAATTTTGGCCAATATCTTATTTTTCTTTCATTAGAAAAAGCCAAGTGAGTCTTATATGATCATCAATGAAAGTAACAAACCACCTAGAATCAGAAATGTTATTGACACGAGAATGTCCCTAAATATCGCTATGAATCATGTGAAATGGATGAGAAGACTTATAAGGTTGCAAAGGGTACGAACTGCGAGTATGTTTGAGTAATTGACATACCTCACATTGAAGTTTTATTGAATCTTTATTAAACAAAGAAGGTAGCAACCTTTTTAAGTACGAGAAATTTGGATGACCTAACCTATAGTGCCACAATCTTACATCACTCTCTTCTTTAGCACGGGATGCTACACATGACATCTTCTTGTTTTTCCATTCTGGGGCATTAACTTGCAAAAGGAGAGGCTCGCATCCAACTCAGCACTGCCAATCGTCATCGTGAGTTCAAAACCTGAAATTCACATGAGTGTGGGAAAAATTTCGTAATGCATCCTAAATCTTTGGTTAACTTGCTGATGGAGAGAAGATTATAGCTGAGTTTGGGAATAAATAATACTGAATTCAGTGTTATATCTTTTGAAATAACCACTGATCCAACACTAGCCACCTTTGAGCAAGAACCATCAGCAATTCGAACACTAGTGCCATTTTGACATGGATTGTACTCGTTGAACACCGTGATATCTCCGGTCATGTGGTCGGATGCTCCTGAGTCTACAACCCAAGAGGTGATTTTTTCTTGTTTAGCACTAAAGACATTTAGAGAATTGCCTCGTTGAGCTATCGTTGGTGTACTAACCCCTTTTAGATGGGTTGCCTTCTGAATTGATTCTTGTAGTAGCTTTTTTAGCATCTCCAGCTGCTCTTTATTGAAGGGACTCGAATATATCAAAGATAATGTTTCGGTTTGGATTACATTGCTTCTACTCTCTTGATTTTGAGTAGGATGTGAGGCTGATGGCTTCTAATCATATGGCCAACCATGAATTTTCCAGCATGTGTCTTTTGTGTGACCCGTCCATTTGCAATGATCACACCATGGACGACCACCCCTTCGCTGGTTGCTGTTGTTTGATTGAGTGCCTCAACTGTAGGATGGTTGAGATCCTCAAGCTATTAGAGCAAAATTTGCTAGATTGGTTTGGTTGTTTGAAGAACCAAGCATCACCTTTCGCCGAGTCTCTTCTCTCCTAACCACAGCAAAAACTTCTCGTACACTAGGTAGGGGCTTTATGCTTATAATTCGTCCACGTACCTCATCAAGCTCTTGATTCAAGCCTAACAAAAATTTGTAGATGTGTTCTCAATCTTGAATCCGCTTGTACCGCTTTCTATCTTCAGGACAACTCCACATCATATCTTCCAGCGTGTCAAGTTGCTGTTAATGACGTATGAGTTGGTTAAAATAATCAGTGACAGAAGATTCTTCTTGCCTTAGGTCATGGAGAATGCCCTTGATCTCGAAGATGGTCGAGGTGTTATCTTTGTTTGAATAAATTTCATGAACAACATCCCAAATCTCCTTTGTTGTCTTGTAGTACATGAAAATCTCTCATGTTTCATTCGTCATTGAATTCAGCAGCCAGCACATCACCATGTTATTTTCCACCTTCCATGTTCGATAATTTGGGCTCATCTCCTCAGGTTGTACGGCAGCTCCGGTTAGGTAATCTTCTTTCCTTTTCGCAAACGAAAATCATGACAGAATGGGACCATTGATTGAAGTTGTGACCGGTAAGTTTATGACCGGTGATGAGAAGAGTTTTACCTTCGGATACATTGATAGATTGGGTAATGTGAGGAGAGTTCTGAGCTCTAGGGTATGAGGTTAACCTCACTTGCCATGGTAGCTCTAGGGTATTTTGTCATGGTGGAAACACTTAGAAATATGGTTGAAAAGAATTGTCCAGATCGAGCTCTAATACCATGAAGAAATTTAAGAGAAATTACTCTGAGTTTTATTCTCCAGAGAATAAATATTACATGAGGCATCTAGCCTTTTTATACCTGCTGTTCAGCTAATTATTTGCGTTAACTACCGAAGCAAAAAACCCGATATATTAGCCATAAATCTAGTTAGTATATGCCGGTTGTAACAAAAAAAAAGCAGCACCCTAAAACGTAGGAAACAAATTCCTAAAAGCTAACAAACAAAAAACTGGAAAAACTGGAAACAAAATAACTACACTTCTACTGCTAACTAGAAAATCCGATTCTGATTTTCAACAAAGACTATTGAATCTGGGTCTAATCGAGAAGATTGTTGAATTGTTGTTGGTTGGGTTCCCGCTAAATATGAGTCTGATCAAGAATATTGTTGTTGGAGGATGATTCTTCCATTGTAGGTATGATGGTTTCATCAAAAGGATTCTGATTCCTTGGCATGTTATCTCAAGACGTATAAATGAATTCCCTTTCTGTGTGTCAACTTGTTTTGTAGGATGAAATTTCCAACAACAAAATTGAGGGGCTATTGAGGGCAATTTTGATGGATTTTTGTGGAACCTAGGTCAAAAGTGAAATTGCTCGATACCATGAAAGAAGGTGAAAAAATATGTATTTGGGAAAATGTGATACTATTTCTTCATTGATTCTTTGTACAAGTATGCTTATATTTATAGTACAAAGGAAAATAAAAGAAAGAATAAAATATGATTACATATGATTACATTTTCCTATTCTATCTTTGAATATCCATAACTGAATGAATTAGAATTAGAGTCAAGAATAAAATCAATTTCTTCTCCAACAAATAAGAAGGCATTCCAAATTGCCCCACGTGTCCAAGTGGACCCAAGTTGTTTGGCATACACATTTTGAACTTCAGAGCGACATTTCTTCTTGAGACCCTCTCACACTTGACCCTCTTTCTTCACACCCAACGACCACCGATCGGCGAATCATCATGCTCGGTCGGCAAAGGGCGGCATCGTCAATGCTAGTGGGGAGCCGAAGTCGGGGCTGGCGCAGTGGTTTGTCAGACGATTACCCTAATCATACCTTTCAAGGTGGAGGCGGAGGCAATGGGGCAGCATCGTCAATGTAAACACTTCAAATTCATCGCAATTAGACGATGGTCGAGGTGGAGGCCGTGCAGTTAGGGCTTGGTTGTGATTCGGAGGGAGAGAGAGAGAGGGTCGCGTGCAGGATGAGCTGGAGTTGGGAGAGTGGCGGTGGTTCGCCAATTGAGCATAGTGGTTATCGAGTGCGAAGAAAGAGAGAGTTGAGCGCAAGAGGGTCTCGAGCCCACGAAGAGAGGGGTCAGAGGCTGAGACCGGAGGGGCAGCTTGGTGGTTCATTGGTTGGAGAAAGGGGAGTTAAGAGGGGGTTGGGAGAGAGGGGAGAAAAAGTGTATAAGAGAGAGTTTTCTCTCAACAAGAAGGCTCTCGCTTAGTTGGACTTGCACTTGCACGAGAGGGAAGGGAGTTACCCCCATTGATGCCATGATCTAGGAAGCATCGACACACTTTCCGAGAGCGTTCGTATCGTGTCGGACACTCCGACATGCAGTTAACAAGCGTTGAAAAATCCAACATGTGGTCGACTCTCTTGATGCGTTTCGCACGCTAGTATGGAATTTCGACACACATAAGATTAATTTTAAAATTTTTCAATAAATAACTTGTTAAAATGTAAATATGTAAAAAAAATAAAAAAAAATAAAAAAAGGGGGAAAGAAATGATTAATTTTTAAATTGAAATAATGAATGATATTAACAAATGGTGGATTAAGGTTTTGAGTGTAAATTCATTATAAACTATTTTTTTATTCTTTATTTATTTGTTAATTTGAATCGAATTATTTTGATTGAAATAATCATAAAAATGATAATTTATAATATATATATATATATATATAATACATTTAATATGCAAAGTATCCCAATGTGTTGAAATTTTGTTATTTTTTGAGAAATGACGAGTCGACGTATTATGTCATGTAGTGTGTCAGTGTCAGTGTCGCTACTACTTAGGCTATGATTGCTATTTGGCTAGAGCAACATTCGCAACTCTAGGTGTCACGATGCTTACTTAACTGCCATTTTCCCATTGTCCTTTTCTCGACTCTCCCTTATCGATGGCCTTGGAGATCAATGATCCTTTCCCCTTTCTCTAATGCAACAATATCATCCGATTCAAATCACCCTAAGAAATCTTCAATTAAAGGTTTATTTAATAACATGCAAAACAATGCCTGATCTTATTTTTTTATTTCCCGAAACCAAAAAAAAAAAAAAACAGAAATATATTTGATTACTTTTTTGTTCCCTGGAATGAATTTATTCCTAGGAATAATTTTGGAACAAGATTAAGAAGTAAAAAAAAAAAAATTGTTTCTTTGTTATCGAGAAAAATTCTAGAATCAAGTCAAACTTTTTTTTTTCCTTTTCTTTCCTTTTCTCTTATTCCTCCTCCCAACTGGCAAGAGGTTGGCCTCGATCTGGCCTGACGAGGCCAAGCCTCATAGCAGCTAGGCGAGGCTAGGCCTCACCAAATCTAGGCAAAGCTGGGCGAGAGCCTCACCTTAGCCTAGCGAGGCACCAACGAGCTTGTTGGATCTCGCCTAGCCGATTAGTAGCCATCGTCATGGTAGGCGACTAGTTGGAAGGAAGAAGAAGAGGAGAAAAAAAAAAGAGAAAAATATAATAAAAGTATTTAAAAATTAAAAGAAATTTCACAAAAAACTTTAAAAGTCGTACTAAACGCATTTCTATTTCAAGAATAAAAATTTTAGACAATTACCGAATGCCTTCAAATGCTCAAAAATTCATCCAGTTGACAAAATATATAAGAATCATTTTTAAATAGAAATTATAAAAATAGTTTCTAAACGCACTCTAAGTCCACGGCTTATGAGCCGGGTTTGTGAAAAAATGACTGAGTTCGGTGACGGCGGCTTGAGCACTGCGAGGGGGTCGTCGGAAAATGACCACCGGCGACCAAATTAACCAACGCATATGGCTCCATTTTTTTCAGATTAAAAAAATTGCCAAAATGACGAGTTTGCCCAACTCCGGAAAGGGCTGGACCCGATTCCCACGCGGGCAAACCCGGCTCGGAGAGGTACGGGGCACCGAACCTGCACCGAACCAGCGCAGGTTCGGTGCACCAACCGCCGAGCCGGCCACTCGCCCATCCATTTTTCCAAAATCGCAGGCCGGCGCCAAAGACGAGGAGGAAAAGCTCTCTCTCTCTCTCTCTCTCTCTCTCTCTCTTCTGTGTCTGGCCTGCGCGTCGTCGTCCTCGAAGAAAAGCGCGCGATCGATATTCGAAAACTCCCGCAGAGGACTCCCCTCTGATGCTGCGGAGGAGGAGAAGAGGAAGAGGAAGAGGAGGAGGAGGAGGATGAGCGGAGCGAGGCTGTGCGCATTGCTCGGGGAGCTGGGCTACGACGGCGCCGACTCCCTCGACCCGGACAGCTTCGAGTGGCCCTTCCAGTACGACGACGCCCGCCCCATCCTCGACTGGATCTGCACCAACCTCCGCCCTTCCAACGTCCTCTCCCTCTCCGATCTCTCCCAGTAATCACCCCACCCCCTCCCTCTCTCTCTCTAGAATCTGCCTGTCCGAGCCCGTGGAATTCTCTAATCGAGTGGGAAAACCGCTAGGGATTGTGCATTTTTTGAGGATTTGATTCGATCCTCCGTTCGTCTGTCGTTTCGATGCTTTCGTCTCGCGATTGTTCACCGTTCTGTGCTTGCTTCTTCAGGTACGAGCAATTCGTGGACGAAGGGAAGTTGCTGGAGGTGAGTTTCCCCCCGTGCATTTGCGTCCGGGTGCTGGATTTCTGTTGTTATAGTCGAGCTTATGGGCGGGCGAGGTTCTTGGAATTCGGATGCTTATGATGTGATCTGACAGGGGGAGGATCTGGACTTCGCCTTCGACAGCATCTCGGCTTTCTCCGCCAGGAGAGACAACCAGGAGGCGGTTTTCGGTTCGGAGGAAGGATTGAAAGATATAAGGTGGACATAGTTCGTTTGTGGCCCTCTCTTCTAGAGCTTTTGTCATTGGTCCTTTGCGTAGCAAGTTCATTGTACTGTTTGGTTGCTAATTATCCAGGCTGGTCTTTTGCTTGGACTGTTGTGCGTATTTTGGATTGCTCTTCCTGTAACTTTGTATCCCTTCTTGTTAGGGATGCGACGTTGGCATACAAAGCTGAAGCGCTAGAGTTGCAAAGACAGCTCAGATATCTGCAGTCTCAGTATGACATGCTCACTGTACAGGCTTCGTCCTTGATCCAAGGGAGACGAGCTAGAGTTGCTGCAACATCCACTGTAAATGGACAACTTACTGCACTAGACGACAGTCTTTCAGCGAGGAATTTACAGGTAATTGTATCCATGGGAATAATTGCTCATTGGTGGCAATGAGATAAACACAACCTGGCATTGCCCTCTCAAGTTCTCAGCCAAAGAATTCACAATAACACGCTCACAGAAAAGATGGTTTTATCATGGGTATTTAGTTTTAGGGCTAAACTTGTGGCGTTAAATAACGCGCTTTTTTGTTGCTACTCTTGCAATTTAGATGAATGCAGTTCTTGGAAGGATTACTTCTACTGCTCAAGAGTTGGCCCATTATCATTCTGGAGATGGTAATACTCCTTTTGTCTTCCTCATTTTGTTTGTGATAGATAATTTATTCTGTAATACCAATATCTGGCATTTTTGTTATTCTACAATCGATCATACATTGTTCTGAGAAATCTTATGTTTCATGGAAATAACGCAGAGTATGATCTAGATTTTGTTTCATTCTTTATATTCACCAATTTAAGTCACGTTATTGGTGTTGTTTTCCTTATGGTCACTTTTATTGATCTTCCTATATAATCCCTAGTTACCTTCTTTCATCTTTTTGTGAATCATGGCATACACTTTTTTCAATACGCCATGGTCAATTCCACATGTGAATTATTTGACACTCATGAGACTATTTTTCCCCATATCTTGAGAATATAATAATGGTTGTCTTTTCTTAAATGTGTAAGTTACGACAACAAGATTGGAAAATAACGCACAGCCCAAGGCCTTGTGCCGTATGTGTTCCATGATTTATCCACATCAAGCGAATCAAGGGAGACATTTATGTGGCCTTGTAAAACTATGTAATCCAAAGTTTCAAGACTATAGCTTGGTCAACAAAAATTCTTAGGCTAGTCAACTGTCGTTTAATTATATAGTAGAATAATGTACTTCTGTTTTGCCTATGATCTTGTGCATCACCTTTGGCATAGTTTTACTTCTCTGCTCTTGTTCCCCGTTTCTTTGAAATTCTCAAGCATGCGATTCCCTCAGTTTCACTGGCATTAACTTGAATTATATAGATATGCATTATGTCTAAAATCTACTTTTAGGTACTCCTTAAGTTACTCCGTGTTACTTGGCCTCAATTCATATTATAGCTTATATGTTCTTAATTCTCATATGTTCGAATGAAAACACTTCTCTAGCCATAAATAATGAATCTCTAGTCTTCAAGATCTCACACCAAAATTGGACTATTATCCAACTATATCAGTACTCTCAATGCATAACGTGAATTGGTTTGCGTTCCTTTTTTTTTTCTGCAACGCATCTCCTTCCATGTTCCTTGTTGAGATGTTTTCAACTGAGTTCTTTCTAACTTCAAGTAAAATTTTGACATTTTTAATCGCTCAAGACTTTTGCAGTATAAAAGTATTTGGAGTCATCCTGTTAAATTGTGGATTATTCACTAAGTTTCGTAATTTCTGTCCATGCAGAGGATGGAATCTATCTTGCATATTCTGACTTCCATCCATACTTGCTTGAAGATTCATCCTGTATGAAGGAACTAAATCAATGGTTTTCTAAGCAACTGGACACGGTAAGTATATTTTTCGAAATTGTCATACCCTTGTTCTGGAAGAAACATTGAGGTGTCATTGCAACTGAGAAAACTTTGGAACTGCTATCCAACAATGTGGAATTATAAATTAATTTTCTGATTGTTAAAGGAGTTTCCATTAGCTCTGTCCAACACCAATCCATTTGCTTGTCCCTGACAAGTTATTTGATGCTTGAGAGGCTTATCAAACATGTCATTTAGAAACATACATGTTCACTAAGAAATCTGTAAAGCCAAGCCCTGGTTGGTGAGGGACTATCAGTTGGATGCTGAACTCTGAAGCTAGTTCAATAAATAGACTTTGTTTACTTATATTTGCTAGTAAAGCATGTGAATAAGATAATTTATTGTTTCTTTTGGTAGTTAAGATTGCTAAGAATGCATGGAATGGAAGTAAGTTTGTGATTGTAAGTGAAATTTTGAGTCATAGCTTGTAAATATGTAAGGACAAATTACACTACAGTCATTAAAGATTTTAAGAATAAACAACTCGAGAAGTCGTTTCCTTGTTAAATATGGAAAATAATCAATGCAAATAAAGGAAAGCTACAATAGCATAGATATAACAGTTTACTGTGGAGTTGACAGTGTAAATATTAGAAACTATTTCCACTGTTATTTATGATGCCCAGAATGAAGTGATGCATACTTGGATTGCAAAGGTTTCATGCGATACAGTAGATGAAATGAATAGATGACATTTCTAGCTGGTTTTCACCTTCTCAGTATTAGCCTGGCTTTCCAATTGGTAAACTAATTTTAGCGTTCAAATTAGTCACTTTGAATATAAGACAGTGAATGGAAGAAAAAAACTGCAGTAAGCCTTAAATGCTTTATGTAAGTGGTGCTGGTGTAATAACTTCCAAACATGAAATAATCCCACTCTTCTGTTCTATAATTTACATATATTCAAGTTCTTGATGAACTTTTTGCTTGGCTGCCACATATCATTGCTTCTTTTCGTATGTGAGCTTTGATGGGCATGAGGGAGAGAAGTAGTAGTAGTTTCTGATGATTTTAACTTTACTTGTCTAAGCATCTGAAATTAGCATCAATCTTGTTATCAATTTTTCTGTGGCATAGTTTAGTCTTAGATCGTTCATTTTGTGTCCTATAGAAAAGAGTTATATAGTTTTGTGGCTTGCAGCACTCAGATTTTGGCTTGCTTTTCTTTGAAGCACGTCAGTAGTGTTCATCGTCTTGTTTTGAATGAATTTTTCAGGGTCCTTTTCGATTAGTTGCCGAGGATGGCAAATCCAAATGTTCGTGGGTGAGTCTCGATGATGCTTCAGATGTTTTAGTACGAGGTAATCTAGAAATGTTTTGAAGTGGTTAGTCCTTGGTGGAATTCTTTTTTAGGCCATATACTTAGGCTTGAGTTTATCTAAACTTTTTGGTCTTTACTTCAACATAATGATTATTTTGGGCCCAGCCGGATCGCTAGCCCTACTACTATTGGGCTTGCATGGCGCTGCTCACCCCATGATATTATGGGTCGTGTATATAGTCTGATTTTCAAATAGTAAACTTTACATTTATCTTGTTCAATGTAGTATTTTGCCTTTTATTTTTAGAGTAATGAAATGCTGATTTTCCCCCTTTTTTTGCTTTTACAATTCAACAGATTCAGAAAAGCCTCAGCATCAACGACTATCGGAATTGCAAAGGCTTCGTTCCATGTATGTGATCTTACTGTTCAGTTTGTAAAAAGCCCTCCTTCCCTTTGTGAAACTTCAACAGAAGTAAACAGTAGTGACTCGGTGATGGGACATGTCAGACAGTTCTTAAATATCTCTTTATATAATAAAGCAAAGTTGCAGGAGGTTTTCAGCCTTGAATTGTTGCTCAAATATTTCATGAAATCTCACATATGATACTAAAATTCTATGATAATGATCCATTTTATAGTACAGACAAAAAGTAATTTGAATTTCTCCACCTATATATTAATTTCATAAAATGATTTGAGTGCGTAGATATTTGGTTTCTCTCATATTTAAAAGTTTTTCACCTTTTTTTTTTTCACATGCACGGATGCAATCTTTAGCTAGTAATCAGAAAGAGAAAATAAGTCTTAATTGTTTCTTCCTTACCTTATTGTTTCTTCCTTGCACAGATTTGGCACAAGTGAGAAGCAATGGGTTGAAGCCCAAGTTGAGAATGCTAAGCAGCAAGCTATTCTTGTGGCCCTAAAGGCTCAGGTAACATCAGATGAAGCACACATTCACCTCGATCTTCATTCTCTGAGGTGAGTTATTTAGTTTTTTGAGTATGGGTGTTTTCTGGAAAGTTCTTCCTGTATTGGCTGAACTGCTTGAATTCTTGGCTTGTATGCATGGAAACTTTAAACCCCTACACCGAATGTGCCAAAAGGGAACTGTCAATAATGAAGAAGTTCCTCTACATGTCCTTAAGAACTTGAAACCAATGAAGTGGCATATATATTATGAACCTGTTAAGTTTATCTCAAGGAGCAATCGCTCCTGTTGCCAACATAAATTGCTCGGTTAAATGATAAGGTTACCTTCAGCCAAAAAAAGAAAAAGATGGTAAAAAAAGAAAAAAGAAAAAGATGGTAAGGTTAACTTTGGCTTATATGGAATACTCAATAGTTGGTATCCAGGGAGAGAATGAATAAATAAGCTCCACTCTCTTTGATTTGTGTTTGGAATACATTAGAAATAAATTGTGAGTTCATTGATTTGGCACTTCAAGGAGACAGAAATTTTTTTGCAGAGGATGGTATTTTGTTGTCTCCATAGTTGGCGGTTGCCTATTCATTACTCAGTTGTATGTGCAGTAACATGATTTTGTTGCCAAAATGACCGATGTTATGTCTAGATCTTGACTTTCACTGTTTGATGACACTGTTTAATTTGTCGAATTCCTCTTTAGAAGTAGGTTGCATGCAGAAAAGTTATTTTTATCTGCCTAAAGATTGTTCAATCCATAGTTTTGGGTATCTCACAGCTCTTGGAGCCTTTCAACACTTAAATGAGATCAAGCTTGTTTGATAACCTAAATCAGCAGTGACTTTCTTTTTCTCTGGCTAAAGTTAATCAGCATTGACTTTAAAATCCACTTAAGGTGGTAAGTAAGGGAGGGGATACAAAACGGTTGATTGCAACTAAAATCTTGCCAAATATAATGCTAAAACTGATCGACTAGGGTCATTGTTCTATCTCTGGAAATAACTTAATAAAATTTCAAACAACTTTTTGTTTCTATTTTCAGCACTTAAGATCATCAGCATTTAAGATTTGGTATCTAAAGTTTTAGCTCTTGTTTTCAGTTATATCAAACAAGCCCTAAATGAAGGATGTCTCAGCCTATAATTGTAGGCCTTACAGTGCAGACATTAACGTCTTTGTCACAGTAATGTCTGCAGAGAGCCCTTTGCTTCTTCTAAATTTTCCTGAAAGAAGCCATTTTTCTGTTTAACCATGCCAGGAATGAACAAATTATGACATGTAGCCTGTCTCATATTTGAGGCTAGCACCATAAGTTCGGAATTGATTCTGGTTATCCTATTTTGTTTTGAAAGCTTTTCATTTTTATATTTGGTGCTAATAGCTGGCATATTGAGCAGAAGGAAGCATTCTGAGTTGGTGGGAGAAATTTCAAATCTTAGCCACAAAGAAGAAAAGTTGCTCTCTGAGGTATGCACTTCTCTGTGCCGTGTGATATCCTAATTTCTTCAACAAATGTACCCAATCTAATATTTTTATATGTCCCTGTTGACTGCTCATTGGCCATATCGAAAGCATGATTGTATCATTTTACTTTGTTGTTGATCTCGATCTTTTTGTGTTTGGGTGTCCGTTGCTACAAAAGTTTAAGCTCAACGGCATCTTCAATTTAAAAGGCATTGTTTTCATGTATTTAAAAGGCATTTAAAAAGAAAAATTGTTGATTGTCTAGGAATCACAAAACAATTTAGCAGATGAGCTTTGGACAAACTTTATGTAAAAGGACATAACATCTTTATAATGATATGTAATACATAGACATAATGTCTCCTTATAATGTCTTGTTTGGTTATCTGAGTTGGATCACTTCTTATCTGTCCATTACTTTGTTTCTGAGTGTGAAAATTTTGATAGTTGATTTATCTCGAGAAGATCGACACCTTTAAAGGCTCAAGAATATCTAGTGATCTCAGTTACATCGATTGATGGGGTTGAACTGGTGGACAATGTTTTCTGTCTGAGAAAGAACATATCCCAGTTATTCATATCAAGCAATGGTATTTTAGGTATGAAATGCTGTAAAAGGAGCACAATAATTGTACTCATGTCACAAACAAACTTACAAGTCCAAATTTTGTTGATTAACAGGGCTGTTTTTTTATTCTTGCAATGCTGTTTTTTGCTTATTTATTAACTGCTTATTCTTTCCTCTTTCCTAGACAATTCCAAGTCTCTGCTGGGAGTTAGCTCAACTCCAAGATACGTATATTCTGCAAGGTATTTCATTCATTTTTCCCTCTTGAGAAAAATAAATCCCGTTTTTGGTTACAAAAAGTATTGACTCTTATGTTCAATTAACCTATTTACTTAGGTGATTACGATTTGAAGGTCATGCGCCAAGAGTACTACATTAATCGGCAGAAGATGGTAAGCTTAACTGACTAGCTTAACTGACTTTACATCTTTTTATACTGTTTTCAGCAGAAGCATTGCTGCTGTTACTTTCGCTGGGAAATATTGAATGTCCTTAAGTCTAAAAGTTCCTGTCTTCTTTAGGTTGAGATTGCACCTGTGTTTGAAATTCCCAGCCAAATGATCCTTCTATCTGTCAAGATCATCTAGAAGCACTTGTTTTTTTTTAGCGTATTGTTTGCCAAATCTTAATTGATATTGCTGCTGAGAAACGATTAATTTTGAATCTTTTGGACATGTCTTTTCAACTCGGTTTACTGCTGTCGTACTGTTTAAAAAAACCATTTAAAGAACAGGGAAGAGAAGAAACTGATCTTCATTTTTGCAAGTACAACTACGGATGAGTATTACTCTTCATTTTTTCCCCTCTTTTTCCAGTTCTAGATCTGGATTCAACTTTGGTTCACTAGTCATGATCAATGTTTAAAATTTCTCAAAGAACTTATGTAGTTCTCCTTGGTGAGGATTTCTTGTCCTTCTCACCGAAAAGAGAAGTGAAGATAACTATGGAAGTGAAGTCTTGTGGAAAATTTTAGTAGCAGAAGTAAACATTCAGTGTGACATGACCTCAACCAGGATGACTTTTGAGAGGCTCCTTGTCAATTGTTAACGTTTTTAAATTTTGTTTGTAGAACTCATTGAACTTCCTATTGTACATGATTAAATAGCTTTCCCTCTAGTGCAATCTGCTGAACAAATCGGCAGAGCTTATACATGTACGTCAGAACGACCTAAGGTAGCGAGGGTAAAAATGTGAAATGAACAAATTAGAAGGTGAAACAAGAGGAAAAGGGGGATGAAAAATCTTTGGAATTTTCATGAAAGAAGTTCCTTGTTGATGTTCTGTATCCGGTGATGTCATGTTGCCAGTGGATTTTTTCAGTGTAGTACTGTATTGATATGCTTAGTCAAGTTGATCTTGATTTTGATTAATAGGAAACAAGGTAGAGTGGACAATTTTGATAGGCTAATGCCCTGAAGGTTTTGAGACACTGGTTATGAATATTCTTGTAGGTCAGAAGATCAGGGTAGGTAAGTGGTTGCTACTGCCTACATGTTGTTTCTTTTGTCCGGCTATGAAACCTATTACGGGTTAACCAACTGTCTAAGTGTGACACTGACAAGGAGAGAGATAGACTTTGCTTAACACTGTTCAACACTCCTGCTGTTAAGCTTATATGATTTCTTTGTCTCTCTGTGTGCACATAATCATATACACTCTTTTGTTGTCTTTGGCAGTTCATACATCATCTCATTAATCAGCTTGCAAGGCATCAATTTCTGAAAATAGCTTGTCAGCTGGAAAAAAAGAACATGCTTGGAGCATATTCACTGCTTAAGGTCATTGAGTCAGAATTGCAGGGGTACTTCTCTTCGACCAAGGGACGAGTGGTATGTCAAGCTGGCAGTTCTTGTTGTACTCTCTCTCTCTCTGTGCACATGGTATGCTCAGCAGGAGGTTGTCGTAAAATGTAGATTCCAATTGCCATTTGGGTTTGACATTGCTTTTTATGTCAGTCAATGTCTATGCTACCTCAAAAAATGTTCTAGGATAAATTGTTTGAAGTTTCTAGGAGAAATCACTTTTGGTAAATTTTTCAATCTAGTTGCTAAAATATACTTATGATGGTATCTGCCCGCTGAGATTATAGTAGCTAGTGCTCCTTAGATTTTTTTGCAGACTTAAGCTTCAGTTTTTCAAGTGATTTGTGGGACAGATTCTGACATTTGGGAAGTGTCAGCTCACTAAATTATGCGCTGTGTTAGATATAAAGTTCAAAGCTGGGTGGTCGATGCCTGATTTCATTTTGAATCTCTTGGAAATCCCACTCCTAGCTTCTGCTAACTATGTTTGCCTGTTATAGGATCGGTGCATGGCACTTATTCAAGCAGCTTCTGAAGTTCAAGAACAGGGAGCAGTGGATGATCGGGATACTTTTCTACATTGTGTTCGAGACCTACTAAGCATTTACTCAAGTATCCATCTATTCTTATGATCTGGTCCTCTTTCAAGAAGTATTTGTTACTTTTTTGTGATTGTTGGAGTAATGATATCGAAATCTTTTGTTTGCTTTTTTTATCCTAGATGCACAAGTAGGGCTGTCAACATATGTCTCAGCTCCAGGCATTGTTCAGCAGATATCTGGTCTTCAGTCAGATCTCATGGCCTTAAAGTCTGACCTTGAGAATTCCCTCCCAGAGGAAAGGAATAAATGCATCAATGAGCTGTAAGTTCCAGGATGCTGCAGAGCTATGAATGCATGTCGAAATAGCTTATTCCTTTTCATGTCACCTTGTCTTACTTATCATAATCAGACTACTACTGGGTTTTGGTTAATCCTGTGAGATTTTATGAAATCACTGCCAACTATTCTAAAAGCTTAAGCTAATAGATGAAGGCGTGGTTTATTATTTAAATATTCTAACACTCCCCCTCACGCTTAGTCTGGTCTTTTTGCCTAGTACTAAGCGTGGAAATTTAATTGGGGAGACAAATAGGGGCCTAAAAGATTCGAACTTAGGACCTCCTAGCTCTGATACCATGTGAGATTTTATGAAATCACTGCCAACTATTCTAAAAGCTTAAGCTAATAGATGAAGGCGTGGTTTATTATTTAAATATTCTAACAAATCCTTTACTTGGCAACTACATAAATTACCATCATCCATCTTTTTTATTTGCTTATTTATTGAGTTTACTTGGTAATTTTTTCCTCCATTAATGTCTGTTACATGAATGGGAAGAAGGTGCTTTTAAGAAATAGAAAGATGCTAGTCATGAAAATGCTGGGTGGAAGTCTTGATATGTACGCTCTACTATAAGGAATGATCTTTGCTTCTACATTTATGCTGGCGTTCCAAATTTGCACGAATAGACATTTTTCAACACCTTTCTTCCACAATTTGGTTTCTTTGTCTGACAAGTGGTGTGAAGCAGAAGTAAAGAAATTGCTAGAAATGCAGACTTGAGGTACTGCCATTTCTTTTCTTATATGATAGCACAGCTACCTGAACTCAAGGAATCCCCACGGATGCACACAAACCTGGCCATTTATTTTCCTCATGGCATAAATAGAATTATTTGATTGTTTTTTTGTCAACCAACCCCATAAGGCCATTGTTGTCAAGGTCCTAGCTTGTCACTCTAAATATAATGTAACTTGATTGATATCGCTATTAGGGGTTTATGAATTTCACTAGTAGTAATTTGTTAGAACAAAAATGTACTTGCCGTAGATGTTTATGTGAATTTCTATGGTTTGAGGTGATTATCATTTCTTCTTACGGGCACTCTAACGCCAATTTTGCGGTTTGCAATTAGGCTTTGTAGTTGTTTTGTTGCTTACAATATTTGAATAATGTTGTACAACTTTTGAAATGTCAACATAGTTAGTCTTTTAAGGATAATGGTTTAGTTTGGGGAGAGACTCTGCTATGCTGATTAATTTTGAGCAATTGCCTCTGTGGCCTCCATATTTTGTTAGAACAAAAATGTACTTGACGTAGATGTTTGTGTGAATTTCTATGGTTTGAGGTGATTATCATTTCTTCTTAAAGACACTAACACCAATTTTGTGGTTTTGCAATTAGGCTCTGTAGTTGTTTTGTTGCTTAGAATATTTGAACAATGTTGTGCGACTTTTGAAATGTCAACATAGTCTTTTAAGGATAATGGTTTAGTTTCAAGAGAGACTCTGCTATGCTGATTAATATTGAGCAATCGCCTCTGTGGCCTCCATATATGTCTTCCTTTTTTTACTCGAATGTCTTTACTTACACACGACGTGTTTATAACACATACGTGATTAATAAACGCAATGATGTTGAGTAAAATCTCAGTCGGTTTCATTTATTGTTTCCTTTATATGTTTCAGGTGCACCCTAATTCAAAATATGCAGCAATTGCTTTTTGCATCTTCAACAACTGCACAACCAATTCTCACACCTCGGGTACGTCTGCCGGAGTCATCTTTTGCCGCAATCCACTGATCCCTCTCCCTAGTTCATCATATGTTATCTAATAATATTTGTTGCCTACATCAGTTCATCACTTGTTAAGCTTAAGTTGTTTGCAATGGTGGCACATTCCAACTGCATATGGGTGCAAATGTTAAAATCTTAATGCCTGCCGATCTTTTATTGGAGACTGGTTTTGTTACTTATGGGAAGTATGATATTATTTCAGCCACTGATGAAAGAGCTCGATGAGATGGAGAAGATTAATGCAAAACTAGCTGCTGCGGTTGAAGAGGTGACTCTTGAACACTGCAAAAAGATTGAGGTAATGTTGATCTTAATTCTAATTTCATTTGAATATTGAATACTCACCATCCTATGTACTTGGTGACAATCTTCATTAGTCTGTTTGCTCTACTCCCGTGTCTTTTTGTTAGTTTCACATGCTGCAATATGACTTAGAATTAGATTGATCACATGTTATATGATCTAATGACACAATTGGCCGAAAATTAACCATATGACGAACTGAATTCAAGACGTCCATTTTACCACCTGGATTAATCTGCCAAAAGGAACTCTCTCCTACCCTGGTGCATCCAACCACCAGTGGGGCTACTTTGTACTTGATGTTTATTGAGGGTGGTTCATTCTATTTTACATGGTCATGAGCAGTGTAACCATGCGATGTCCAGGCGTGGATCTTTTTATTTGTGTAAAATTTAAATATATATTTAAGTATGAACAATACGTAATGTATCCCCCATTCTTACAAGTCTGCTATTTTGAACAAAAAAGGGAAAATCCTCATTTTGTATCATATATCAATATAAACTACAGGGACACTATCGTTTTTATATCATATAGGAAGAATATTGGGATTAATCACATTGTTATATAACTATATAACGAGAGAAAAAAATAATGAATTTCATGCAGGAAAAGATTTATAGGAAGAGTTACATTGCTAATTTGCTGCATGAAAACTCACTAAAACCAATTGTATTGATTGAGACGAGCCTCTAGGAGGGGAAGGAATTCTAGTTGGAAGCATAAGTGGAGAGTGCAAGAAAAGTTTTCCTTGCAAGGGGAATTTTTCAAACATCTTGCATGTCAGAAGTTTGAGTGGTGTTCACTAAGGACACTTTTAGGAATTATTACGTAATAGCAGTGCGAGTGATTATATATAGATTTCCTTTTGAATTTCCAAAATAATGTTCGTTGTTCTTGGGGCAGATTGTCAAACATCACACGCAGGAGGTCGAGCTCCAAAGACGGGTCTTCGTGGACTTCTTCTGCAATCCGGAGCGTCTGAGAAGCCAAGTCAGGGAATTGACCGCTCGAGTCAGAGCTCTCCAAGTTTCCTAGTACGCTCCTACTTCTGCTGTATATTTATACCTCTCTTTCTGAAAGGGAGACTTGGCTTTCTTTATTTTTTGTGGAAGTTTCGCGGTGAATATCAAGTGCAGAACGTTCAGGTCACATCGCAAATGAGATAATTTGTTGTGTTGTTCACAGACGTGGAGGTGTATAGATGTTCACATGTTAACCTTAGAATACATTTGCTGTATTCCTCAAATTCCTGTCGCACGTTAAGGCCTCTAGATCCATTCCTTCAATCTAATCTACAAGTTGCTCTCGGAAAACAGCTAGCTTTCCAAAAATTCGCTTGAATTGCTGGGGATGATGAGTCTCAGGTGGATAATTTGCAGATTTAAAATTTCTTGAAAACCTGCTCTGTTTTCCAGTCCGATTTCGGGTCTACCCAAAAATCTTTTTTTCTTATATTCCTTTTTTTAAGCTTCATTTTTGAAAGAAAAATAATAAGAGCCAAAAAAAGGTGTAAAGTAAGATGAATGAAGACAAGAAAGTAAAGAAACGAGTCAGGATTGTGAAGCTCGAATGAGCGAGAGCAAGCAGCCAGCCAACGAGCGAGGGGGGTAGGTTTGAGGGTGAGTCGCTATAGTTAAAGCATAAAGTGTTTTGAGTAAGGTCGAAGAAAATAAAGAAAAAAAATGAAAAGATAGAGAAAAAGATGTCGATAGATGAAACCAATTCTAAATTTGATCCAGTCGGTCTTGGTTTCCACGGGGGTTCCAGAACCGAACCGGTTTCGATCGCACCATATGATCCGATTGCACAGTCCTACCCATTGCTGATACATCCTACGACACCGAGGGAGTAGAACCCCGCTCGTGCCAAAGTCCAGGTCATACGCTTAGCATTCATTCCCCCACAAGCTTGTCAAGCCCACAACATGTGAGGAGTAAAGTACTACAATCAACTGAAAAACGCTGGACTCTGCTCTTCTAGCCGAATGACAAAATATCATTCTACCTTGAGATCGCCGCGCTCATGGCGGCAAGATCGATCTTTGGGACTCTAATGCACGCTTCTATGCAAGGTTTATTCCCGAGTAGCTGCACGTCTTTATTTTAACAGCTTCTGTTCCGAGCTAGAACATGGCTTTACATAAACAGTTCGCCCAAACCCCAGGACTTTTTTAGTGCGACGAGCATGGAAAGATTAGAACTGCAAAAGAATGATGAAAAGACTATTTACAGAAAACCTGAGAGGGCTCTAAAACCACCCTCTCAAGCTTCAACTTGAACTCGTGCATTTAGCCTTTGCCGAGAACTCACGGGAATGTCCGTCACATGAAGGTCTTGGTGGTGGAGCTCCTCCCGAATCTCGACAGCAGATGCGGGCTACCGAACGAGCAGTGTCGGCGCCCGAACTTGGTCTCGGTTACGGTAGCAGGAGGCTGTTCGGAGTTCGTCGAGGATGATTTGGTGGCTTGATATTCTCTGTGGAGATGGCACCGGAAGGAGCCTGCATGGCTCGTCGGGGAGCAGATGCAAGTTCTGCTGCTCGACGGAGCAGCAGCCGGTTTGCCATGCTCTTTCGATGCATTCGTCTTGGCGTTTCGCTTGCGCTCCATGATCGCCTTGATCAACTCCTCGCCGTGGTCGAGCGGGCTCTTCATCTCTCTCGCCCTGTACGAAGGTGGAAGATCAACTTAAAGAAGATACCCGCATTCATATTTAACTCACTATGTTTGGATCATTCGAATCCGACACGTCCTAAGAGAGAGGATTTTGCGAACTCATGCAACTGGTTGGATCATTCGAATCGGTCATGAAAAAAAGAAAAAGGATGACGGCCCAGTTCAATTCAAGCGCAATGAATTTAAAAAGACGAATGTTTCCATCTTTTTGCAGAAATGACGGTATGGTGCAACTAAATAGATGGTCAGCAAAGAAAAAAACAACAGATAAGATGCATGCAATCGCGATTTTACGACAGCCAAGAAGGTGCGAAATCGTAATCGACGAACAACTCGTGATCTTCCACATTTGCCAAGAAGACGATCCAGAAGTGAATGCACGTACCGGATCGACGGCAGCGGCTTCGAGGAGGAGGAGCAGCCGTCGTCTTCTGAGTCGTGCGTCTGAGTCTAAGCAGGCATGACTCGCTTCCACAGAGAGAGAGAGAGAGAGAGGATGGAAGAAATAGATATTCAAAAAAGATTAAAATGCTAAAAAGTCGGAGCAGAAGATGAGATCAAATCTAAGAAGTAGGATCTGGACGTCGATACAGATAAGAGCTACGACGGATCTTTTCTCAAGTAGGGAAAAATCCAAAATCTCTCTCTCGTACGAGGTCGAGCCAATGGACGATCACCACGACCGGGCAATGCACGACGATGTCTCGCCACACGTGTAGCTTGTTCGGATCGCTTCTCAGCGTAGGCCGACCCTGTCGTTCGCACGCGCCCGAGGAACTGATACGTTAGCCACTAAAAAGTTGTTTTGTCCCATTACTTGACGCGAAAAATATTCATAATTATTACAATTTGTAAAGTCGAATTTCATGACCTTCGTATCGCACGTCAGTTAGCACCCGTGACAAGAGTGCACGTGGAATTTGTACATGTCATGTGTAGCTGTCGGCAACCGGAACAATGCCAAAGTTCCTGACCAGGAGAATTGTCGAGCGCCAGACTCGGCAGGAAGTAAAATTCGGTTGGTGTTGAGAGGCCTTAGTTGGCAAATATGGAGAGTCGACAAGACGACTGAATGGTTGCCGGTAGCGAAAGCTAAAGGAAATTACTAGGTCACGAGGTGTGAGTGACGGTGAACGAGGTTTAGTTCAGTCGACATGAGAGTTAAGATTGACGTGATTTGTAATGGATTAGAAACAAGTTGGTTATCCACCTCGTGGAGCCAGCAACCTCAAGAACAGTCGTGAAGATCGGTGCAAATGTAAGACCAACACAATCCTCCGATCATGGAGGCCCTAGCTGTAGCGGCCGAGCCGGGTAACATGGGTTGTTGTAACTGTCATGAAGTGGAACTGCAAGGCCACATTATTAGTGGATTTATTAACTACTTGTAATATATATTTACTAAATTTTATGGGGAGAATTACCAAAAAAGTCATAAACTTACTGTAATTGTACCAATTCAGTTCTAAACTTTTTTTTTACCAATTTTCTTATAAAACTTTTGCAATTGCACCAATTTAGTTTATCCGATCAAATTTTGTCTGTTGATGTTGATGTGAACACCGATCATTTGACAAACACGACATGACAATTTTTTAATAATATTTTATATTTTTTCGAATTTTTATGTTTATTTTTTTTCCTTTTTTTTTCATTTTCCTTTTCTTTTTTCTCTTCTTCTTCTTTGACTTCTTCTCCCCGGCAGTGGCCGGTGAGACTCTCTGCTGGAGGCTTGCTAGCCACTGCGGGTAGGGAAGCCAAAAAGGAAGAAAAAGAAAAAATTCAGAAAAAAGAAAAAGAAAAAATTCAGAAAAAAATAAAATACTTTAAAAAAATTACAACGCAACGCTCGTCGAATGGCGGCTCCGAAAAGCGTCCACGTTAATGCCCAACCGGCCAAATTTGGAATGATGGAATGAATCGGCAAAATTACAAAAAATTTAGGATTGAATTGACCAAAAAAAAAAAACAAGTTTAGGATTGAAGTGGCATCGAAAGTGCTTTGGTGTTAAGTCAAGCTAATCTATTTGATCCAGTTTAAGACTTTTTGGTAATTCTCCCGAATTTTATGAGTTGATAGAATGCAAGTGCTTCCTTTTGATGTTGTTGTTGACCGTCGCTAGTAGTAATAAATATTCGAAGTTGTTCGAATAAAGGATGGCCTATCAATCGATAGACAACAATTGTTTGCTTTTATCTTCTAGTGTATCCTTACGTGGATGGGCGCAATTGCCTTCGGTTTTGTACTTTTAGTTTTCTCATCAAACTAGTTTATTGTCCGAGAATAAAGAAAAGCCCCTCGTATCCTTTGTCAATTGATTTATCGATCCATTCTTTGAAAGGTGCCTTGCTGACACTTTCAGTAAAAACAATGATCAATCTCTATTTTGAATAAAGCTCTAATGGAATGGAAGTTTGATGGGTGTTCATAGTGGAATATGCCGATGATCATGGAGAAACCTAGGATAAATTCCCCTTAAAACTTTATCGATTGATGTTTTTTCTAGACTAAATCAAAATTTATATATCCTTATCAAGTGTATGATGCTCATAATAACTCGAATAGAAAACATATATTTCGAAATGACATCTATAATTGTTAAGTCTTCTCCGTTCTCATTAGTGATTTGACATAAAATACCAATTTCAAACACGAGCAAAGATTTATCTCTTCAAATTGTCTGTTCATGTGCACCGATCAAAAGTCTTTTCGATAAAGCGAGGGACAGATTAGACTAAAGATGTTATCATGTTTTAGGGAAGACTATCGTTTTCTTTCTGGCCTATAATCAAGTATTATCTGATGAAAAAAAAGGAAGGGATCTTCCCCTTTTGCTCTTTTTCTCCATTTGCTTTTTGCCCAGGTCGATGTTTTCCACCCCACTGCATTCGCCTCAAAAGGACTAAAGATCCCTCTTTTCGCTAGTCCTTTAATAAGTCAAATTCTTAACCCACGTCTCATTTCGAAAAAAGCAGCAGATAATCGACAACCACAAAAAGCGACCGAAATTGACAAAATCAATCATACTCTCACATAGCAATGAGATGACAAACCAACATATCACATCACCTCCCTTAACCAGCAGCTATCTCATCCCAATGCTCACAAATCGGGAATTCAAATACAGCATAACACAAACATTTTGTTCCTATGTACTCTTAGCTCATCTATATCATCGTCCTCATCCTCATCATCATAATCATATATAAGATATATGTACTTGGTCCTGTAAGACCCTTCATGAAGCACAAGTGGGCACCAAGCAGCATGACCAGAAGCTCCACCCTCTCTTCTGCAAACCCAAAACAATAATCAGCGAAATGTCCAAAAGGAGAGAACTTTAAATCATTTTCATCAAAATATTTGGTACCCTCTTTTTGCATAACTAAAATAAAGGAGGAGAAAAGATGGTAAAGAGTAGATACCTTCTTGGGCTCGGCATAAAGGAGCTCAGGTGGGATTTTGTACAGGTCTTCGTCCACAGGTTTTGGGGTTGGCCTGGATACAAAAGGAGGGCTCATCGGCTCCTGAAAGTCGCTGGCCCAACTTTTCTCCTTCCCTTCTTTGGCATCATGACTCGGGTCACCGACTTTTGCCTGCAATTATCACCATCCACCACACCATTTAGACAACATTATCTTGTCCCCTTGATTATGATTATCATAATTGACTTTTTCTGTCAAAAGAAACTCTATGGGTTCATCTAGTTAACAATCGTGCCCTAGTTCCAACGAATAGACTTAGTTTAGTCTAAGCCAAAGCCGTAGTAAAGAAATTGCAAAACCCGTGATTATTTTATATCGATTTATTATATATGACTCTATTCATCACATTATCAAGAAAAAGGAGCATCGTACAGTATCTACGCAAAATTACGACGTTTCTCGCGTTAACAGAAGCTTATATTGGTAATCTGAAAAATGACAAGATCATCACGAATTCAAAAAAACTAATCTTATACTAAAAGAGTTTATACTTACGTTATGAAATGATACGAACTGAGACATGAACACTAACATGAACTGCCTATCTCAACGTAACTTGTAGTGTTATAAACTTTAGCCTACGTAAAAAATTCTCGAATCGGTCGATTAAACTTCCCAGCTGACTGATTTGAGCGTGACAAGTACGTGGAGTAATTTAAGGAAAAGGAAAAAAACCCTCGCGATGCTTCCCGATAAAACCGTCTTTTTTTATTCTGATCTTTCCCAAGACGTGATTCAGAAACCCTAGCTGGTCGAGCTAACCCAAGCCTGGCCTGGACCGGTCCTTTTTTTCTTTTACTTATAGCCTTTTTTCACTTTCCCCAAAAAGCGTGCGTTTCCACAGTAGTTTTAAATAATTGAAGCTGTTCATACAGGGAAAAACAAAAGATAAAAAGAGGGCTTGCGTGAGCGCATGATTATGCACGCTGCAGCAACGACCGCAAGCGCCAGAATTCACAAAATAAAAAGAACAGGAAAAAGAAGAAGAAAAAAGTTAAGCGAAAGGAGAAAAGGGTTTTGTCCAGAAAAAGATGATGGATCATCCACAAGAAAGAGTATATCCCAAGAAAAACCATTGGATTATGAGTCACAATGCAACACACAGAATCTTACCAGACATTATAGTCTCTCACGTGAGCTTATTTTAACTAAATATCGTACCATTTTACTTACCGACAGTAATGCACATGGGGACGGTGATCGGTAAACCAGAAAATGCACGTTATAATACGAGGAAAAAAGAAAAAGGACGGCAGTCGTTCGTGACTTTACCCGTCGATGACGGCGGCGGCGCGGGACGACGATCATGGCGGGGGTGACGACGTCGTTCTGGTAGAGGTCGCCGGCGACGTAGAGGTCGCGGTCGACGGAGTAGGTGTAGCGAAGCAGCTCGGCCTGCCGCGCCGACGCCTCATCGAAGCACTGGGTGAAGGGGAGGCCGTCGTAGCAGTCCCAGCTCCCGAACGCCGGTATGTGAAACCTGTTGTAGTCCTGTACCCACACATACACACGCCAACATATAGCGTAAACATCGGCAATGCACACGGTTCAAGAACTTGGCAAGACGAAGAGAAGGAAAGTGCTTACGTCCATCGGAGGCGGAAGAAGTTGCAGAGGGCAGTCTTTTGGAAGGGACGCGAGCACGGCGAAGGTGAGCCAGACGAGAGAACTCGAGATCGGGTGTTCTTTTTCGCTCGTTGCTTTATGGAAGCAGGTGGGCACGGGAGGCTCTTTAAAAAGGCAAGGGCTCCGAGGAAGAGAGAGAGAGAGAGGGGGAGGAGCAGTAAGTTTGAAGCAGTGAGGTCAACAAAGGGTAAAATCCCTTTAACTTTACTGAATTTTCATGCTCTCCAAGCTTTTCAGGCCGTTGCAATTTTGGGCACGCTTTCACTAAAGTTTGATCATTTCTTTTGGGACAGAATATCGGTGTGGTGTCCATATGGAATCTAATTAATTGCCCTTTTATTGCCACGTCATCGGTTTGCGTGTAGATGGGTCGACTCTTCTCTTCTATTAAGGTGAATCAATTGTGATTTAAATAAACAATTTTATCTTTAAAGTACTTATTACTGATGGTGTGTTGAAAAATAGAGTACCTACCCATTTGACTCTTTAACAAGTAGTGCAAGTCACTCTTCCGCAAAACTCTCTCTTTCTTTGCCTCAATTTACAAAGCGTTGAAAGGCTTTTGAGGTGCACGAAAGCCGGCTCAAACACTATAGAAGAATAAACGGAAAAAAATGGAATTTTGAGATGTTTAAATTATCTCATCCCACTTTAAGGGATGTCCAGAAAGTCAAAACAGGAAATTGAACTTAGAATTAACAAGGATTTCAATTTTGGATTAGAGTTTATTATAAAAACGTAAAGATATCTACTTTTGAAAAAATTAGAGCACACACCGCCAATGTAAATGATATTTTACACAAGCAGCTTGTGCATATTCTTTTCACATGAAAGTTACGTTTGCTAGTAGCCACGAGAGTTATTAGCGGGTTCTTTCCAGAGTAGGTTCAAAATTGAACTGACCAAACCAGTTCCGGATAGATTTGGACCGCGCTCTCGCCTCAATCTAGCCTCAGAGCCTTACACTTCATAAAGGATAGATACGTTTCAAAAACAAGTCCTGAGAATTCCTAATCAATGCGGGGTGGGAGAGAGAGAGAGAAGGAGGTACAAAAACAGGAAGGTGAGTAGCAGCTTTGAGGTAGGGGCCAAAAGGAATGGGGGATGCGGGGAGCAGTAAAGACAGAGAGAATGGAGACGGTGTGGTAAAAAATCAAAGCGAGAAAGCGAACTGAACCCACCGATAACGAAGGTTCACAGAAGCAGACACAACGACAGGCTGGTGTAATTAAGTCATGAGTGATCCTTCATTCCCCCCCACAAATCCTACACCAGATCGATATAGAGAGAGAGAGAGAGATCGTGTGTGTGGAGAGGTTGCTTTCTCTTGCTCTTTTCGATGCCTTCTCTTCCATTATTCTAATATTCCACATCAGTCCTGGGACTGGTCCCCACCCCTGCGATCTTTCTCTAAACTTTTCTTTTTCCTTAGACAGGGGAGAGGCCCAGAGGGTCTTTGCTTTTGCCCTAGTTTGTCGCTGACGATCCTGAAAACCTGAAGTGGATGGGGTCTGCTCGTGTTGGTGTATATTCCCATGCATCATCAAGAAAGCAACCCAAGATTAAAGCCGCTTCTCTCTTTCTCTGTGGAGTTAAAGGGTGTTTCTCCATTTCTCGAAGCAACCCCTTCTCTTGCGGAGCACTCTTCATTTCGATGAGCTTTGCCCTCGCATTGGTTTAGATTAGTGACTTCTTGAGGTAAGGTCAAGGACTAGTGCACGTGAGCAGGCCGAAATTCTCTCTCATGAAGTGACCCGTTAATCTTTTTGATAGGGCAGAATACGAGCTAGGTATGCGACTAGATGGTTTAAACTATGAAGTTCTTTACATTTAGAGCTTCTTAAATCAAAATGCACTATATGCCTATCCAGCATATGTGTTCTTCGTTATCCAAGAAGCTAACGGATAGGATCATTTGCTATATCACTTTAACATAGGTAAGGTTAATAAATGTTCCAAAGGACAATGTTAAATAACTGTAGACACATAATTTTGAATAAGGTTTGATCAAATTTGACATAAAAATGTTACTTCATCAAAAGTTCGATTGAATGGTACTATCACGTCGTGCTCATCGGGATCCATCCCAATGGACCAAAGGCTGGATGGTTGGCCGATCAAAAGTCGGTGACCTGAGGGACCTCAAATAGTGAATTGAGGACCCGCGCATGTCGTGAATTTTCCAAAAAAAGATTCAAAAAGTAGTTATCTTACTAAAAAATCGTTTTCAACTTTTAAAACCTAATAGTATATGATGCTAAAATGACAAAAGTACCCCTAGATAAGTTAGCTAAATAATAACATGACTTCCTCAATTTCAAAATTAAGCACGCATCATCAAATAAAATGTCATACAGTGAATTGCACCTGCATAGACATCATAATTTAGGACATAATGCATATTTTCACCTCATTCACAATATTTTCAACAGATTTAATTGAAAATATAGTGTTGGAAGGGCATTGTGGAATGTTAATCCCTCTCCATAGTAACCAAACACCCATACCATAATTTCTAATGTTTTTGCAAAATAACCAATGCCTTCACATGTGCACCTATATGTCCAATAAATAATAATTATCCTGTCGATGATAATTTCAATGAAATAATTTTTATTTTTAAAGGCCAAGTGTTTTCAAAACTTTCAAAACCCTTTTTCCCCCGTAGCTGCTTTCTCCTATGGCAAAACCCCATCCCGAAAGAGGATGGACAGTGGCGGTGCAATTACCAACTAAATAGGTCGTCCAAAATGAAATTGATATTTCTCGTATCATCCATGGATCGATGCTTCCAAACTCGAGCTTTTCTTTACAAAACATGCTTATGATTTTGTCATCGATGAGCATTTTCTAATAACCCCTTAAAAGAAACAGTACAGTTACAAATCCGCTAGCCTTATATCAAACACATAACCGACACTGTCATCTCCCTCGCCATTAATGCCCTCTCTGCTGTCCTCTCTCTGTCTCTCTCGCCACCACTTGTTTAATCCCACACGCCTAAGCCAGAGGCGGGAGGAATAGCTTGGTGCTCCGTGCCATGGCGCAATGTCCCTCGATCACTGTTCTCTCGTCAACCGAAGCGAAGACGAAAGCACAGAGAGAGAGAGAGAGAGAGAGAGAACTCGGGAGACGCGATTTAAATTCGATTTGGTACGGCGAAGTCAGACGGACGCTGAGGTCAACAATTTTCTTTCTCCCTTCTTGTGTTTTTTTCTAAGATTTTTTGTCTTTGTGGCAGTCGTCATTTATTTATTTATCTGTTCAAGTGCTAATCGGTTTTTCCTGCTGCGTTTTTACTGTTGGCACACGCTGCAGTCCTCTCTGGCAGCGACAAGGTCGGAGAATGACTTGTCCCTTTCTTATTTAACACAACATTCTCTTTTTCTTTTCTCTTTTTTATTATCATCCTTCTAATTTTTTATACAATCGCTTCATACCGCCAAAAAAAAAAAAATCTAAGCACGCCAATATTTTCAACTTTTCTGTATCATTAAAAACCCGTAAATTAATCCATTATGACGCAAATATCGTTATATAAAATCCCAAAATTTATATTATTATGCTAAATATACTTCAGATGAAGTTGAAATAAATGGTATATATAATTTTAAATTTTTTTGTAATATAACAAAAGTTCAAAGTATCTGTGACATAATAAGTAATTTCAGGATTTTTGGCTACACAAAAAAAGTTAGGAATGTTTATGTTATATGAGTATACTTTGGGGTTTTTTAATGATATTTGTCTCTCATGTTTTCTGAAAATAATAACATTAAATAGTAAAATAATTGATCATGCTTGCTTGATTGATTTTCATCGTTTTTTTTTTAATCTTAATGATAATATAATCTAATACCCACCGTTGCTGATAATGAGGAGACGTGCAAAGGGTGTCCCTGTTGAGCTCAGTGCAAAGTGCGTTTTAGCTAGTTAATTTAACGAGTCGGTTAATTTCGTTATTGGCATACGAGGATGTCAGCATGTTTCACGCACCGAAAAAGAAGATAACGTATGATAATCCTCTTCTAAATTGTATGTTAAAGATGCCTCGAAAGGGGCGGCCCCTCACTTAGATGGAAAGATTAAAGTTTCTATCTTCTTACTCCGTTAATCGTAGATGAAAAGCGCACTGCAAATATGTAATTAAATTTACTCAAGTTGAGCTCGAGCAGTACATACCGATCTCGAGTGTTGAGTACGCGAGCCTGATGGAGCTTGAGCCCTGGAAAGTTACAGGGCTTGACTAGACAGGATTTCACGGTGGTCCCAATATTTTCGATTACTTGGATTCGACCCTTAAGTCCGAAAAATGAAAAAGGAGAGTGAAGGAAAGAAGAAAGGATGCAGAGAATGTGAAGAACTCCAAGGGAGAGGCCTCTCTTTTTGGAGTTTCAGATAGCCAGATAAGGGAGATGGCTGGGTCGTGCTTTTCCTCTTTATTCCACTTCATTTGTACACTTGCGGTGCCTTTGGGAAAGATTCAGTCCTGAGGCCTGACTCAACATGAAATTCAAACATCGATTCCACCATGGCCTGACTCAATTGAAGCTTGCAACAAAAGTGGAGATGAGAATATGCAAGTGCTGCTATAGCTTTTGTCCTCGCACAAGAATATCAAACTTCTCAGATTTTGTTCCTGAATATGCCACCCTGGGCAAAGTATTGATTCCATCAGCACCATCCCTGCAAAAGAAAAGAAAAGAAAAGAAGATTCCTAATAATGCTTTTTTTTTTTTCCCTTCTTTTTAGCTTTGATCCATTAGTGCCTTCTTCACTAACAAAGATTAAGGAAAGTAGGGAGTGGACACAAACACGTGAAATAAATTATAAGTGGAGCTCCTTTTTATCTTTCTTTCTTTACAAGAAAATCGTTTTAGGTCGGTGGATGTTGTTCTCAGATTAACATACACCGCGAAGGATGTAAGCACAAGGTCAGAAAATTGCTGAAGAAGATCGAGGGTACCTACCTACTCCCCGTTGCTTTTGGTTTCTTTTTCTCTGTCCGTTAGGTGATTTTCTTTTTATTTTGAAATACTTTTAGTTGGATATTTTTTGGTTGATGTGAAAGTCTGTTGACTTTTTCTGGGGAATTTATGGTTTTTTTTTTTTTTTTTGAATTTTAGGAGCGTACTCTGCTAGTGCAGATGCAGAGTGAATTATTCGTCAAAAAGGGTTTCGGACGGGGTTGGGAGCTGCCCCATGTGCTTTAGAATGTTGGATTCAATTTAATGAATTAGCAAAATATCAACTATCCATTGGGTGTTACCCCAGCCAATGCGCGTGGAGTAGCTCAAGACCGGCAACATACCTATACCCTTGCCCTTGCTTCGCCTACTAAACCAAGGTTTTCTAAGGACCGGGGAATCAAACCTGTCACCTTCAATTTGCAAAGCAAATCTTAGACAACCGGACTTAGAAGCCAATTGGTCTTACATCATGTACTAGGTAAAAGACAAGTGAAAACTTGAATAGCTAGTCCAAATATAGAATTGTCGGCATGATAAAAGCAGTCCACAAAAATTGTAATTTCCATGTTACAATCCTATGGTTGAAACTTTGAGCAGCTCAAAATCACAAAACATTTTGCTCAAATCACTCTCCTCATTCGTTTTTTGTATTTTCCTCACCGTTGCCTTCTCATATACATATTGTTGTCCAAACGTCGATGTTTGAACAATAGTCAGCTCTGAACAGGAACTAATTGCATAATGCTCTGAAGTAATGTGGCAAACTAAACATCAATAATCTGTTCGACAAAGGGAAGAGTCAACATAATCGACGATTTGATTAAAGATTTAACCCAGTTTTATTATCGAGGGCATATTGATTGCCAGAAATGCCAATCAAAATAGAATTTTAACCAAGACGAAAGAGATGTCAATTTAGACAATTCATTCATGTGAATTCGCTTACTCATTGGCAAGCCAACCTCGCGGATTAGCTATAATTGAAAAAGGATGAGAGGACAGCTAGCAGATCCTCTTCATGGACCTAAAAATGAGCCTTTTATGGGCCAATCCAGTGAAAATGTCCCATGAAAAGCCCATTCATTTTCTTCAAACTAGAAGTGTGTGGCCCTGGCCCGAGCACCGGTAATTTCAAAGAGACTGGTCTCGGATCTAGTCTGCTACTTTACCATTAATCCAAACTACACGCAAAACAAGCACCAAGAAGTAGTTTTCAACCTCAAATTTCAGCTGAAAAAATATTTCTAAACCCATGACTACCTTTCAAAGATTCAAATGGACATTTCTATCCTTCTCAGTTCTTGGACATTTATATAAAAATTTGTTATTTTCTTTGTGCACACTCCCAAAAGTGTGCTTTGTTCTCCGACGAAATATGATGCAGATATATTAGGAGATTATGTATACGTCATTTGATTAGTTATGATTGATTGTGATTAATACTTTACTACTTTATATAGTCATTTTGTAAAACCTATTTATAGGATTATATACTCTTCATTGGGTGATGTAGTGACTATTACATTCTACTTTTCATCTCAATTTTCAACAGGGAGATATTTGCTTCCCCGATTACATATTTCTATGTGCTATATCTTAATATTAAATCATGCCTTCGTCGAACAATTTAAGCTTTCAAAATAAAATCTCATAGAATCTCAAAGAGATGGTTAGTAGTTTTTACTCATTAAAAAAAGGTGGTTAACGTTGGTAAATCCTGTACACCACTGCCTATTTGGCAAGCCGACCACCCCTACCCCACTGTGATGGGAGTGGGAAGCTTGAAACCAGCGCGACACCTATGAAGCTCTTGCCCGTATTTCACGAATTTACCAAAAATTTTTAAGATCGAGAATAAACCCAGTAGTGCTTCCGACCCTTCTTTCGGATGCAAATATCTGGAATCTTTTCTGAAAGTTGATATTCGGTATTTTAGATGAGAGGAGACGGGTTTTCTGGTGGCTCCGAACAAGAAATATTCAGGTGCATAATAAATAGCTACAAACATTTATTTTGAATTTCAAATCAAATTGTGTATACAAACCATGCCGGAATTCAATCAACAACAAGACTTGAAAATACAATCATTTCCACAGCAATTTTTGTGTCGGAATTTAATCGAAGACAAAGCTCAAGAACATGCAAAGATGTAACGTCAGAATTGAATCGAGGACGAAACATCGGGATAAAGATACACGTCAGAATTTAATCGACAGCACGAATGGAAAAGCTATAACTAAGGAAAAATAAAGTGTAGGAAAGTAAAAATAATAAAAAAATTACAATTTGATTATCGAGAGGTTCTCTTCCAATTGACAGAACTTGATATTTATAAACCTTTTGTCATAACCGTATAAGAGTAGTTTCTTTGTGGTTGAATTGTTGTTGGACGCTTCCAAAAATAATGGTCCTATATTCCCACATTGTCAACTCTCTTCAAAATGGCAGCCTTATCTCCAAGAAGTTGTTAATTTCCCATATTCTCAATTCCCTTCAAAATTGCAACCTCGATCTCCATTTTCACCTAACTATTCTTCACGATCTCCTTAATGGATTTACATGTGCCTGAGCCTTAGATGCAAACCTCTAAATCGATCATTTGCTCCTTAGTTAACACACTATCGACAACTTTGATAAAATAATCTGTCATTATTTGCCACTAGTTGACATGTGCTAACACTTTCATCCAAGTCATCAACTGCATATAATATCAACCAATCTTCAATCCATTTAATCGGTTTCCTCCACAGACGACCAAACATACCCGGATAGTATATTCTCCACTATTTTCCTTTTTCTTCGCTAATTTTGACATTGCATATAAAGTTGTTGAGTCTACTTTTGTTGTTTTCGAACAATCATTGCACATCGATAATACCTAAAAATCGAACACTTTTGGGTATCAACATGTGCCCCCTTTTAAAAGAATTGAATGATTTGTTAATCATTTGATTCTTTTAAATCAGGAAACCCAAGAGTTATCATGTGCCTCCTTGTCATTGGCAAATTGCCATAATTGATACCACCAACCTCATAGGTCCAGAAAATGCGGGATTATCATGATTCGCCTGCCCATTCATAAATTCATGGAAGGTATTGATGATAATTGGCTTGATCACGTTGACGAGATATTTTATCATGTGGTTCGTCAATTTATTTTTATGCTCCTTGAAGAACCGTCACATGGCGGCCAACATTACAGGAGTTGGCTCTAATTGTCTTCTTTGCTCATCAGTACATTATCTTGGGATATCGACATCTCCGACCTACTCTTGCTCCGCCACTAATAATGCATTCGACGATTCAAAGTGTCCCGTCTTGTAATTACCACCGGGTTGTGAATTGTCACCACCACCATCATCAAGATCAAGTTGATTTCCTATTTTCACCATCGTATCTCCTCAAATCAACCACCATGGTCCCATCTAGCGTGCCATTTGTTTCACAGGAATTTAATTTACGACGAAATATCTTTTCCAAATGTTGTTCTTCAGTTTTTTGATGAGAAGGGAAGGGTTATGTGGCGACTTCGGACAGGAAATATCCATGCAAACAAGAAATAGGTTTATTTCGAACTTCGAACTAAATTGTACATACAAACCGTGCCGGAATTCAATCAACAACAAGGCTTAAAATACAACCATTTTCACAACAATATATGTGCATGAACTGTGTCGGAATTTAATTGATGACAAAACTCGAGAACGTGCAAAGATGTAACATCGGAATTTAATCGACGGCGTGACACCCGTGATAGAGATGCGCGCCGGAATTGAATCGATGACGAAACATCGGGATAAAGATACACATTGGAACTTAATCAACAATGCCAATTCGAAAGTTATAACTAAGGAAAAATAAAGTGCATGAAAATAAAGATAATATAAGATCACATTTTGATTGTCGACATTTTGTCAAAACTGTATGGGAGCAGTTTCTTTGTGGTTGAATTGTAGTCGGACGCTTCTGAAATAATAGTCTCATATTCCCACGTTGTCAACTCCCTTCAAGCAAGCAGTCTTATCTCCAAGAGTTGTTCATTTTCCACGTTATCAATTTCCTTCAAAATAATAACCTTATCTCCAAAGAGTTGTTAATTTCCCACATTGTCAATTCCTTTCAAAATAGCAATGTCAATATCCATTTTCATGTAACTATTCTCCATGATCTCCTTAATTGATTTACATGTGCTTGAGCCTTAGATGCAACCCTATGAAATGATCATCTACTCATTAGTTAACACACTATCGACAATTTTGATAAAATAATCTGTCATCATTTGCCACTAGTTGACATATGCTAATACTTTCATCTAAGTCATCAACTGCATATAATATCAACCAATCGTCAGTCCATTCAATTGGTTTCCTCCACGGATGACCAAGCATGGCCTCGGATAGTATATTCTTTACTCTTTTTCCTTTTTTCGCTAATTTTGACGTTGCATACAAAATTGTTGAGTTCACTTTTGTTATTTCCGAACAATCATTGCATATCAATAATAACTAAAAATCGGACATTTTTGGGTGTCAACACGAGTAATAGTATGTATCTGCAGATGTAGGTAGTGAGATTCTATCGCTAATTTCTCAGTCTGAAAAGGACGGGTAAGTTTCGAAATGACCGAAGAAAATTGACTATCATCCAATCTAACAACTCATCAGTTATTCCTGAGCTTCAAGATTGTCACTACCACATAACACTAGTAGTCCACTAGACCATCGCATGTACAGCAAATCAACGTGTTCAAATTTTCACGAGCAGTGCTCAAGAAATCAGATGAACGGATGAATGAATGAAGGCCTGTAACCATGTTAGGGCAACGATCTCCATCATCAAAGAACAAACACATGACATAAAGAAGCCAATAAACCGAGAACCACTTTCTCTATTTCGCAAGCCGACGCTACCAACCTGACAAGACAAACCGGAATCCGAACTCGTATGACCGGCCTCGTCGAAGCTTCAAGAATTGCCGCTTCACCTCTTCGATGAGTCGCGGTTTTCCCCATAAACAACCCCCACCAGAGCTGTTGGCCATCGAAGCCGTACAGGGACGAACCAAAACTTAGAAACTACTCGCCCCCCGTGACCTCCGAATGCCTCCAAGTTGTCCTTCACGGGTCGTTGTCCCTTTCGTCTGCTACACAATGATGCACCCACCTTTTGCTCTCTATATGACCACACGTTGTAGACATGTGTCTCCAATCACAAGTTCGCAAGCGTCCTGCAAAACCACTCCTAAAAGATGGCTGCCGGTAGGTTGATGTTGGTGTTGGTGGCGGTGGCGGTAGTGGCCATCGCGTTGGCGGGAGGTTCGGAGGCGATAACGCTGTGCAAGATGAGCGATGATCAGCTGATGGCTTGCAAGCCGGCGGTGACGAAGCCGGACCCGGCGGAGCCGACGAAGGAGTGCTGCGAAGGGCTCTCGGGGGCGGACCTGAGCTGCCTCTGCTCGTACAAGAACTCGGCCGTATTGCCGGCTCTGGGGATCGATCCCGATCTCGCGATGGGGTTGCCTGCTAAGTGCGGTCTTACTCCTCCTGCCAATTGCTAAGGTATCAACTCTCCTCCTCCCGCTGATGACTAAGATTTCAGACTCTTTTTTGCGATTACATGCAAATAAGAACACGTTATAGCACTTTAGCAATTGCTAATGAGCAAATAAGCATAATATATTAACCCATCTTTCGTACGTGATGCCTCGGATAGGTTTTTTTTAAAGAAGAGAATTTAATAGGCGAGGGCTTTCGATAGTCATTTGGGCTTTGAAAACGTAAAGCAGTAAGACCCGGACTATAAAGAGTTTTGGGTCTTGTGCTGTCTAGGCCGAGGTATCAAAATCCGGAGCAGACCTCTTTGAATTTTCAGTTTGGAACGCGAGATCCTCGTGCTAGTGTCGGGTAATGCAGGAATTTGCTATTCCGGGGTTAAATGCTAATCCGACACTAACTTCCATGACCTTGATAGGGTTAAATCCTCTATAATCCAACACGCAGGGAGGACCATAATCCATTTGCTATTTTGCAGGTTACGCAAGGGAGCCTCGGGGGAGCCTCAATGAGCTATAAATCTCGAGATGGATTGCATAAAGCTCGTGTGGCTCGTCATTTTCCGACACTCTTAGTGAATGCTGCTTCCGCTTTTATCTGTAGTCTAATTGTCTGTGTGCTTGCAACTCGGTTGTCCTGTTCGTCAGAAGATTGATCCCATTATCATCTTGTGCTCCCGCACTTCTTATTGACCGACGGAGTTCGGGTCTCGAGTTAATGGAAAACTTTCTTTAGAATATATATATATATACGTCCTGAATAACACGCACCGAAGTGAATAGATAGCCGAACACGTTAGAATCGTCGTCCCACGCTATAGAAGTGTGTGAATAAATAAATAAATAAATAACTAAAAAGAGCGCAGAGAGGTCATCGCCCCACTACCGACTCCCCCTGCAAATCGCGTGACCTGAAAAGATGGGTCAAAACCGGGGGAGGCGTCACGAGGTTCCCGCCTCTCCTCTCGGAGGCCCATTGCTTGACCCAAATAGAAAAAGCACGACGTACGATGTCGTTTCGCAACCCCCCCGTGGGGGGCCCCCCCCCATTCGTCCAATCCCATCCTCTGTAAGAAGATTTCATCGAATCTTCGCAACCTTCTAACACGGCGACGCGTGTCGGCTATACCCCGTATATGTCCAGCGTACCGTCCTTTTGTAAATATTTCTAGCTCAACGATCCGTACCGACCGCGTCTACTTCTCCTACAGGAAGGGGGGGGTCCAGTTAGAAGTCTTCTTCCCTCGACACCTTTTGGGCCCGCGAACACTGCCCGAGGCTTCTCGCACAGAGAGAGAGATTGGGGCTTTTCTTTATCATTCGCCCAAGCTTCGAACCCCTATTAAATATTTTCCCCCCCACCCCTACTAAAGAATTGTTCCTAACCGCTTCTTATCACATCGAGGCACACTGACTGTACAAAACTACATTAATAATCCCCATCTGAGCCTCGCGTTATTATCAGTAGAAACGTCCTCATGTATTGCAAAAACCGAGAAGCAGAGTCCTCTCCATCAATAGTCATAAATACCCTCCCTCTCCCTTCGAAAATTTATTGCTTCCCCCCGCGATGCATGTAACGGATCGACGAGCGTTTCCTTTAGAAAGTAATAATAATTTGACAAAGAAGCGTGCTCATCTGGTCAATAGACTGGTAGGTGTGCGTTTTCGAAAGGTCGGATAAGAGAGAGAGAGAGAGAGAGAGAGGAGAGACGATTTTCAAAATGAGCAGCGGGTAAAATACCATCATGGCCGTATCAACATATTCATTGCCCTATTCATGACGACACCCAATCCCCTCAATTCCTACCAGGCCAGAGAAAGAAGCTCTTGGTTCTAGAAATTTTTAAAAAAGGAGGGTCCCACGCCCCCCAAAGACGAGACGGTTAGAGACGGAAAAGCAACAACCACATAACGGAGACGGCTACGCATAAAACTGAAAGAAAAAAAGTCCTGCACGAGTTCCTCCTTCCCAAGCCGTTAAACGACAAAACTTTACTAATACGACGCCTGCCTCTTCTCTTCTTCATTCCGCCTCGGCGCACTTTTTGGCTGGGGAGCAGATGAGCCAGGTGAAGCCGTACGGGTCCTTGACCTTTCCGACGCGACCGCCGCAACACGCGCCGTCGCCTTCGACCGGCTCGCCTTCCGCCACGGCTCCGGCGGCCACCGCCTTCGCGACGGCGGCTTCCACATCCTCGGTCTCCAGGCAGAGCACGCATCCGGTGCCGGCGGTCTTCACGCTGCGAGCAAAGATGATGACGATAATAAAATAATTAAGTATCTCGAAGTCCAAAATGTCGAGAAAAAGGAAAAAGAAAGATAAGCGCAGAACACGGAACGGAGATTTTTGTGGGACCACATTTAACCCAGCTGAGATAAGGCACGCGAAAAGGACCGCTCAGAAAAATATAGATCGGGGACTGAGAATACTAAAGGTCGAGTTTTAAAACAAAGCACATGAAAAGACACATCTACGAGGTAAGGAAACAGCGAATCTCGTTGAGACTAGGTGAACATCTAACAGAAGATATCAAGCGCGAACGGACGGATCGAGCCATTTCCGTTCCAGATTTACGCGTATATAACACGACGCCAGTGAGCACGGCCGGCGAATAACGGCATGAGAGAGCCGAAGACGACCGAAACGTCATGTCCGTGAGTTTAGCGGAGAACACATACATACGGCGCAGAGTCCCAAGAATTAGGCTAACATAAGACAGAACTAAACCGAGGCCTACATATTCCGCTATAAAATAAGAAGAAACGCAAGGTCCAACAGGTTCTCTAACTAACCAAAACGTTCCAACACAGGAGCAATAAGGTGATAAACAAGACAGAACGTAACAGTAAGAACAACCAGCCGAAGAAACGTATCAAAGAAGCCAAAAAGCCTCGTAAACATGGAGGTGGTGCAGGTTCTCGAAGCAGGATCTACGGAAAGAGAAGCAGTCAAAGCTATGTCCTCTGCGGGGAGAGAGAGAGAGAGAGAGAGCGAGACTTACGGAGCAGCAGAATCGTCCGTACAGTCCGAGACGAGGATGGTGGTGCCGGCGAGCGCGAGCTGAGCGGAGAGGACGAGGGGGAGTTCCTGGTCGGCCTTGCGCTTGGGGTGGAGGGTGCGGCCGAGCTCCTCGGCGCCGAACGCGGACTTGTAGAACTCGATGGCGTCACCGGCCTTGGGGGCCTCCACCACCAGCTGCGGCTTCACCGCCGTGAACGCGACGGCCTTCTCGGCGGCTCCGCCGTTCAGGACCTCAGCCTGCGCCATCGGAGAGGAGGAGGGTGGGGGACAGGAGAGCTGGAAAACCCTAGGAGAGAGAAAGCGAAGACTTAAAGAGAGAGAAAGAGAGAGAGTCAGACAGACAGAGGGAAATGGATAAATGAAGTTGGTACGAGTATAGCGTTGGTATTTATAGAAGCGCGGGGAAGCCGAACCGTTTGGTGCCTTTCCCAGCGCGAGGGGTAAAGTCGGGAATGAGACGTTCAAATATTCTGGAATGACCTTGGTTTTCTCGCTTAATTACGGAATTGTCCAGCCTTTCTCGGTTGACGCGTGTGCTAGGGGCAGGCTCATAAGAAACGTGCTGTCCGCCCGCATTAACGGGATTTTACACACAAAAAAAAAACATTTCCATTATAAATACCCTTTATTTTTAGAAACAAGCATAAAGAAAATACTGCGTAGCTCCGTCGACATTGTCTTCGGCCCTAATTCTCCTACCAAAGGAGAAGTTGCTAGAATCTATATTTTATGTTTCTTTTGATCGATATGCATGATTGACCTGATAGAATTTTTATTTTGACCCTAATTTTCGATATATTGCGAAATTCTGCCACGAAAACGGCGTAATACATCACAACGTGAGGTGGAAAAATGTCTAAAAAAAAGGAGATACGGCACGGGCAAGACTTCCTTTTTATTTTTTCCAATTTTTGCTGAAGATAAACTAGGCCCGAACCTTTCGCTAAAGTATGCTCGGGTGCGCGTATATCCGAAGTAAGTATTTTTTGGGACAAAGGTATAATTGCTCCCAAACTTTTTCAAATTGTTCATTTGATGCTTGGACTTTCTTTATGTGCAATTGAGTTGTTGGGGGTCATGCAACCTCGACCGGGGCTGAATTTGGCCTAAGGTTGCATGGCTTGGGTCGAATTTCCTTCTTTTTCTTGTTTCTTTTCCAAATTTTCATTATTCTAATGTTCAACATATTCATTTGTTTTTTTAATATTCTTCATCTCTTATTTTATTTTCTTTTTAAAATATCATTTAAGACATCGCGTTATCATTTAACGGCGATAACCATTGTGAACGGTTCCATCCAATTTTGATGAAAAATAAAAGTTTACGGACCGTTGAAAAAGTTGAAACACCTCGAATTCCTAAATCCCAAATATTTTTAAACGATGCCTAACCCTAGTAAGACTTTATGTGTCGGATACCCAATCTAATTCAACCCTCTATCAAGTCTAGTCGACAGGGATTCGATGCCGTAATTATGAGGAGGTGCTTTCACATACATTTAAAGAAATTTATTATTAATGTCTTGTGAAATAATAACGAAGCCGTCTTAGCTCAGCCGGTAGAGCGCATGGCTTTTAACCATGTGGTCGTGGGTTCGATTCCCACAGACGGCGCAATAATTTTCTTATTTCAATTTTTCCCCTTTTTTTAAGAAAATACTTTTCATTACTTCATTTCTTTTCTGCATTTTATTTTATTTTTTCTTTTCTAAAAATATACTTTTTCATCACTCAAAAACCTCATCTCAGTTTTTTTCCTCTTTTTTTTTTTAAGAAAATACTTTTAATTACTTAATTTCTTTTCTTCATTTAATTTTTTCCTTTCCTTTTTTGGTCAATTTTTTTCCTTTTCTAAGAAAATACCTTTTCATCACTCAAAAACCTCATTTCAATTTTTTCCTTTTTTTAAGAAAATACTTTTCAATACATAATTTCTTTTCTGCATTTTTTTCTAAGAAGATACTTCTTCATCACTCAAAAACCTCATTTCAATTTTTTCCTTTTTTTAAAGAAAATACTTTTCATTACTTAATTTCTTTTCTTCATTTATTTTTTTCCTTTCCTTTTTTTGGTCAATCTTTTCCACTTTTCTAAGACTATACTTTCTCATCACTCAAAAACCCCATTTCCAATTTTTTTCCTTTTTTTTTTAAGAAAGTACTTTTCATTACTTAATTTCTTTTCTTCATTTTTTCCTTTTCTAAGAAAAAATACTTTTTCATCACTCAAAAACCCACCCAAACTCCCCCACGCTCCAAATCGAGAGAAGCTCCAGAAATGGCGCTACCGAGCAGCACTCCTCTCCTTCCCGCTTCCCCTCGCCCGTCTCCCTCGCCGAAGCCGACCCCTCTCCCTCCTCGCCTCTCCACAGTTCGCCTGCAACCGCAGCTCTCTCTCTCCCCTCGCCGCCGCCGCCGCTGCCTCGAGCGGCCGGCCGAGAGGAGGAGCAGCGGCCGGCGGCTCTGGTGCTGCTGCTCGTCGTCCGGCAGCTCCTACGAAGTCGGAGGGGCGTACCCGGATGAGGAGCTCGACCCGCAGGACCGGTTGGGGGCGACCCAAGAAGGGAATCAGAAGGTGGACAGCGCCCAGTACGAGGCTCTCCTCAAGGGAGGCGAGCAAGTCACCTCCGTCCTCCAAGAAATGATCACCCTCGTAAGTTCGGTTCCGATTCACGTGCGAGAATCGCGGTGAATTTGCCGGTTGAGGCATTTGGTCGAACGCATAGATGATGTGCTGATTTTGGTTTGTTTTGTTTGTCTGTCTTTCTATTTTTTTTTATAATGCAACTTTGGGCGTGGCTCAGTTATTGGAGGCGTCTATCTTTTCGATAATGAAGTTGAAGGGTTGCGTTTGAATTTGCTGCAGACAGCTTCTTGTAATAGAACAGGAACAAAGTTCGCTAACCAATTAGTGAGTACATGATGAGCTAGTGACATCGGTCCTGGTTATATTTCAACGGACATTGCTAACTGGGTTGTGAGAATTCACTTCTATAATTCATCGGGATGCTTATGCTTATGCAGATTAAGGACCCGATTTCTGGTTGGGGTGTTTGGGGATGGTGGGGAGAGCAGTGAGATAAGAAAGTTTGCTTGAATTTTTATTTGAACCAAAAGCATGTTCTTATGTTTGACTTGGAAGCTTTGTCGAGCATGTGGCGGCAAGAGCAGCTGCGCCAACTCTGGGGCTTGTGGGTCTGTCTGCCAGTGCAAATCTTATTGCTCTTTTTCAATTTGTTCTTCCTTTTGCAGATTTTGTTGGTAATATGTACCTTCTCCAACATTTAGTATTTCTGTGGTGATACTCTTTTTTCTTCTCATGGTCACTCGTGGACCAAAAGGGCCTGCTGGGGACAGCTGCCCTCAGCTTTCAGGTGTTAGGTGTTTGATAAAGTTTCTGTGTTATTCTCAACATATATTGCGCCTCAGAGGTTCATGTACAATTTCTTGTGCCATATTCCAATCCAATAATTGCAGCTCTTCCGTATTTGAATATGGTCCTCATTAAAGATTAGGTTGCTTTGCTTGAATCTGGTCTCTGATGTCTGCTGGTGGGTGTAGTTGGAAGATATGAAGATGGATGAAGCATCTGAGAAGGTTGCAGTAGAATTGGCTGCACAAGGAGTCATTGGAAAAAGAGTCGATGAGATGGAACCGGGGTTTATGATGGCCTTGGACTACATGATCCAACTTGCCGAAAGGGACCAGGATGATGAGGTACTACTTGAGCATCTGAGCATCAGAATAATACGCATTTAACTGTGTTGAGATACGTCTTCTACTGTTTTCTGAATTGAGTATTCGTGTGCCAAATATTGTTTTAATTGTTAAAGTTGCCTAGTCCTAGTTGTTTGGTAGTCCAATATCTGAGGAGCCTTCTATTTATATCAACACGTAAAGGGGGAATTTATGGTCTCTTACTGGCATTTCTCTCCTTTGAATGATTCTGATGATGGCACAATCTCTTATAGCCTGTAATAGTACTATGGAATCAACTGTGAAGCAGCAAAACACTGACTGATTCTAATTGGCTTTCTTCAGCGTAAGTCTCTGTTAGAGGTGATCAAGGAGACTGTGCTAGCTCATCTAACAAAGAAATGCCCCCCACATGTAAGGACGTTCTTTAACTGGAGAGTATTTGTTGTTCTGCAAATGTCAAAGCCTGATATTTCTGCTTTTGTCTCTAGGTTCAAGTAATTGGCTTGCTTTGTAGAACACTGCAGAAGGAAAGCAGGCATGAACTTTTGCGCAGGGTGGCTGCTGGTGGCGGGGCGTTTAAAGGTGAAAATGGCACCAAAGTTCATATTCCAGGGGCAAATCTAAATGATATTGCAAATCAGGCTGATGATTTGCTGGAGGTAAATAGCAGAAGTAGACAAAGCCTTCTGTACTTTTTTCAATTTTCGCTATTTCTGGGATCTTCCATCATCTGATGTCTTAATTCATCCATTATTGTTGGTATTGTCCTGTTGTACAATGCCCTGCATACATAATCCTTCCATGGACACTCAAGGTGGCCGGGAAATACTTTTTTCTCTTCTTCTAATTCCGTGAAACGCTTCATTCCAATTAATGCCGGGTCAGTGGTGGATATCATGTTGTCTTGCTGTTAAGGCAGAAGGCACAAAGCCAAGCCTTTCAAAAGACTTTCTTTGGAATTTGTAATTCTCACATCAGATTTGCATGGAACTTATCGACTTGCTATTTTTGGAGATCATTCTTGTACAACTACTTTACGTGAATATGCTTTGCTTATTGTTATCTCGTACCTATTCATGAATAATTTCTCTGCCAATATTCACAGACAATGGAAACTCGGGATGTTGTTCCTGACAGAAAATTACTTGCAAGGCTTGTGTTGATAAGAGAAGAGGCGAGGAATATGATGGGTGGAGGAATACTGGATGAAAGAAATGATCGTGGGTTTAGTACTCTCCCTGAATCAGAGGTCTGTTTATCGATACATTTAGTGTTACTCTAAAGTACGTCATGGCCACTTGCTCTGCATACATTTTACTTTTGTACTTTTATCATGTAACCGCTCCTGTTGTTCTTCTTGTCCCGAATGGTGGCTCTGGCATGACTCTTGATTTTTTTGTTGCAGGTGAATTTCTTAACCAAGATTGTAGCATTGAAACCAGGAAAAAATGTACAAGAGATGATAAAGAATGTAATGGAAGGAAAAGATGAAGGTGCAGATAATAGTCCGGAAGATAATAGCGGTGAAGAAGTTTCAGGTGGCATCACCGGAAGGGTGAGGTTCATTCTTTGTATTTTGAAGAGGAACGTTTGGCTACTGACATCCGGCTCTGAAGCATAAATTCTGATATTTCCAGGCAAGTCTTTCTGGACGCAGACCACTTCCTGTACGGCCTGGCATGTTTCTAGAGACTGTCACTAAGGTACTAGTTAATTCTTGAGTACTTGCTCATCATATTATAAAGCAAATTAAATCAAGCTTACTATATAATTCTAGAAAGACTGGTGGGCTAGACAAGCTTGAGAAACATCTCTATATTTACAGATATAATTTTATGAAAATTTCTCAAAAGCTTGAGGGAAGGCACTGAAGACACTAAGCTTGTTGCAGAAGCGTCTTCACAAAGCTAGACCATGCTGGATCAATGTCGATTCTGTCACTGACCTGAGCGTTTCCTTTGATTGCAGGTGTTAGGTGGTATATATTCCGGCAATGTGTCTGGCATCACAGCCCAGCACTTAGAATGGGTAATATTTTAGTGTGTTGATATCCTTTTCACTGGTCAGAAAGAAAAGAAATCCTCCTCCTCCTCCTCCTCCTCCTCTTCTCTCTCTCTCTCTCTCAATTGTGATGGATTCTCAGAAATTGCTTTTGTAGCTTGATCAACTTAGTGGTCCTTTTTTAACTCCTTTATCTTTCTTTCTTGAAAAATTTTGTAAAGCTTGTGTCAGTTGTCTCTCATGTGTTCTCAAAACCCAACCAGTATAGGAAGAAACGATAAATTAACACCGCTAAATGGGGTTGTCAGACTCTTGAGTGGCCATAATTTACTTACGATTCACTTCCTAATTTGGCTTTTGAAATAATTTTTCTCGTCTGTGTACTTCCTGCTAATGCCAGTTGCCTCTTTTCTCTCATCTAGGTCCATCAAAAGACACTTCAAGTTCTTCAGGAAATAGCATTTTAGAGAGCCTCAAGGTACGTAGCTGATTCTCTGTTTCAGTCATTATTGTTCGTCTCAATATAGTCTGAATTGTGTAGAAGTATTAGTAGCGCCATCGTATGCTGTGTTAACAATTCCTGGCTGGGTGCTGTTTTGTAGCTTTTTTAATCTTTACTCTGGACAACTTGCCCATGAAATGTTGTCCCTAATGGGGCAGAGATACTCAATTACACCTTTTCTTTACCTTTTCTACTAACAAGGACATGAATTGCTGCCTTTAGCTGGGCAGAGTACTGATTACTCAGCGATGTGCTTTCCGTGTCTTGTCATAGTGAGCTTAAGATGCCAGAAGTCTATCCAATCGCTCATAACATGACTGCACCAGTTCTCATAAAGTATTGTCCATGTGCTAGCATGTTTTTTAGACTTTTGCAATCTAGTTTTGATTTATTTTTTATAAATTGCAGCACAATGGTTTAATTAAATGGTCCAATTGACTTGAGTTTTGGAAGAGCAAATGAACAAATCAAGATCACAGCATTGGAACTGTAGCATGTCAAATCAGAAGAAGCGGTGTGAACTCACAATTTGCTGTGGCGCTCATCTCTTTCCCCCCATGCTTTATATGTTCACAGCTACAGATGTCATCGATTATTGAAGCACACCCTCCATTGCTATAATCAGCCAGTTACCCTTGAGGGGCTTGACCTTCGATAAAGTTTCTTGCTAGTGCTTTCAAGCCAAGTTTGTTTCCACCATAATGTCAACGGTTGCGCTTAGAACATGGTAATCATCTCTTTCTCTTCTTCTCATGTGCATTCCACTCGAAATCACATCAAACGAGATCCGTACTGTTCAGATCACTAACCAGTTCCTACTGGGACAAATTCAATCAATTTTTGTTTTCAACCGATGTGGTACCACATTGGCAAATTTCGGGTTAGGTTTTACTGTGGGAATATAACTTGAATGATCAGAACGTTCAAGGGTTTCACCGAACCGGTTCGTGGACAGTTGTGTGAATTTCTTAGAGTGAAAGGAAGGGAAAAGATGTCGGCTGAAATCTGGATTGAAACTAACTTAAGGCAGCGGGCAATTGCTTTGTCTCTTTGGTGTTTGTCAAAAAGATATTCGCAGGTTGTTTCCGGGGATTAGACGGCAAGGTCTGAAATTGACTCCTAAATATATATATTTTTATTCCGAGTCATGTTGACTTCTTAATCGCAGGCTGCGCTTTTGAAACTACAATGTAATTATGAAGGCACGTTCCTGAGATTATTTTAAGACCCCGGATATTGACATTGATTCCATAATTAGAAGCTTCTAATAAATTAATTAGAACTAATACGCCGTTCTATTAACCCCCAGAAAACCATGCCAGTTAAATTAGGAAGCCATCATGGACCATGATCTGATATGTCATGGAAAAGCCGGTCATAGCTACTCGATGTTAATCAGCTGCAATTATTTACGGTGAAATTTGGTCAAATTATTTATGAAGGATGGCTGACTAGAGATTAAAAAGATTATTTATTTGGCAAAAGTTCACCCTGACATGTCACTTGGGTCATTCTCTTTCTTAGATTTTTCTCTCATTTTAATTGGATAGACAAGTGCCACGAAAAAACTCACGAGAATATATAGCCATTAAGTCTTTCCCTATGTTTGGAAATGACTTATAATCATTACATGAACATCGACCTGCTCTCACAATCGCTTTTTGTTTAAGACGTAGCCTTTGAAAAAATGGGACTCAATTAATCGCAACGCGTTTGCTTAACAAGAGATCCTTTTAAATGCAAGCGCTCAGCTCATTAAAAAGAAATCTCAGGCCCCTATGAAAAATATCACAAAAGAGAAAAATGGAGAAAAGGAATGACATTATACATGTTCTTAGATATGAGAGATAAAATTCATGGTTCTTTGTATAAATTATTAGAGTATACATCGAAATATCGTATCAAAGTTAGAGATCCGTAGAGGAATGTTCATGTATTTGCACGAAAAACATCACTTTCACGCCATAGATAATTAGCCTATTAAAGATACCGTTCCATACAAGGACGTACTAAAAATCTGTTTACGCCCCAACTGCTAGGAAGGCCATTGGAGACCGAGTTCAATCAAGAATATATTAAGCGAGGGACGTCGGCAAGCACGCGTCGATTCAACGAAAAGTCGGTTCGGGCGTCTCCATTCGACGACCCCCGTGGCTGAGTCAGAGGGCGCAAAACTGGCGGTGGTCCTAAAGCCAGAGAGAGAGAGAGAGAGAGAGAGACGAAATCAATAGAGAAAGAAAGGGAGGGGTCGGGTCGTGACTCCCTCATTTGCTTATAGTTATCTCGACGCTAACCCTTAATTATGAGTTGGTTAGAGAGTCTAATCCCCCGGAGGCTCCCCTTGCACGGCGATTCGCAAGCAAACCCAGGCCCACCACCACGTTCCTCTGCTTTTTCCTCCATTGAAGGGAAAGTCCCTTTTCGGAAAAAACAAATGGAGCACCTTGCATTGAGTGAGGGGGGCTCTCTCTTCTCTTTGCCAATCCATCATGTTCTTTTTCGAGAGTTCTTACCTAATCGAATTGGACTTTTGTGGAAAAGGTTCATGTCCCCTCTCGATCTCTTGTTGAGTAAGTAAATGAGGGATATAGTGTAATTTCCGATAGAGGCATGTAACCAAACCGGTTCTACCTATGAATCGGACTAGACCACCTGAAAAACAGGTTCGGGAACTGGTTCCCATTGGAATTGGTCTGGGAACAGGTTCCAAGTTTTTGGAACTAATTGGAATCGGTCTGGGAAGATATTCCAAGTAAATACCCACCTAAGGACCAAACCGGACTATCCTATTTTGGAATCGGTTTCGGAATCAATTTTATAAGTTAAAAAGCCAAAACCCTAATTTATTTTTCTATTAATTCTAACCTTAGCACATTTTTGTTCTTTATTCTTCCTCGAAATTCTTTGTTAGTCTTTTCTTTTCCCCTAAATTTTTACGGATAAATAAGAAATGGAGTTTTATAATTTATGTTTCATGCTATGTGTTTGAATTTTTTATCGTTTATAATTGTATCTTATGGATTTTTGTTTTTGGCAGATAGAAATTTTTGTTGTTTATCTTTTACTTTGAATTGTTTTGTTACTCATAGCCTTATATGATTTTGCTGTAAAAGATGAACCAAAAAAAGGAACAGAAAAAGAAAATAGGTTCTTGGGTAGACCTCGGAACTAGACTGCAAAAATAGGGTAGATTCTAGAATCGGTTTCGAGCAAATAGGATTAGTTCTAGGGTCCAAAAACTAGGAATCGATCATAACAGGGCAGGGTTTAAGTTCTAGCTTTGGAACCTACTCACTTTAAAACTGATTACCCCTAATTTCCGATGCATTGACTGTTCTCATTATATGTACAATTAATGTTTCATGTCTCACCTCTCGCCTTTGGCCAGTGAGGGTCAATCGAAAAAGTTTGCCAGCCCTCTGTCCAAAGAGAAAAGGTAAAGAAAAAAATAAAAAAAATAAAAAAATAAAGATCTTATTAAAAAATGTCCACTACTAGCATTTATGTTAGCTATTTCAGGCCAAAATTAGTTAGATGGACTTATTTGACAAATTATAAAAATGTTTAGGATTTATAACTAAATTGGTATAAATGTAATGGGTTTAGGCTTTTTTTTTTTTTTTTTTTTTTTTTAATAATGTTCCCTTGATAACAAGTATGTTTGACGTACGATACACTCAGGTTGCGTTGTCATGACGGTAGATATGGACAAGGATCCTTAAAAGTGTCGTTGTCATAGCAAATGCATCTCCATTGCAAAGAAAATATAAAAAAAAAAAGATGGAAATTGAAGAGTGATGGTCACGCCTCATAAAGGGAAGGAGAGTTCTTGAAAATAGCAAATATTGTGAGCTCGTAATGTAAACTTTCATCAACTCGCCTATACATCTCATCTAATATCTGTATCTTTGGCAATAATCCACGGGTGGGCGATTATATGGTTCGGGATATGAATGGATACATATCGTCATATTCCTTAAAAATAAGTCAAAAAAACTTTGGAATCGATATAATAGAATCGTAAAATGATGTTATCATCATTTCACTTCAATTGTATTCCAAACATGAAAAGCTTACATACAATAATAGAGCTACTTAAGTTGCAAAATTTTATAAATTGTATCTAGTAATTGAATTTTATTCTTGATCCACGCTATCTAATGAGAAGCTACAAGAATATTATACGTTTATGTGAACATGAATTAAAAACAATCGTACTTTGGGTAAATAAATAAGACTTGTAATGTAACAATTAAATAAAGGCATAAAACTAATTCAAAATTAAAGTATTTTTACCCAAGTATAGTGTTTTATACACGTATAATTTGCTTTTCTTCAATAGAACGAGTATCTTTCCGAAAGTTCAACAAAAGCGTGGGAGAAGAATTATCTATTGAAAATCATGTGCATATGTGCATTTTATGTAAATATATGAGAATTTTACTAATGGAGATCCATATATAATTAGAAAAATGGATAGAATTACATTGGAATTTTGCACAAAGATTTAAGACCAAGTTGACAAAATTGAAAAGTTTAAAATTGAATTAGCATCCATACAATAGATTTAGAACGACTGTGTAATTTTCCCAATTTAAACCAATACATTTAGAAAACAATTAAGAAAAAAATGTTGCACCATGTCTTGGTTTGGATAATCAGCATTTGGCATTGAATCGAGACTAATGATACTAATAAACTTGACAGTTTATTTTGGTAAGACATTAAATAAATAATGACAACCATTAGTGTGAAGCCACAATACGTTACGCACAACAGGTGTCCTTTCATGAAATTTAGTTATTTAAGTTAGTCATATACATATACAAAAGGGTTCGCTCTCTAGCGAATAGGCCATAACAAAGGTCTTCATCACATTGCATCACTCACACACAATTCATTTGTACATAATAAATGCTTTGTATATTTTGGTAGCCACATTCGCTGATAATAAGACGTTAATTTCTTAGAATTTCCTATGTGAACAATGGCAATTAAATACATTTTAACATATTAACCTCCATCTTCTTCCCGCCAATCCATCATCCTTTCCATCAGAGTACTTTACAAATTCATAGGTTAGTAGGATGAATTATACTCTAAATCCATTTTTTTTCTAAAATTTAAGCATTTTTTTATATAATTCTTCATATGAAAGAGACATGAATAAATAGTTTATACTATTGTTGACGCAAAAAAATATCATCATGGACAATCAATCAATAGCTAGGTCAAAATATTGGTAATTTAGTCAGAAAATTGGTAAGTTAATTAGTCAGCCAACACATAGTCAGAAAATCGACAATTTGGTTAATTATATGCTTAGCCAGAAAATCAGTAACTTGGTTAGTTTTACAAAAATGCCACTTTTAGATCTAGTTTCACTGGTGTCACATTTTCCCGTCCAAATTGCTGCCAAACCTTTTGGGAATCAATCAACTACAGCCTAGGTATTTAAAAACTTATCAATTCAAGTAAAGCAATCACAATAAGTCAACATCCATTCTTGAAACCTAATCATACTAAAGATCAAAAACTCGAACTAAATTAACCAACATCAATCCATCAAGTCTTAGAGTATTAAGTAGGTCAACCTAACTTAACTCCTAAAATTTTTAGTTACCTTGACTAAAGACTTGAACAATTTTAAACCTTGATCACCTTCAAAGTAGAATAAATAAAAACAAAACTTAAGAACTCTCAATCTTTAAAAACAGCAAAACAATTTTGATAAAAAGAAAAAAAAAAGCCTATGAATTTACCTTGTAGACAATTGAAAGATGAGATTAAAAGCTTAAATAACACAAGTGTGGGAATTTGCTTATGTTTGAAAGATTGGAAGTTGAAATTGAAAAGGAAAGTTTTAGGCTTAAAGCTATTGGACGTCAGGGAAATCTAGTTCAGTAAATTTTTGACAATTATCCAAGATGTATTTTGGAGCATATCCGTACCCATCAACAATTACTAGAGCAGTATGTTGATAACCATCTTTCTACACAATCAATGCATATATTAATATCTATTAATTCAAGTGTATAATAAAATTAGTAAACACACATTTTCAATTTATTTCCTAGATTTAATTTAATCCTAATGGAATCACTCTTCAGACGATCACGAACGCAGAAAGTCATCTTTCAAACTTTCTGCACGTCACAAAATTAGTGACTCAATAGAGAGTTCACACGTGCCAACCAAAACTCCAAGCGAAATGTTTATTATCCATATATCCCACATATTTCCAACTAATGAAAAATTCCGAATGTCACAATTAAGTTATTAGGTAAGAAAAGTACATACATTGATATAAGTATGACTGCGCGTATTTATATATAGAAAAAAAAATGTATATGAAATCCCAATGTCAAACTAGACATCATTCTGAGAAAGTTCAATAGAAATCAATTAGGTAAAAAATCACAACATGGTAAACTACAAAAAAAATAAAAGAAGAAGATGAAAATGATTGTTGCAGGATTTGTGATGCCAAGGAATGCTATTGACACATTGTTAAAACCAGAACTGAGAGAAGTTGCCACTACATACTCAATGCAAATCCTAGGGTTATTCTTATTTAGGGGGAAAAAAGAAGAAGAAGGATTGGCTAAGCATTAGATAGCCTCAAATCATGGAGACTGAAAACGAGACCATGCCCACAAATCAACCTTCAATCTCCAAGCTGGAATCAGCTCAAGCTGTCAACATATCAGTAATTTAATCCAGCAATTGTTTATATATATAAATGCTTTCATTTTCCGATAACATGCGTGCATGCCAACTTGACAGTGGTCCATGGCACGGGCGGTCGCCATAGCAAATGATCGCGGAATCCACGTACTGTTTCGGCCAAACATGGCGAATCTAAATGTTTATCTTCGTGCTCTAGAAAGGCCAGGTTGTGAGGCAAGGACAAAGCTTCACAAATATTCCTAATCTTCTCCTGCATCTGATGTAATTTGCGTTAATCAAGGGGGAATATTGTGTCGATTGTCCGTCTTAACCTCCTAATCCAATCTCGGTCGAATCATCATCTATTTACATACTGTCTTTCTCGTCTTTTAAGGATTGGTTGGTTCACATGCCATCTCCATTTCTTTTCCTGTTAAATTGATATAATTGAAGAGAAAATGCATCGCATATAAACCATTAGGATTAGGTCCACAAATACAGGAGAGCGATATATAGAGAAATGAATTACTTGCACGGAAAAAATAAATTGATTCCCTTTGATATATAAAAAGAGAGGATTACGTCCAGAAATTCATGAAGAAATGACAACGACAGTGTATGAGTTAATACTATGTGAGCCGGCCTCAAACCATGGGAAACAATGTGCTGCGCTAAACTGCTAAATCATTACCATCATGGTTTGACAAAACCCTATTTTTACTTTCCATATTGGGAAACGTTTCCAAAAGCAACTTTACCATATATATAGTATATTCCGGCCTATGCAAGTAATCACCCCAATCTCGTTTAGGTGCTATTTCATTTTATTGTCCGCCTAATACACCTCTCTGATTTTCCAATTATCGTATCATATTTCACTCCCAAAGGGTGACCCTTTTTCTTTTTAGCAATTATCTTGAAATTAATTAAAATTATATTGATGATGAAAGTAAGCTCCCTCAGTAAAGTGTCCTAAATAATCCAGCAAAGTCAGCATATCTTCTTTTTTTCATTTATTTGCTGTTTTGTATAGTCTATATGAAGATATAGTTTTGTCATGAAAAAAGAGAGCATATACTATAACATCATCTCACAGATGAGTAGGAGAAAATACTGCCTTGACATGTTAATTATCCCGATGATAATTAGATGAGTGAGCATGAATAGCCATGATGAGCAAAAGAAAATATCCACAACTTTAATAAGCTTTGTGGTTTGATATAAGCAACCCAAGAGGTGAAACTATGATCAATTAGGTTATTTAGTGATTACATTGGAGAGCAAAAGCTTCTTTCGACCCTAACTAATCCACAAGTCATTATCATGAATCGCCATATGTCACAATGAATACACGATACTCAATATGATCCACGTGTCTGGTACTTAGAAATCGTTCTCATTACTACTCATTTTCTTGGTACAAGAGAGAAGAGACGTCTCACGTCGGAGGGGCCTGAATCTTTTTCCATTTGAAAATTGCCTAAGAGAATTAGATGCCTAAAGGAGGTGGTTAGCTAGGGTGAAGGGCTTAACAAAAGGTATTGATAGATAAGGCTAATGAATATAAATATCATCAAGTGAGGTTTAGCTTAAAGGTTAAATACCATTATAAGAGAACAAAATGAGTCAAGAGGGGGGGTCCCACAATCCACGAGTGGGGCAATGGAACCATGTGCACTCATATGGTGGTTGGCCCTTTGCAGGCCCACATCTTCCTCCCTCACTTTAACACCCCTAAATGCTAAGCTGAAAATGAAAGAACCAAACCCACATAATCCTATTATTGTAATGTGTTCTTTTTATCGTTTATGCGAGTCTGCGTGAAGTTTAATTTTACAAGACTTGTCTTATCTATAACGTACACATACATGAACTCAAAAAAGAGAATTCTAAATTTAATTGATAATGTTAAGAAGAATAAAATTTTTCAAACGTCTAAAACTATCAATAAAAAATTACATTTCTCACATGTAAAAGAAATATTCTTATGTGATCTCATAATTTGATTCCCCAAACCCCATCCTCCTCCTGTCACACCTCCCATTTTCCATCCCTCCCGCTCCCTCTCCCTCCAGCCCTCCCTCTCTTCACATGTTTTGTGGTTCCTTCAGAAACATCCCCAACCACATCTCTCTCTCAAGATACAGTGTGTCAGAATTGTCAGAACTAAATTCTCCTCTTATACTTGAGACTTTTGAGTTCTGGAGCAAATTGGCCCCTCTGTGTCAGAAGAAGATCTCTCTTTCATTCCCCATCTGTTTTCTGCTTTCTCTTTGTCGTTTGATCCAATTGCCAAAAGGGAAACCCTACAGAAGAGAAAAAAAAGCCATAAAAATTCCACATTATACGACCCCAGAAACCCTAATATTTCACCACAAAAACTCTCCTTTCCAGGCCTCAAATGAAGAATCCTCAGACATCACCCACAAATCCTGGTTCTTTGAGATCTAGGTTCACTCAAGTCTTTCTTCAATCCTTGCTCAGGATAAGAAAGCGCAACCCCACATCGTCCTCGTCATCTTCTCATGGGGAATTCCTAAAACGATGCCGTCGAGTCAAAGTCGCAGCCTACGTTTCCATGGCTAGAGCAGTTGGGACGAGGAGAGCCTGGAGCCGTGCGACCCTCTGGAGGGCCCGGAATGGTGAGCGTCAACGCAATCTTCTTTACGGGAGATGCTCGAAATCTAATTCTAGAGAAAGATCTCTTGGAAAGAGGAAGAGGAAGAAGAAGAAGAAGAAGAAGAGGGATAATGAAGAGCACAGTTTTGGGCATGCAAAGAAGCTCCAAAAGCTCGTGCCTGGGGGCGAAGCTATGGACTTTTGTTGTCTTCTGGACGAGACTGCTCATTACATCAAGTGTCTGATCACTCAGGTAAAGGTGATGAGAAGTATTGCGGATTTTTATTCCCTCTGAGTCTTACTCAAACCGTGGAGAGAAAAAAATACTGGTAAATGAGACCAAGATATGAGTTATGCTACATAATGGGTGGGAACTGATGGTAAGTGAAGAAAAGAAGAGGAAAACTTCCAAGGTGCATGATTACAAAATAGAACCTGGGAAATAAATGAACTGCTGTATTGTAATAAATATCTGTTACAAGTGAATACCCATGTTTGTGCAAAAAAAAAAACGGGTTTCTAGCAACTGTCTGTATATTTAAAAAGTTTTTCAACAATGGTCTGTAATTCTCTGTAAGTGCTTCTGTGTTTTTTTATCCCTCTCTTTTTATTTTTTAACTTTTTGCTGATGGGCTATGGTGGACAATTAATTGCCGTGTCAATTAATTGGAAGATATCCACTTAATTTTTTCTTTCTAACTGTACCTTATGGACTGATTTCTATTCAAGAATTGTATAGGAATTACTGGAATCAGTAAGAGCTCATCAAGGTGAGTCTATGAATAAGGTATGATGTTCTGGGGAACAAGAATCTTCAGGTCCTTTAATTGAATGAAAAAAGTTTACGGGAACAAATAAGAGATGAAATATACTTCCAATTTGCTAGTAGAGAGAATCTGGTTATAGAGACAGTGGGGTCCAAGCAATACATGATTGTGTTCCCTATCTCTAGGAAATACACCCTTGCATGTCTCACCAAATTTTCCATGTTTTAGGGTTGTCACCTCTCAAGTCACCTGAATTCTGCTTGCAAAATGATTCCTTCATAACTCACACCCCCAAAAACAAAAATTCCTTCCCTTAACATTATTGTTCTCGATCCCTCTCTGTGTGATATCCTAAATATTTTTAGGAAAGGATACTATGAGGAGTTCCAAGACTAGTCTACAAAGTTGGAATTTAGAGTGAAGTAATTGACTGTAAGTGGTATTTTTAAGCAAATGGGTCATATTAAAAGTTGGATAATAGTCTGCCACATGACTTTGGAGTTTTTTTATATACCCACTATTTCTCAAAAAATTGCATGGGTTATAGCATAAAAGAAATTTCTTCTTCTTCTTCTTCTTCTTCTTCTTCTGCATCTGAAAATTTGGAAAAATGAGAACTTCTGATCACTAGACTACAGATTGTAGAAAGCCTCTATAGTGAATCTGCGTTAGAGATCTGCACTTCCCCACCAGGAACAGCTCAAGAGGAAATTAAATGTTCATAGAGACTCAAATCCTTACAGGAAGACATACTGCCTTCATAATTATTGTTCCTATAAGAATGCCCCTAGATTTAAAACCTTGTCAAATCTCTAAGCATTAGCAAAAGCAATAAACAAAATAATACTTCATCCATACAAAGTAATTTGTAGCTAGTACTCATGGTTCAATGCTATATGCTGGTGAATTTCGCTAACAACAGCATTGAGTCACAAATTTAACCCAATTTTTAGCATAAAAATACATTTAACAATTTGAGTTATTCCCTGGTGTTGATGAAATAAAATTTTCACAGGCCTATTAATAATTGACATAAATTTTTTGCTTCAAAAGTTGAAGGATAGAGGTGAAAAAGGCCCTTTCAATTTTGCTTTTTCCAGGAATTGTACCTTCATGTTACTCCATCACAGATCAAGTGTGTTCGTTTCTTTCCTCTCGAGTCTCAAGCTGGAATGATATGAAGATAAGATTTTCTTCTGTTTTTTGGGCCAAAGAAGATTAGATGTTCTGAAACGCACTAATCTGCATTGAAATCCATTTTTACAATGAACATTCACAGCCAATCTATGTTTTTATTCATTTTCTTTCTTTTCGAGGTCATCTTTTTATAAGGGATTCAGACCAGGAGAATCAGTTGGTGAATCATGTTTTAAAGCCCTTTCGGGTACATGCTTCAAAGCTGGAAAATGATTTTCTTTTTATCCATTTGTTTTCGAATGATATTATGAATCTTTTAATAATCTTAACAAAAATTTAGTTTTACACTTCGAATTCATTTGTAACCTTGAGTCACAAAGCAAGTGGCAAATGATACTTTTCCTCCTATTCTATTTTCCGTTTTCATTCCTAAAGTCACGTTTCCCTTTTAAATGATCTTAAAACTACATATTTTGCTCAATAGTAATTTATGTAGAACCTTTGGAAATGCTTTTTAAAAAAAATATAACTAGCTTAAATCTTCATTCTTTCTACATGTTATTCTAATCAAGATTTCTTTTTGGAGGACACTGAATGATGCAGATATTTTTGGAAGGGGATTTTACTGTGTGAATTACCGAGCATAAATTTTGTAGTAGAAGTTGTAGTAATATTGAAATGAATCCATGATCTATGTGCAGTTTGAAATTAAATTAGCCACTAATAGTTCAATATTATACAGCATAAACTTTAAAGGTTTTATAATTCTATTTGCGATCGCCAAAATATTTCCATGCTAAATCAAGCCTTTCTCTAAGCTGTCAGAGAATTTTGAATCTTAGTAGAGTTAAAAAATGGAACAAATTTTTTTTCTAAGAAATGCAGAGTTTATAGCTAGAATTAATGTGAGGAACAAAATGTTTGATGACCCAATGCTTCCGTAATTTACATGTTAGGAACTTAAAAAGAATTTGTCGTTCATGAGAATTCTGAAGATGCTAATTATTTAAAACCCACTTTAATATGAATTCACAACTGTGCTAAAGATTTTATAATACTTCACTAATAACCTGTCGTAGGAATTACAGTGAAAATTACTATTGCAGGAATTAGTAGTTCATTTTCACAAATTTATGTGAATGCGGTTGAAAAATTTGATAAGACATTGGCTATAGTCGAGACATTTCGTTTGAAAAGTGTGCGTAAAAGGTCCGATTTCGAACTATTAATCAAATGCTTTTGTGGGCCATGAACAATGATTATTAGAGAATTCAGACTTAGCAGAAAAAAGACAGTAACCTCAGTCCTTTACGATGGATCAGATTGTGATTGAAGTACCAGTTAAGTCCAACATGTTATAAGCGTACGTGCATATTTGGTGTGAATGTGATTGGTTTCTAGACCTGGGAAACATAGATCAGCTTGGAGTTAGTTGTCATGCAGATGTTTCCACCCGATCCAATCTTTCTCGGTGGGGAAGTGAAAGCAAAATAATTTTTCGTTGGATGCCAATTTTCCATAAAATGTCTTCGTCATTAGGAAAGGGAAAGAGGAAATGAGGAGATAGCAAATAATAATTTCTCAATAAATCCCTAAATTAAAAATCGCCTCTTAATTTTCTCGAACCGAAAATGGTTATTTGAAGTTTGATATATCATGGAAAATATTTTCTTACGGAAGATCACAGATTAATCAAGTCATGGTGATTTTCAACTGTATGCTTAGTTCACTATCCAGCAGCGAGAACCGTGTACATTGCAACACTGGAAAGTTTTTGCAGGTGACAATTTTAACGGGGACCCGCTTCCCCATTGTCAATACTTATAGGCGTAGTTTGGTCTATAATGATATAACATCAGGTCAGTCATAATAGTTATTTACTTTAGTTCATTGTGAATCTGCGGGCAGTTAAGTCGATGCTGGATGCTCAAACTAAAATTACCAGTAGCTGTAGTAACTACAGCAAGCCCAACAGACTGGATCATGTCATTTGTGGTCATTGCAATGAATATTGCAAGTGTGAAGGGACATTACAAATGAACTTATGCAGCATGTGATGGAGGCTACTGTACACTATGCAGCGTGGTGTTTGGATTGAACAATGTAATCAACCTTAGGATAAATAAGCTCTGCAAGCAACCTATTGCAAGTCATACTTGCACTCACTTCGTATCCAAACAGATAGCAAGCTTTATTCGTGTCTGAAACTCATTGCTTTCAGTTGAATTGAAACATTGGAATCTTAAAGTTTATCATTGGTTTGCACAACATACTGAACATATGTGCAACATTTCGAAGATTCAGCTCGGACTGTTGCTGAATATACACTTGTTTTGGCAGCTAAACCATCCTGATGACTATATAACTTTGCCCTCGAACTGACTCGTATGATGAGTAGTGGCGTCTAGTCATAGATTCGAGCACTGGTGCCCCCAGAAAGAGGCTAGACAAAGACCTGAGATGGCCATGGCAAGGCCTGAGTGGTGCAAGGAACCATGTTATGAGAAGCCTTGTGAGAGGGAAATTCTGCATTTCTGTGTGCCCATGACATTGTCCTGCTCACTTCTTCTTGCCTGTGAAATGAATAGGAAAGGAGGCTCAGAGAAAGAGGAGTATAATCGAACAGAACTTGTTTGCTGCCAGGATCTAAAATAGGCCCGAATTTGGAATTAGGCTGCTTCATATTTGTCAACTACATGTGCAGCAGTCTCACTCGCATTCATGACTTCTGTCCCAGAGCAAAGATTCCTGGGACCAATAGCATAAAAGGGAAATCCACCGCAAGAGAATAAAACAGACCCTCTACTAACAAAATTCTGGTCAATTTATCATAAGGGGGATGGGGCACAATCCATATTCAACGACCCACGTCAATAGCACTGTCACCACTGGCTTCAGATAAGTAGAACAGCCTGAAGAATCGCATAAAGTATCTTCAATGGAATTTTTTGAGCAAAATCATTTAGTAAGTCCAGATTACAGTTCTATTTGATATTCACTTTAATTAGACATTGCAAGTGCATCAATCAGCTCAGCGACAGACCCGGTGAGAAGGCTGATTAGAAGAGTGAGAATGGTAACAACTAATCCAATCATGGTGACGCTGGTGAGCAGATTGCTCAAGGCAACATCTCCTTTACTAGCAAAAGTTGCATAGCTTAGTAGCTGAGCCCCTAAAACACAAGTATTGTGAAATTCCCTAGCAATTAGCCTCCAAAGGCTACAGCCGGTTTCTGCACGCACAGCGCGATGAACCCTTGAGGCAGGGGTACTAACGGTCTGAAGTAGAAGGAAATGTGAGTAATTTAGAACCAGCTTCAACATCTCGAAAGCCAGATTAGACAGTGATGTAAAAGTTTCTAATATTCGTGAAAAAGACAGTACCTTCAAAAAGCTAGAGCAAGGTCACCAATGGAGAGCCTAGTTCCTCTCGACGGCATAATCCACCCAAGAGCAGGTGCATACAACTCAACACCCCGTAGAAACTCGAAGTTCACGCTGTTATGTTGTTGCTCGGAGATTGAGACACGAGCAATTGCAAAGTTGAGGTCGAGCACTTTGATGATATTTTCTGCTCGAGTTCAAGGGTGAATGTCAATACTCAATTTCAATTAAACAATCCATATCAAACAATACATTAGAGCCGCAGTTAGGGTAGTACTTGCCAAAAGTAGTGGTCATGATTATTCAACCAACCCGGAAATTATGCAAACATTGTTTGTGACGTAAAGCCCAGCACTATCATGAACTAAGTGAGCTACCCCAAAAAATTTTCGGAACCCAAAAGTTCCTGAAAATAGAATAAAGTAAGTCCTTAGAAGGCCCATTTGCCTTTTCTTCTCACCAATCCCTTTCCTCGGACAAACATAGCAACGACATTGATCATGCGAAATGCGGGTACCAGCAACATTTTGTGGTCTCTTTGGACCGTGAAGAAGAAGAGGAAGAAGGAGCAAGATTAAGCAGGCATTGAATGCTCGAAATTGTTTTGGTGGGGGCTAAGCTTTATCAAAGTAGGAGGTTTCGATAGGTAACTTTGCGGTGAATGTGCATGAGAGAGAGCGAGGGTGAGAGAGAGACGGAATGAAGAGAGGCCATTCCCTTAGAAGGTGGCACTTTTGCGGGTGGCGGTGGCGGTGGCGGTGGCAGTCGGTGTTGGAAGAGGCGGTGCTACCAGGTTGAGTGGCGGCCTTTGGCGCCAGTGTGTAATTGGAGAGAGAAGCTAATCATTGAAACTACCGAGAAATTACAAATATTTACCTTATTTTTAGACCTAATTCCTATTTTCCCCCCCTCCAAATTTCAAGTTGCGCACAATTACCCAAAGTACCGTTAGACCATGCAACAACTTCACTGTTACTCTAATATTTGACAAAAATTCAATTCCTTGACTTGCATGTGATGTGATCGCGGAAGTAAAAACCATTTCGACTATCCTTTATCATCCATAATTCACGTGATTTATAGTGGTTCTGAAGTAATACGGCGATCCCAACAAAATTTCAGGGGCTAATACGACAAAACCGGAGGGGGAGTGAAACCCGGTCAGAGGTAAGGGGCGATCTCTAATTTGACATATTCGGCACTCTACACTTATAATGAAATCGAAATTTCTCGCAGAAAGATACGCTACAGAGATGGTGGAGCTAATGATCAATCGCGAAAATCCAAAGCAGAGGATCTCTCTGTTTCTCACCCTCTTTTGGGTGCTTGATCTCAATGCCTAGTGTGCTCAGATGCCAATCACATCGGGAGCACTTAATCTCCCCGCTCTAGTTTCCAATAAGTCGGCGATAATGATTAAGATTGGATCGGTGGCGTTGGATTCCATGTGTTCCTAGTGGCGCATTACCATCACGAATTCTCACCCACGATAAGAAGGGCGATTCTTGCAACAATTATTGGACACCATTTGACTGATTTGGAAAATCTGTGGCGACCCACCACAAAGTTACTGCATATTTTTCTCCCTCTTTTTTTCCAGAATGTATGGTTCGAGGAAATCTCAGAGTTTCTTGATCTGAAGGGATGGTGGAACAAAGGAAAGATGAAAAAGAATAACAGGACATTGGGGGACACCGTGGCGAAAGATGAAAGCATTTCTCTGGAGGGCCAATTTCGGTTACTAGACATTTACTTGAATGGATAGAACAGTGAGGATCGAGTTCAGATGCTCGTGTAAGGACATGGCGAGTCGTTTGGAGTCTTACTACTTCAGTTGTCATACAGCATCATGTTCCCTGTAACAGCTGTAGTTGCTGGTCTAATAACAAGTAGCATTATGTTGCTTCTAGACAAAAAGAAAGGTTGCTGTCATGTGGATCGCTGAAGCTCCTGTTGTGCTTTGACATGAAGATGCAAAACTGAGTGCTCGGACGAAACATACATAATGGATCACATGCAGTTTGGCCAATAAGGCATTCTTAGCTGCAATAATTCGCAGAGACAACAATCTCTGCTAACTGTTCGTCTCAATCACATGCATCAGAAGACCATCGTGCAGATCCCCACTATGATGCAATCCACTAACAATGATATAGGAGCGATAACCACCCTAATGATGCAGCATCAGCAGCATCTCTCTTATGCATACTCGATCTTCTCATAGATAATCCTTTCTCAAACGTGAGCATACAACATATTTATCCTAGTGAAGCAGAGCTCAATGGACAATAAGATGATACACTCTTGCACCGGTCTTAAAATAGTATGAGTAGTGATCGTCATGATCAAGTTTGCAAACTCAAACTGCTCTTTATCTTCTGGAATCAGCTCAGCAGAATTCCATCAAAAAGCTTTTGAAAGCATCAACACTGCCTTAGGTTAAATCTCTTTTCCTGCTATTCCTTCCGGTTACTGATTATAGTTCTTGCACGTTACATAACACCAAATAGGAACAACCAGAACTTTCCGAAATATTCCACTAAAGAAAAACATCCATCTTTGCCACTAGTTGTCTATGTTTCACTCTGAGGCATTTTGCCTTTGCTCTTTCTTCGTTCTTGTTTTGTTTTGTCAATTCTCTTTTTTTGCATGCAGCTGGTCGCAACAATGTCTTCAAGCAAGAAAACAAAAGCATGAAGTTTATTGACAGTGCTGAAACTGAGAGAAGATGGCCTATAAAGCTTGTAACAAATATTGGAATTGGATCAGCGATAGAATCAATCATCCTATTCACAGAAATATATAACATTGTTAATTATGTGTCCAAGGGTGTCCCCTATATATCACCCGAGACTGATCACTCAAATATTTAGGGGGAATTACACAGGACTTATCAACTACTACAATTTTAAGATCCCTGGACTTCAGTTAGGAAAAGTTGATGCAAAGGTTTGCCGAGTTCCAGAAGGTCTTCCAATAACTGCAGGTGGATCTTTTACCTTTGGAATGAAGAAACACTATATCTACTAGGACATACTAGTCATCCAAATTTATTCAGCACTCATCCAGAATAAAAGTCTTCAATTTGTCTCATCTTCAGTCTGATAAGATTCTCCTCATACATCTTTTGTTACAAAGCAAAAACTGAGAAAAAATGTCCAGAAAAGCGAGTGATGGAGGAAGCAAATAGTAATTGAAAACATGTCTGAAACTGAAGTCAAGAAAAGATTTAGTGGCAACATAATCCAATAGTAGTACCACAACATAGAGGTAACTCAGATGGAGAATAATGTTAAAAAAATATCAAATTTGCAGATAAGAAGCTGCACCACTGTAGAAAACAAGATACCGATGGATTGTAGTTCGACTGCTGTTTTCTCGTCCAGTTACAGACCTGAGACCAGATTTTTTTTTTTTTTTTAAAGAGAAAAGATGCTAAGAAGAAAATCTACACGAGAGATATACATTCATGATCACTTTTTCAAAAACCTTTGCTCAAAACTCTCCCATATTTGAAACTCCGACCAGAGTTTTCACCTGAGCATAAGAAAGTGAACACGAGTCACTTAATAGAGATCTCACATGGCATTGCAGAGTTCACCATGATACCCTCTAAAGATCATACAGCAGCGAGAACTCAAGAACACAATGCACAAAAATTCATGTATCAATTAAGGAAAATGGGGAACAGGTATTGCAACGGATGAGCTAAATTTTGAAAATACTGAGACTGGACAGAGATTCTTATTTTGATTTCTTCCGCTAGGGAGGCATGTGTCTTTAATAAAATGCTTATACTATAAGAAGAGACCTCAAGGTATCGATCGTGACTATACCGATAACTCAACAAATTGAACAAACAAAATGAACATTCGCAGAGCCTTTTCACCTGAAATAATCTCACTCGGTGCTCCAGTCTCCCTTTATCTTTTCCTTGGTGGGACACTGGTTATTATGGAGTTGGCACCTGAACTACTTTTCCTCTCAATCATCCGCCATCATTCTTTAGACTGGAGCTAGGCCATGTAACATGCACACTCCGCACTATTCGAAGGAAAAAGCAAGCAGCAAGCACACTGACTGAATTAAAGTGCAGGACCTCCTAAAAACCAAACTCGCCGTATTGCATATACAGGGGAATTGGGATTCGAGCAATCCTGGAGCTGAGCTATCTCACATCTTCGATGATCACATTCTCTTCGCACGCTTACAGAACTTCCCTCGCGAAATGCCCCTGATCAAGTCGATATCGCAGCTTCCCCGATTGACCCTGCTTATAGAAAGAAAAAAAGAAAAAGAAAACAGGGTTTCAATACAAGGGGACAGACGTTATCAAAAGCTGCTAACTTTAAACGCGGAAGACACTCATATAATAAGGACTCCCGACCCACGACAAACGATCATAGCTTAGATGGATTCAAACATCACCTTGATTAAATAAATTTTCCTGCTTTCATGAAGGCCAAGCTAAATAAAATAAAAAGAATTCCCCAATACCACAAAAGCTAGAATTTTCTTTTTTTGGGTCGGTCACAGAAGCCAGGAATTCGCAAGCAACAGTTTTGGGATTGGAAAAAACGCGTGATCGAGCTCAACTGAGCTTGGTAATGCTCAAACAACACTTGAAAGAAGCCTGGCGGAGAAATTTCAAAGCACGACCTTTCACCAAATCCGCATTCCACGCTCCTTAAAAACACAAATTTCGGCTCGAACAAGCAACGTATATTGAGAAAAGCAATAAAAAAATTTTTAGAAAAATCACAGAGACACCCCAGCATTTCGTGGAGGAATTCAGCTGGTGCGCGAATTCTGAAGAGCAAGCAAATTGTCAATTACGCAAACCGTCGAAACGAGCAGAGGAAAGTAAAGCAGAGACCTCGGACACGGCCTCGGCGATCAGCTCCCCGTCGCGGAAACCGCCCATCTCCTCCGCCCTCACCGCGGTGCAGTCCGGCGGCGTCTCGAACAGCGATAGCGAGAACTGCTTGGAGACCACCCCGACGTCGAAGTAGATGAGGCCGGAGCTGGGGATGTCGACCCTGATCCCCTTGACGGGGAACCACAGGAACAGCTCCTGCGCGGAGATCCCGGACAGCGCGCCGATCTGGCCGTAGCTCAGCGTCCCGGAGACGTTCCGGTCGTAGTGCAGCTCGCTCTCGAACTTGGCGTTGCAGGCCCGATCCAGGTACACCTCGAACCGCCCGTCGGGGTCGATCCTGAACCCCGTCACCCCCTTGGGGAGCAGCCCCATCGGGAGGCCGTGGGACCTGAGGACTTCGTAGATGGACGTGGCGGCGAGGGAGTGGAGGAACGAGACGAGGAGGAGGAGCGCGGGGAGGGCGAGGTGGAGCATGGCGTCGGCGATCGCGGGTCGGGGCGGGGCGGGTCGGGTCAGGGCATGTGGCGCGCGTCTCCCGCTGCTGCTGCCGCAAGCAATGGCGGTGCTCGAGGTTTTGCAGGGATTTTTGCAGAGGAGAGAGAAAGTAGAGAGAGAGAGAGAGAGTGGAGTGAAGAAGGAGACAGTGATGACAGCTTGAGTACAGATAGGATCAAGAGGAGCTTGTCAATTATTGGTGGTGACCGGTGGGCGCGGGCCCCACCTCCGGACATCACAAAGCGTGCCGTGCTGTCGCGCGCAGCAACGTGGGATGATGCCCCCAATCCCCACCCCCAGCTACGGGCCCCCGCCCCCAATCCGGGGCCGCCAAGTGTCGCGATCTCCCCGGTTCTCGCCGTGATTTCGAGGGGGCCCGGGCGGTGACGTGGACCGGGGGGCGGAGCACGCTGAGTCGGACGGTGATGACGTGGACGGGCGCGAGAAAAATCGTGAATCGGTGGGGCCCGGGAAGGGAAGGGTGGCTTCTCTCTTCTTTTTTTTTTTCTCCCTTAAATTCCACGTCGGAAATATTTTCTCGAGATCGAGAGAGAGAGAGAGAGCTGGGGGGAGACAAAGCATGTGAGAGGTGGGGAGGAAGCCGTGGCGTGATGATGATGATGATTTTGTCTTGACACGAATAATTAAGGAAAGACAACAATAATTCAGACCGGTCTTAATTTGTCGCGAGCCCAACAACAAGACTAAATGCGTGGGGGCGATGCCTTCGTTCGTTCGAACGGGAAGGGAATGCGTCCGTACGGCCCTCGTTCAACGCGTGGGATTAGACTTACTGAGTTCTTCTCTTTTGGGCCTCGGCCGAGTCGCTGGATCGATCCGCATTCATTAGCGACGCTACGAGGAAGATCAATGCGAATGTTGCCCACTGTGGGGGGCCTGATAATAATGATTTTAATGAGATTTTTGGTTAGGCGTGATTAGGCGTGATTAGGCGAGCCGAGGAGTATCGTGCATTGGGGTGGTGACATGTGGGAATATGTACGCGTGTTGTTGGCTTGTACAGATACGAGTATTCCGCGACATCGAGCTCCATTGCCGATTTGAGAACACAAATGTGGATAAAATGGCAATCGACTAGTGATGGATGTGATACGTGCATTATCTTCGATTGTATTTGTTGTCTAGGTTATTCATACCGTTCATTGTCTTTCGCTCAATTTTCAAATTTAACCACCGGATTTTGCAATCAAAATAATTATGTGAAAAATCGAGAGGAGATTGTGTTATGAAATTTAAATGATTTATTAAACCATTTATGTTTCAATTTTTTTTTAAATAATTGTCAGTGATCCTATTAAATTATATTAAGTGTAACATAGTTGATTATCGAGAAAATTACCAAAAAGTCTTGAAGATATCACATTTATGTTGATTTAATTATAAACTTTTTAATTTGGCCAATTCAACTATAAATCTTTTGATATTTATGATCTGTCAATTTAGTTATTTTGATTAATTTTAACAAGAAATCGCTAATATGAACGTCGGAAGTGTCATATAAGATATCACTTTTTATAATTTTTTAAAAGATTTTATGAATTTCTAATAATTTTTTCTTTTTTCCTTTTCCTTCTTTCCTTTTTGTTTTCTTTTTCCCCATAAGTTTGGTAAGGGTTGTTGATCGACCCTTGCCGACCCCAGGTGAGATTGGTGACCCTTCCCGGACATTGGGTGAGGGTTGTGACCCTCATCGGGGCTCAATAGAAACAAAAGGAAAAGAAACAAAGAAAAAAGTAAAAAAGTGAGGAAAAAATAAAATAAAAGAATAAAAAATTATAAACGCTATTTACATCAGTATTGTTTGTGCCATATAAGATAATCGGTGTTTGCTTAAGCAGTTTCTGATCAAAATTGACTAAAATGATTATATTAGTAAATCATCAAAAAAATTATAATGATATTTATCAAATTAAAAAATATTTATGAACATAAACACAATAGGCTTAAAACTTTTTTGATAATTTCTCATGGATTATCGTGCATTCAATTCAACTTCTATTTCCTTCAAAATCAACCTTATGTTCACAAGTTTATATAATTCACATTGCTGTTGGGGTCACATCCCCTAGTCCTTTTTTTTTTTTTCCCATTATTTTTATCAAACCTTTAGTCCTTTCAATCAGCCTCAATACTCACTAAGTTTTGGGTCGATGTTCCCTCGCATGACTGACAAGCCCACTTGTCCCGGCAACGAGTCCATTAGATCGACAACAATAATTCACCACGTTACAATATTTCAGGAATCAGAGCCAAGATCACCCCAGTCGTACGAAGAAGATCCCTGCCTTTAACTCATTCCCATTGTTCAAGGCTCGATATGATTGATGGTATGAGCAATTCAACCGATGAAGTGAACATTGATGCCAAAGCACAGGCTAGGGTCGTGCAATAAAATGGAAAGACAGCTAAAAATGACTCGTCCATCGGAATCCGAAGAGCATCTTGAGGTACCGGTGCTCGACAGGACGTGTTCGGTGTCGCTGGGGCGGGGCTTTGGGTGCCGATAAGAGCATTGTGAGTGAGCTCGTGCTTAAGTGGGACATCAAAATGGGGGAATGTAAAGATTGAGATGCTTAAGTGGGCATCTTGGGGTACTAGTGCCTACGGAGAACATAAAGTTTTGACGGGACGTGTTTGGTGCCGCTGAAATAGAGTTTTAGATGTCGGTATAAGCAATGTGAGCTCGTAATCAAGTAAGACATTAAAATGCCGGAAAGCTGTTGATAGGTTGGACTAATCGATCGGTTAAGACCCTTTGATCTATTTTCATGTGCCCCCTTTTTGGAGATTAAAAGCTAACCCCAATCACCATGATTAAGATTAGCAAGATATTTGAGACAGGATTTTCTTATCTAGACTCTTGTTTATGAATAAGATGTAATAATAACCGTTGAATTTTATGAGAATCGTGTGAAACTCGTATATAATTAACGGTTGTGATTGATCCCCTTCAAATTTTCTGCCTACCTCTTGCGAAACGGCCCAAAACTTGCCGAATGATCAGTGGTCGTTCCGACACTGGTTGGGCTTGATCTTAGCCCAAAGAACCGAACAAAACAAACGAGAAGCGGTCGTGGGATGAAATGGGTCTCATGGGCCGGGCCCTATATCAGGCCCATATGTTGCTTCATCTCGTGGCTTTGCCGGTTGCGTACTGCGGACTGCGACGGATCTCCTGTCTTTTCGTAGTCCTCTATCTTTCTTTGTAATATAATTAACCCAAGAATCTTTACAATCAGTGGATGATAATTTACTCTTTTTTATCAGTCCGAAGGCCATCAAAATGAGAGAACGTGTGGGGGCATATGATACAAAAGATCCTCACATAATATCTAAACTTTTAATTTATTTAATGTGATTTCTAGATTTTTAATATAGGTTCAATTTAATTCCTATGTCATCTTTTCACAAATCCAATTTTAAGGATGACATGAAATATTTTCATATAATTCATAAACTAAATTGAAGATATTTTGAAAGTATAGGGATTATATTAAATAATGTAAATATTTAGAAATTATATTGTATGTTAGGACAAAACTTAGGAACTAATTATGTCGTTTTCCTAAGATGTTACTCTCATGCTCGACGGAACAACGAAAGGATCTCAGTCTTCCTTTTTACTGTCTCGGGGCGCTCTCGCTTTCCTGATTTTCAGGCAGCAGTTCTTGCCCACTGTCGAGTGGGAACTCAGAATCGCTCGTGGGGTTCCGCAAGCGGAATCGCTCCGGAAATCTTTTCCACCCGCCATGATTGCTGCGCGCGTACCAGTTCCTGCTGGAGCCCCACCATTTTCATTTGCGGAAGAAAAAGGGTCGTAAAGCTACCGCTGCTTTCCACCTCGCGGGGTCTCTCTCTTTCGAATTTACATGGAGCTGCGCGAAAGGACCGGCGGGGGGGCCCACCTCGCGGCTGGCCGCTCTGAAAACCCAGTTGTCGCCATTCCTGCCCCTTCCTTCTCCGTTCTCTCTCTTCTGCGAACTCTTGCTGTCTCTTTGTCTCGTTCTCCACCATCCCTTCACTCGCTCACGCGACTTCCCATTTCCTTGTCGGTGAAGAGGGGCTAAAGCCCATATCCTCCGTCCTTATCCATGCGGAAGAGGGCGTCGCAAATGCCTTCCGGCGAGGCCTTCTCCTCCTCCTTTACCTCCTCGTCCCTGTTGTCGGCAATTCTGGTTCTTGGGTCGTTGAGCAGCGGCTCGGCGGGAGACCCTTTTGCGTACTTCGACTGGACCGTGTCGTATCTCTCCAGTTCGCCCCTTGGATCCAAGCAGCAGGTCTCTCTCGCTTCTCCGTTTTACTCGCCTTCGGCTTTCGTTCCGTGCTTCGCTAGTTGAAGATCGACCGTTAGTTAGTTTCTTCTTTTTCCCGCTCTTTCTCGCTGTTGCGATCGAGGAGGTAGCGCTGTTACTAAGCTGCTGATGGCGATTTGCTAGGATGATTTCTCTTTTCGTGCTGAATGATGAGTGATTATGTGGCTTTGCGTCTCCTGAATTGTACTTTGCCTCCCAGGAAAAAGCCAATGGTATTCATTTTTGCTCGACTTCCAGAGACTGCTCATAGTGTAGCCAAGCTAATTTCTTAGTTTTGAAGTACATTGATCTATTGAGTGTTGAATTTTGGAAGCGTGACTATAACGAACACTCTTATTATTATTAAAAGAACAACACTTAACGCACACCCACGTGGAGTCCTTTCTAATCCACACCTACACATGGAACGAGTTGCTCGGATTTATATGATGCAAAGTGGGTGCATTCACCGACTTTGCCAGCTTTCTACAATATTATGATATAAATATCTGGCTATCTTAATTATTTATTGTATAACCACTTGGCATCCTATGAATAGGAGCAACTTGCTCCATGTGTAGGTGTGGAGTAGAATGTGCTCCACCATTGGTGTGTGTTGAGTGTTATAATTATAACAGAATGCTTATTATAGTCAAGCTTCCCAAATTGTACATTGAGTTTTCATCTTCCTGATTTACTACTCAACGACGTTATGATTTACCTTAGATAATGGAAAAGACGAAAAAGAGACAACATATAAGCATGATTTTGTATGTAGTTGGATCTTCAAAATGCTGGTACAATTTGTTATGTCTTATCAAGAGAAATTGCATATGTTTTATTATGCATTCAGGTGCCCCATTGCAACATTAAAACCGTAGCGCATACTTTTTCTATAACTGGAGAGGGCCCATCTCTTGTTTTTTCCTATGGATAGTGATAGGCGAGAATTTAGCCTGTCTGATCTACTTGTATCCTTTGGGTTTCTCTTCTGGCTTACTTGGCCGTTTTTGAATAAAGCACTACAGAGTATACTGCATATGGATTCTCGATACTGTCCACGTTCTAACAATCGTATAAGTTATATGCGGATCAATCTATTGAATAGGGGGAATGCTCTCATGACCTTTGCAGCTCTTTCACAACTTATTCAGTGAAGTTATTATGTTTCTCCTCTGTACTATCTCAGTGAATGGATTTTGAATCCAGAAACCCTCCTGTTAGAAGTATCTAGAAAATGGCCATGTTCACTCTTTCATTATCTCATTTTAAGATTGTTTTTGGGTATACTTTGTTACTCGTTATTTTTGTTGGGTTCTTTCCAGGCTGCTGATTGTTTACATGTCTTTATCTTGTTGCGTTTTTGGGTATAGCATGCCAAATATATTTGATGCTTTAAGAACTATCACTTTGGTCCTGATAGAAGTTCGTGCATATCACGTCTAGCAAGTTTAGGCGTGAAGATCTTTCGCTTTCTTCATTTCTTGTGATACACTTAGCTTAGATAAGCGTGCTTCATCAGAATGCTAAAATACTACTGTCTCATGACTAATGTTTCAGGTGATTGGGATTAATGGGTTGTTCCCAGGGCCCATTCTTAATATCACTACCAATTGGAATATCGTGATCAATGTCAAGAATGAGCTCGATGAGCCATTGCTTTTGACATGGTAACCTATAACATAACTACATATGAATTATCATCCTTGAATATGGCCTAGGTCATCAGATATCAGAAGTAGTTGACTGCTAACGCTACTAAATCATACTCTTGTCAGGAATGGAATACAACACAGGAAGAACTCTTGGCAAGATGGTGTATTGGGGACAAATTGTCCGATTCCTGCTGGATGGAATTGGACATACGAATTCCAGGTCAAAGATCAAATAGGGAGTTTCTTTTACTTCCCATCCTTGAACTTCCAGAGAGTGGCGGGTGGATATGGGGGAATCATTATAAACAACAGAGATGTTATTCCCCTACCTTTTGCAATGCCAGATGGAGACATTACATTTTTTATTAGTGACTGGTATACTAAAAGCCATAAGGTTAGTATCAAGTCTCTCTTGGTCTCGCACTATCTACTTGGTTCATCATATAATGATAGTTTACACTTGCCTTTTGGAAACAGAAACTTAGGAAAGACCTAGAAAAGGGAAAAGACCTTGGGTTTCCTGATGGTATCCTGATTAATGGCTTCGGTCCCTATCAATATGACAAGCAACTTGTTCCAGATGGCATTACTTATCAGATAATCAATGTTGAACCAGGTAAGCTATGGCATACATCTGTAAGCTTATAAGTTTTGGCCATATAGCGAGTGATTTTAGAGTTATACTTATGGGCAGTCACTTGATTTGCAGTACCATCCTCAACTTTTTAGAGATGAAGAAAGTAACACAACCTTTTGTTTTATGTGAAACAGCAAAAACTTACCGCATTAGGGTGCACAATGTTGGTATTTCCACTAGTTTAAATTTCAGAATACAGAATCATAACTTACTGCTGGTGGAGACTGAAGGATCATACACGGTTCAGCAAATTTATACAAACATGGATATTCACGTGGGGCAGTCATACTCATTCTTAGTCACAATGGATCAAAATGCAAGCACCGACTACTTCATATTTGCCTCTCCGAGCTTCAACTCCTCTAAGTTCAGTAAAGCTCCGGAGTTGCTGTGTTGCACTACTCCAACTCTCAAGGGCCGGCTTTGGGCCCTCTCCCTGATCCTGGTGAGAACGATGCATATGCCTCAATGAATCAAGCCAGATCCATAAGGTTGTAGCTAATGGTAACTCTCATCTATTTAATACATCTAGTTTTATTATGTGCTGAATGCAATTCAAAACTAATGTTGAAGTCTTACACTTTAATTTGGTCTGTATCTATTTCTGTCTTCCTTTGGGCTCATTATTTTCTTCACAATCTTAGGTATAACAACTGAGTGTGATAATATGTTTGGACTCCAGTGTTTTTACTTAGTTGTGAGCCTTTTGTTTTCTACTGCACATTGGCTTATTCATGTTAAATAAATCTGATATTCAGATGGAATGTCTCTGCTGGTGCTGCTCGTCCCAATCCACAAGGTTCTTTTAGGTATGGTGACATTACTGTTACGGATGTGTATGTCATCCTTAACAGATCTCCGGAGCTTATCAATGGGAAATGGCGTACCACCTTGAATGGTATATCTTATTTACCACCTTCAACTCCCCTAAAGCTTGCGCAGCAGTTCAACCTTCTCGGTCTTTACAAGCTTGATTTCCCGAATAGACTAATGAACAGACCCGCCAAACTTGATACTTCTTTGATAAATGGAACTTATAAAGGTTTTCTGGAAATCATCTTCCAGAACAATGGCACTAATGTCCAGAGCTACCACTTAGATGGCTATGCGTTCTTTGTCGTGGGGTGAGCCTCTAGCCTTGTCTTTCTAAAAAGCTTGGTACTCTGCCCCCTTTTCTTCCCTAGAATTTGAAAGATAAAATGAGTTGGCGATATTGTGGTGCGCTGCAGTATGGACTTTGGAGTATGGACGGAAAGTAGCAGAACCACTTATAACAAATGGGATGGAGTTGCTCGTTCCACTACGCAGGTACCTCTATGCTCTCTCTCTCATGCGCTTGATCCTGAGTATTAAAACAATTCTTGGGGCAAAGATCCTGCATTTAAAGTTTTCCCACAGGCAGAGTGTTTATATATTTGGAAGTTCATGAACGCCTAATTATTGTTCATCTTTGCAAGGGTGTGTTGGGTGCCTGTTATATTTTTTCTGCGTCATCTTTTTAGTGCAAACTTCTAGTTGGCACTACCGTTAGCTTTACTTTATCAGAATCTTTCTGTATTGCTCTTATGGAAATCTGAAGACATCCTTGAAGGAAATTTTTATAGTTTATAAATTTGCTGAAAAAGGCTCTGTATGATTTGGAAGTTCCATCTGTATTACAGGTTTTTCCCGGAGCTTGGACAGCCATCTTGGTTTCACTTGACAATGCCGGCATTTGGAATCTCCGCACTGAGAATCTTGACTCATGGTATCTGGGTCAAGAATTGTATATGAGTGTTGTCAATCCAGAAAATGACACAACCGAGTTTCAGTTGCCTGATAATACCATATTCTGCGGCGTACTATCTTCGTTTCAGAAGTAAGATCTCACAAAGCCAACTGGCAGCAGCTTAGTTAATCACTACCTATTGATTTGAGGAAAATAAGCTGGTAGCAAATAAAATCCATTCCAATAGATGTTTGTCTTGGAATGGACTAGGTTACTATTTTGGTTGAGCATTCTACTTATCTATATTTGATAGTTTAAAAGCAAAAGCCAATGCACAAACATGTGCACACGTGTTTACATGCTCACCTGCATACATCTCTAATTGACATATATGCATCCATGCAGATTCATGCAATAGAAAAACATCCTGAGAGCCTCATGAATTTTCTAACCGCCTGTCTCCCTTGATGAGTATTATATATTGGAAAAGAGCTGTGGCCAACCAGGGATTTAGTATTCTCTTGTTTGGAACTTTACATCTTTCCTAGAATAACGTCTTTGTTCCTTGTTCTGCAGTGACCAAGCTCAGAGGTTCAAGTTTTCCAGTGCACCATCTACTTCTAATGGCCGTAAAATATTTCTAATAGCATTAGTAGCAGTAGCATTTGGGTGCTTTGTCTTTTCGCCAAGTTAAATGATTCAGCAGCGAGGACTTAATGTTATAGCAAAATGGGAGCATTTTCCGTGCTTTGAGTTTGAAGGCAAGCTATGGCTCTTCGATTGTGGAGGTCAAGATGTCAAGAGAACAAGTCAACCTACAATTTTGCTGGTCGAGAATGGTAGCAAAGAGGTGGAATTTCCTAACAGCAATTAAATCTATCATACTACGCAATTGAAAGTGCTATGCATGTAAGAGAGGATTGTAGAATACTAATCTTTTAGAAGTGAGTCAGTGGGATATCTATACTTAATATTGCCGTCTCTGTTCATTCGTCTTTTTGTGGGTATTTTGTATTGTTTTCTATTTAAACATAAATAGAGGAAGGCCTTTTTGAAGGCTTATGTTGATGGAAGTGTTTATTCTGTAAGCCAAATCAGATATCACTTCTAAGGTTCTTCTTCAAACATTGCCTTCCAGCACGTGAACCTTGTAAGTGTCCCAGGGCACTGTTCATCTTTAAGTTTGAAGATACGTGCTTTCTAGCTTCAATTGCATTGCAAACTTGAGCTTGATTCATTCATATCTTGATATAGGCATTCCGCTTTGACGTGTTTGGCAGATTTGTCAAACCGAATTCAACGGACCTGGAAGGATTCTTCATTTCTTTCATTGACTTGATCCTTGATCTCTCATCCTCCAGGTAGTATACTCCTAATATATCTCCAGCTTTCTGTTATTACAGTGGATGCTCCTCGATCTTTCGTTTGTCATGTCGAGTGTATTTCAAATCTCATTGTGATGATGACAATTTATATTGAAATGGAGACTCCTTGGTTTTCCTCATTTAGAATATTTACTCACAGTTCGACTCGCTGTCATCTGACGTCCAATGTCGCTATTATTCTATAAGAAGTTATACCAATTTATCTTTCTTCTACTAAGTCCTCCCCTCCATCAATATTAAAACTTTTCCTCCAGTTTAGACTTGGTCTTTCATATTTTTTCTCATTGTCGACCAAGTAATTTCGAAATGATTGCTTGGCCAGCTAGCGGTCTTGTGCCATGTGGTTTCCAAACCATAAACTAATCTCACTGAGCTTGGAATTTTTTCTTTCTGGTTTTGATTTGCTGTTGTTTCATTCAAACGGGTCCAAGATGACTTAGCCCGTCAAAAGAAAATTACATTCAATACTCAAAAGAATTAATGAAAAGTACATAAACTTTCATAGCAAAGCAAATCGAAGTAGATTAAAGGCCAAAATATAACAAAGCAAAGCCAAATTCAAAAAACAAGAAGGATCAACAAAGCACTGGTAGAGTTAAGCATACACTCATTTCATAAGAATGGAATGGATATGTCAAGTAATATAATTGACGGCCGATTACTAGATCTTGTATTATCGTTAGTGATAAGTACACGTCGAGAATTCATTCTCCAATAAGTATGACGTTGCTAGTTGGCGGTGCGCACTTAGATTTAACTTCCGCTATACCATCGCCGTACGGTAGGGGTGATCGGGTCCAGGGTGGATAGGGTTTAGACTTAGACCCTGTACCCGACCTTATTATAACCGGTTCCCCTTTTTTGGACCATGTACACGACCATATTTGTATTGGACCCTGCACCCAACCCACCTTATTTTTTCGGTTTGGTTCCAGGGTCAACCCTGTTTCCATTGGAACTTGTTTTGCAATCTCCCAATATCCTATACGACTTTGAATTTTATATTAATACGCGAGAAAATAACATAATCCTTCTAATTTGTATCGAAACATTAAGCACTTATAATAAATAAATACATGAATTTTTTGACTAAATGAAAAATTAAGGATCCACAAGACTAATTATAATAAATAAAATCATAAGGCAAAGAATTAGCAACAAACATTGGTCTAATATTAATCTTATTCCCACAACTATTATATGAAGCTACTCATTTATGTAAGCATAAATCCTCCTACAAAAGAGAAATTAGGTGAGCCAATCCATGTGGTACACAAGAATTTGGCGGCGATGAACACCGTCCGTTCGTCGGACAGTGCGAGAGGGAGCCGATGAGGGAGGGAAGCAAGTGAGGAAGAGAAACGACGGAGGAGGAGTGTCGTGTGTGTTTGAGAGAGTCAAGAGGAAAAACGCCGTATGATTGCGGGAGTAAAAATAGAAATAAGGGGAAAAAAAAAGGTTTTGGACCTATACTTACAAAACCGGTTCCAAAACCGGTTCGGGAACCGGTTCCTAGGTGGGTAATCAATCGGACCTGGTTCCCGGACCGGTTTAAACCAGTTCCGAATTTTGGGAACTGGTTCCCGGACCAGTTTCAACGGGAACCAGTTCCTGACCCTATTTTCCGGGTGGGTCAGTCCGATTCCTGGGTATATCCGGTTTGGTTGCACACCCCTACCGTACGGAATAAACACATTTAATTTTTAGAAGAGCAAATCTTTGTAGTTTAGCGAGACGCTAGAGCTCTTGCGATCATTTTTGAAACTAGAGACAGAGGATTTGTACATGAATAAAGCACGGGTATCAAATTCTTGAAAATATTATTAAAGTCTTAAATTTTGGGAAAGAAGAACTTGTAGATTAAGAACAAGATTAGAAGAGTTCGACTCTCAAATATAGAATGATTAGGAGAAGAAAACTCCTAGATTTAGATTGGGAGAAAAGAAAAAAAGAAGAAAAGATCAAAAAACTTCATATAAAATTAACCATGGAGGGTGAGATTAGATCAAACTCTCCCCCTTATTGAAGGTGGAAGAAGACCATGGGGGAGAAAAGGAGAGAAAAAGACTTTGATTTGACTTACCCCTTATGACTTGCTTAAATTGGCAACCATCAGGCGCTGAATATAAAGAAACTAAAGGCATAGTGTCCCTGAGGGCCTGTAAGAGATCACCCCTGGTAACTTTAGAAAACCTTGCCTTTTGTCAGAGGTTGAGCTTCACAGCCTATTGATCTTAGGTTGCAACATGGGAAAGCTTTTCCCTGTGGTGTTCATCTTCTTCTCCCTAATCATCCTGCCCAAAGCTTCAGCATCATCCGACAGCGTTTCCTACAACTTCACAAATTTTGACCCCAATGACAAACGCGTGCTAGTGGAAGCAGAAGCGACTAAGGTGAATGGCGCCATCCAGCTCAGTAAAAATGAGGTTGATGTGAACCTCACCCACAGCACTGGTCGCGCAATATATTATCAACCGATGCACCTTTGGGATAAGTACTCGAGCAACATGGCAGATTTCACGACTGAGTTTACGTTCACCATAAAATCCCGACGTGACACATCGTATGCTGATGGATTGACTTTCTTTCTCGCTCCTAATGGATCTCTGATGCCAGTCAGGTCAGACGGACGGTTTCTAGCTCGTGTAAATAGCACTATCTACGACCACTCCAAAAGTCATTCTTAAGCTGATGAGAGGAGACGGGTTCTGAGGCGATTCCGGACATGAAATATCCAGCGGACAAGATAAAATGGCAAACCTTTATTTTGAACTTCGAACCAAATTGTACATACAAACCGTGCCGGAATTCAATCAACAATAAGGCTTGAAAATACAACCATTTCCATAGCAACACACGTGTACGAATTGTGTAGAAATTTAATGAAGACAAGGCTCGAGAATGTGCAAGGATGTAATGCCGGATTTAATTGATGATGGGACACCCATGATAGAGATGCACGCCGAAATTGAATCAATGACAAAGTATCGGGATAAACATATGTGTTGGAATTTAATCGACGAAATGAATTTGAAAGCTATAACTAAGTAAAAATAAAGTGCACTTTTGTTACTTTCGAACGATCATCGTATATCGATAATAACTATATATCGAGCACTTTTGGGTGTCAACAGTCCTAAACCCTTTAATAGTGTCAATTTAGTCTTAAACCCTTTGACTTGGAGCCAATTCAATCTTAAATCCTTTAATAGTATCAATTTAGTTATAAACCTTTTAAACTAGTGTCAATTTAGTTATAAACATTTTGACTTTGTGCCAATTCAGTTCTTTAGGCTAATTTTGGCCCGATATTGCTGACATGGATGTTGGTTGGCAATGCCATAATTGATGTTGATAATTTTTAAAAATATTTTGAAATTTATTATTTTCTTGAATTCTTTTTCTCTCCTTTTATCTTCTTCTTCTTCTTCTTCTTCTTCTTCTTCTTCTTCCTTCTACCGGTGAATAGCCACGGGCCACGGGCCACGGTCGGGCGGATTGGCCTCGCCGGATATGGCTTGGGTGAGGGCTCCCCTCGCGATGGCCAGGGGAGGCCAGTCCACCTGACCATGGTGGTGGCCGGTCATTGGTAGAAGGAAGAAGAAGAAGAAAGGAGAGGAAAAAAAGAAAGAATAAAAGAATAAAAAATTCAAAAATAATTAAAACATTATTAAAAATTATCTATGTTAGCGCCGACAGTGCCACATAAGTTGGCCGATATCCATGTTAGTAAAATCCAATCAAAATTAGCTAGAAAGACTAAATTGGTATCGAGTTAAAATGTTTATGATTAAATTGGCACCATTAAAAAGTTTAGAATTAAATTGGCACAAATATAATAAGTTTATGACTTTTTTTTATGCTTTTCCCAAATTTGTCGCTTTGACTGAATGCACAGTGGACGCAGGTTGCAAAATTTGCAAGAAAGCTTCTTTTTGTGAGCTGGCCTTATGTTTAGGCACTCCTCAACGGTGAGTATGGCGGCCGGTTCGACCAGCTGGCCACAAAGGTTCCACTCCTCATCAGACTCACCGAGTGTTTCGATCGACAAGAGAGCGTTGGCTTCAAGCAGAGAAGAGAGAGCAATCTGCTCTGCCCTGTGTGCTGAAAGCAAAGAAGAGGATGAACTCGCTGCCGGAGACTCTTCAAAAAATTCCCCTCAAGGGCGGTGGTGGCGAGTTGACAGCAAGAAGAGAGATTGATTGAGAGGTGCAAACCTGGTAGGGACGAGGTCGAGTGGTGAATAGCAAAGCAAGTCCAAGGGATTTTTCTCCTTTTTATTTTTTTTTTAATATTAGATATCCTATTTGCTTTATTCCACCCCGGTGGGATTTTTTTATCTGGCTTATATTTGGATCATATGTAGACATTCAAATTCAGTGTTCTCCCAAATACCAGATATGATAAATATTATCTTATCCAAAGTCATATCCAATCCACCAAACGTAGCCTAGGGTATATAAAAGTACAATAGTACACTTCCTTCAAAGAATCCTAGGAGGCTAATTACTAGATCCTTTTCAATCCACCGATGAACCACGTGATGATGGACATACTGAATTTGTTACGGATTGGAGATTTTCAAGATGCAACAGGTCGAAGAGGGAGCAAGGTCTAGTGTTTCTATGGGTACTCGTAGAATTTTCCTAAGGTAATATGAGAAATGTATACTTGTATTCTGAACATCTTTTGTAATTAATGCGTTGGTTGTAGGGATGGAGATTGGATCTTTACTGTGTCAATGGAAGATCGGCAGTAATAAATAGAGGGGCTCAAGTATATATCTACGCCATGCCTTCATTTGTATCATCTTGCAAATCCAACACGATTAGAAGTTATAGCAACAATCTCTCCCAAATTCTTCTCTCTCGTCTGCTAGTTCAAGGGGGGAACAAATCAAATAGGTCCCGAGACTCATTAGGCATCATCAATGACTCTCAATAACTTGTTTGCCTTTGTTGGTGAGAAATAAAAGAATGTATTTGGGATATGAAATGTTTTATACTATTTTATATTGTTTGAAATGAAGTGATACTCAATGAGCAAAAAAAAAAAAGTTATGGAATTTCCGACATTCTTATCTGTAATTTATAAATGGCCACGGTTTCTTTATCCTCATTTGGTTTAGACACTTCATTTTTTTTGTGTGTTTTGACCATATCATTCATTGTGATGCCTGCCAGTTCTAGTACAAATCTTTTTTTATATTTGAACACTTTTTATTTTAATTTTTTTCTTGTAGATCTTCTTCGCAACACCTTTGTTTTCTCTCTTGTTTTCTCATCGGTCATTCTTTTCTTTCTAGGCCAACCCACTCCTCCTCCTCCTCCTTTTTATTTTTTGTATAAAAGATGCATTGCTTCTTTCTCTTCCCCTTCATATATTTCTCTCCTCTTCTTGCACATGTAGGTACCTAGAGAAAGAAGAGGTGTCTCTACCATGTGTAGACATAAAAGTTGAAGGCAATAGGGAAATCATTTTCTTTTAGGTAATATGAAGTGGGATTCAAATTATTGATTTAATTTGATTGCAATTTTCAGTGCTATATCTGAGTGTTGAAGTAAGTAGTACTTTTGGAGATTACTGATGTAGGAAAGATTTGTGGAAGAAGAAGAGAAAGGAGCGGGAGGTGTAGAAAGAATAGAATGGCCTATAAGAGAGGAAAACAAAAAGACAGATTTGCAAGAATAGAGAACTGAGACTGTGTGGAAAAGAAGATGAAAAAGGAAAGCGAGACCCACACGAAAAAAAAAAAAACCAAAAAAGCTTTGACAAATAATTAAAAAAGATTATTTTTGTTAAGTTACATTAGAAGTGGTGTGTCCCCAAGGGATAATATGATCAAAATACCAAAAAATGGAGTGTCTAAGTTAGTAGGAGTGGAAAAAACACTGCCCTTTATAAATCCATATTTCCTAGATCAAAATTATTTGAATCATCAATAACGTGATCACAACGTAAAATCCACATGATTTAGATGTACTTGGTTCACATGGTATCTAATCAAGCCATTTTTCCCGTGAAATTTTTCTCTCACACGAGAAATCCGCTCATTGCACGCCCCGTGTTGCCACGGCTCTCAGATCACTCAGATTCCAAACAGAAAAAAGAAGAAAAAGAAAAAAGAATCTGGCGTCCTCGTCATAATGGGCAAGCAAGGAGATGCACCCAGACACTCTAACACTCTCCGGAAAAAGCTTTTCTACGTTTGGGCAATCAAAGAATTTGACAGGATTTCCATTCAGGTCCAATAAAAATCAGGACACAGAGGCAGGATCATTCCAAAAAAGCTGGCTTTCCTTATTTAACCACTTAGCCCTGGGAAAGGAAATAAAATCTCCAGACGGCAGCTGCAGTTGTCAGTTTGAATGGGATTGCCATAAAGAAAATAAATAAGCCCTACCGAGTCTTGTCTTGTCCTCCCCGTCATTCCTTATAAGGAACGACCCTCCAGGGCAAGTTGCGCGCACACACCGTATATGGTGTCACTTTCCTTGACTAGAAATTTATTTATGTAAACAGTCTTTTATTCGTATAAATCAATCACTGTTCATGCTTTGGCGTGATATCGAAGATCGAATCGTCGCAGAGGACTGAGGACAGTACATCTCCATGGCAAAGGGCGGTCTTGTATTGTACAGTGCGCTGGTGCTCTTGTGCTGTAGCTTTGTGTTGACTCATTGTGATCCCGAAACTCCAGAAAGCGCTCGGGTTCATCACCTTCCTGGATTCAATGGCTCTTTCCCTTCCAAACACTATTCTGGGTACACCTCTTTATCCTGATTTACACCCAACGGTCGCTGCTGTACGTCATTTATTAAGGCCTAGTGTCTTTTACTGTTGATATCAAGTAATAGATAAAATCTGTGTTCATTGGTTCCGGAGTTTGGTACTCTTGGATTGGGTCTACTCATAATTGTTGTCTTATATTTGAATTTTTGGACGAAGGTATGTGACGATTGATCCGCACCATGGCAAGCGCTTATTCTACTATTTTGTGACATCGGAAGGGAACCCTTCAAAGGATCCGGTGGTTCTGTGGCTAAATGGAGGACCAGGATGTTCGAGCTTTGATGGTTTCGTGTATGAGCATGGTATAGTCATTTTGTTATCCTCACTCGTGTCGAGTCGTTTTGTTAAGATTTAACTTTTCATATTGCCACCAACCGTAGTAGAATCATTAGTCTGCCCAAGATTTCTAGACCAAGAACTTCAATGGAATGTGGTTATTGTTTTGATAAGTTCATAGGTTGATGATGGGTAAAAGTTGTCTAACTGGTGTTGGAGATGGTGATCTGATTACCCCATCTCTCCACTTCTAATTGTCGTTTGCACATTTTCAGTTCTGTGTTCACTACTAAACGCAACATGCGAGCTTTCTATTTATTGCACTGAAGGTCTCTGGAGCGACATCTTGAATGAAAGACTCCGAAATTGTGGTTATATGAAGTTGTCATCTTAAGCAAAATTTTAGAATGTAAGACTTCATTTTAGAAAGACTTGAACTTGACCACACAACGTTCTGCAGGACCTTTAAATTTTGAAGCCGCAAAGACCCAGAAAAGCCTACCGCGACTGCATTTGAATCCCTACAGCTGGTCCAAGGTTGAAACCTAATCATAGATTGGTAAAATGGGTTTTTGATAATACAGAAAAAAAGATCCGAAGCAGCTGAACATAAGATAATATTCATCTTGTCAACTATCAATGACGTGTTTTAACTAAGATTGCTTCCTCTGATTTCTCAACATCCTAGGTCTCCAACATTATTTACTTGGACTCTCCTGCCGGTGTTGGATTATCGTATTCCGAAAAGTTGAGCGACTACCGTACAGGTGACTTCCAGACTGCTCACGATTCTCATACATTTCTCCTCAAGGTACGATAACTAAAGTTGATCATACGTATGATGTCCTCTCTCTCTCTCTCTCTGTGCTCTCATCGGTTTGTCTTGACAACATGTTGCATTGTGAATCAGTGGTTTCAGCTCTACCCGGAGTTCCTTCCCAACCCATTCTTCATAGCTGGAGAGTCATTTGCGGGGATCTATGTGCCAACTCTTGCATTTGAAGTAGCGAACGGTACGCATGCTTGCAATTTTTAGTACCCAATTTACGATTAAAATCTAATTGCAAATATAAATCCTCTGGCAGGTATTGATACTGGAGTGAAGCCCGTTCTCAATCTCAAGGTACATTCGCTAGGCAATCAGATTGTCAAATTTGATCAAATGCTTCTAATATAATTGAGTATTTATTCTTTTTTGGGGTCAAATAATATGTTTGAGTTGACAGGGTTATATTATTGGTAATGGAGTCACTGACGATAAATTTGACGGCAACGCTCTCGTTCCCTTTGCGCATGGGATGGGCCTGATCTCAAACGACCTGTTTGAGGTAGAGTAGAGCCTCTTTTTGCGGCTTTTTAAGGCATAAATAGCGAGCCTTTTCTTGGGAAGCTTTTTGTTGATAGCCCTTCTCGTGCTTCAGTAATTGCTTACTCAATCTTCTTCCTAATGCTTGTGCTGTTGTTTCGTTGTTCACATGATTGTCGGTTTCGAGAGCTAAGGCTAATCTTGTCCCCTGGAGACCACTAACCGACCAACACAATCGGAAGGGACAAGAAGTGCCTAATGCATCTGTCATGTGATTAAATTAATTCAGCAGCAAAACTGATAATGCTATTTTGCAGGAGGCTAAGAGGGAATGCAAAGGGAAGTACTATGAGCCGCGCAGTTCAACTTGTGAGAGCAAAATGGTGGAAGTTTATGAGGTTCGTGTGACAACTTCCCCTTTATCACATACTAACACGGATAGCAGATGATTTTGATAAAATCTCTCTTAACACTCGAGGGTTCAATCTATCCCAGGACATAAAGGATGTAAACATATATGACACCCTGGAACCTTGTTACCATGGGCCATCAACATGGACAGTTACGGCTAATAATGAAAGGTTACCTCCTAGCTTTAGGCGACTGGGAGAGACGGAGCGGCCTCTTCCTGTGAGAAATAGGATGTTTGGCCGTGCCTGGCCTCTTGGAGCTCCCGTGAGGGATGGACCTGTTCCAACATGGCCGCAGCTTCTCAGCAGCAACAGCGTTCCATGTACTGTAAGTCCCCCCACACAGCATCACTTTTGTCCACTTTCGTGAACCGTAAGTTTGCATTACTACTTTCCATTTTCTAACATGCTTTTTATTATTTAGTTCTTTCCGTAACTTGTCCCTTCAGGTACAGTTGATTATTGTTCCGTTAATTGGTTTATGGTGCACCCTCATACAGGGGGCCGTTGATCTTTTTGCTCCCTCCCTGCCTTCTTCTCCTCAGTATCTATATCTTATTTCACTCGATAACCTGTTAAGAATTCTGAACTACTTATGCATTTCCAGAATGATGAAGTTGCGACCGCGTGGCTGAATGATAAAGAAGTCAGGAAAGCGATACATGCGGAAGCGGTGTGGTTTTGCAAATATCATTAATTACTTGCAACTTTTCATTTCTTTTTGATTTCTTACTTATATGGTCCTTGAACTTCAAACAGCAAAGCGTGACAGGCGATTGGCAATTATGCACAGGCAGACTCTTTTACAATCATGATGCTGGAAGCATGATTAAGTATCACAAAAACCTCACTGGTAGGGGGTATCGAGCGCTCATATTCAGGTAGAAAGCCACCTTAATGCAATTTTATATCAGTGCTTCATCAGCTTATTATAAGATGGTTACCTAAAAGCTTTTGTATTAGAATGGTTGTCTTGCAAAAAGTTGTCATATTTATTGCTTTCAGGTAGTGGAAATATGGTCTGAAATATATTTAGGCAAGAGAGATAAATTATCTGGCAAGATGAGTAAATCCCTACCTATGAACTCGAGTGGTTTATCACGTTTAGTTTCACACCCTACCCCCAATCCACCCAGGGTCAAGCCTCAGGTAGGAGTATTTGCATTACTTCACAACCTCTCTCCAACTTTCGAGTTGTCGCTTCTCATCCTTGTAAAATGCTTTTCTACACCCAAATAGAATGCTGACATTGAAAGATTTTCCGGCAGGCTACTTTATTCGTGTGCCTGTGTATAAGACAGCTAGGTCCAGAAGATATAAATGCTAGGTCTAGGCCAAAGCGAAATTCAGACACACTGATAGTAAGGCATAATAGGAAAATTCTTAACATCAAATTTAAAGATTCCAGGTCGATTCGTTTGCTTGAGACACTGATTCAGAGGAAAGTCTAGAGCAATTCTACTATATTAAATGCCTTTCTTGCAGTTAAATTCATCCACGTGAAATGCTCTGACCGCACCTAATCAGGAGATTATTGGCGTCGATGGTGTAAATTGAATTTTGGAGATAATTGAAGAAAACTACAGAGGTTATAGAACCTCCGTAGGAGGCTTTTTTTTGGTGAAGTTTTGCAATTATTGAGACATGTAGTACATGTGAAAGTAACCCAACCGTAGGTAGTTGTGTTGGTTGAGAGTCTCTCCTTTATCGCTGAGGTTAAGAGTTCGAAACCGGCAGTTGTTAGCGTTATAAGTGGGAGGCCATGGTGTTAGGGTCTTGTGCTAGTCTCCCCTGCGGTATAGGAGCCCGGCCCTTCGGTGCCGTCCGGGCACGGGAGGCCCGTGATGGAGTCCTCGGTTATATAAAAAAAAAAAAAAAAGTACATTTGAAAGTAACAAGAAAACTACTCCGAATGCTTTTGAACTAACTTCTTTATACATGTGAGTCTGTCCCCATTCCTGGTCCTGTTTCCTCCTCTACACCATGGAGATATTATGATATGTAGCTGCTGATGTATCAGTGAACTTTTGGCCAACTTGAGGTTGTCAATCCCACTAAGTGATGAAGTTTCTCTTCTTCAGCTACTGATGGGATTTGCAACTGTTTTGCTTGTGGCAGTGGTGATCATGATATGTGCATTCCCTTCACCGGTAGCCAAGCTTGGACAAGGTCTATGGGTTATAAAATCGTGGATGAGTGGCGGCCTTGGATATCTAATGAGCAAGTTGCCGGGTATTTTAGCATGACCCTACACAGTCTGAAACATCTACGTTTTAAAATATAGAAGCATTATTGTGAACTCAGGGTTTGTGATTTTTTTTTTTTTTTTAACTTAATTGGTTGCAGGTACATTCAAGGATATGATCACAACCTCACCTTCTTAACCATCAAGGTCTGCAAGAAATGTGCTTTGCATATGCATTCTCCTGCAGTATGTTAATGAGCAGTAATGATAATTGACTTACACTTAAGTGTATTTCTTTTGGTTTTCATTGGTGCAGGGAGCTGGACATACGGTCCCTGAATACAAACCTCGAGAGGCATTGCATTTCTACAGCCGTTTTCTAAGAGGAAAGCGGATATGAAGAAAAGCTTGCCTTCCGATGCTGGTAATTGCAGAACGGAGAGCAGAGAGACTGAGATTCGCAGAAATTCTTTCTTTCATATTGCACTTTTCTCCTTGCACCCGGTATGAATTTTGAGGACTGATAATTTGATGAACATAAAGATGTCACTAGAACATTAATAATGATGCAGAGGCACCACTGCTTTTCAGTTCCCGACATCAAAATGCTCGACTGTTGTTGTTCCTGTGAAGTGCACTGATCTTTGAATCATGAAAGTATTGAACGGACCTGAAACAAAACTGGTCTCGAATAGATTGACGTGCGCCACTCTGCTTGCATTGTTTTGGCAGTGCATTTAGTGAGCTAAATATGAAGAATAGTACAACGTGAGTTCAAAATGGAGTGTAACTACAAATTTACGACTTTAAAATGGAAGGAAAAAAATGCGAATACTTGACGCTGTCACTGCTTGGAGCATAAGCTGGACTTCCTGGCAAAGTAACTCCCGACACTGCAAATGCGATCTTGGTAAATTTGAAGTGCAGCTTAAGAAAGGTAAATAAAAAAGAGTGAAACATCAGAAAACTTGGTAATTAAAAGAAAATAAAACTCGGTAAGTGGCACAAATCAGAGTTACTAATCCAAAATTAGTAGGTGGCTCGACTGAACAAAAGTTGACAATTCACTATAGTTAAGGTTGGTAATATCTAGAAAAAAATTGGTAAATTTAAAGCGATGCTAAGACCTTCAAATAAAAATTCTTGAACAATACTAAAAATTGAAAATCGGAGAAATTCATTTTTTAACTAATTACAATGAGAGTTGGTAACTCAATATTACGAGGTAATTTAATAGGAGAATAGTTGGCAGGTCATGTTGTTTTTAGTTTGGTAATCTCTAAAAAGAGTAGATAATTAAAATAGGTTGTTGACCAAGACAAATAAAAATTGGTAACTCACGAGAAAAATTGGTAAGTTAAGAAAGAAAATTGAAGTTTATAAAAAATGGCAACTTATTGTTGAGGCATGATCTTGAAATGTAACTGGACTAAAATTAATAAAACTCTCTTAGTAATGAACCCAGAAGTGAAACAACCTGAATTATTTCTACAACTTTAGACCAATTAGTCTATTTAGTGATTCTTACACAATTCTCACCAAAGTGATCGTGAATAGACTAAAGGAAGTGCCTCCACAACTCGTTTCATTTAATTATACATCATCATCCTTGCAAGTGTTGTGGAATGGCAACACTATAGAGAAATTCTTTCCAAGTAAGGAATAAGTCAAGGAGATGCTCTTCCACCATACATCTTTCTGTTAAGCATGGAAGTGTTATCTTATCTCATTAATGATGCAATAGAATCAAAACAGTGGAACCCTTTTTTCTTTCGAAGTAATAGACAACAAATTTCTCATCTAATGTTTGCGAATAATCTCCTGTTACTGGCGGAGGCTTCAAGAGATCGAATGGATGTCATCATGGAATGTTTAGGTGATTTTTCCAGTAGATTAAGATAGATTGTGAGCAAGGCTAAAACTAAAACTTTCTGTTCAAAAAAATACTTCTCTGGGGCAAATATCTGCGAGTGCCTTTAATTCAAAGAAGTTCTTCAAGGCATTTTCAGTCTGTATTAGAGAGGACAAATAAAAGGCTCGGTGGATGGAAATCTGAAAGCTTGTCAATGACAGGTCGAATTACTTTAGCCCAGTCTGGCAATTATGTCAAACCATATTAATCACATGCAGTGTACTAAAGTTCTAACTTAAGTTTGTTGTGATTGAAAAGAATTGTTGTGTTTCATATGCGAAGACACAAGCAACAAACGTCGATTTTTTCTCCTGAATTCGGTTTCTATCTTCAAGCCTTAGAAAGGTGGTCTTATTTATAGATCTCTTGAAATGACTAATTGAGGATTTATGATGAAACTAGCACAGGGCCTCAAGACTCAACCCAATAATCTCTGGGCACAAGTTTTGCCTGTTAAATATTGTTCGCAGATGCCTGATTTTTATGCTAAATCTGGTGTTAAGTTAGTGAAAAAATCACGAATTTGAAAACCACCAAAATATACTGATAACTTCATAAAAATGCTGGTATTTACCAAAAAGTTACTCAAGAAAGGGTCACAAGTTATTTTTTGCACCAACAGTTTTTTTTTTTTTTTTGAAACTAACCAACACTTATATACGAGCATGAAAAAGCATTCGTATTTTTGGACACAGAACAATAGAATTCTGCATACACGGTGTCGTCCATTTCGCAAACCTCAAACGTGATGGCAAGCGGATTACCCAAGACTCATTGTAATACTTCAATCCAAGCAAATCTCGCCGTGTGATCCATGTAGATCTTGTGGGACTATTGATCAAGATAGAGCCAGTTAGGGAAAAAAATGGGGACTGGTGGCGAATTTATTATCAAGAATACTCAGCGATTCACAGTTGGAATGAAGTTCAAAGTTCCCATGAATGAACTTGATTAATGCTTGAAGTCTTCTTGTAGAAAACATCTCCTAGTTATGGTACTTAATGCAAACTGATCTCGAATCATAAAAAAAACCTCATATACGTGCTTGATCATTCCCTTAACTTCGATGTGTCGTTGATGCAGATTGCATTTGCAAGAAAGCTTCTTCTTGTGGCCTCATCTTATGTATGGCCAGCCACTCATATGAACTTTCTTCACTTGCCATATAAAATCTTGGCCTTGTGGACACGCAACAGTTGGACACAAAAAGGTCATCTTACGGATACAGAAGAAAAAAAAAATGCAAGATCAAGCTGTCAAGCGTATGGGGATCTACCAGGATCTGCATTTCTTAATTAAGAAGGCGATTCGATTAGTTCATCAGGGCATATTTGTTGTCAAAAGCTTCGACTTGGGAAAGCGTCATTTCCCCCCTTCCTTTCTGGGCATGACAAGGTGAGAAAGAAAGACAGTCAAAGCTGGTTGCATTGCTGAGTGAATTTGATCTGTGTTTACCTTCTGGTTTAAGCTGGGAAGATTTAAGGAACCCTCTCTTCGGTCAACACACGCCAGCTTCGGTTTCCTGACGATCTCGGGGCATATTACTTATAGGCTTGCGGCAAAGCAAGGGTGACGTGCTGTCGATCCTTCACTCCAAATTTTGTAATTTCTAATTAAAGGTCAAGTCGATAATACAAAAGCAAAAGACCCATCGAGATATGACATTGTAGGGTCAATATCAAATTGATCGAAATGACTCATGCCATAAGTTGGACCGTGCATATTGCATGGTCCTAGCATGATATAAGTCTCAAATACGTTATTCCAAACGTGTGGTGCATATAACAAACCAAAACCAAAAGAATAGAGTGCTTTTAAATAATCTTAGGAAATTAATTAATGGATCCCTTTCAATCCAATGATGAATCAAGTGATTGGTATCACGGAAAGACTGCATTCATCACATATTGGAGCTTATCAAAACTCAATAAGCCAAAAGGTGGTCAAGATGATCAAGCAAGGTCTAAGGTTTCTATGGGTATTGTGAAATATTTATAGATTGATATGGAAAATGTATACTTGTATTTTTGAGAAATTCTTGTAATTAATGTGCAGGTCGTAGAGATGGAGATTAGATCTTTACCGGATCAACGAGAGATCTGTGGTAATAATTAGAGGGACTCAAGTATATGTAGGAAATCTTCCCCTTATATGTATCATCCTGTAAATCCAACACAATAAGAAGCAATAGAAGCATTTTCTCCCATATACTTCTTCCTCCTTTGCTAGATCAAGGGGTGAACGAGTCAAAAGAGTTTTGTGACACATGATCACTAACTTGTCTACTTTATCATATGTTTGCAAGAAATATAAGAATCTGGTTGGAATATGAAATATTTTATATTATTTTGTATTGTTTGGAATGAAGAGAGAACGAAATATATTTAATTTTTCTCATTTCTTTTCTTTCTTGTTAATGGACCTAACGTACATAGTGACTTATATCTTTTGAGAAATTATTATATGATCTATTGATTTAGGTCTTCTTGATCAGTATCATTTGAATAATTAATTAGGTGATCCTATTATAGGATTTATTTGATCAATTGTTCAGATGGCCTTGGCTTATATGATATTAATGTGTTTGTTTCACGTGAAAAACTCAAGATAAAAGAAAATCTTTTTCATGCAAATCATTTTCCAAAGAAATGGTTAGTTTTTATTTATTTGATTGTTTAGGGAACGAATTCCTTTTTACTAGAAGGAGAAGTCATTTTTCCTCCAATCTAAGCTTGTTGTTTTTAGTCTATAAAGAACGTTTGCTTGTTGTATATTGATAGTTTTCAATTATCTAAACACCGGAAAAATCAAAAAACAAAATCTCAAAATGGTTTTTTTTTTCAATTTGTTTTATAAGAAATGAATAACTCGAAATTGACAGCAATTTATGTCTAGATATCTTTGCGAATTTCGTTTATTCACACTTTTCAAATAATTATAGATAATATTTTTCAAATCATTCTTTATGTCGTGCATCATCACACAACATTTTCACGATATTTCTCTGTTCCGAGAAACCCGCTACTACTGCACGCTCGCCCCAGACAGAAAAAAAAATGGAATTTGTCGCCTCCGTCATGATTGGCAAGCTAACAAATGCGTAAAGACAGCTCAAACACCGTCTCTCAGAAGAGCCTTTTCCTTTCAACCACATTAAAAAAAAAAAAAAAAAAAAACAAAAAAAAGCCTTTTTCTTTTTTCTTTTTTATCTTCGGGGGAGGGGAGATTCAATCTCTCTCTCTCTCTGGCCTCGTTGGCCTCTTTGGCATCTAGTAATTCACTCCTACTCCAAGATTCCTCACGCCCCAAGATCGGATTTTGACCCAGGAATCCCGGGAAGCCTGAAACTCTAACACAGCCACACGAATTGTAATAATAATAATAATAATAATAATTATCTGATGAAAATTTTTTGCAGGAGTTTTCATTCGGGTCCAATGAAAATCAAGAAGTCCGACATGGGTTTTCTTTAAACCATTCAATCCTGACACGGCACCTGTCGGTTTGTGTCAGTTTTAATGGAGAGGCCATAAAACTTTGCAGCGCCTCACCTTGTCTTCCTCATCGTAGCTTACAAGCGACGACTCTCTCAGATGGTGTCTCCGTTCTTGGCTCGGAATCCATCTATTTAAACAGTCTTGATTCATCCAATTCAATCGCCATCCCTGCTTTTTGCGGATATTGAGGATCGACCCATCGCCAGGGACCGAGGACTGGACGTTTCCATGGCCAAGACTGGTCTTGTCTTGTACGGTGGTGCGCTGGTTCTCTTGTGTTCTTGTTTCGTGTTGACCCGGTGTGCTCCCGAGAGCGCTCTGATTACTCAGCTTCCTGGGTTCAATGGCTCTTTCCCTTCCAAACAGTATTCTGGGTACGCCTCTTAATTCTGATTCACACTCAAAGGTCGCTGCTTTAACGTCATTTATCGAAGCCTTTGGGTCTTTGACTATTGATATGGAGAGGGAAGATAAACTCTGTATTCGCTGGTTCTGGCAATTGGTACTGTTGTATCGGGTCTGCTCGTAATTGCTGTCTCATATTCGGGTTTTGGATGAAGGTACGTGACGATTGATGCGGACCATGAGAAGCGCTTGTTCTACTATTTCGTGACATCGGAAGGGGACTCGTCGAAGGATCCGGTGGTTCTGTGGCTAAATGGAGGACCGGGATGCTCCAGCTTTGATGGTTTCGTGTATGAGCATGGTACAGACTTTTTGTTATCCACACTCGTGTTGACTCATTTTGTTAAGACTTAACTTTCACGTCGCCACCGACCGTAGTGGAATCATGTTCTGTCTGGGGATTCTAGACCATGAACTTCACTGGAATTTGGTTATTGTTTTGGTAAGTTCATGAGTTGCTAATGGGAATAAAGTTGTCTAACTGGTGTGAGAGACGATCATCTGATTACCCTCTCTCTTCACGTTTCTACTCGTCTTTTGCACATCTTGTCGTGATAGGCAGTTCCAATTTTGTGCTCACTACATAGCGCAACACGAAAGCTTTGTTTTTATCACGAAGCTCTCTGGAGCGACATCTTGGCTGAAAGATTCCCTGAGATTGTAGTTATATGAAATTATCATCTTAAGTTCGATTTAGAATGTAAGACTTCATTTTGTACACTTCTACTTGACCACATGACGTTCTGCAGGATGTTTCAATTTTGAAGCCGCAAAGACACAGCAAAGCCTACCGCAACTGCATTTGAATCCCTACAGCTGGTCCAAGGTTGAAACCTAATCGTAGATTTGTCCAAAGGAATTTCGATAATACAGAAAAAAAAAATCTGAAGCAGCTGAACATAAGACGATATTCCTCTTGTCAACTATGAATGTCAGGCTTTTAATAAAATTGCCTCCTCTGATTTTGACATCATAGGTCTCCAACATTATTTACTTGGATTCTCCTGCCGGAGTTGGATTTTCTTATTCCAAAAATTCGAGCGACTACCAAACTGGTGACATAAAGACTGCTCTTGATTCTCATACATTTCTCCTCAAGGTACAAAAATTAAAGTTATCTTAAGTATGATATTCTCTCTCTCTCTCATCAATTTGTCTTGACAACATGTTGTGTTGTGAGACAGTGGTTTGAGCTCTACCCGGAGTTCCTTCCCAACCCATTCTTCATAGCTGGAGAGTCGTATGCAGGGGTCTATGTGCCAACTCTTGCGTTTGAAGTAGCGAACGGTATGCATTCTTGCAATTTTTAGTACCTGATTTAGGATCAACCTTTAATTGCAAATATAAATCCTTTGGCAGGTATTGATACTGGAGTGAAGCCCATTCTCAATCTCAAGGTACATTCTCTAGGCAATCAGATTGTCAAATTTGATCAAATGCTTCTAATATAATCGAGTTCTTTTTTGGTCAAATAATATGTTTGAGTTGACAGGGTTATATTGTTGGTAATGGAGTCACTGATGAGGAATTTGACGGCAATGCTCTCGTCCCATTTGCGCACGGGATGGGTCTGATCTCAGATGACTTGTTTGAGGTAGAGTAAAGCCTCTTTTTGCTGCTGCTTTAGGCATAAATATCGAGCCTTTTCTTGTGAAGCTTTTTGTTGATAGCCTGGCACCTCAGTATTTGCTTACTAAATCGTCTTCTTAATGTCTGTGCTGTTGTTAATTTGTTCGCATGATTGTCGGTTTGGAGAGCTAAAGGCTAATCTTGTCCCCTGAGACTACTGACCGACCAACTTACTGTTCTAATTGGGAGGGACAAGAACTGCCTAATGCATCTGTCATGTGATTAAATTAATCGAGCAGCAAAATTGATAATGCTATTCTGCAGGAGGTTAACAGGGAATGCAGTGGGAATTACTATAAGCCGCTCAGTCCAACTTGTGAGAGCAAACTCTCAAAAGTTGATGAGGTGCGTGTGACAACTGCCCCTTTATCACATGCAAATGAGGATAGTGGATGATTTTGTTAAAATTTCTCCTAGCACTGAAGAGTTTGATTGATCCCAGGATGTAGGTGGTTTAAACATATATGACATTCTAGAACCATGCTACCATGGGCCATCAACGTGGTCGATTATGGCCAATAATGATAGGTTACCTGCTAGCTTTAGGCGATTGGGAGAGACTGAGCGGCCTCTTCCTGTGAGAAAGAGGATGTTTGGCCGTGCCTGGCCTCTTAGAGCTCCTGTGAGGGATGGACGTGTTCCAACATGGCCGGAGCTTCTTAATAGCGAGTCTGTTCCATGCACTGTAAGTCCCCCCACACTGCATCTCTTTATCGTTGATTCATTTGCCCACTTTCATGAACTGTAAGTTTGCCTTGTCTAAAATGCCTTACAAGCTACTTCTGCATAAAACTCTATTGCCTTGTGTCGTCTTTATTATCTTATTGCAATTGTTTTCATTATATCAATCTGCATCCTTGCACATTGCTTGCGTTGTATTTGTGGTTTATATGCTGTAAAATTTTCAGTATATTAACATGTTTGTTATTCTTTATTTCTTTTGGTAATACATACCTTCAGCTACAGTTGATTTTTGTTCTGTTAATCGGTTTATGTGGCACTCTCATTTAGGGGTTCTCTTTGATCTTCTTGTTTCCTTCCTACCTTCTCCCCAGTATCTATATCTCATTTCACTTGGTAACTAGCTGAGGATTCTGAACTACATACACATTTCCAGGATGATGAAGTTGCGACCACGTGGCTGAATGATAAAGATGTCAGGAAAGCGATACATGCAGAAGAGGTGTGCTTTCGCAAATATCATTTATTACTTGCAACTTTCCGTTTCTTCTTGATTTATTACTTATATGGTCCTTGAACTACGAACAGCAAAGCGTGGCAGGCAGTTGGGAGTTATGCACAAGCAGAATCTCGTTTTATCATGATGCTGGAAGCATGATTAAGTACCACAAAAACCTCACTGCTAGGGGGTATCGAGCACTCATATTCAGGTAGAAAGCCAACTCGATGCAGTTTAGTATCAGTGCTTTTTAGCTTATTAAAAGATGCATGCCTACAAGCTTTTTTACTTGAATAGTCATCTTGCAAAAACTCGTCAGACTTTTACTGTCAGACATTGCAAATATGGTGGAAATATATTGAGGCAAGAGAGATGTATATTACTCTGCAAGATGACTCAACTCGACCTTTTTATGCTGTTAATATATTCCTCCCTATCAACTTTGGAGTCGTCGCTTTCCCTTGTACTCGTGTCATGCTTTTCTACACCCAAATGGAATGCTGATGTCTAAAGATTTCCTGGCGGTGTTTGATGAAAGATGGACACACCAATGAATAAAGATACAAGAATGCTAGGTCCTGAAGGTATAATGCTAGGATCTGAGCCAAAGCAAGCATTGGAAATTCACACACTGATAGTAAGGCATAGTAGAAAAAGTCTCAACATCAAATTCAAAGATTCAAGGTCGATTCGTTCGCCTGTGACAGAGGAACGTAAAGAGCAATTCTGCTATATTAAATGACTTTCTTGCAATTTAACTTCAACCATGTGAAATGAATTGACAGCACCGTTCAGGAGATTATCAGGGTCCCTGGTATACACTGAATTTTTGAGATATTTGAAGGAAACTACTATGGTTCTGTAAGCTCATATGGATGCTTTTTGCGAATTTTTTTACGATTACTGAGACAACAAGTACCTGTGGAAATAATAAGAAAACTACTCTAAACTGCTTTTAGACTGATTTCTTTATGCATGTGAATTTGTCTGTGATTCCTGGTCCTGTTTTCTCCTTTACACCATGGAGATATTTTGACATGCACCTGCGGATGTATCAGTGAACTTTTGGCCAATTTGACATTATTAATCACACGAATGTGACGGAGTTTTTCTTCTTCAGCTACTGATGGGATTTGCAACTGTTTTGCTTGTGGCAGTGGTGATCATGATATGTGCGTTCCCTACACTGGTAGCCAAGCATGGACAAGGTCTTTGGGGTATAAAATCGTGGATGAGTGGCGGCCTTGGACTTCCAATAATCAAATTGCCGGGTATTTTGGCATGACCCTACACAGTCTGAAGAATTTACTTACCTTAGATTTTTGAGCCAATGTTGTGAACTCAGGGTTGCGATATTAATACTTCATTTGGCTGCAGGTACCTTCAGGGATATGAAAATAACCTCACCTTCTTAACCATCAAGGTCTGCAAGAAATGTGCTTTCAATATGCATTCTCCTTCAGTATGTTAATAAGCTGTCACGATATTCGACTTACTAGTATTTCTTCTGGTTTTCATTGGTGCAGGGAGCTGGACACACGGTCCCAGAATACAAACCTCAGGAGGCACTGGATTTCTACAGCCGTTTTCTGGCAGGAAAGCGGATATGATAGGAGAATAGCGTGCTGTTCAATGCCCGTAACTGCAGAATAGAGAGTGGAGGAGAGAAATTCATAGAAATACTTTATTCTATCTTGTGCTTTTCTCCTTCCGCTCTGATATGAAATATTGAGGACTTTGATAATTCGATAGATATGAAGATGTCAATAGAACATGAATTGTTTATACAGAGCAACAACGGACATTTCAATTTCCGACATCAAAATTCTCGACTGTTGTTCCCTGTGAAAGCACACTGAACAGAACCGGTCTCGAATAGATTGAGGCGCGCCACTATGCTTGCATTGTTCTAGTGATGCTTTTAGGGAGCTAAATATGAAGATTCGTTCGAAATGGAAGGAAACGGTTATATTGGCATATGCAAATCCTTATTGCGGTCACGAGCATTCATCTCATTGCTTGGTACACGGACATCTAACTTCCGACATAACTGCACATGAAATTACAGATACTTTATTGTTTGTTTCTTTGCTTTGTTCTCATTGACCGGGTTAGTGAAGTCGAAAGATTCCCATGAACATGTTTAGTAGCCGTGAAGCAAGAGAAATTATGGTCATGATCGGCAAATCAGTCCGCCTATAATCATCTTTCAATCGGGTTAGAAAAACTAAATTTCAGATCAACTAAAGATATGAGTGCCGCCCTTTATAGACAAACCACTCCATTGTAAAAAAACAAGTCATGAAATTATGGCTATCAGAGCCGTTGATCAACGTTTTTGATGGGTTTGATTTGTGCAATGTCGGAGCCCATTTGCTGAGCCCAAAATCGCTGCGACACGCGTGCAATCGATATAAAAAGGCCAGTTAGGTAGAGATAGCATTTTATAATAATTATAAATAATCGTTTTTATGATAGCATTTTTCAAATCATTCATTTTGTGTGAAATTGCCTATCACGTGACTTTTTCACGATGTTTCTCTGTACCAAGAAACCTGCCGCTGCACGCTCGCGCCATCGCAATCCGAACCCAGACAGAGAAAAATGGAATTTGACGCCTCCATCATGATTGGCAAGGTGTTAAAAATTTTGGATGTGCGCGTGCGGAAGCATGGTTTTGGTATTAGTTATAGGTTTTGATTAGTGATTGTTGTGTGCAAGTGTATGATATAATTTGTAGTGGATGGACAAGGGATAAACTAGGATAATTGAATGATATAGAACATGGGATATGGGAAATAGTTTCATTAGTTGGATAAAATAATTTTACAATAGTTGAAGGAAGTATAGTAGAGATCTATGACCTCTTATGGCTCTCATGGTGGAGGGTTCACCTCACACACAAGGTGGAGGGTTTACCTCTCACCCCCTCAAATGAATGGATTACAACCCTATTTATAGGCATGAGTCACCGCATTAGTACAACATTCTAGACTTCTCTTGAATGCTAGACTTCTCTAGACTTCTGCTAGACTTCTCTAGACTTCTCTTACATGCTGGAAATTTCTTCTTTCTTCTAGAAAATTCATCTAGGGAATTCTAGATCATAGTTTTCTTTTCTAGAAAAGAAAATGGATCAATTTCCAACACAAGGCAACAAATGGGCAAGGACAACCCAAACACACTCTCTCTGAAAAGAGCCTTTTTCTTTTCTTTTATCTTTGGATGGAATCAATCTCAATCTCTCTCCCGCCTCGTTGTCCTCCCTTTTTTTTTTTTTTGGTTAGAAAAACTGATGTTCATTACTAAATCGAAAATGACGGATTACAAAAGGACCAATCCGACATAAGAGCACTCAAAGGGAATTGGATGAATTTATAATCCAGTCCATTGAGAGAGTTGGCTCGGTGAGGTTAGCGACCCAATCCGCCGCTTTATTATAATCTCTTGTTCAAAACGGACAATAACTCCTCCTAGTTGGCTCAGCAGGTTAATGCAATCTTGGACCTGGAAGTCCATGGCGTTTCGGACCGGCCCATAATACATTTAACCGCGGATAAGCTATCAGTTGATACGGGCCTTGGCAGATCAGGGGGAAGTACAGAAGCACTTCGTGCATCTCGTGCCGTAGAAGCCACTTCAGCGCTGCCCGAACTGCTAATTCACTCGTTCGCCAAGATTCCTCACGCCCCAGAGGGCCAGAGATCGGATTTGACCCAGGAATCCCGGGAAGCCTGAAACTCTAACACAGCCACACGAATTGTAATGATGATGATAATAATAATCTCTGATGAAGATTTTCTTGCAGGAGTTTTTCATTCGGGTCCAATGAAAATCAAGAAACCCATGTCCGGATCATTCCAAGAAAAGATGGGTTTTCTTTAAACCACTCAGCCACTGGGAAGAGAATCATTCCGGACACGGCACCTGTCGGTTTGCGTCAGTTTTAATGGAGAGACCACGAATTTTTTGCAGCGTTTCACCTTGTCTTCCAAATTGCAGAAAAGCGACGACACTCCAGATGGTGTCTCTTTTCTTAGCTCGGAATCTATCTATACAAATAGTCTTTCTTCTTACATATCAATCATTATCCTTGTCTTTTTGCGGACATTGAGGATCGATCCATCACTGGGACCGAGGACAGGACATTTCCATGGGCAAGAGTGGTCTTGTCTTGTACGGTGGTGTGCTAGTCCTCTTGTGTTCCTGTTTTGCGTTGACTCGGTGTGCTCCCGAGAGCGCTCTGATTACTCAGCTTCCTGGGTTCAATGGCTCTTTCCCTTCCAAGCACTATTCTGGGTACGCCTCTTTATTCTGATTTACACTAAAAGGTCGCTGCTTTAACGTCGTTCATCGAAGCCTTGGGTCTTTGGCTATTGATATGGAGATGGAAGATAAAACTCTGTATTCGCTGGTTCTGGCGTTTTGTACTGTTGTATCGGGTCTGCTCGTAATTGTTGTCTCCTATTCGGGTTTTGGATGAAGGTACGTGACGATTGATCCGGACCATGAGAAGCGCTTGTTCTACTATTTTGTGACATCGGAAGGGGACCCATCGAAGGATCCGGTGGTTCTGTGGCTAAATGGAGGACCGGGATGCTCCAGCTTTGATGGTTTCGTGTATGAGCATGGTACAGACTTTTTGTTATCCACACTCGTGTTGACTCATTTTTCAAGATTTAACTTTCACATCGCCGACCGTAGTGGAATCATGTTCTGTCTGAGGATTCTAGACCATGAGCTTCACTGGAATTTGGTTATTGTTTTGGTAAGTTCATGGTTGCTAATGGGAATAAAGTTGTCTAACTGGTGTGAGAGATGATCATCTGATTACCCTCTCTCAGGTTTCCACTTGTCTTTTGCACAGCTCGTCGTGATAGGCAGTTTCAATTTTGTGCTCACTACATAACACAATACGTAAGCTTTGTTTTTATCATGGAGGTCTCTGGAGCGACATCTTGGCTGAAAGATTCCCTGAGATTGTATTTATATGAAATTGTCATCTTAAGCTCAATTTGGAATGTAAGACTTCATTTTGTACACTTCTACTTGACCACTTGACGTTCTGCAGGATGTTTCAATTTTGAGGCCGCAAAGACACAGCAAAGCCTACCGCAACTGCATTTGAATCCCTACAGCTGGTCCAAGGTTGAAACCTAATCGTAGCTTTGTCCAAAGGATTTTTTATAACACAGAAAAAAAAAAAAAAAAATCTGAAGCAGCTGAACATAAGATGATACTCCTCTTGTCAACTATGAATGTCACGCTTTTAATGAGATTGTCTCCTCTGATTTTGACATCATAGGTCTCCAACATTATTTACTTGGATTCTTCTGCTGGTGTTGGATTTTCTTATTCCAAAAATTCAAGCGACTACAAAACTGGTGACATAAAGACTGCTCTTGATTCTCATACATTTTTCCTCAAGGTACAAAAGTTGAAGTTATCGTTAGTATGATATTCTCTCTCTCTCTCTCTCACTCTCATATCAATTTGTCTTGACAACATGTTGCATTGTGAGTCAGTGGTTTGAGCTCTACCCGGAGTTCCTTCCCAACCCATTCTTCATAGCTGGAGAGTCGTATGCAGGGATCTATGTGCCAACTCTTGCGTTTGAAGTAGCGAATGGTACGCATTCTTGCAATTTTTAGTACCTGATTTAGGATCAACCTTTAATTGCAAATATAAATCCTTTGGCAGGTATTGATACTGGCGTGAAGCCCGTTCTCAATCTCAAGGTACATTCTCTAGGCAATCAGATTGTCAAATTTGATCAAATGCTTCTAACAGAATTGAGTTTTTTTGGTCAAATAATATGTTTGAGTTGACAGGGTTATATTGTTGGTAATGGAGACACTGATGAGGAATTTGACGGCAACGCTCTCATTCCATTTGCGCATGGGATGGGCCTGATTTCAGATGACTTGTTTGAGGTAGAGTAAAGCCCCTTTTGGCTGCTCCTTTGGGCATAAATATCGAGCCTTTTCTTGTGAAGCTTTTTGTTGATAGCCTTCTAGTGCCTCAGTATTTGCTTACTCAATCTTCTTCTTAATGCTTGTGCTGTTGTTAATTTGTTCACATGATTGTCGGTTTGGAGAGCTAAAGGCTAATCTTGTATCCTGGAGACTACTGACCGACCAACCTACTGTTCTAATTGGGAGGGACAAGAACTGCCTAATGCATCTGTCATGTGATTAAATTAATCGAGCAGCAAAATTGATAATGCTATTCCACAGGAGGTTAAGAGGGAATGCAAGGGGAATTACTATAAGCCGCTCAGTTCAACTTGTGAGAGCAAACTCACAAAAGTTGATCAGGTGCGTGTGACAACTGCCCCTTTATCACATGCAAATGAGGATAGTGGATGATATTGTTAAAATTTCTCCTATCACTCAAGAGTTTGATTGATCCCAGGATGTAGGTGGTTTAAACATATATGACATCCTAGAACCATGCTACCATGGGCCATCAACATGGTCGGTTACGGCTAATAATGATAGGTTACCTGCTAGCTTTAGGCGATTGGGAGAGACTGAGCGGCCTCTTCCTGTGAGAAATAGGATGTTTGGCCGTGCCTGGCCTCTTAGAGCTCCTGTGAGGGATGGACGTGTTCCAACATGGCCGGAGCTTCTCAATAGCAACTCTATTCCATGCACTGTAAGTCCCCCCACACTGCATCTCTTTATCGTTGAATCTTTTGTCCACTTTCATGAACTGTTAAGTTTGCCTTGCCTTAAAGACCTTACTTACGAACTATTTCTGCATAAAACTCTATTGCCTTTTGTCGTTTCTGTTATTTTATTGCAATTGCTTGCATTATATCAATCTGCATCCTTGCACATTGCTTGCATTGTATTCATGGTTTATATGCTGTAAACTTTTCAGTATATTAACATGTTTGTTATTCTTTACTTCTTTTGGTAAGACGTCCCTTCAGCTACAGTTGATTGTTGTTCTATTATTCGGTGTACGTGGCACCCTCATCTAGGTGTTCTCGTTGGTCTTCTTGTTTCTTCCCGACCTTCTCCCCAGTATCTAGATCTTATTTCACTCGATAACTAGTTGAGGATTCTGAACTACATACACCTTTCCAGGATGATGAAGTTGCGACCACATGGCTGAATGATAAAGATGTCAGGAAAGCGATTCATGCAGAAGAGGTGTGCTTTCGCAAATATCATTAATTACTTGCAACTTCCCGTTTCTTCTTGGTTTATTTCTTATATGATCCTTGAACTACAAACAGCAAAGCGTGGCGGGCACTTGGGAGTTATGCACAGACAGAATCTCGTTTTATCATGATGCTGGAAGCATGATTAAGTACCACAAAAACCTCACTGCTAGGGGGTATCGAGAACTCATATTCAGGTAGAAAGCCAACTTGATGCAGTTTAGTACCAGTGCTTTCTTAGCTCATTAAAAGATGCAGGCCTATGAGCTTTTGTATTAGAATGGTTGTCTTGCAAAAACTCGTTAAACTTATTACTGGCAGACAGCGCAAAAATGGTCGAAATATATTGAGGCAAGAGAGATATAAATTACTCTGGCAATATGACTCAACTCGACGTTTTTATGCTGTTAATATATCCCTTTCTATCAACTTTGGAGTCGTTGCTTTCCCTTGTACTTGTGTCATGCTTTTCTGCACCCAAATGGAATGCTGATGTCTAAAGATTTCCCGGTGGGCCACTGTATTCTTGTGCATGTGTTCAATGAAAGATGGACACACTGATAAATAAAGATACAAGAGTGCTGGGTCTGAGCCAAAGCAACTATTGGAAATTCACACACTGATTGTAAGGCATAGTAGAAAAAGTCTCAACATCAAATTCAAAGATTCAAGGTCGATTCATTCGCTTGTGACAGAGGAACATAAAGAGCAATTCTGCTATATTAAATGCCTTCCTTGCAATTTAACTTCAACCATGTGAAATGCACTGACCGCACTGTTCAGGAGATTATCAGGGTCCCTGGTGTACGCTGAATTTTTGAGATATTTGAAGGAAACTACTATGGTTCTTTAACCTCCATATGGATGCTTTTAATGAATTTTACGATTACTGAGACACTAAGTACCTGTCGGAATAATAAGAAAACTACTCTAAACTGCTTTTAGACTAATTTCTTTATACATGTGAATTTGTCTATGATTCCTGGTCCTGTTTCCTCCTCTACACCATGGAGATATTTTGACATGCACCTGCAGATGTATCAGTGAACTTTTGGCCAATTTGACGTTATTAATCACACGAATGTGACGGAGTTTTTCTTCCTCAGCTACTGATGGAATTTGCAACTGTTTTGCTTGTGGCAGTGGTGATCATGATCTGGGCCTTCCCTACACCGGTACCCAAGCATGGACAAGGTCTATGGGGTATAAAATCGTGGATGAGTGGCGGCCTTGGACTTCCAATTATCAAGTTGCCGGGTATTTCAGCATGACCCTACAGAGTCTGAAGATTTTACTTCCTTCTTAGATTTTTGAGCCATTATTGTGAACTTGGGGTTGCAATATTCAATACTCCATTTGGCTGCAGGTACCTTCAAGGATATGAAAACAACCTCACCTTCTTAACCATAAAGGTCTGCAAGAAATGTGCTTTGCATATGCATTCTCCTGCAGTATGTTAATAAGCTGTAACGATATTCGACTTACTAGTATTTCTTCTGGTCTTCATTGGTGCAGGGAGCTGGACACATGTTCCCAGAATACAAACCTCGAGAGGCACTGGATTTCTACAGCCGTTTTCTGGCAGGAAAGCGGATATGATAGGAGAATAGCGTGCTGTTCAATGCCCGTAACTGCAGAATACAGAGTGGAGGAGAGAAATTCAGAGAAATACTTTCTTCTATCTTGTGCTTTTCTCCTTCCGCTCTGATATGAAATTTGGAGGACTTAGATAATTTAATAGACATAAAGATGTCAATGGAACACAAATTGTTTATACAGAGGGACAACAAACGTGCATTTCAATTCCCAACATCAAAATGCTCTGGCTGTTGTTCCCCGCGAAAGCGCACTGATCTGCTGATAGTGAAACTATCGACTGGACACGAAACAGAACCGGATACTCTGCTTGCATTGTTCTAGTAATACATTTAGGGGGCTAATATGAAGATTCATTCGAAACGGAGGGAAAACAGTTAAATTGGCAGAGTGATCAAAATTTCTCTCCTTTTCATCCTCTGCATCTCTCCCGTAAAGTTCACATCTTGAACGTGAAAGGAGAAAAGCATATGCAAATCCTTATAGCAGTCACAAGCAATCCATCTCACTGCTTGGTACATGAGCACGTAACTTCCGACATAACTGCACATGAAATTACAGATACGTTGTTGTTTGTTTTTTTCCAGCCTCGTTCTTGTTGACTGGGCTAGTTCAGTCGAAAGATTCCAATGAGCATGTTTAGTAGCCGCAAAGCAAGAGAAAAATTACGGTCATGATCCGCAAATCAATCCGCCTATAATCATCTTTCGATCGGGTCGAAAAGACTAAATTTCGGTTCGACTTAAGATACGAGCGCCCGCCCATCATAGACAACCGACTCCGTCGTAAAAAAAATCATGGAATTTCCGATGGATTTGTTTCGAGTGGATTTGGGACGGCACGAGTCGGAGCCCAATTGTTGAGCCCAAAACCGCCCGCGCGACGCGCTCGATGATCAGTATAAAAAGGCCAGTCCAGTAAGATCGGCCAGCGCTCGAAGCGAATGGCCGGGGGACCCTTTCTCAGGCGCTTTTGCACGAACACCTCCGGCGCAAGCGCGAGCGCGCGAAAATGGAGCGTCGCCCAGGTCTTCAAGTCCAACTTCGCCGACTCCCTCGAGCGGCTGCGGGCCCACGTCTCCGGCGCCGACTTCGTCGCCGTGTCGCTGAGGCGGACCGGCTGGCCCTCCGCCCCGTGGCACCGCGTCTCCCGCCTCGACACCCTCGAGACCGCCTACGCCAAGGCCAGGCACGCCGCGGAGAGGTTCCAGGTCCTGCAGTTCGCCGTCTGCCCGTTCGAGGTCGGGGCGTCCAAGGTGGTCGCGCATCCGTGAGTTCTCCGTCTCGTCGCCGCCGAGCTTTGTTCTCCTTTGAGAAGCGGAGCGTTCGCGTTCTCTTCTCTTCGACGGCGTATGATTGAACGAATGAATCGCAGTATACAGGAATGATCAGAACTCTATGGGGTCTTAGTTGTTTCTGAAGTTGCTATTAGCTTGGTGTGCTAAAATGGGACTTGGAAATTGTCTTCTCCTTTATCTGTTCTGTAAGAAGAGAGGTTGATGAGTTAGCCTACAGAGATTGTGCTTATGTTCCTTGTTATCTCTGCTGCCGTTTGAATTTTTGCCTTTAGCATCTTGAAAAGTTCAAATGTGGCAGTGTTGGATTGAATTGCTCCATGAAGTGCAATCTACTACTGTACAGCTATCTTAATGGCAAAAAGGAAGTTTTGATTGTTTCTTTCTGTTGGTTTGATGCAGATATAACTTTCATTTGTTCCCTAGAGATGAACTGGATATCAAGAGGCCATCTTACAGCTTCGTGTGTCAGTCGTCGCATTTGGCTTCCATGGTTGACGAAGGTTTTGACTTCAATGCCTGCATTTACGATGGTGAGCCTGGTCCTTATCAGGGGATTCCTACCTAGAAACTTTTGAGATTTGTATTGCAAACCATTTTTTCACTTCTGTTAATCAATACTGCATCATCAAAAGGAGAACTTTGTCCACTATTTACTGGATAGATAGGATTTCGTTTTAGAATGTCTGTCCTATCGAGATAATCCTTCATCCTCAATTAGTGCCTTGAGACTCTGTTGCTTCTCTTCAATACCCTTTGATAACTGGGATTCACTCAAACTCGTCATTACTCAAGAAGTTTTTTCATTCTTACAGATGTCACTTTTGGAAATTGACATGATGCTCCTTAGTGGATCAGATTTTTATGGATAATTTACGTTCTGATACTTCAGGGACAAGGACAGCCCTCATAGGAGGGTTCAGTTTTGTGTGTCTGCATCACTTTGCCTTTATCAATGACTAGTAATACTTTTAGGTTTTGCAAGAAGTAAATCACTGCAGACCGTTATTGAGGAAAGGCAAAATCTATGACAACCTTTCAGATAACAAGTGAGCAACTTTGGATGAATAGAAGATTGATGCTTTATGTTACAGGAATCTCATACTTATCCAGAGAGCAAGAATGTCTTGCTAAAGTTTGGAAGGGGATTCCAGTACGTGGTCAATATCTGGAGAAATCCTCTTCGAGCCCTTCTGTAGCAGATGCAGTTTTTCTTGAGAGGATCAGATCTCGCATTAAGCAATGGAAAAATGCATTTGAGGATTCAAGCACCAGGAATGATGGTAAACATATCATTGCTGCGGATGCATTTGCTTTCTTATGTTACCTTCTTGTTTTTATGTGGTCAATTAATTTCTATTGATCATGCACAGAACCTTTTGTAAGATCAATGAGGAAACTTATCTTAGGGAGTGAAGAGTATGGATCAAGACCATCCATGACTATAGATGTTTGTAGCCAACGTCAAGTGCAACTTGCACTTGAGGTACTTTCTCTGAAATTACTTAATTTACCTGGCTGAAATGAGTTGGCTCTCTCGATAACTGTTCAGTTTTTTCAGTTCTATATCTTTGAGTACTGCTGATTCTCTTAATCTCTTGGCATACTGGAGGTTTTGGCGGAATTCTCTGAAGATCTCGTTCCTTTAATTATTCCAGCAAAGGGTGCTGGAGCCTGGGCGGTTCGTGTCATACTAACAAGTTCAAAAGAGGACAAGATTCTTCTAGAGGTAGGTCTGTGAGGTCAACAGATTGCACATTTGTGTGGTTATACATTCTTGTCTGAATGATCTTTCTGTGGCTTACAGCAAGAGCTTCAAAATCTTGAACATGAGCAAACAAAGGCATTTCAAGGTTTCCGAGAGGTGATCGAATTGATTTCTGCTGCTCAGAAACCTATTGTTTCCCACAATTCTCTTAATGGTGTAACTCCATACGTTGCCATTTCCATCTCTAAACTTTTCATTATATTACTATTATCTATCATTTCTTCTTATTTTTAGACTTAATTTCATCCTAAACAGATTTTACATCAATCTATCTAATGTTCCTCGCTCCACTGCCTTCAACTGTGGATGAGTTCCTTCAGTCCTTACGCTTAGTTTTCCCCCGAGTATTTGATGTCAATCATCTGATGAAGGAAATTGCTCCCTTGGGCAAGACAACCAATATACCCACGGCACTTTCCTTCCTGAACAATCAGTCCGTTGCACCCATTGATGTGGAAGTTTCACCAGGTCAGTCGGTTGATGCACTATTGCTTGTGAGAATGCACATAAAACATTTATTTCTGGACATTTTCTACTTTTATTGGAGGCACCTACTTTAGGGGGTGGTCTTGTGGAAAGGTATTGCTGTCTGACTGCAATGTCAGGAAACTATCCCTACCTTAAAGGTGCCTAATTGCAACATTTAACATAGCCCCTCTGTGTGAACATTCGTCCTATAGCAGTGAAAAGGTCCACATTGTAATCTATATGGATAGAGACCTGACATTGGAGTATCTGATTGGGGAAGACTTATGAAATACGCTGGTTAATGTACATACATATATATCTTAATGAAGAGTTCACTAAAGTTAAGAACATTCCTTGTTGCCTGAATTTTATTTGACTGACCTCTGCTTTCCATGTTTGGCTTCATCAGTTACTGGATGTGAAGGCAAGATTCATGGTCTTAACGTTGTAAGGATATGTCACTTGTTTGCGAAGCTGTGTTCCATACTCAGATCTTCTTCTGAGAGCAGCAAATCTGATGGTAATCATCAGGCTGGGACCCTGGAACGGTTTGCCAACATCTACAGACCATGGCCTTCTGCAGATCCACTTGAAGAGTCTATCAGCATTTGGAGAAACGATACTAGAAGGGTAAACTGCAAGGATGTGGTTTTTCTCTGGGGATTTAGAAAGGGGCTGTCGGCTAAACTGCTGAAGAGCCAGCTCCAGGGGTCACACGAAGTCTTCTCCGAAAACTACGATGTTCGCTTGGTAGATAAGAGCTGTGCTATTGTCATATTCTGGCAACCAGGTTTATCTGAAACTCTTTTGAGCATAATGAACAGTAGTGACGTTTCTGGACCATTGTGGGACTTGGTGTCGGAAGGCTTAAAAGCTGCAGGTTATGAGACGTACATAAAATTATGTAGACTGGGTTTATTTGAGGCAGATTTAGCTGATGCCTTTGACCGCAACTTTGCAAATCATGATGACTATTCTGAAGATCATTCTACGAGAAAGAATTATGAGATACAATCCAGTAGCGAGTCCATGATTTACTTGGAAGATTTGTGATAGTTATCTACTCCGCATATAGGACTTGCATCCAAGACTGCAGTTCCTTCAGGCCATGGCACAATTTCTGGCAACCTCTTGAATCTAACAGTTGGAAGTGATGTTTTATACTCAAAATTAATAGATGGTTATTCCGCCAGACAATAGGTTCTGCACATGAGGTTCATGAGATCATGTGCCAGTGCTATGAGAGGCCGATTTTGCTGCTCCCGAAAACTATCATGCCCTGGCATTTCAATTGGGTCACTCAATATTAAGGTGTGACTAGTTTGGTATCAACTGCTTCCTTGCAACATCATTCGAAGACATTTCTGTTTTTTCGGAAGCTCTCAATAGTGGGGATTTTCTTGGAGATCCTAATTTCTCTGAGCAGCTGGTTTGTCTTAATTTCACTTGGGGTTCTAGCTGATGTAGCATTCTATGATTAAGGCATCAATTTGTGTCCCCTCTTATGCAGTAATTAAACCTTTATTAGCTTTGTTGTTTTTTCCCCCCTTATGTTTTAACCAAGTGGCTGCTTTGGTTAGACGGAGATTTGATCTTCAACCTTGTTGCGTCGGTGCTGGGAATTGGAAAAGTAGTATTTGCAGAGCCTTTTTTGACCAAAATAATGAAATTATGCTCTGTACTATCTGATGAAAGAACTGGTTATTTTTTGAGCTTCTTTGATGTCCTCTCTTATAGTTTTCTTCCGGTCTGGAAGATGACGAGATGCGAGGAACGGCTAGAACGTGTTTTCAAGTGTCAATAGTCAATTGACTCATTGCGTGAAATTGATCTTTTTCAACATCCGAGCACTTTTCTATACATCTAACGCATATATTAGCTCGTGATCCCATCTTTTCTAGACATCGGTCGTCTTTGAATGGAAATTGAGATTCAACATCCTGGCCGTGTCATCCGCATTTGGAGGGCAGGAACCTATACATAATATGTTCGAATTAATGGGCTATACAGCCTGAGAATGCACTCAAAGAATAGTGTGAAAGGATGCGTCTGTACCGAAACATACTCAGTAAGGGATGTCTACTCGATATTTGTACCGGAAAGATTCAATATCCATGTCTCCAATGCAAAAAATTCACTGTGACACGATGTCTCCTTTCGGAAAGACAGCAAGCCATGCCCTCCCCTCAAGGATATACTAGTATGAAATCAAGGGTTGAAGTGAAAAACCTTTTACTCTTTGCTCGGCAAATCACATTTTTGCTTTAACGAGGGAGTGGATGTGTAATTTAAGCAAAATAGCTGGAGTCGGCTAGCACTTGATCGGTAAGGGATGTCTACTCGATATTTGTAAGGGAAAAATTCAATATCCATGTCTCCAATGCAAAAAATTCATCGTGACACAATGTCTCCTTTTGGAAATAAAGCAAGCCATGCCCTCCTCTCCAGGATATACTAGTATGAAATCAAGGATTGAAGTGAAAAACATTTTACTCTTTGCTAGGCAAATCACATTTTTGCTTTAACAAGGGAGTGGATGTGTAATTAACCCAAAATAGCAGGAGTCGGTTAACACTTAATCGTTGGCACTTCCAGGAGTAGCTTTCGGACAGCTCCATTTGGTCATTGACAATTCATCAAACAGTTGACCCGCACCGTCCGAGGTTCCGAACGGGAAGACGCAGTTGACCAGAAACACAGAGAACAGTCGCATCAAACAGCTCGAAGATCCTCCCTGCAAATGGCCGCCATTTCCACGTACCGTCCCGCCGCCAAACCCCGCCTCAAACCCTCGTCCTCCGTAGTTTCTCGGAGACCACCTCCATGCACTCTGGCTCTGCGCTCGAGCCTGTTGGGATCCAGGATCCCCGTCAATCTATCTGCTGCCTGGACTCGCCTGAATGGACCGCCCGGGCGCGTTCGTGTTGGCTGGAGGCCGGTGGTCGCGTCCCAGCATTCTTTCGATGTCGTGATCGTCGGAGCCGGCATCGTCGGGTTGACCATTGCCCGGCAGTTGCTGCTCGAGTCGGACTTGTCCGTCGCCGTGGTCGACAAGGCGGTCCCTTGTTCCGGTGCCACCGGTGCAGGTAGTTTCTCGGGCCTTCTTCGGTTTGGCAACTCTGGGCGACTAGTTTTTTGGTTGATTAAATCTGTCTTCCATGCATAGAGGGGGAAAAAAAAACTGGGTTCATGCTTATAGTGATCAACAAATGAAAAAGATCTTTGAAGTGTGAAGTGTCGGCAGCAATTTGCAAACATTTGCAGGAGATACAAATTCTAGCTTGGAGCTTTCTTGGATGACAAGCTTCAAACGCAAATTGTTGCCAACTTCTGATTGCCGCATGTGTGATTGATCTGAATTGTGATTACTTGGTTTTTGGTGCTGTTGGTTCTCACTGAGGAACAAATATCTATGGTTTTTATGCAGATGTTTCTAAGTGGTGTTCAGTGTACATATCATATGGAACTGGATCATTTAAAGAATTGGTGCATATTTGATCAAAGTTTGTACTGTTGTTCACTAAGGTGGTCCATCATTTTATTTTGAGTTGTGTACTTTGGTGGCCATCCTGAAATTATGGCAGTTTCTGTGTATTCTTCTAGCTCACGCTTGTGAAATGATGTTGGAATTGCCTGAGCATTTGAGGTTTTAAAATGTATTAGGTGGCTGCAAATTTCTTTTCCTGAATTCTGATTGGTCATAGGATGTCTTCGGCTTCTATACGGCTTTTGAGCTGAATGTAGGGCAGGGCTATATCTGGATGGCTCACAAAACCCCAGGATCAGACATCTGGGAGCTGGCGCTGAGAAGTCATCAACTGTGGGAAAGTTTGGCAGAGAACTTACACAATCAAGGCTTGAACCCTGAAGAAGTGTTGGGATGGAAAAAGACCGGTAAACAAATACTCCTGGCTGTGTATTATAAAGACTCCTGACTGCCCTCTTTGGAACAACTTCATTTCTTTTACGGCTTTCATTTACCTTGACAATCACGTCTGCTCAGATTCAATGAGACAAAAGTGGAGGGGGTTTTGATTTTATTTTATTTTTCGCTTTTATTCTATTTAAAACCATTGTTTTGTGGCATATAATCATCAGTCTAATTTGAAAAGCTTGAATTTCAGAAATTTCGATGTTACTTCAGCGTATATTTTAATGCAAATGGTCTAGAGATGTCACTAACATGGATGTGTTAGCATTAATTTAGTGGATCTGCTTATACAAAGAGCTTAAATGCAAAGCAGTAAAAACCCATGGTGTTGGCAATTGGTGGATGCATATACATTTGCATTAGCGGTGCAAGACAGCAACAGTTGTTTAACATCCAGTATAATGCAAGAAAGGAACATAAATCCTGTAAGGATTGCTAATTTTTTCAAAATGGAGGTGTTAGCTTTAATCTAATGGATCTGTTTGATGTACAAAGAGTTCAAAGGCAAAGCAGTAAAAACCCATGATATTGGCAATTGGCAAATGTATATACTTCATTTGGACTAGCAGTGCAAAACGGCAACAGTTGTTTCACATCTAGTATTATGTAAGAAAGGAACATAAATCCTGTAAGGATTGCTAATTTTTCAACCACTTGATTAGTCTTGCAGAACAGAAATAGTTCTGATTCATCTGAGGAATCGCATCTTCCTTTAACTTAGTGATCGAGTAGTTATATGGATATTGCATGGTGTAAAAAACTTGTGGATATCTGATGATGCAAGTAGTTTTTCACTTTAAAAGATTAGCTGGAGCCATGCAACCATATCAGATTTCTATTTCCAGGAAGCTTGGTAGTTGGTAAAACTGTTGAAGAGTCAGCCCTATTAGAGCGGAGAGTGGAGCAACTTTCTGAAGCGGGAGTGGAAGCAGAATTTTTGTCTAGCCATGAGTTACTCTTGGAGGAACCAGCCCTTTTTGTTGACAAAGAAAGTGGGGCTGCTTTTCTGCCCAATGATTGCCAATTGGATGCTCACCGAACAGTAGCATATGTTGAAGAGGTTTATATGAATATCCTCTAATATATTACTAATAGCATTTTCTTTGCACAATCCTTTATTATTTTCCGTCTTTCTCAAAGTGTATTATATGTAGGGCAACAGACAATTTGTGTCTCAAGGCAGGTATGCGGAGTTTTATCATGATCCGGTAATATCTTTGTTAAGGTAAATGTTCTCATCATCCTTTTCCTCTTCATCAGACTACAAAAACTTACCAGGAGGTCTCTCTAACGGAAATCCGAGTGGATTCTAGACATGTAACTAATTAGGTGTTGAGGGTGACGGTTAGAATGTAAAATCTGCAGATCTGGCAAAAATGGTGAAGTAGAAGCTGTTTTAACTTCCAAAAGCACCTTCTACTGTAAGAAGGCCGTTGTTGTTGCAGCTGGTTGCTGGACTGGATCTTTGATGAGAGACTTGGATATCGGGGTGCATGTTCCTATAAAACCCCGAAAGGTTCGCCTTTGTGCTCTTAAGTTGTGAATGTTGTTTTTTTGCAATACAAAAGCCTTTTCCAAGTATTTTCATGCACAATAACAAATGTGACGCAAGCAATGCGTACCTTTTACACGAGACTTCGGTATCTTTGTCCTTGCGATTTAAATATCTTTGCTTGCAGACAAGCTTTAATTTTTTAAATGGTGGCATACCTAGGTGTTAAGTTACTGAGTTTTGATTTTGAAAGCTACAATAACTTCCTGTATCACTCAAATAAATCCTGTGATTTTTTTTTTTTTTTTTGGTAAAGGTAATAAATAAATCCTGTGATTTTGTTCTGAAATGTTGAATATTAGTATATATCTTACATTTCTACTTTTTGTGAGATTCTCTTTGGACTTGATCTGAATGACAGGGTCATCTGCTTGTGCTGGAGAACTTCGATCAGATTCGACTGAATCATGGCCTTATGGAAGTTGGTTATGTTAGTCATCAACAGACAAAGCAGCATTCAGCTGCAGGGTTCTGTAATGATGAGGAGATGTTGTCCATCTCAATGACAGCTACAACAGACACTATGGGAAACTTAGTTCTTGGTACATTTAATTTTGTTCGCTGGTTCAGACAGCATACTTTAATCTCCATATGGAAATGAAGGAAATATATCCTAGCTTTTCAGTGTTGAAAGTCAATGGTGTTCTTTTTCTTTTTTTGCTTGCTTAATACGTTGGAGGCAGCACTGTCAGTGGGATAGGGAGGACAGGAAGCAAAAACACAGAATGGATTTTTATTGAAGGGTTTGTGCTACCACTGGGTCAACCATACTGGGTTAACTATTCTCCATTGAAATTTCAAATTGTGCAAAGAAGTCATGTAGCGGTCTTAAATAGACTTTAAATCTGTTTTCCGTTCTAGCTTCCCTTGGCTGAACTTAAAAAAAGAAAACAATTCAACTACTAGCAACACCAAAATACAGATGAAAAAAGAGCTCAGCCTGACTTGCACTTTTCAGTTTTATTTTTGCTGTAACTGCGTAAAGGCATGTTCATTTAAGTTCAATTCTTTCTTCAAAATTGGAAAGAAGAGAGAAAGAATTGAGGCAAATTGTCTTGAGATGAAATGAAATAGTTGATTAATGGCGTTAAACACAGGGAGACACCGGTGAGTTGAGAATGAAGCTTGGGGCTTGACAGGAAGTTGGTAAAGAGTTCTTTCATGTGGTCAATCTTATCCATGGCCCACTGTACTTTTTTTTCTCTTATAAGAAAGTTCCTTCTTCATAAGCGCCTCTTTTCATTTGTTGGTTAAACAAAGTTAGATAGTTGAAAAAGAGGATAAATCTTATAATGTAATCAATGATGCCTATTGTGGTGCTACCCTCATTTACCCTTCTTCCATTGTCCTTTAATATTGTCATATTGGATTTCAGATTGATAATGACAAGTCATTTCTCTGAAGATCTGCGACTGCTAGGATTTCATTTTGCAATTGAAAGGCTATTTTGATGCCTGTAGATGTACTTCTAACCTTTTAGCAGAATGTTTCTGCGATCGTCTATATTCCAGTTCTTCCAACTTCCCTCTTTTCATGCCACTTCTCATCTCAAGGGCTTAGAGCAGGCCATATTTTAGTTGCAAAACATATTTCCCTTTCATAAAGGAGCTGCCTTTACAGGGAGTAGCCGTCAGTTTGTTGGTTTCAGCACCGAAGCAGATGCTTTGATCATTGACAGCATCTGGAAGAGGGTCCAAGAGTTCTTCCCAAAACTGAGAGAAATGAATTTAGTTGAAATTGGCGAGAACAGAAAAGTGAGAATCGGGTTACGCCCATATAGTAAGTCGTTAATTGGTTGGATTCAGCAACTTTAGAAGATTTACAACCCATTATATACATTTGATATTGCCAGAAGTTGATCAGTAGAGCTGATTTTTTTGCCCGTTGAATTTCTGGTCTCAGTGCCTGATGGGAAGCCAGTAATTGGAACTGTGCCTGGTCTGTCAAATGTCTTCCTTGCGTCGGGGCATGAAGGAAGTGGACTTTCTTTGGTAATGTCACTCTCTCTCTTTCTGTTGCAGTTATTTTAAGACTAGAATGTATTGAACCTTCATGTTCCCTGGTACTTGTAGTTTTACAATCTTTTCATATATTCTACTTCCCGTTGCAAATGCCAGTGATCGATCTGTCAATTAACAACATGATACTGTATCAGCAATTTGATAAAGTACTAGATTTGGGATTACAAGTTGTAATTCATCTGGCAGGCTTTGGGGACCGCTGAAATGGTTGCTGATATGGTAATGGGAAACCAGGGAAAAGTTGATTTTGCACCTTTTGCAGTTGAAGGTCGAGTTGCTGATGAATGACAGAAATGGGGAGAACGGAAGGGCATTTCAACTCTGTCGTCATTAATCTGCTGGTGTTTCAATGTCATTTCTTGATATTTAGGAAGCATAGCAGACCATCAAAATTTCAGGCTGTATGTTGTAATTTTATTAAGGTGTTTGGACATTTTCTTCATTTGCAAGTCATTCTCAATGTTGGTTTCTTCCAGATTATCAAGGTGTACCCTCTTTTTGCTGCACTGACTGCGAAACAAATTCCTGAACATTTATAATTCTTAAAGGCAGCTATATGTTCTATTTCGACAAGTTCGATAATTGTCATCTGAAGGCTGCATTATTTATGCTATTATGGTGCTATATTACCCAATAGGGACTGAAGGGTCCGTGTTGGAGGAAAAGGTAATGTGGAGGTTTACATCTGCAAGCACGGGAGTTTTGTTAGTGGGCGATTCTTTGCACAATTCTGATATATCAAATCCACCTGGGAAGGTGAACGCTAGAGCTGATTGAGGTTTGCCGTCTGTTAGTCTTGTTTTGTCTTTCGCTTTGCAAACCTGACGCGGTTGACTCTGGCCAAAAGAAAGAAAAAATACCGACAAGGTCGATCAATAAATTGATACGACACCAACAATAACAGCAACCACAAACGCAGCCTTTGTTCAACTTAGGCCTTCGTTCTGCATTCCTGCATGATTTCAGGTTATCTTCATCATTTTGGCTATTCCTATGTGGAATAAGCAGGCATCTCATGATGGCTTCTAATTTCTTTTTTCGGTCCTCGAGGGAAGCATTTCATGCAAAATATTCATGTTGTTTCGCTTAAACATTACGATTGATCAAATAGATATGCCGTTAGGAATCCCCTTCCCTATTATTCCCGCTGTGGATCTGTCATCCATTTTATCAGGAAGGAGAAGCTCGTAGGGGATTTTGGCAGGTCCGCCTCTGTTCTTGAGTTCTGGATTTCTGTTCCTTTCTATTATTCTTCCTTGTATGTCTCTCAGATTCCTTTTGAACTTCATAAATAATTGGCGAACCTCTTCCTTATCAGTCCACTGTACCATCGACCTCTGGCCCAAGTATTCTTCATCTGAAGTGTGCTGCGACAGAACTTCCATCAGTGCTATCCAAAGGGTCATCTCAGACCTTCTGGGTAGCATTTTGATGAAGTATCCGTCAGTGTCTCGAAGGAACTCAGCAAATTCGAAAGTACCTTCTTTTGGAATGAATTTTCTACAAAGCGTGGGACGGTTTGGAGGGTAACCAGCATAGGCATATTGGCCGAATGCTACTGATGCATGAAGGGCTGAAGAAATCCATAGAAGAGTGGTGAGAGCCTCAATGAGGTCGGTGAGGTTTTTCATTTCGCACCATTTCTCACGCTTCTTATCACCATGACCCACATTTCTGATTTCAGACCACCATGCTTGCAGCTCTTCATCCGACTGGATATGGCCATCTTGTTTGTAAAACACGGAGCAGAAATCGCTAACCCATGTCTTGATAGCAAGCCATATATCAAGCCCATCTTCACCATAAGGGTAATCGCGGAAGATTAGCTTAACACCAGTCGGGTTCTCTGGATCTTGTATAGCCATGCCTCTGAAAAATTCTTGGTGGATAATAATCTGTGTTAGAGCATGCTAATGTATATTCTAAACTATTTTTTAGTTAGATACCATGCTATATGGGGAATAAATAATGAACTAGGTTGCTTATGATCGTTATGTTATAAATGGAATATCCCCGATTCTCGGTTCGCTCCTGTGGTGGATCTTCATGTCATGTCAAAGTACTCTACTCCCTTCATTCTATTAATTATGAAAAACGTATTATTGATTAATCTGTTATTCTTGACGTTGGCACACTGGAGATAAGAGGTCTCCTATTCTCCCTTAATATTTTACGGCATGGACTATCACTGTCCAGCAACTGACGTAATTAGACAAAAAAAAAAAAAAAAATGAATAGCGACTAACGGTATGGACTATTATCTATAAGGAAAGAGTACCTTTTCAGTAAGTCTGAAGGGAGGCCTTGTTCGTCAAATCTCCACTCTTCGTAGAGCTTGGATGACAACTCCATTGACACTTCTCCTGTGAAAAGTGTCTTCTCCAGGACTCCTCCGGAATTTATGAGGATACGCCTATAGAGTGCATTTATGTGCATGGTGTCTCTGAAGTGTGGACGTAATAGCTGGTGGATTGGGTGCATCACGCTTAATTGTCTTCTACTGGCAATTATGAATGGCTCAACTACGGCATGGGTATGCAACCTATCATATCAGTGTTAGCTGTGAAGTCTTCTCATATTAGAGCCTGATACATATTGCAAATACTTCCCAAGAAGATAATTATGAATATTTGCCTTCATAGATACGTAATCACTCACCTCGAGCCTTCAGTTGGGAAAAGAAAATGATACTCACCTACGAGTGCCAAATATAGTGTGGCTATTTTAACTTCAGAGAAGATGATGCTACTTACCAGTGACTGATCAGTTGATGATGAGCAGAATCATTTGCTGTGACATGGGTCTTAGCAAGCTGCCATAATGCTCCTTCAATGCCCTGGCTTGCTGGAACAAATACCCTGGGAATCTCCACGCTGCTTGAAGAGCCAGGCAAGCTCAGTTCTATTGCCACCGGTTTTAGAGACCCATCTTTACTAGAAAATAATAATGTCCGAGATGCATAAGCACAGATGCCCTTTGTGTTTATTCTGTTGAGGAATGGCATAAGATAATCATGATGATCCAAGATGAATATCTTATGTTGACTCATAGCCTGCTCAATAGTCAGGCCCTCGAGGTTATGCTCAATATGGGCTGCCTTGATTGAACTTCTTCCTCCATTTCTGCTATGTGGTGGGAATTCCTGCAAGTTTTAGCCAGTCATAGGCAACTGAGTTTCTTTTTTGTTGGATCCTGCTATGTGCTAAGTCCCATACTTGTGGCGTTTTTATAATGTCAACAAAGATTCTAAGGAAAAGGTGCAGGTTTCATGTTTGTTTCTATCAATGCATGAGTGTATCACGCATTTACACTTGTACGTATCACTTGGTGGATAGGTTTCTAGCATTTGGGTAATCATATATCTGTTAAACGAGCGGTAGAGAACCCAGGTTTTTGTTAACACACCTGCAACCTTCGAATTCTTGCTGGATTTATTCCTGCAATCATTTGCCGGGCGAACTCACGATCATCTTTCCAGGCCCATTTGTTCTCTAAGTACCAAAAGGAACAGATAGGTACGTCACATTTTCTGCATGTTATGTGAAAGATGCCCCAAAATTCAAGTTCCGAGCACAGCCCAAGTTACCTGCTATTATCTGAGGTAGTGGGAATTTTGCTTGATTTGTTTTTCTGGCGTGAATCATTCTTTTAAGTTGCTTATTTGGTGCCATCTTCCTAACTTCATCAGGAACTTTCTCTGCCTGTTGTCCTTGATTGCCAGAAAACACTTCAAGTATCTCATTGAATGAATCAAAACTGTCTGAATCCTCTTTAATGAAGGATTTTGTCTCTGGTATAATAAAATGTACTGCTGACTGGATTGAATTTGATAGCAGCTCGAGTAACTTTTTTGGGTGAAGTTGCTCATCAGGAGGGACAAATATATCTAAGTCGATCATTTTAGGTTGGCTCTTAGTTTTTGGATCTGTCAGCAAGTGATCAAGTTTTCAAAGTGTGATCAAAACAACTAGCAGGAGCAAAAAGCAGACATGGGTAAATTATAAATGTCAGTCATATTTCCAAGAAGTCACTTTTGTCTTATTTTGGCGATTCTTCTATGAAAGCAGTTGCCAGATTCTGGGAGCAAATGAAGAAAGACAGACCAGGATCATACCCTTATTGCTCCAAGTGCGCCCTGTTCGAATCCTGCGAGGATAAGGATGTGCTTGGGTCCCACCTAGGACAGGTCTTGCATGTTCGTGACCTTTGTTGGCATTGCCAAGATCATCATAGTGATCGTATTCATATATCCTCTCCCATTCCTTCCTCTCTCCTCTACCATCTCCCCTCAAGCTATGAAGTTCCTCTTGTCTCAGTTCTACAATAGCTGCAGGTGTTTGGTGTGGAAGATAACACTATCATGAAAATGGACGTAAGTGCCTTATTTTCATTTGAGGGCAAAAGAAACTAACTTATCCTGTGAATAACTTACAGTATTGGAGAAGAAAATTCTGTCTGTCTTTGTTCTTCTAATGGGATATACCCATGATTGGCAATCAAAGTGGATGATCTCGATGCTTGAGACCTCGAAGGTGGCAGACTGGAGGAAGAATTTATGCTTATGCCCATTGGTTATGAGGAAAGCAATCGGAATTCCAAATTCTGCTTCGACTTTGAACTTTACACTGTACATAATGATGTTGAGCCCTGTGTCTTTCGTAGTCTTTACATGCCTGAGACTTGCTTTCTTGCTCAATTTCCCTTTGCCAGTATCTGTTCATCAACAAAGATGAAAAATATCAGCTGTGAATTCAAACATCTTAGAAGCTGCTACTTCATGGGTTGTTCTGGCTCCGAGAACCCAACAGTTGTTCATTTATGCTTGTTGCAGAAGTAACTTTACCAACTTTAAGTTCCATTTATTTTAATCTGCCAAATCCAGACTCATTTAGTAATTGTAAATGATCCAGCTTTGTCTAAAGAATAAATCTTATATTTACTTTTTTGTCACCTTTTTCCCTCATCAAGCTCCTAAATAACAGAGAATTGGGAGTGGTCCAGGAAACTTGGTCACTGATGCAAAGCACATCTACCTAGAAATGGCCCAAAATAGAATGAAGTACTCCTTTAAGTACGAGTGTTCTATGTTGCTCGAATTTTCAAGATACTTGCTCTGCTCTTCTACTTGCCACTATCACAAACTTTCGGGTGTATAGCTTAGACATACGTAAACTTTGAGGGGATAAATAACGTGTGAATGACACAGTGTTACAGGAGAAAGGAATGGGGAATGGAAGTAGGTGTTGATTTGCTGAACTCCAAGGTGCATCTTGCATGGTACGGCAGACTCCTTTGTCAAACCAAGCTGGATGGAAAGTTTTCCTGGTCGTGTTAAAACTATTTTGGAATGTGTACGATGACATTAACTTCAGACTTGCATCATTTCATAGACTGGTGAAGGTGACGTGCACAATTTGATTTAAATATTCCTTTTCTGCTACATGTTTGAATTTCTTCAGGAGAAAGATCCAACTTCCAGAATGCAACATTAACAGGTCGTATTTACCAATAACCTCAGGTGATTTTTCTGTGAAAATTATAACTAACAGCTGGAAGGACAAGCTGAAGGTGGGCTGGTGGCTCAAGGAGTGAAGATAGAGACCGACTATCGGGTCCTTCATCATGTAACACCCATGTGAGGTGAGAACAAGAATTCTCATGATTGATGCTAAAAAAAGAGGCATATTACCATGGTACGCAGAACCTGAGAGAGCATGAAAAGAAACTATACACGTACTTGAGTGTCGACCAATCCTTTTCAGCCTTGAGACTACACATGAATTGCATACATATATATGGCAAGTTGATGTGTCCTTCACTTACTCAGGTCCTCGGTGCTGCTGCAAAGTCGAATGGAAGCTGATTTGCTGGGTCCTGAGTGCCCTGGATCTGCCACGATGACAATTTCTCCATTGATCATGCCATGTCCGGAGGGAATAGCAGCTCCCATAATCAAACGGTCGGTCATTTTGCTGTGAATGGATTTCATGTACTTCGTGACACGAAGAAGTAAAGGAAGCGGTTTCTTTTTGGTTGTAGTCATGGCCTCTCTCCAGATTTGTAATGCACACTGGAATGACTGCAAAGAAGCGTTGAACTACCCTTGCGTAGGAAGGGTAGTCAAGAATTAACATAAAGACATTCTGATCTTTAGCCTTTAGCTATGCCTCGGATCCATTGCTTGTCTCTGAGGTTTCTTCTTTGGCACTCATGGAACAATTTGGAGCTCAGCAGATCTCCCTTTCTCCATTCTCCTTTAATTTGTTTTCGCAAATCTTGCAGCAGAAGGAAAGTGAAAAAGGATGAACAAGATCTACAGATCAACTGTACAAAATTAGATGATCATACTCATTTGAAAATCACTGGTAAGGCACTGAGGCTCCTTGACTTAGAAGGATTATTCAGCTTTTTCTAGCTGGGAAACAGAGATGAGTAATCTCTGAACATGAAAATCAAACTGGCAGGGCTCTGTTGAAGACTAGGATGGAGAGCATGCACATCATTAGAGGTACTCATCAAATTAGATGCTATGGATGGGAGCTTTTCCATTTTACTATGGATTTCCATACCAAGATGGGGAAGAATTTGCAGTGGGATTTTACTCCTTTTGATTTTACCTTTTTCTATTGCTAGGAATTTCCATACTAAGAATTTGTCTAAACCTTAAATTTTTTCATCATGAATTTCCTTACCAAGCATTTGTCTAAACTTAAAACTCCCTATTAGCTTCACGATAAAATCATAATAAAGACTTCCCTTTTTATTGAGAAGAAATCTATTGTTAAATACATATACCATAACAAATCTTGATACAATTATATTGAAACTATAGTACAATTATAAGGGCGACAGGTAATAATAAATCAAGCAACTTTAGTTGAAATAAAATCAGAAGACTTCATTCTTATGATTTGCCTTTTATAATTGAAAATGCCACTCATTTTTGAAAAAAAAAGAAAGATAATGACAAGAATAGTCCTTAAACTTTAGTTAAATATGTAATATAGTCCATGAACTTTTATTTTATTTAATATGATTCCTAAATTTTAGCCTAATATTCAATATGGTCTTTGATCTTTTAATTTATTTAATATTGTCCTCGGCTTTTCAAAACATGTTTAATGCAATCACTGAAGTATAGGAATGTGTTCAATGTAATTCTTTTATTAATTCAAAATCAGCAATAATATTGAATATTTTCATATAATTCAATAACTAAATTGAATATATCCTAAAATTTTATGAACTATATTAAATAAATTAAAAATTTGGGGATTATATAAATTATTTGTGTTATTTTTCCAAAAAAAAATTTAATGGGAAATTAAAAATGTGATTTCCAGTTCACACATTAAAAAAAAATAAAAATTCCCGCAACGCAGCGTTTTGCTCTGCCACTACAGCGCCACTTCAGCCCCCTCCGTCATAAGCAAATCGCTCATCGAACCTCGACGCCGTACAACGATGGCGATTTCGACTCTCCACAGGCTCTCCTCCGCCGCCGCCGGCGCCGCCGTCCACCGCCTCCCGTCCCTCTCCTCCTTCCGGCCAGTCCTCGCCAGGTCCTCCGCCACCTCGTCCCACCCTCCCTCCCCTCCTCCCCGTCCTCCGCCCCCTCCGCGAAGGTGTCCGATCGCATCGTCAAGCTCTTCGCCATCGACGTCGACGGCCGCAAGCGCGAGGTCGTCGGTCTCGCCGGGCACACCCTCCTGAAGGCCCTGGCCAACTGCGGCCTCATCGACCCGGCGTCGCACCGGCTGGAGGAGATCGACGCCTGCTCCGCGGAGTGCGAGGTCAACATCGCGCAGGAGTGGCTCGAGCGGCTCCCCCCCAGGAGCTACGACGAGGAGTACGTGCTGAAGCGGAACTCGAGGGCTAGGGTTCTGAACAAGCACTCGAGGTTGGGGTGCCAGGTGGTGCTCACGAAGGATCTCCAAGGTATGGTCGTCGCCGTCCCCGAGCCTAAGCCCTGGGATATCCCGTAAGTTAGGGTTTTTCGATCGGGGGTCCTTTGTGATTTGGTGGGGATTGGTGTTTTGGGTGAATAATGAGAACAATGTTCTGGAAAAAACGGTCTGTTTCGTGATTTTCTTGTCAATTTGGGATCTGCCAAAATCGGAATTGAATTTCGCTATTCGGACATGCTGGTGTCTCAGTATGAGGATTCAAGGATTTTTGCCTCTCTGGTTTGATTAGAACCTTGGTTGTTTATATTGTTATGTAGAGATGCTTCATTTGGTGATAGAAATGAAACGGCTTTGCCGATGATCACCTACTGGCTGGTGATGAAATGAAAATTTAGTGGGGCAAGCTCGCGTACTCGAAATTCTAGTTGTACGTTGATTCTTCCTGGAAAGTAACAACTTTGAATTGTAAGCAAACTCTCTATACGATCAGAAATTGTTGTCATTTGATACCTGGGTAGCCACATTTGATCGTCTAGGATAGGCAATTAGCCAAGAGATGTGGTTTTAAGGACGGAAGCAATATGAATGCCATTTACAGCTTTCGTTCTTGTGTCCTCATAGATAATGGGATTAAGAGTATATGTGAGCATTTGATTTTTTTGGGTGATGGTTGATAACTTTTTATATTCTGCTCTCCCAAGCTGCTGGCAGAAATTGGATCGTGGATTGGGACAGTTAAAGGTAATTCAATAAGTATTGCTTGCCTAGGGTGAACTTGTAAATTTATACTTCCTACATTAAGAATTAATTACTCAAATGAAGGTTCCAACTCTTCTAACTAATGCAGCAAACATTCTTGCTGTGGCTTTCTTTGCTGTAGGCATAGTAAAAAGTAATGCGTATCATATCTGATTGAAATGCCTGCCGAGCCCACCCCATATTCCTGGAAAATCATGATATTCAGTTAATTTTGTCTTTTCTGCTGTGGTTGATCGGAGCTTCTGTTTTGGATGGTAGAACTTGTTTAAAGATAACGGTAGATGTGTCCGAATACTTGATTTGACTAAGGCTTGTTGTTGTCGCCTCCGAACCTAGGTCTGGAAGGTTCAGGGTGAAGAATTGTGAACATCAGAGCTATGAGTTGGGAACCATCTATCGTTTGCACGTCGCCATTTTTCGCCACATTTGTGTAGAGAAATGTTAATGTCGCCTTGTATGTATTCCGTGGTTTCTTTGTGCGTGTTGGGTAGTTGGGAACCATCTATGGGTAGACACTAATGTCATTTGCAATTCGAGCTACTCTTTTGCAAACACGTTTCCTGGCACAGATTGTGTTGGATATCCTCAGTTGCCTAGTTCTAGAGAAAAGAAATTGTCTTGGAGTTTATAATAGCCATGCCTATAGCTGGTAGTCATCGAGAAGTACTGAAAAGATGATGTGGTTTCGGCTTGACATTTGTTTATTAAGATTATGACATCTCTTATTTCTATGGTGATCATACTTTAGAGTTATATCTATTTTGCTTTTAGAACGGGCTGACATAAGCTAGGTAGATGAGATCATAGACTCAGTAAATTCAAGTTCTTCATTTCATCCAACTGTGGTTATTGTGACAGACAGATCTCATGAGTCAGTGGTGAGCTAAAGTTGGTGAGACCTGAGAGTTCCTTTCAGCAGAGGCTTTTGTTGAGTGATTGTCCTTTATGGGTTTGCAGTTTGAAATTCTCGAGTTCTTGATTAAGGTTTATACTGTGTAAAGCCTTAAGAAGCTCCGTTCTGTGTAAAACCTTCGGTAGACATGTTCAATATGTAGTGGTTGAAGCAAATAGTTTGAGAGCTGCTTTGTGGCTCTATCATGTGCATAGAAGTTGATTCCTCCTATTTGGATTGTCTCCGGTCTTTTACTTTATTAACATAATCAAATTAATACGAACTCCTCCATATCATGCACGTCTTACCTTGAAGCCAATGCCCTTTTCTGAAAGTTGCACTCGCTGGCAACTGCACCAGGAAACAGGTCACTTTTCTAAGGACAACCTATTTTAGATCTGACGGTAATCTTACATTAGGAAGTGAGGTGAGATCCATGACTACTTTTGAGGCAGCTGCAGAAGTTTAAACGTACTAATGCTCCTCATGATACTTTCTGGAGCTTATCGAATTGGTTGATCACGAGAGCAAGTAATGTCTACTTGCGTCGGCTGCTTATGGAGTTCGTTGGTCTTGCAGTCTCTCTCTCTGCCCATTTTATATTTCTGAATTTTATGAAGGAGACAGAATTTTATCCAGAACTGAGCAAGGAACTTCTTACTTGAGAGTCCAGGAAAGAAAGAACGAAACACAGAGTTTTGCTGGCGACTCTTGTGATTCCACTCTTCTTGAGGGGCTGCACCACGTTAAAGAGCTCTATTATCTGTCTATTCCTTTTCATCTATATATTTATTTTTGGCTAAAGAGTTTAGTTTGATTTGTTCTGTTATACTTTATTTGAGTAAAGTTTGATTCAACCCTTGTATTTCTTGGGTTATTGGGAATCCTCGTTTCTCTGATAAAACCAAAAGTGCCTGAAGGAAAGATCAAATTGAATAACGGAGCAGAAACCGGTCATGACTATTTCTCCCCATTTTTTCCTAATGAAAATTGGACGGTCAATTTCGTGCCTCCCGAAAGAATTACTGTTTGGTTTGACATAAAACTACGTGCTACGAAATACATTCGCACCAAGCGAAATGGAAAGAACGTCGTGACTTTCCGTGACTTTTTCCAAGTCCGTGTATTCTCATCTCATCTTCAAAAAGTCGAGCTCATTGTAATTCCGTGAAATTCGATAGGTGGTCTTAACCGATCTCATCGAAAAGGGATTAGGTGTAATCAACAACTAATCGGGTTCGGGCAAAGGCATTGAATGGTCCGATGAGAGCGACCACCAACCCTAACTGGTGGTGCTCCATGGCCCGCTCCCCGCTTATCTCACCTCTACCGTGACTGGCTTGGACTTTTCACAAGTATTGATCATTCCCTGTGGCAGGACTGGGCATATTCTGTACATTGTCGCCAAAATTAAAAGCAGGTTGCGTCGGTCCAATGTCTTTAATCATGTTTAACGACGTACAGCTTACCGCATCAATAACGTTGAACGGCAAACGACAAAGCAAGATCAAGCCGACGAATGCGATATAGACACATTTACAAGCAGAACCAGAAAGAAAGAAAAGAAGAAAAAGGCGGTAGGCACCCAAAGTAATCCAAAAAAAGCAACCGGTTTATATTTAGGCAACGAACTTGCGTATTTGACGGGCGTGGTATAAACTGCTCAACTCACTTTTGCCAACTCCCGTAGCGACGTTCACCACAAAATCTGCTTGGAATTCACCTTCCCCGCCAGACTCTTATCTTCCTCCTAACATCTCCTGCTCCATGCACTGCCCTTAATACGTTGCGTGCACGTCCTCCCGTTTCTTCTTCCTTTTGGCATCCACATTCTTTTGCTGGTTTATAAGCTCCCTCGTATCAAGAAACTTCTGGGGATTCACCTTTCCGGTTTCGGGCTTTTCGGAAGGGTGTGTTGATGGATCCGGCTGAGCTTCGTCGTGTCTTCCAGATGTTTGACAGGAATGGCGACGGCCGGATCACAAGAAAGGAACTGAGTGACTCGTTGCAGAACCTGGGCATCCACATCTCGGACAAGGATCTGGCCCAGATGATCGAGAAGATCGACGTGAACGGTGATGGGTACGTGGACATTGATGAGTTTGGCGCGTTGTACCAGACGATCATGAATGAGAGGGACGAGGAGGAGGACATGAAGGAGGCGTTCAACGTGTTCGACCAGAATGGGGACGGGTTCATCACGGTGGAGGAGCTGCGGTCGGTCTTGGCGTCGTTGGGGTTGAAGCAAGGGAGGACCTTGGAGGATTGCAAGAAGATGATAAACAAGGTGGATGTGGATGGAGATGGGATGGTGAACTACAAGGAGTTCAAGCAGATGATGAAGGGCGGGGGTTTTGCTGCTTTAGGGTCGTCTTGATACTCAAAAAACATTGTTTTCTTAGAGTCTATATTGTTTTTGCATGTATAAAGAAATGGAAACGTCTGGTGTTTCAAATTTCAAACACTCTACATCTGTAACACATTTTTAAGGTTGTTCATGGCGAAAACGGAAGTTTCGTCCATTCACGTTGTGCACCTTCTTACCATCCGTGTGATAGCTTTTCGCTGGCAGCATACCCTTCTTCCCTTTTCATTTCCTGTCGACATGCTTAAGTTGTGTTTTGCTTTTGATATCAACTGTGAAATGCATAGCATGTCTAAACTATCCAGACTGATAACAAGGAATTCAATGGAAATTATGAGCACAAACTAATCTATTGCTTTTCTGACCCATTTGTCTGTTTTTGCCAAAGGAGGTAGATACAAGGATGAGATTCAGAAAGATGAGACGGATCGGTGATTCCTTCTCATCTGATTGTGCAGATACAAAATGTATCTTGTCTTCAGTCAACTCTTTCTCTCAAACGGATCATAACCATCCCATACAGAATGAGTACACACCCTTAAGATGAAACATCTATTTAGCTGGTGTGTGATGGTTCTGCATAGAGCAATGGAAAGAAAATGGGACACAAACATCAGAAGGAAAGTTGATTGGTCGTATAGTTTGGTCTCTGTTCATTGTATGTCCTTTCTAGAGTTAGGAAAGCAGGAAAGTTGATTGGTCATATAGGTCGGTCTCTGTTCACTGTGTATCCTTTGTAGAGTTAGGAAAGCAGGAAAGTTGATCGGTCGTATAGTTTGGTCTCTGTTCATTGTATATCCTTTCTAGAGTTAGGAAAGCAGGGAAGTTGATTGGTCATATAGGTTGGTCTCTGTTCACTGTATATCCTTTCTTGAGTTAGGAAAGCAGCTCGGGTCCCATTTTCTGTCCATTGCTCTATGCAGAACCATCACACACGAGCTATATCTTCTAAGCAGAACTCGTATTCTTCCTCTCCCCAATATGCAAAACTAAACAAGTAGAACTAGGGATCGATACACCAAATCTTGTGGCAAACAAGAAGCTTCAATTGAGCTGACCATGAATAATTCACAAATTTCATGCACTTATGGTACATCACAATGCAAAATGGATGACGCATTATCTATAGATAGAATGCTTTTGCGTTTCTGATTCAATTTTCCTTAGATTCTCAACAATAGGTTGTATTTTTGAAGATAGTTCTTCATTTTGCTGGTCTACATTATTCATAAAACTAAGCAATTGTTCCCGGTAAGCCACGCATAGTTGCTCCTGACGTTCCAATTCCGAAGTAAGTTCTTCGATCTTCTTCTCCTTGTCACCCTGCAATAAGAGGGGCGCAAAGGATAAACAAAAATTGGAAGATTAGTATCCATAGGACAATCTAGAGCTCCAGCAAGCAGAACTTCCTTTCATCTTTACTTGCATTTGGCAGACAGCCTTACAGTACATGCATTTGTTTTGGACAAATTCCTGACCAATTATCCAAGATGCATCGGAATACAAAGTGCATATATCCATATAATAAACCGTCATTTTCTAGTAGAAAGATATTTAGAGTATCTGTTTCCTTCTTTGATGCCCCTGACTCTGCATTATTCAAAAAGCTAAAAGCTTCTCTGCAGAAAGGATCTCTTGCAGTTGTCGAGACAAGCACAAAGTCATGACTATGATTTGCCCCACCATCAGAAATTATCTACTGGCATGTTACCCACGACAGCTCAGCTACTTAAAACTATGAACAGATTAATCTGTAACCACCATAAATCTTGTATCCGAAACTGAATAACATGAACAAGCAAAAAGATGAAATGCTGTTCGACCAGAGAAGTGCTATTTGAACAGCTACGAAGCAATACCAAGTAGTATGAGATGGAACTTGAAATCACGAGTCACCGGCTTTTGATGATAAAGACGTGCATTCATCGTAGTAGTTTAAATCATTCTTTACTTTTTCTTAAATTTGAATTTTAAACTTACTATTATAATTTTAAAATATGCAAATCTACAAGCCAATGTTTGAAAATTTTGAATGATTTGAAGTGTTTTGTGTAAAAAAATTTTACAGGCCAACGTACTGCTCCTCACAAAAAATCAATAAAGTTTCAGGCATTTTGTGACAAGCAGATATATTACAAAAGAAAAGTCCACCACTCCAACAGCCACAAGAAATAAGACTAAGTGGCAAACTCACCATTGTACTGAATCCATTCGCAGTTACAACCAAAGGATGATTATGATCCTTTACGAATCTTGTAACCACCCATTTTCCAGACTTCTCCATCTTCACTAGAATTGTGGCCTTGCAACCTTCTCGTGCACTGGGCCGTGGCTTCTTGTCTGGTCCATGAGAACCTTTCTGATTTGGTGAGAAACCCTGCTTATTACACCCAAGCCGACGGGCAAGTGTTCTGCCATCAATTCCTGACCGTCGACGCTGCATTATACGAACTACAAATCCAACCCGTCTTGCATAGTCAATATAGAATTTCCGGGCAGCTTCTTCAGAATCAAATTCCATCCCCACATATGGCTCTGAAATTGCATTTTCTTCTTGGTCACCATTCTCCCCTTTAACTGGGTTCTCACTGGCTTCTTCTTCTAAATCCACTGTCACAATTAATTATTTATTGTGTTAACTCAAATTTCAAAATAGAGTCTTTTAGTGCTGTGGCATCCATCGCACATATTTTCGTCAAGTTATGAAAATCATACAAACAATGGACTCAACTAGATTACAGTAGGAAAAATTACATGAATCACGGAGGGCATCCAAGGATAAATATTAAACCAGAGACATTGTTCAGGACACTCTTCACCACAAAAATACACTTCCATTGGCCAAGGACTATGTTCAAGTCTCAGGTAAACATGTATTTAGAACTTACAGGTGTCAATTCAAGTATCTTATCATTGCAAGAATAGTTAAAACTAGCCATTTTTGAAAGAGGACTACTGATGCCTGAAACTAAGTCTTAGAATCTGCAAAAAGGACCCATGAAAAGGAGTTCGCAGATAATATGGAAAACTGAGTGCACCCAAGACATGAAGAAGTGAAAGGGCCAACAGTAACAAATTAACAAAACACTTGTTGGTTGCACCAAACACATAGGTCTACAGACATAAATACAGAGCAAGACCTATGAAACTGATCTAAGCGTCTAACAAAAGGTATTCCATATATTTTTTTTTTGATACCCAGGGAACCCCGTACAGCCGGCAGCCAGCGGGTAAACCTGGGGCGACGCTAGCGGAGGATCCACCACCCCGACGTCGCGCTTAAGATCCCGTGCGGCCAGCGGGATTCGAACTCCTCTGTCCTTGGTGAACATCATGGGAGCACTTATCCAACTGGGCCACCACATGCGGTGGTAGGTATTCCATATTTTGATAGTTGAAAAGGTCAATAATTCATCCCAAGGGATTTTTTATTGCAGTGCTATACTAACAAGAAAAGCCATCCGCTACACCATATTAATCCAAGAAACGGGCACCAAAGGAAACCCTCGAAATCTGATAATGACCTTGGACAATCGATTGCCTTATTTATATGCAGCACCAGTCAGACATAAAAATCTTGACTGCCCACCAAGAAAGCAGAGACCTCACAGATGTTGATCTCGATGGCCATGCAACAGTAACACCTTAAGAAACTCTGGCAATCACAACAATTCCAATGGTGAGCCTCAGGAATGATTTATCTTTGCCACCAAGAAGTAGTTACTACAAACTTCCCAGTATTGGAGAGTATCTTTGGCACAACCGAAACTTAAACAACTTCACCAAAAAACTCTCAATCGTGGTGACACTCTTGATTCTGCTGAAAAATGTTTCCATAGTCCAACCCACTCTACCCACCAGATAGCACTCAAAACATGAATCCTCTGGGTGACTTCACGCAGTGGACTTAAAGGTGGTTATTACATAGAAAGCATGCGCGACAAATGATCGAGCAATGCGGATGATTGCTAATCACTTGGGATTACAACACACCATCCCATTTTTTAACTCGACGGATCACTTAGAAAAACAAACTCCAATGTAGTCCTAAACTGATCCCTTTTCAGCTAAGGCCAAAAGCCACGGAGTTCAAGAATCACACTACAAGGAATGCACTACCCTCGTCATAAAAATTCCGAATTTCAGACGAGAAATGGCGAAAATAGGAACAAGACAGTCACTCCAATTGCACCAAAAACAGTACCCAAAACCCAGAAATCTCCAATCTTGAAGAGCTCTCGAGTAGCCCAGTTCAAAAAAATTCCCTCTTTCCCAACAAGACGATCACTGCACGAGCTGCATCTCAAGAATTCTACCACAAGATTACGGATCTCCAAAGAAAAAGATCAAGAAAAGGGTGATCAAACACGGGCACTTACTCGGAATCGACCCCTCTGAGCACCGAAAAAGAAACGATCTTTGCCGTGGGAGACGGAGCCCAAGGAAACTGTCCGAGAACGAAAAAGAACGCCTTTATCGACAATTCGCCTTCACCGATTCGTCCGAAGCAGGATTGCCTTCTTCCTGGGTGGAACTGTAAAAGAAAGGCGATGGTCGTGTCGTTGACGAGGCCACGACACGGTAAAAGCGGTCATGGACCGGGTCTTGATTGGATCGGGCCGTGTAGCTCGGTGCCCATGCGATGTACCAAATCTGGCTGAGCCTTTGTATCAGGTCGGGTCTCCATTTCAATAGTCGCGATGAACTTGATCTATATGATCGGACTTATGGTGTGCACCTCAATCTATGCAACAATGGCTCGATGAGTTAATATTTTACGCCTCGAAGAGTAATGTCATGTTCATGATTTAAGCGGGGGAATTGGAAGCGTGGGATGGCATATGCTTGGTTAAACAATCGATATTGTCTGGCCGCATCATTTCTTGTACTAATATTCATGAGCCAGTACTTTCAATATAGTAATTTTCTTAAACGTGTCGTATTAAGCACACCAAGAACAACCTGCTAGAAAGTCATAAACTAATTTCCTTAACCCTACTATTGTTTCCTGTGTGCACATTTGAGTAGTGTGGAGAAAAAAAAAAGTCCCGAATTGGATGTGGGTAATAATAAGATGTGATTGAGTCACACGATGATTTAAGTTTCTAAATGAATGTGGGCTCAACTAGATTATCAATGAGCTCAACTTATGAACTATCTCTTGAATCCTTCCATTATAGGTATTGAACTTTCAAGGTGCTTTCCCAATCTTATTCTAGCAAGAAGGGCGATGGGGAGTTGAGTAGGGTGGATGAGAAGTTTTGTATGAGAATAATTTATGCATTAGCACTTCCCTTTTTTACATCGATTAAAATGAAAAACTGCATTTAATCCGAACATTTACAGGCGAGAAACGATTAAGCTCTTTCCCATTCAATCCTCGAACGTTCAGCTACCTCAACCATTGGACACCATCTAGCTCACTCAATCTGACATGAGAGAACGGCTTCACTAAAGGCACTTGAATTGAAAGTCCTTGACAGACTTTTTGCATGGTGGGTCGACGATGAGGATCGACTCGCAAGCATGCCATTGCTAGTTTAGCGATCGAGACCACATTCTCCGCGTCTTTGTCTGAAGGAAGTGGGAGACGTCGGTCTAGCACATCTTGCAGTGACGTTCCCGAGTCGGTTTGCATCGGCAATGTTGATGATTGACGTGAGCTTGAGACAAGATCCCCGGATGTCTTCCCATAATTACTTCCAATGCTACCACTCCGAAGCTATAAACATCACATTTCTTAGTAACTGCTACTGAATATGCTAACTCTGCAAGATATAAGGGTAGCATTAAGTTGTCTCATAAATTTTAGCATTGCAATCCAACTTATGAAAAAGAAGTGAGCCAAAGTTACAGATGACAATAGATAATAACTAGCGTGCAAGCACATACCTACCCGGTGCTATATATCCTAGTGTACCGACTAATGAAGTCCAATTAGATGAATCTGGCTTGAGAAGCCTTGCTGTGCCAAAATCAGAAACATGAGCTTCATAATCACCATCCAGAAGCACATTGTTGCTAGTGATGTCTCTATGAATCCATGGAGGAGAGCAATCGTGGTGCATGTAACACAATGCATCCGCCACGCCCTTGATCACCCTCGCCCTTTTAGCCCAATCAAACTCCATCGCCATCTCGTCGTCACTCAAGGCCCTTCTCAAGCTTCCTCTTTCCATGAATTCGTACACCAAGAACGAGTGTCTCGGATGGAAGCAGTACCCATAGAGCTTGACGATGTTACGGTGTCGTATATTTGCCAAGGCATTGGCCTCCCGCTCTAGTGACATCAACCCCAAAGTTTCATTGTCTTGCGGCGCATGGATTTTCTTCACTGCGAAAACTTGATTATCGGTTAGCTTGGCTTTGTATACGACTCCATATCCTCCCTCTCCCACATAGTACTTGGAATCAAATCCTTCTGTGGCTTTAATAATGTTCTCGAAGACCATTTTTCCGTCATAGCTCCATATTGCAAAAGCATCTCCTGGGACTCGCGCCTCCAATGAGTCCTGCTCTGTTCTTTTGCCCCTATGGCAAGCTAGAAATATCACTCCGATGGATGATGAAGCTGAGTGGTGAGAGAATGATTAGAATCATAAACTTGTTTCCTTTCTTGCTACGAGTCCTCTCGGAGCATTTCTTCAAACCAGCTGCAACACCACACAACCCAGCTTTATTGCCTGCAACTGCGCTGTATGGAGCATCACGAAAGGCCTCGATGTTTGGGATTGGACCCTCCAGGTCGTTGTCGGATATATTCACAGATACCAATCCCAACAGATCGTTGAAACTTTGGGGTATGAAGCCAGAGATGCTGTTGTAGGATAAATTCAACACTTCCAAAGTTGTCAACTTTCCGATACTGCGTGGTATTTTTCCTGCCAAGAAGTTAAAAGACAGATCAAGATAACGCAAAAACTGCAAATTGCCAATCTCCGAAGGAATACTGGCTTGAATTTCGTTGTTGCTCAAATTCAAGTTCCACAAGCTTTGGCACTGTCCTAATTGTGGCGGGATCGAGCCTCCAAACTTGTTGCTTCCCAAGTTGAGCTTCTCCAGTGTAGACAAATGACCAATTTCAGGAGGGATATTACCAGAGATTTTGTTATCATGTAGATCAAGCTCGAGCAGGTAAGTCAATCTTCTCAATTCCCTTGGAAGCCAACCAGTAATATAGTTTGACGAGAGGTCCAATACTCTCAGCTGAGCCATATTCCCAATCATGGGATGTATTTCACCAGAAATGTTGTTACTGGAGATTCTTAGGCTTGTTAAGTTATGGGAACAGCCCCATTTCGAAGAAAGCTCACCGTAGAATTGGTTATAACTCAAGTCAATGTACTTCAAGTTGGGATATGCGCCCAAATCTTCTGTCAAGTTTCCTGTGAGTTGGTTTCCTTCTAGTCGAATCCTCCATAAGCTACTGCAATTCTTCAGGCTCTTAGGAATATGACCACTGAAGTGATTATTATAAGCTGTAAAATTTTCAAGTAACCCTCCAAGGCAAATGTTATCTGGTAGTCGCCCTATGAGCTTATTTTCACTTATAAAGAAAACTCGTAGAAATCTGAGATTATTCATTTCATCCGGGATGAAACCAGAAAGATGGTTATAGTGCAAAGTCAGTGCACTCAAGTTGACCAATTTTCCAATTGATCTCGGGATTAACCCGTTGAGACTATTTAACGACAGGCAAAGTTCCTTCAGATGTCTCAAAGTTCCAACATCTTCAGGAATGGAGCCGGAAAGATTGTTCAAAGCGAGGACTAATAAAGTTAGGGCAGTCAAGTTTCCAATAGAGACAGGAATTGGACCACTGAAATTATTAGAAGACAAAGTGAGCTTTGCCAGAGTTTTCAACCTTCCTATTTGCTGGGGAACTGGACCAGCAAAATGATTTCTTTGGAAGTTAAGAACTTTTAGACTACTCAGATTTCCTATAGATGAAGGAATGGAACCGGTTAATTTGTTCAGTCCGAGAGAAAGGAAGGTAAGAGAACTTAGGGTGTAAATTTCTCGAGGAACAGACCCTACAAGATTGTTTTGGCCCAAGGCAAGGACTGTTAATTTGCTCAAGTTCCCCATAGAAGTAGGAATCTGACCTACGAGATAATTGTCATACAAAGTGAGGTTCAAAAGAGAGTGCAGCATTCCTATTCCTTCAGGGATAGTTCCATGTAGACGATTCCCGTCAAGGTAAAGAATGCTCAGCCTGCTCAACTTGCCTATTTCAAGAGGGATTGTGCCAGAGAGCGAGTTGTTAAAGATAGACAGAGTGGACAACTTAGAGAGGTTACCGATGGATGGAGGAATGGGACCGTAGAACGAGTTTGCTGAGAGATTGAGGCTAATTAGATTTGACAGAGCAGTGAAATTAAGTTTGCTGAGCGAACCTTGCAAACGCATGTTCGTGAGATTGAGCTCCGAGACACTTTCTGAGCCATCACACTCGATCCCTCTCCATATGCAAGGGTTGTCCCCTTCCCATGAAGATAAAAGAGCTTGACTACAATTGTCCAGACCAGATTTCCACTCTAGTAGAGCATGCGCTTCCTCTCCTTTCGCAGTTCCATTGCTTGCTTGAGCACCAAAATAAGCTGGAACAAGAGACAAGGCGAAAACTGTGATCGTGATTGTACTGATGTAGGGCGACAACTTCATGGAAACAAAATTATATTGAGATATATCTGAAAATATGGAAGAGACCATGATTCTCTGCCCTAAAAATTTGTATGATATTACTTTAACTACATGGTGAAGTATTTATAGCTGGATCTGAACCACATAAACCATATCAAAGACATGCATAATAGCTTTCAGCCTGTCTTGCAAACAGTCACGAAAAGATAGGACTTTGTCCTGATTAATTGGTTGAAAAAGTCCAACTTCTTCAAGTTACGGAGGATAGATCAAGAGCAAAATTGGATGGGTGGGGACGTCACCCTCAAGCTTGGTCATCCAATTTGTTCGAATATGTAGATGGATCTTGATCAAAGGCGGACTCATGACCCATAAGCATCAAGTCAACCACCAGAAGATGTGCGTTTCACTAGGTGGAAAAAGCCACAATTCCTAGACCCGGTCAAGACAAGGCAAGTCGACCCAAGTCTAGCGACACCAGCGTCCAGTTTAAGGTCCGGTCTATTTGCTACTTGAACATGGATGGATAATAACAGTATATCAGTTCGAAACCTGAGGGGTCCTCCAATCTAGTGCATGACATTCACCTAGAGCCTCTAACGAGGCAAAGCATTTGTTAGCTCGGGTGTCATGAATTTCTAGAGAGTATAGGTTCTCGTCTGATGTTCTTGTCTGATGAATATCACAAGTTTAATATCAGGACAAAAGGGGGTAGAACATTCTGACGCACTCCACAGAAGTCTTTTGATGAGATATCAACTCTTCCTTTGCAGTCTTCTTCCGGCAACTAAAAGGTTATTGTCTGATGAAAAGGATAGGTTTATTATCTAGACAGAAGTTGAATTTTCGTCCCCTGTTTTAAGAGGTAGAATATTATGATCCACTCAGCAGAAGTCCTTGATGAGATATCAGAGTCTTCCCCTTAAATTAGTCTCCTTGCACTCACTCACCGTACTATGACTATAAATTCACAAGATCACAGCCAAATCCGAGCTCATCAACATATCCAATCAGACTCACTTGTCACTCAAAATCATGAACCAACAAATTATAGGCCAGCTAAACTTTTTTTTTTTTTCGGTTCAAGGTGGGACTTTTTCACCTAACACCCTCACACAAGCATCTTAACAACTATAGATAGGAAGTGATGATAATGCTGGCTGTTCAAAGGTCTATTTCTGTCCCTATAGAAGTAACTGTTGACATATTAATCCCCAAAATTGAAGATACTACAAAAGGCGAGACTCCCTAGTTTAGTAAGGCTAAGATTTTTCTGGCGATGGACAGATAGTGTTAATTCCTCAGTAGCATTAGCATCATCAAGCGTACAAGTTCAGATGTCAAATTCTCGATATCTAATCTCATCGGTTAGGATGATATATTTCACTTGCTTTGAGGAATGTACAGGGTTCAAGCTTTATTTAGTTGGAATTTGGAGAGAAATAACCCTTAGTTTTGATTTCACGAAGAGAAAAATGCATATACGAAAAAGTTTTCATCAAATGGGTAGGACCGCAAATAAGTTTTGATTGAGTCTGTCAAGGAAAGTTGCCATGAAGAACTAGAGTTGTCTTGAGACTTGCAAATTACTAAACAATAAAGATTCGATGCAATCCCATCCTTGGAAGACGGTGAGAACAAGTATTGCCCGCCTAGCGGGAGACAAATGCACCATTAAATTCTGCCAATAAAATTTCATAAATCATCTCTCATATGTGTCAGCACCAGTTCCTGATATTATGCTTGCAGCCATGTTGATCTTAACCCCATCCACTTAGCATGCATTCGGCAACTTTAAATTCACCAAGCTAATTCAATAGCAAAGCGGGTTCACCAAAATCCATACCATCACGATTGATTGGTAGCTGTAAGTAAGGAAAATGACACAAATGACCCATAAACTTTGAATGTGTAATGTTGCCCTCAAATTTTAAATTTGTTCCATGTGGTCTCTAATCTTTTAGTAATTGTTCAATTTAGTTTATGGCCTATATGAAAATGTTCAATATTGCCCATGAATTGGAATTAATAGAAAAATAATATTTGATATTTTCACGTTGTTTGGGGATTTTATTAAACATTTATTAAAAGTTTAATGATAAAAAATTCATGAACGACATTACATATTGATTCAAAATTTAAAAACCTTTGTAATTATTCCTTCTAAGTAATAATTTGAGAGTGACATTACATATTGGATCAAAGATTGAACGTCATCTGCATAGTGAGAAATACACCGGTACATGATATGCACAGTCATAGTAATTTCCACTTTCATTGCTACTTCTATCACAACAATGACTCGATGAGGTAATAATTTACACATCAAAAAGTAATGTTATGTTCATGATTTAAGTAGGCGAATTGGAAGTACATGATGGCATACACTTGATTAATTAGTTGATATATTGGAAGCACACTTGATTAATTAGTTGATATTATTGTGCTGCCTCAAATTTTTATTGTAATATTCATAAGCCAATACTTTCAATCTAGCAGTTTTTTTAAGTAAGCGTGTCATATTTAGCATCTCATAAGAACCCGCTAGAAATTTGTAAATTGGGAGAATTATCGAAAAAATTTTAAATTTATTATAATTGTGTCAATTCAGAATTTAATCGATTAGTGCTGTTTTGGAAAATTTTTATAATATTTAATTTTTCTTTTCCCTTTTTTTTTTCTTTTTCTTTTTCCTCTTATCCCCTTTTTCCTTTTCCTCCTCCGAAGAGGCCGGCGATGCACTGGCGAGGCTCACTGGCCACGCGGCAAGGGCCACGAAGCACTCACCGGCTGCCGGCGAGGGTCGCGGCCGTCGCCCACGGCTGGTGATTGTGGAGAAGTGGGAACTTGGAAGGAATCGATGGTGTTATATGGAGAGATTCAAGAAACAGCAGATCACCAACGAAAGCGAGAAGCAAGCGCGGCCATGAATTCCATCTTCAGTTCCTTCGATTTCCTCTGCGCCGAGCTCTTCCGCTTGAAGGTGAAGGCCCAACTCCCATCGGCAGCAAGCACCGTCGCCGGTTGCGATCGCTCGCCGCTTCAGCGCGGCAAAAGGGGACGGGACGTTCCGAGGAAGGAAAGCAAGAGCGGCAACGCTGCAGATCAGAAGAAGTGGAAGCAGGGGAAGGAGAGCTTCCCGCGTTTTGCTCTGGAGCTCGACGGATCCACTGCTTCGAGACCATCGTCTCTCACTGAAAAAATAATCATCATCATCATCATCCGCAGTTCGTGATGGGAAAGTTTGGGGTTCATCACAGGAACAGGGGATTCTTTTGCCTTTTCTTTTCGGGCGTTCGAGTGGGGGAAAAGGGGGAAGAAGAGGAAAAGAAAAGGAAATATGAAAAGAAAAGAAAAAGTAAAAAAATTTAATAAAAAAATTCGTAAATATTAAAATATTATTATAAATTATACACACCTAGTATTCACGTCAGAATCGACCTGGCGAATGAGTTGAATTTGTATAATTACAAAAAGTTTAGAATCGAATTTGTACTATTCAAATAAGCGTATGACTTTTTGTCGTAAATTATTCTAAAAGAAAAAAAAGTTTCACATTGGATGTGGTAATATTTAGTTTATTCATCAGTGATGATTTAAGTTTCTGATGAACGTGAGCTCAACTGGATTTTCAATAAGCTCAATCAACTTTTGAATTATCTCTGGAATCTTCCCATTACAGTTATTGGACTTTTGCAGTGCTTTTCCAATGTTTTTCTAGCGAGAAAGGGGATGAGGAGTAGAGTTGGTTGGATGAGAAGTTGTCTAATAATCAATGCATTTGCACTTCCTTAATATATAGCACTTGAAATGAAAGAAACACTGCATTTAATTCGAAACAATTACAGACAGGAAACGATTCGGCTCTTTCTTGGTCAATCACTTCCTCAAAATATTCAGCTACCCCAACGAAGGACACCATCCAGCTCACTCAATCTGACATCCGCGAATGGCTTCACTAAAGGCACTTGAATTGAAAGTCCTTGACAGACTCTTTGCATGGTGGGTCGACGATGAGGATCGACTCGCAAGCATGCAAGTGCTAGTTTAGCGATCGAGACCACATTCTCTGCGTTTTTGTCCAGAGGAAGCGAGAGACGTCGGTCTAGCACATCTTGCAGTAATGTTCCCGAGTCAATTTGTACTGACAGTGTCGATGATTGACGTGAGCTTGAGATGAGATTCCCCAAATGCATTCCCATAATTACTTCCATTGCTACTACTCCGAAGCTATAAACATCGCATTTTTCAGTAACTGCTGCTGAATATGCTAACTCTGCAAGATAAGAGGGTAGTATTAAGTTGTCATCCTGTAATCTTTAGCAGTACAATCCATTTTATGAAAAAGAAGTGAGCCAAAGTTACAGACAAGGATATATAATAAAAACAGTGCAAGCATACATACCTGGGGCTATATATCCAAGTGTACCGACCACTGGAGTCCAATTAGATGAATCTGGCTTGAGAAGCCTTGCTGTGCCAAAATCAGAAACATGAGCTTCATAATCACCATCCAGAAGCACATTGTTGCTAGTGATGTCTCTATGAATCCATGGAGGAGAGCAATCGTGGTGCATGTAACACAATGCATCCGCCACGCCTTTGATCGTGCTTGCCCTCCTAGCCCAATCAAACTCCATCGCCATCTCGTCGTCACTCAAGGCCCTTCTCAAGCTTCCTCTTTCCATGAATTCGTACACCAAGAACGAGTGTCTCGGATGGAAGCAGTACCCATAGAGCTCGACGATGTTACGGTGCCGTATATTTGCCAATGCAGTGGCCTCCCGCTCTAGTGACATTAACCCGGAAATCTCGTCATGCGGCACATGAATTTTCTTCACGGCAAAAGCTTGATTATCACATAGATTGGCCTTGTATACGACTCCGTATCCTCCCTCCCCCACACAGTACTTGGAATCGAATCCTTCCGTGGCTTTGATAATGTTCTCATACACCATTTTTCCGTCGTAGCCCCATATCGCAAAAGCATCTCCTTGCACTTGTGCTTCCAATGAGTCTTGTTCTGCTGTTTTGGCCCTTTGGCAAGCTAGAAGAATCACTCCGATGAATAAAGATGTGAGCAGGATGAAGCTGACTGGTAAAAGAGTGACTGGAATCATAAACTTGTTTGCTTTCTCACTATAAGTCCTCTCAGAGCATTTCTTCAAACTAGCCGCAACCCCACACAACCCACCTTTATTGCTTGCGACTGCGCTGTATGGAGCATCACGGAAGGCTTCGATGTTCGGGATTGGACCCTCCAGGTAGTTGTGGGATATATTCACAGATACCAATCCCAACATATTGTTGAAACTTTTTGGTATGAAGCCAGATAGGCGGTTTTGGGATATATTCAACACTTCCAAAATTGTTAACTTTCCGATGCTGCCTGGTATTTTTCCTGTCAAGAAGTTATGGGACAGATCAAGGCCACACAAAAACTGCAAATTGCCTATCTCCGAAGGAATACTGGCTCGAATTTCGTTGTTGCTCAAATTCAAGTTCCACAAGCTTCTGCACTGTGCCAATTGCGGCGGGATCGAGCCACCGAACTTGTTGCTCCCTAAGTTGAGCTTCTCCAGTCTGGACAAATGACCAATTTCAGGAGGGATATTACCAAAGATTTTGTTATCATGTAGATCAAGCTCGAGCAGTGAAGTCAATCTTCTCAATTCCCTCGGAAGCTGACCAGAAATATGGTTCGACGAGAGGTCCAATACTCTCAGCTGAGCCATATTCCCAATCATGGGAGGTATCCCACCAGAAATGTTGTTACTGGAGATTCTTAGGCTTGTTAATTTATGGGAACAGCCCCATTTCGTAGAAAGCTCGCCGTGGAATTGGTTATATCTCAAGTCAATGTACTTCAAGTTGGGAAATGCACCCAAAGCTTCTGTCAAGTTTCCTGTGAGTCGGTTTCCATCTAGTCGAATCCTCGATAGGCTACTGCAATTCTTCAGGCTGCTAGGAAGATGACCATTGAAGTGATTATTAGGCGCTGTAAAATTTTCAAGTAACCCTCCAAGGCAAATGTTATCTGGTAGTCGCCCAAAGAGCTTATTTTCACCCATGGAGATATGTCTTAGATTTTTGAGATTATTCATTTCATCTGGGATGAAACCAGAAAGATGGTTATAGTGCAAACTCAGTACACTCAAGCTGACCAATTTTCCAATTGATCTCGGGATTAACCCGTCAAGACTATTTTCTGACAGGCGAAGTTCCTTCAGATGTCTCAAAGTTCCAACTTCCTCAGGAATGGAGCTGGAAAGATTGTTCGAAGTGAGGGCTAATAAAGTCAGGGCAGTCAAGTTTCCAATAGACACAGGAATTGGACCACTAAAATTATTAAAAGACAAAGTGAGCTTTGCCAGAGATTTCAACCTTCCTATTTCCTGGGGAACTGGACCGGCGAGATGATTGCTTTGGAAGTTAAGGACTTTTAGACTACTCAGATTTCCTATAGACGAAGGAATGGAACCGGTTAATTTGTTCAGTCGGAGAGAAAGGAAGGTAAGAGAACTTAGGGTGTAAATTTCTTGAGGAAGAGACCCTACGAGATTGTTTTGGCCCAAGGCAAGAAATGTTAAGTTGCTCAAGTTTCCCATTGAAGTAGGAAGCTGACCTGCGAGATAATTGTCATACAAGGTGAGGTTCAAAAGAGAGTGCAGCATTCCTATTTCTTCAGGGATAGTTCCGTGTAGACGATTCCCGTCAAGGTAAAGAATGCTTAGTCTGCTCAACTTGCCTATTTCAAAAGGGATTGTTCCAGAGAGCAAGTTGTTAAAGATAGACAGAGTGGACAACTTAGAGAGGTTACCGATGGATGAAGGAATGGGACCGTAGAGCGAGTTTGCTGAGAGATCGAGGCTTACTAGATTTGACAGAGCAGTGAAGTTAAGTTTGCTGAGCGAACCTTGCAAACCCATGTCCGTGAGATTAAGCCCCGAGACACTTCCTGAGCCATCGCACCCAATCCCTCTCCATATGCAAGGGTCGTCCCCTTGCCATGAAGATAAAAGAGCTTGACTATAATTATCCAGACCAGATTTCCACTCCAGCAAAGCACGCGCTTCCTCTCCTTTTGCAGTTCCATTGCTCGCTTGAGCACTGAAAGTAGCTGTTGAAGAAAAAGCTGGAACAAAAGATAGGGCGAAAACGAAGTTTGTGATTGTACTGATGTAGGGCAGTAACTTAAAGGAAGCAACTTTAGATTGAGGTTTATCTGAAACTACTGAAGAGACCATGACTTGGGCTGTAAGTGTCTGCACAAAAATTTGCATTATATTACTTTAACAGCATGCTGAGGTATATATAGCTGAACCTGAACTACACAAGCATTGACAAAACCATGCAAAATATCTTTCTTGTCCGCTTGTCTTCGAAACAGTCATGGAAAGATAGGACTTGCCCTGCATTAATTGGTTGTAAAAGTCCAATTACTTCATTGTTCTTCTTTCTTTTTTCTCATTCGTCCTCTTATATGTGTTAGAATGGCTGAAGTAATGGATGATAGATCAAGAAGCTCAGTCCTCCCAGATGTGCGGGACGTCAGTCACTCAAGCTTGGTCATCTATGTTGTTTGAGTATGCAGATGGATTCTTGATCAGAAGTTGGCTCGTTCATGAACCATCAGCATCAAATCCAGCCACCCGAAATGTGCATTTGTTTCACATGTCAGAGCGAGCCATGATTCCAAGACTCTCTGGCAAGTCAACCAAAGTCAAGTGACCCTAGTGATAAGTTTAAGCGCTGGTCCATTCCTAATTTGAACTTGGAGAATAGTAGTATAAGTATTAAATTATATTTCGAATTTCAGTCGTTTACGGAACCGTGTTGATTAAATAATTATCCAAGGACTCACCTTTGCAAAAGGTTGGACGAATGAGGGGAAAGATGTCCTCTGCCACTACAAGGCAAAAGGGGTTCGCTTTATTCTAATATTATATCTATTGTGGGGGTGAAAAGGTCTCATGAGAGAGGACAATAAATAAAATAAAATATAGAGTTTTACTTGGCCAAAAACCCTAAAAACTTTCAACTTTAACTTTTATCCCAATTTAACGAGTTGTTTCATGAAAAAACTCTAATTTTAGATTAGCTTAATTCTACCTTAAACTTTTTTTTGTGTTATAAAGAACTCTCAACTTTAGATCTTGTCCTAAACCTATCTTGAACTCTTTTTTTTGGTATTATGAAAAATCCACAACTTTAGATCTTGTCTTAATTTTACTTTAAAATTTTTACAATCTCATAAAAAAACCACAAACTTTTACTTGAATTACAAATCTACCCACATCAACCCTCCATAAAAAAAATTTTGTTGACAGCTGAGAGATGGGAAACTTCTAAGCACAAGTTATCCGAGCATCCCAAGCATGAGCTCTTTGACTACAAGAGATAGAACATTTCCAAAGACAAGAGATCGAAGACCGAGCACAAAATCACAAAGGACGATTTGGATGGAGGGTTTATGGAGGTAGATTTGAGACTCAAGTAAAAGTTCGTGATATTTTATGAGACAAAAAATTGAGTAAAATTGAAATTGGAAATTTTTATGAGACGAAGGGTAGAATTGGTACTAAACCTAAAGTTGAGGGTTTTTTACGAAACAAAAAAAAAATTGGAGTAGAATTGAGATTCGACCTGGAGTTTTGGATTTAGAATTGGGACAACAAAAGAAGTTAGATTTTTTATGAGACAAAAGATAGAATTAGAGCAAAAGCTAAAGTTGGAGGTTTTTTTAAAGGTATTAGATCGTTTTACTCTGGCCTCACTAGTAGAGTTAGCTACTAGTGAGTTCCTCATCGTGTGAATGGTTGCTAGGGGCTTCTTTCTTTGAGAAGCATGGAGATGGTTCCTTTAGCAAAGTGTAGGCGCACAAGAAGGAAGAGAGTTTATGGCGCAAATGATAACTATTTTATTTTTTGAAATAATTATTTCCCGGGGATAAATGTATTTATTTCTATTCCCTGAACAAATTTCTAAGTAAATATATGCGTTCAATAACACACAAAATTTATATTCCCGAAGCAAAAATTCGTTTGATAGGCCTTCTAAATATCTCCCTCCCATGCTCTTTTCCATTCATCGTGCTCCACTCTTTTGTGAAACAAAATATCCTTAATTAATTGAATTGAATTTAGAAAGTGTAGTGCTCGGAGCTACGCATGTAAATTTGTGCTGCGAGTATTATATCCATTGGAGTTGTATATTTACAAACACTTTAAGTTTGAGTTTAATCTAAGTGTGGGAATTACACGAATATGTGATCGATTATAATTTGGATTTTTTGATTATTAGTGGATTATTTATTATTGGCTCTTTCTATAGATGTAAGTACCAACACTCGATACCAAGCTACGTAAATCTTTAACATCTTTTATTATTCCTCATTCATTTTCTTTGTAATTTCGTGTTTCACGTAAATTCCACGATCCGGTAGCTTCCGCGCTAATGTTACTGATGTTAACTTCAATAACTTCAAAATGTCAGGGGTCCTCCAAGTGGTTGACATTGACGTAGACCCGCTAAGGAAGCTGAAGACTCGGGTTGTTGGAGCGTCATAATCATCCGGAAAGTAAACGTTGTTGTCTGACGAAAGGACAGGTTTATTACCAGACAGAAGTTCAATTTCCATCTACCCAGCATAGGAGTCTAATGAGACATCAACTGTTCCCTCGAATTAGTCCTCCTTGGATCCACTGACATCTCTATATTTCATTCCATGGCTATTGTTGGGATCAACGCAAATTCAAGAATTCCTTTACTTGAAGGGATCATAAAAATAAACTTAAATTCGAACCTATTAACATATTCAGTTAGCCAATAAATTATAAGTTAATTAAGATATACTAGCTTCTCCATATTATACTATATTCTAACGCGAGACTTCATTATCTGTTCAAATGTGCATTTTGGTCCCTACATCAATAATTCTTTGAGATATTAATGCCCAAATTGAAGATATTGCAAAAGGCTAGACCGCCTAATTTGATGAGGCAAAGATATTTCAAGTGATGGACAGATAAGAGTCAATTCCTTCAATAGCACTAGCATCATCAAGCGTAAAAGATCGTAAGTCAAATTCTTGATATCTAATCTCATCGGGTAGGGTGGCAAATTTAAGTTATTTTGAGGAATGAACTGGGTTTTAAGCTTTCTTCAGTTAGAATTAAGGGAGAAGAATCTTTAGATTTTATGACCAGCACGATGCATATCCAGTCAAGGTTTATTCAAATGGGAAGAACAAAAGCTATGGCCAGCTGCTCTAGCTCGAGCTTGAATTTACTCTTATTTGGGTCCTCTGCTCTCAACCGGGGACCCCCAATTCTCCAGACGGTTGAGTTGCCTGTGCGGAAAGCAAGGAAGTGTGGCCACCTGTGAGGGCTGTCCCTGGTAATCCCCTGAGAGGCGTCCCACAGGAATGCATTCCTGAACAATTCTCCAAGAAGCATCGGAATACAAAGTGCGTATATCCATCTAATAAAGCATCATTTTCTAGTAGAAAGTAAATTTAGAGTATCTGTTTCCTTCTTTGATGGCCCCGACTCTGCATTATTCGAAAAGCTAAAAGCTTCTCTGCAGAAAGGATCTCTTGCAGTCGTCGAGACAAGCACAAGATCATGACTATGATTCGCCCCATCATCAGAAATTATCTACTGGCATGTTACCCACGACAGCTCAACTACTTAAAACTATGAGCGGATTAATCTGTAGCCACTGTCACAAAGCTGATCAGAGAACCCGCAGCAAGTAGAAAGAGAGAAAGAAGGAAGAGAGAAGGAATAGAGAGAAGGAATAGAGAGGAGGAGAAGGAGAACGTAAAAGAAACAAAGAAAGGGCTGTAGTTTTCTGTAGTAACAGAAACCCTACACCCATTGTATTTATATTGAATATAAATTGTATATGACAATAATACCAAAAAGGAAATAAAACTCGATAATAAAGGAAATGATAATAACGGAAACTCGATAATAAAGAAAACTCAATTAAAGTAACTTAACACTCCCCCTCAAGCTGGAGCATATAGGTCACCCATGCCCAACTTGGAACAACCAAGCAACAAAAGCAGGACGAAATAATGCTTTGGTAAACATATCAACAAACCGATCTCTAGAGGCAACGTAAGGAGTAGCAACCAGCTTCTCGCTTCACAAAGCATCACGAACAAAGTGACAATCAACTTCTATATGCTTAGTTCTCTCTTGAAAAACAGGATTTCTAGCAATATAAATAGCTGCTTGATTATCACACATCATATCAATAGGTTGATCAATAGAAAATCTAAGCTCTTGGAGAAGAGATTTCAACCACAACAATTCGGCCACAGTATGTGCCATAGCACGATATTCAGCCTCCGCACTAGACCTAGCAATGGTAGTCTGTTTCTTGCTTTTCCAAGTAACCAAATTACCACCAATAAAGGTGCAATATCCAGTTGTAGACCGTCGATCAAATGTTGACCCAGCCCAATCAGCATCAGAATAGCCAACCAAAGTGGAAGAACCATTAGATTTATAAATTAGTCCCTTACCGGGAGAGTTTCTAAGATACCGAAGAATGCGACATACAGCATCCCAATGAGCCTTCTTAGGTGACTCCATAAACTGACTCACCACACCAACAACAAAAGAAATATCGGGATGTGTAACAGTAAGATAAATTAGTTTCCCAACTAGATGTCGATATTGATGCTTGTCTTCAATTTCATTTCCATCATCAACTCCAAACTTTTGATTTGGATCCATAGGAGTATCAACTGGCTTGGAAGCTAGTGTACCAGTCTAAGACAAAAGATCAAGAACATACTTTCGCTGAGACAAATTAATACCTTTTTCACTTTGTAAAACTTCAATACCCAGAAAATATCTAAGGGTTCCCAAGTCTTTAATCTGAAATTGCTGCTGAAGAAAGGACTTAACCTCAGAAATGCCGGTCACATCACTATTAGAGACAATTATATCATCCACATATACCACAAGAATGACCACCCCCGATTCATTCTTGCGAACAAACACAGAATGATTTGAATAACATTGGTGGAAACCACATCTAGAAATCACTAAACTGAATTTTTCAAACCATGCTCTTGGAGACTGTTTCAACCCATAAATGGCCTTATGTAGCCGACATACTTTACTACGATTCTCCCTCTAAGCAACATACCCAAGAGGTTGCTCCATATATACTTCTTCAGACAAATCGCTATAAAGAAAAGCATTCTTGACATCTAATTGATATAATGGCCAATCGAAATTCATAGCAAGAGAAATAATAACACGAACATAATTGAGACGTGCCACAGGGGAAAAAGTCTCAAAGTAATCCACTCCATAAGTTTGAGTAAAACCTTTAGCAACGCGTCGAGCTTTAAGACGTTCAATTGAGCCATCCGGATTGTACTTGATAGTGTACACCCAACGACACTTCACCACATCTTTCCCAAGAGGAAGATCAACTAATGACCACGTTTGGCGAGACACCAGAGCTTCCATTTCCACATCCATAGCTTTCTTCCACTCAAGGCGAGACAAAGCCTCAGTGGTAGAAGTAGGAATTGTGTGAGTTTGTAATGATAGAGCAAAGTCATGTAATGGAGAAGGAAGATGTGAAAGAGACACATAATGCTCAATAGGGTAAGCCAAAGAGGATTTTTGTGTGCACGATTGAGTACCTTTGCGAAGGGCAATTGGAAGATCGTTCGGACTAGGAGACAAGGAGGAAGATTGAACGAAGGACATGGAAGAGCTAGAAACTGGTGGTGCCGTAGACTGCTTTCGCCGCTGATACACCTACAAGGGAGGAGGTACTGGAGAAGAACTAATAGAATCTAAGGGTATAAGATGTGGGATAGGAGGATCAGCTACAATGTCAGTTGAAAACTCTTTACCCTCAGTAGAATAGTATGGTGTGATGGTGTGCCTTCGAAAAAAGTAACATCGGCACTAACATATTGAGTACGAGTTATTGGATCATAACACCGATATCCCTTTTGTGTACGTGAATACCCGAGAAAAATACATTTAGTGGCACGAGGAGATAGTTTATTAGAACCGGAACGTAGGTTATGAACAAAACAAACACACCCAAAGACGCGCGGAGTAAGAGGGAATAACGGCTTGTCATGAAATATAACACTAATTGGTGACTGATGATTGAGGACAGTGGAAGGCATACGATTTATGAGATAACACGCGGAAAGGACAACATCACTCGAAAATGATTTTGGCACACGCATGTGAAATAAGAGTGAACGAGCAACTTCTAGAAGGTGACAATACTTTCTCTCGGCCACACCATTCTGCTGAGGGGTATAAGTACAACTTGTTTGATGTATAATGCCAAGATTAGAATAAAACAAATAAATTGATTTATGTGTATATTCTAGAGCATTATCCGTTCGCAAAATTTTAAGGGATGTATTAAACTGATTAATAACTTCACGATGAAATAATTGGAAAACTTGTAAAAATTAAGAACGGTCATGATGCATATAGAGCCATGTTAAACGAAAATAATCATCCATAAAAGTAACAAAGTACTTAAAACCATTTCTACTAACAATACGGGAAGGTCCCCAGATGTCCGAATGAATAAGTTCAAGTAAAGTAGATGCACGAGAATTATTACGACTAGGAAAAGAACTACGATGATGTTTCCCAAGTTCACAAGCTTCACACTTAAGAGTAGAAATTGATTTACACTTGGGAATTATTTATTGTAACTTAAATAAAGATAAATGCCCTAAACGAGAATGCCATAATAGGGGGTTAATAGAACTAGCAGCTAGACCATTGGCGTCGGATAGAGAGACACCATTTAGATAGTAGAGTCCATCACGTTCATGCCCTCCACCAATCATCTTCTTTGTCCGAAGGTCCTGAAAAACACAATAAGATGGGTAAAATGTAACTGAACAACTAAGAGCTTTTGTTAACTGACTAACAAATAACAAATTTAGAGGAAGTTGGGGAACATGTAAAACAGAGGACAAAGATAAGGAAGGTGTAAGTGAAACAGTCCCTGATCCAACCACTTGAGTCGATGAACCATTAGCTAAAATAACTTCTGATGAAGGACTAGAGTTATGGTGGGAAGAAAATAGTTCTTGCTTACCCGTCATATGACTAGAAGCTCCCGAGTCAATGACCCAAGGGGTGCTAGGAGACAAAGTAGAGAAAGAGGCCATGTTACCTGTATGTGCAAGAGTAGCAGTGGATGAGAAATTGGAAGCCTCTAGTTGTTGGACACGCTTGATGAGTTGTGCAACCATATCATCTCGAGTCGTAGACTCAGAAGAACTACCCCCAGGTGGGATAGATGGGTTCATGTCGTTGTAAGACACAATTCCAGCACTCCCTTCGGACACAACAAAGCATTTGCGAGTAACTAATCGTTGAGCCCAATCGGGCTTGCCATGCTTGGCCCAACAAGTGTCAATAGTATGACCGGATTTGCCGCAGTATATACACTGACGGCTATTGTGATTAGAACTTTGTCCATTACGTCCACCACCACGACTACGACCTCCCCCAAAACCACGACCTCTATTGGCAAAACCACCACGACCACGACCACCACTACTAGCCACAAATGCTGAATTGTCTTTAGATGATGTAGAAGACGGAGGGACAATGCGCTGAATTCGACAAAATGCTTCATTCACGAAGGAACTCTCTCCAAAGAAGAAGTTGACTCTTCACAGTCTGTAAGTCGGCATTCAAGCCGAGATAAAAACTTGGCCACTTGAAATTCAGCTCGTTGTGTCTTAAGTCTCTCAAGATCGTAGTAATGGGTCGATAAAGATTGAGTTCTTCCCACTTACCTTTCAAAGTACTATAATATTCTCCAAGAGACTTGTCTCCCTATTTAAAATTAAAGATCTTCTCATATAGTTCATAAACTCTAGACATATTTTTGTCTTGTGAGTAACTCTCCATAAGATCATCCCACACTCCTTTAGCGGTTGTGTGGAACATGACATTAGCAGCAATGGATGGTTCCATGCTATTCCATAACCACACCAAAAGTGTATCATTCTCTCTCATCCAATCACTATAGTTTTCAGAATTTTCAGCGGGAGGGTCTCGTAGTAAGATAATGGAGTTTCCCTTTGGCATTAATATAGACCTTCACAGCTTGGGCCCATAACAAGTAATTGGAAGATCCATTTAATTTAATAGTGGTAATTTGAACATTAACACTATCTGTAGAAGCCTTAGTATCACTCATGATGATAGTCTCAATATATCTACCACTTAATCAAGAAGGCTGAAACTTTAGTGCAAGAAACAAAACAGCAACACTAATGTATAATCGATGTAATTGGCTCCATCGGTTAACCAAAGGGAAACCCAGCAAAATCAGTCAACCATAATCAATGAAATACTACGATTCTTGAATCCATTGATCGTAAGTGTTGTAATCCATGTTCAGAAATCGAACCCGATGAATATGATATCTTCGATCTCATACATAGAGAGACTCAAAGAGAAAACCGATAAAAAATTGCAACTTTAGGTGGCTGCGCACCGGAGAAGAAGTAGGGTTATTAGGGGACTCTCAAACCAGCAATAGGATCAAGTAATTAGGTAGTTAAACCTGCTCTGATACCATGTCACAAAACTGATCAGAGAAGCAGCAAGTAGAAAGAGAGAAAGAAGGAAGAGAGAAGAAATAGAGAGAAGGAATAGAGAGGAGGAGAAGGAGAACGTAAAAGAAACAAAGAAAGGGCTGTAGTTTTCTGTAGTAACGAAACCCTACACCCATTGTATTTATATTGAATATAAACTGTATATGACAATAATACCAAAAAGGAAATAAAACTTTGATAATAAAGGAAACTCAATTAAAGTAACTTAACAGCCACCATAGATCTTGTATCCGAAACTGAATGACATGAACAAGCAAAAAGACTAACCATGAAATGCTGTTCGACCAGAGAAGTGCTATTTGAACAACCACGAAGCAATACCAAGGAGTATGAGTTGGAACTTGAAATCACGAGTCATCGGCTTTTGGTGATAAAGACATGCATTCGTCGTGGTAGTTTAAATCATTCTTTACTTTTTCTTAAATTTGAATTTTAAACTTACTTTTATAATTTTAAAATATGCAAATCTACAAGCCAATGTTTGTAAGTTTTGAATGATTTGAAGTGTTTCGTGTAAAAAAAATTTACTGGCCAATGGATTGCTCCTCATAAAAAATCAATGAAGTTTCAGGCATCTTGTGACAAGCAGATATATTACAAATGAAAAGCCCACCGCTCCAACAGCCACAAGCAACAAGACTAAATGGCAAACTCACCATTGTACTGAATCCATTCACAGTTACAACCAAAGGATGATTATGATCCTTTACAAATCTTGTAACCACCCATTTTCCAGACTTCTCCATCTTCACTAGAATTGTGGCCTTGCAACCTTCTCGTGCACTGGGCCGTGGCTTCTTGTCTGGTCCATGAGAACCTTTCTGATTTGGTGAGAAACCCTGCTTATTACACCCAAGCCGACGGGCAAGTGTTCTGCCATCAATTCCTGACCGTCGACACTGCATTATATGAACCACAAATCCAACCCGTCTTGCATAGTCAATATAGAATTTCCAGGCAGCTTCTTCAGAATCAAATTCCATCCCCACGTATGGCTCTGAAATTGCATTTTCTTCTTGGTCACCATTCTCCCCTTTAACTGGGTTCTCACTGGCTTCTTCTTCTAAATCCACTGTCAAAATTAATTATTTATTGTGTTAACTCAAATATCAAAATAGTCTTTTAGTCCTGTGGCACCCATCGCACATACCTTCGTCAAGTTATGAAAATCATACAAACAATGGACTCAACTAGATTATAGTAGGAGAAAATTGCATGAATCACGGAGAGCATCCAAGGATAAATATTAAACCAAGGACATTGTTCAGGACACTCTTCACCACAAAAATACAATTCCATTGGCCAAGGACTATGTTCAAGATTCAGGTCAACATGTATTTGGGACTTACAGGTGTCAACTCAAGTATCTTATCTTTGCAAAAATCATTGAAACCAGCAATTTTTGAAAGAGGACCACTGATGCCTGAAACTAAGTCTTAAAATCCGCAAAAAGGACCCATGAAAAGGAGTTCACAGATATTATGGAAAACTAAGTGCACCGAAGACATGAAGAAGTGAAAGGGCCAACAGTAACAAATTAACCAAACACTTGTTGGTTGCATCAAACACATATGAGGTCTACAGACATATATGCAGAGCAAGACCTATGAAACCGATCTAAGTGTCTAACAAAAGGTATTCCATATTTTGATAGTTGAAAAGGTCAATAATTCCTCCCAAGGGACTTTCTATTGCAGTGCTATAGCTAACAAGAATAGCCGTCAGCTACACCATATTAATCCAAAACACAGGCACCACAAGAAACCCTTGAAATCTGATAAGGACCTTGGACAATCGATTGCCTTATTTATATGCAGCACCAGTCAGACACAAAAATCTTGACTGCCCACCAAGAAAGCAGAGACCTCACAGACGTTGAGCTCGATGGCCATGCAACAGTAACACCTTAAGAAACTCTGGCAATCGCAACAATTCCAATGGTGAGCCTCAGGAATGATTTATCTTTGCCACCAAGAAGTAGTTACTACAAACTTCCCAGTATTGGAGAGTATACTTCACGCAGTGGACTTAAAGGTGGTTATTACATAGAAAGCATGCGTGACAAATGATCGAGCAATGCGGATGATTGCTAATCACTTGGGACTACAACACACCATCCGATTTTTTAACTCGACCGATCACTCAGAAAAACAAACTCCAATGCAATCCCCAAGTTCCAACTGATCCCTTTTCAGCTAAAGACCAAAACCACGAAGTTCAAGAATCAGACTACAACGAATGCACTGCCCTCGTCATAAAAATCCCGAGGTCCGACAAGAAATGGCGAAAATAGGAACAAGACAGTCACTCCAATTGCACATACTCAGTATCCTAAACCCAGAAATCTCCAATCTTGAAGAGCTTTCGACTAGCCCAGTTAAAAAAAATTCACTCTTTCCCAACAAAACGATCAGTGCACGAGCTGAATCTCAAGAATTCTACCACAAGATTTCGGATCTCTAAAGAAAAAGATCAAGAAAAGGGTGATCTAACACGAGCACTTACTCGGAATCGACCCCTTTGAGCACCGAAAAAAAAACGATCTTTGCCGAGAACGAAAAAGAACGCCTTTATCGACAATTCGCCTTCACCGTTTCGTCCGAAGCAGGATTGCCTTCTTCCTGGGTGGAACTGTAAAAGAAAGGAGACGGTCATGCCGTTGACGAGGCCGCGATCCGGTAAAGCGGTCACGGACCGGGTCTTGCTTGGATCGGGCCGTGTAGCTTGGTGCCCATTCGATCTACCAAATCTGGGTGAGTCTGTGGGCTCGTTTCAATTTTGGGAAATGGCTTTCATTTTTCAAAGTATCTTTAGACGAATGGGCATTTGATAAAGATAAAAGTGTTTGGATGCTCTATTTTGGTATTTTACAAAATAGCTTTGAGGTGAAAAGAAAAAGAAAAAAAAAAAAGAAAAGAAAGAGGAGATGCTGAGGTAGAGGGGACGATCGGGAGGCTGTCGGAGCTAGTGGTTGTGGGAGGGGAGTGGGGGTGGCTGTGGCTGTGGTGGTGGGGAGGGGGCGGGTCGTGCGACCCCGGCCACCGCCGTCGCCGGGTTGTGGCCTCAGGCGACGCCGGCTGGGTCGCGCGGCCTTAGGCGACGCCTTCGATCCAGGCGACAACGATGCGTGGGTCGTGCGACCTAGTTGGCGTCACCTAAGGTTGCGACCAGGCGACGGCGGTGTGGGGGGTCAATGCCCGAGGTCGCCCGACCTCAAGCGATAGATCCGGCGACCCTTCACGCAACAAGTCCAAGGAAGACTATGAATAATAATTATTTAGGGCAAAAGAGGAAAATGCAATTATCGGTGAGGACAATATTGGAAGAAAAAAATCATTAAATCCCTATTTAAGCGTTGAAAATGCTGAAAGCCCCGCAGCAGTCGCCCCACTGTTTTGGGCTTTCAACATTTCAAAGGCAAGCATTTGGCCAAGGAGATCTCTAAATGCTGAATCAAACACCGAGTTTTTTTTTTTCCCCAATGAGCTTTGGGGGCTCAAAGACATCGAATCGCGAACCAAACAGCCTTTGTATCAGGTCGGGCCTCCATTTCAATAGTCGAGATGACTTATGGTGTGTACATCAATCGTCGCGACAATGGCTTGATTAGGTAATATTTTTCGCCTCGAAGAGTAATGTCGTGTTCATGATTTAAGTAGGCGAATTGGAAGCGTAGGAAGGCATATGCTTGGTTAAACAAATGATATTGTCAGGCTGTGTCATTTTTTATACTAATATTCATGAGCCAGTACTTTCAATCCAGTAATTTTCTTAAACGTGTAGTATTAAGCAACCCAAGAAGAACCTCCTAAAAAGTCGTAAATTAATCTTCTTAACCCTACTATTGTTTCCCGTGTGCATATTTGAGTGTGTGGAGGACAAAAAAAGTCCCACAATGGATCTGGGTAATGATAATGCATGGTTGATTCATGCTTGATGATTTAAATTTCTAAATGAAGGTAGACTCAATTAGATTTTCAATGAGCTCAACTTATGAACTATCTCTCATATTTTCCCATTATAAGTATTGGATTTTTGTGGTGCTTTCCCAGTCTTATTCTAGCAAGAAGGGCGATGGGGAGTTGAGTAGGGTGGACGAGAAATTGTGTATGAGAATAATTTATGCATTAGCACTTTCCTTTTTTTACAGCAATTAAAATGAAAAACTGCATTTAATATGAACATTTACAGACAAGAAACGATTAAGCTCTTTCCCAGTCAATCCTCGAACGTTCAGCTACCTCAACCATGGACACCATCCAGCTCACCCAATCTGACATCCGAGAATGGCTTCACTAAAGGCACTTGAATTGAAAGTCCTCGACAGACTTTTTGCATGGTGGGTCGACGATGAGGATCGACTCGCAAGCATGCAAGTGCTAGTTTAGCGATCAAGACCATGTTCTCTGCGTCTTTATCCAGAGGAAGCGAGAGACGTTGGTCTAGCACGTCTTGCAGTAACATTCCAGAGTCAATTTGTATCGACAGTGTTGATAATTGACGTGAGCTTGAGATGAGATCACCCGGATGCCTTCCCATAATTACTTCCAATGCTACTATTCCAAAGCTATAAACATCACATTTTTCGGTAACTGCTGCTGAATATGCTAACTCTGCAAGATATAAGGGAAGCATTAAGTTGTCATCTTGTAATCTTTAGCAGTGCAATCCAATTTATGACAAAGAAGTGAGCCAAAGTTACATATAACGATACAAAAAAACAAACGTGCAAGCACATACATACCCGGTGCTATATATCCAAGTGTACCGACCAATGAAGTCCAATTAGATGAATCTGGCTTGAGAAGCCTTGCTGTGCCAAAATCAGAAACATGAGCTTCATAATCACCATCCAGAAGCACATTGTTGCTAGTTATGTCTCTATGAATCCATGGAGGAGAGCAATCGTGGTGCAGGTAGCACAACGCATCTGCCACGCCTTTGATCGCGCTCGCCCTCCTAGGCCAAGTAAACTCCATCGCCATCTCGTCGTCACTCAATGCCCTTCTCAAGCTTCCTCTTTCCATGAATTCATACACCAAGAACGAGTGTCTCGGATGGAAGCAGTATCCATAGAGCTTCACGATGTTACGGTGTCGTATATTTGCCAAGGCAATGGCCTCCCGCTCTAGTGACATTAACCCCAAAGTTTCATTGTCTTGCGGTGCATGGATTTTCTTCACTGCGAAAGCTTGATTATCGGATAGCTTGGCTTTGTATACGACTCCATATCCTCCCTCTCCCACATAGTACTTGGAATCAAATCCTTCTGTGGCTTTAATAATGTTCTCGTACACCATTTTTCCGTCATAGCTCCATATCGCAAAAGCATCTCCTGGGACTCGCGCCTCCAATGAGTCTTGCTCTGTTCTTTTGCCCCTTTGGCAAGCTAGAAATATCACTCCGACGAATAAAGATGTAAGGATGATGAAGCTGAGAAGTGAGAGAATGATTAGAATCTTGTTTCCTTTCTTACTACGAGTCCTCTCGGAGCATTTCTTCAAACCAGCTGCAACACCACACAACCCAGCTTTATTGCCTGCAACTGCGCTGTATGGAGCATCACGAAAGGCTTCGATGTTTGGGATTGGACCCTCCAGGTAGTTGTGGGATATATTCACAGATACCAATCCCAACAGATTGTTGAAACTTTGGGGAATGATGCCTGAGATGCTGTTGTAAGATAAATTCAACACTTCCAAAGTTGTCAACTTTCCGATGCTTTCTGGTATATATCCTGCCAACAAGTTAAAAGACAGATCAAGATGACGCAAAAACCGCAAATTGCCAATCTCCGAAGGAATACTGGCTTGAATTTCGTTGTTGCTCAAATTCAAGTTCCACAAGCTTCCGCACTGTCCTAACTGGTGCGGGATCGAGCCTCCAAAGTTGTTGCTTCCTAAGTTGAGCTTCTCCAGTGTAGACAAATAACCAATCTCAGGAGGGATATTACCAGAGATTTTGTTATTATGTAGATCAAGATCGAGCAGTGAAGTCAATCTTCTCAATTCCATCGGAAGGCGGCCGGTAATATAGTTCAATGAGAGGTCCAACACTTTCAGCTGAGTCACATTCCCAATCATGGGATGTATCCCACCAGAAATGTTATTACTGGAGATTCTTAGGCTTGTTAAGTTATGGGAACAGCCCCACTTCGAAGAAAGCTCGCCGTAGAATTGGTTATAACTCAAGTCAATGTACTTCAAGTTGGGATATGCACCAAAATCTTCTGTCAGGTTTCCTGTGAGTTGGTTTCCATCAAGTGGAATCCTCAATATGCTACTGCAATTCTTCAGGCTCTTAGGAAGATGACCATCGAAGTGATTATTAGATGCTGTGAAATTTTCGAGTAACCCTCCGAGGCATATGTTATCTGGTAGTCGCCCTATAAGCTTATTTTCACCTATGGAGAAATGTCTTAGATTTCTAAGATTATTCATTTCATCGGGAATAGAACCAGAAAGATGGTTATAGTGCAACCTGAGTACACTCAAGTTGACCAATTTCCCAATTGATCTTGGAATTGACCCGTTGAGACTATTTTCTGACAGGCGAAGTTCCTTCAGATGTCTCAAACTTCCAACTTCTTCAGGAATGGAGCCGGAAAGATTGTTCGAAGTGAGGACAAATAAAGTTAGGACAGTCAAGTTTCCGATGGACATAGGAATCGGGCCACTAAAATCATTATCGGAAAAAGTGAGCTTTTCTAGAGATCTCAACCGTCCTATTTCCTGGGGAATTGGACCAGAAAAATAATTGTTTTGTAAGTTAAGGACGTTTAGACTGCTCAGATTTCCTATAGACGAAGGAATGGAACCAGTTAATTTGTTCGTTTGGAAAGAAAGGAAGGTAAGAGAACTTAGGGTGTAAATTTCTGGGGGAACCGGCCCTATGAAATTGTTGTACCCCAAGGCAAGAAAGGTTAAGTTGCTCAATTTTCCCATAGTAGTAGGAATACTACCTGTGAGATTGTTGTCATACAGGGTGAGGCTTGAAAGAGAGTGCAGCATTCCCATTTCTTCGGGGATAGTTCCCCGGAGATGATTCCCGTCAAGGTAGAGAATGCTTAGACTGCTCAACTTGCCTATTTCAAGAGGGATTGTGCCAGAGAGTGAGTTGCTAAAAATAGACAGAGTGGACAACTTAGAGAGGTTACCTACGGATGGAGGAATGGGGCCGTAGAGTGAGTTTGCCGAGAGATTGAGGCTAATTAGATTTGACAGAGCAGTGAAGTTAAGTTTGCTGAGCGAACCTTGCAAACCCATGTTCGTGAGATTAAGCCCTGAGACACTTGCTGAGCCATCACAGCCGATCCCTCTCCATATGCAAGGGTCGTTCCCTTGCCATGAAGATAAAAGAGCTTGACTAGAATTGTCCAGACCAGATTTCCACTCCAGCAGAGCATGCGCTTCCTCTCTTTTCGTAGTTCCATTACTCGCTTGAGTATTGAAATAAGCTGGAACAAGAGATGAGGCGAAAACTGTGATCGTGATTGCATTGATGTAGGGTGATAACTTCATGGAAACAAAGCTATATTGAGATATATCTGAAAATATGGAAGAGACAATGAGTCTCTGCACTTAAAATTTGTATGATATTACTTTAACTACATGCTGAAGTATTTATAGCTGGACCTGAACCACATAAACCTTATCAAAGACACGCATTACAGCTTTCAGCCTGTTTGGCAAACAGTCACGAAAAGATAGGACTTTGTCCTGATTAATTGGTTGAAAAAGTCCAACTTCTTCAAGTTGTGGAGGATAGATCAAGAGCAAAACTGGATGGGTGGGGACGCCGCCCTTAAGCTTGGTCATCCAAGTAGTTCGAATATGTAGATGGGGTCTTGATGAAAGGCGGACCCATGACCCATAAGCATCAGCCAACCACCAGAAGATATGCATGTGTTTCACTAGATAGAATAAGCCACAATTCATAGACCCTGTCAAGACAAGGCAAGTCGACCCAACTCAAGGGACACTAGCGTCCAGTTTAAGCTCCGGTCAATTTGCTGCTTGAACACGGATTGAGAATAGCAGTATATCAGTTCGAAACCTCCAATCTAGTGCATGACATCGACCTAGAGCCTCTAACAAGGCAAAAGCATATGTTAGCTCGGGCGTCATGAATTTCCGGACAGTAAGTGTAATATATGGACTTTAAAAAAAAGGGAAAAAAGTCAACAAAGAAGCTGAAGGAAAGTGGAGGAAGCTTCGGCTGTATTTTAAAAAGATAGAGAGAGGGAGAGAAAGAGAAGAGCACGGGCAGAAGCAGGGGAAAGAAAGAAAAAGGGGAGAGGAGAGAAAGAAGAGAAAGGAAAAAGGGAAAAAGGGAAAAATTTTGGCGCACTTGTGATCCGGACGCCTCATCAAGCCAACTCAAGTGTGTTTTGCAACGCCGGTAAGAAATCGAAGCCTTTAATCACCTACTTGAAGCAATCGCCGCAATTATGGCTCGAAATTCGGATTTCTTGGATATTTGTGTGACGAAGCCCCATTTTTGAGTCATTGAGCTGTGTATTTTTTGTAGAAATGGTACTTTGGGATGTTGTGAAGCTATAGCATCTTACGGATCGTAATTTGAGCTTGCAATTTGTTCGGAACAAAATTTTAAAGTTGGGGGCGCAATCTGGAACTGTAGTGAACAGTAGCTTCAAGCCTGTTTGTTGTTGTTGTTGTTGTTGTTGTTGTTGTTGTTGTTTTCGGTACTGTTTTGGGGCGGCTGAGTTGGGGTTGTTGTTGTATGTTAAGAGAGCTTTCCAAAGACTGTAAGACGGCTTGAAACGGAATTTTATGGAGGAAGTTATGGTGTGATGAAGTCGGTGTATGGGCCACGCCTAGCGGAAAATGATGGGTTTCCGCTAAATGTGAGCTTTTGTGGCGCATAGGTATCGTTTTATCGACAAATAGGCCTAGTATAGGCGAGTTGTTATAAGAATATCCTTTTTTTACTCGGCCTTTTGATATTGTTTTTCCGTTAATTGTTAGGGATCCGAGTGTGTGGTTCGAGTATGCGTCGTAGTTGATTTTTGGCTTTTCTCAGATGAGTGACACTATTTCTTCTTTGTATTTTAAACTCATGTTTTGAGAAACGTGGTGGATTATATATTCTATAAGTTGATAAAAAGCATAGTTTGTTGTATAAAACATGATCGAGCTATTACTGCCATTTTTGTTGTTCGAAGGGACTTATATTTCGACTTCGATTTAAATGGTTGTTTGAAAAAAAAAGATTTGTGAAATTCTTTATGAAAGAATCTTGAAATGTTTTGGAGAATGCTTTGATATTTATATATCAAATTTTGAGTTGTGATATGACTTTCTTTCTGATGTTGGATTATTGGATATTGTGATTGGTGGTTGGTGCTCAATGTCTCTGTGGATCCTAAGAGGTGTGTGGGTATGAGCATACTAGTCTAGGATATCATTGTGGGCCGAGCCACCGGCTAATAATAGGTGAAGACCTTGCCAAGGGGGGAATCTTGGTCGTCTTGTCACAGGCGTTACGTGTGATCATGGTTAGACATTTAAGCATGAATTGGTCAATGGAGTGGACCATTAACGTGTGTTTTGAGTTTGGTCGATGGAATGGACCATCGATGTGATTTGATGAGATTAATCAATGGAATAGACTATTGATACATGTTTTATGAGATTGACTAATGAACTGGACCATTAGTATTTTTGATATTTGAGTTATGATTGTGTATTATGATAAAGTGTATTATGATAAAGTGAGTTACAATTGTGTTTTAAATGTGCATAGTGATTTCTCGATCCGCTTAGAAGAAATGTGATACTCACTGAGCCGTGGTAGCTCACTCCTTTCTTATACTTGTCTTTTTTAGGTTCTTTAGCGAGTCGCGAATAGGCATGAGCATTCGTTCAGGGAAGACTTTTGTGGTAGAAACTTTTTGGTATGACGTGTGCATAGTTGATAAGTTTATAAGTTAGTCTTTGCAGAATGTATATGTTTTGATTTGGTGGATTATAGATATACTCTAATTTGATAACCAAATGCCCTTTTTGTCAAATATATATGTGGATGTATATATGTTGATATCGGGTTGAATCTTGGTTATGTTGAGGATGCGTCCTTTGGTGAAAGGACGACCGTGTCATGTCCTTGTTCTTATGGATTGAGGTGTGACAGTAAGTGTTACGGTCTGATGAAAAGGACAGGTTTAATATCAAGACCGAACTTGAAATTCATCACCCATTTTAGGGGGTAGAAAATAATGATGCACTCAACAGAAGAGTCTTTTGATGAGATATCAACTCTTCCTTTGAAGTAGTCTTCTTCTGGCAAATAATTGTCTGATGAAAAGGATAGGTTTATTATCTAGATAGAAGTAGAATTTTTGTCCCCCGTTTTAAGGGGTAGAACATTATGATCCACTCAGCAGAAGTCCTTGATGAGATATCAAAATCTTCCCCTTGACTTTTAGTCTACTTGCACTCACTGCACTATGACTATAAATTTACGAGATTACAGCCGAATCCGAGCTCATTCACATATCCAATCGGATTCATTTTCACTCGAAACCATGAATTAGCGAATTATGAGCCAACTAAACTATATATATATATATATATATATATTCTCTGCTCAACATGAGACTCTTTCACCTAGCACCCTCACACAAGCATCCTAACAACTATAGAGAGGACGTTCTTTGTAAGGATGATGACAACGCCAGCGTTCAAACTTCTATTTCTGTCCCTATAGAAGTAACTGTTGAGATATTAATCCCCTAAATTGAAGATATTACAAAAGGTGAGACTACCTAGTTTAACAAGGCAAAGATCTTTCTCGGTGATGGACAGATGGTGTCAATTCGTCAATAGCATTAGCATCATCAAGCGTACAAGTTCAGATGTCAAATTCTTGATATCTAATCTCATCGGTTAGGATGATATATTTCAATTGCTTCGAGGAACGTACGGGGGTTCAAGCTTTATTTAGTTGGAATTTAGTGAGAAATAACCCTTAGTTTAGATTTCACAAATAGAAAAATGCATATACGAAAAAGTTTTCTTCAAATGGGTAGGACCGCAAATAAGTTTTGATTGTATCTGTCAAGGAAAATTGCCATGAAGAACTAGAGTTGTCTTGAGAGTTGCAATTTACCAAACAATGAAGATAGATGCACCACTAATTCTGCCAATAGAATTTCATAGATCATCTGTCATATGTGTCAACACCAGTTCCTGATACTATGATTGCAGCATGTTGATCTTAACCCGATCCACTTTGCATGCATTTGGCAACTTTAAATTCGACAAGCTAATTCAATAGAAAAGCGGGTTCACGAAAATCCATACCATTACGAGGGACCGATAGCTGCACTTCTGATTTTAAGTAGGGAGCATGACATCAATGGTCTCTAAATTTTGAATGTGTAATGTCGTCATTAAACTTTTAATTTGTTTAATGTGATCGATGATCTTTTGGTACTTATATAATTTAGTCCATGGTCATGTTTCATGATATTTTTGTATAGTTCAGGATTAGATTGAACATTTATTAAAAGTTCAGTGATCGCATTTAACAAATTAAAAATTCGAGAGCGATATTACATATTAAATCAAAGTGTATAAATCTTTATAATTATCCCTTCTAAGTGACAAGACTGAACCTCATTTGCATAATGAGAAACACGCCGGTACATAATATCCCCTGTCATGGTTGTTTCCACTTTCACCGCTAGTTCTATCGCAACAATGGTTTGATGAGTTAATAATTTACTCCTCAAAAGCTAATGTTGTGTTCATGATTTAAGTAGGCGGATTGGAAGCCCATGATGGCATATACTCGATTAATTAGTTGATATTATTATACCGCATTAATTTTATGTTCTAATATTCATAAGTTAGTGCTTGTTGTAAAATATTGCGTTGCGAATATATAATAGAAAAGGGATTGAGAAGAGAAAGCAAGTGAACACTAGAGATAGTAGAGAAAGCTAGAGAAGAGAGTTTTATTTCCAATGTATCACTGTATTTCCGATGTGTGTCTGATGGTTATTCTGATAGTTGTAATTGTACATCAAAACTAAACTCCTATTTATAGGAGAACAAGAATGTACTTATCATTAATATCAATGTATAGAATGATACATGTACTGGATAAGGGAGATGAACGTTCATTGTATAGGGAGATGTACTTAGAAAGTATGATACAAATGTACCATAATAAGTACATTAGATAAGATGAATAAAATGAATATTCATTCATGTATCTCATTCATTCATGTATTTCATAACACTCCCCCTTGATTATTCATTGTATTCATTATGAATTGTGCATCGAATGATACTGCCTCATTAAAAACCTTAAGCCGGAAAAATCCAGTGGGATAAAAACCAGACAAAAGGGAAAAAGAGTGCAGAGCACAAATGTTATGATCTCTCCCTTTTATGGATGCATTAATTGCCTCGTTAAAAACTTTAAGCCGGAAAAACCCTATGGGAAAAAACCGGACATAAAGAAAAAAGAGTGCAATGTATATATAGCCACTCCTGGGACTAATCATTATTGCATCTTGTGAACTAGCCGCATATCAATGCTGCAATGCATAGTTCATAATATCTCCCCCTCAATTGAGTCATGTAGCCACTGCTGGGGCTAATCAATCTTGCATCTTGTGAACTCGCCGCATACCAATGCCATATACTAATTTCTCAAAACTTGATGTTGGCAATGATTTGGTAAAAAGATTTGCAAGATTATTTATGGATTGAATCTGTTTAACATCAATTTGTCGACTTTCTTGGAGTTCATGAGTATAGAAAAATTTCGGCGAGATATGCTTGATCCTATCACCTTTGATATATCCTCCCCTAACTTGTGCAACACAAGCAGCATTATCTTCATAAATTATAGTGGGAGAATTTGTAACCGGTATTAAGCAACAAGAATTATGAATATGTGTTATAACGGATCTTAACCAAACACTCTCTTCCAGCTTCATATAAAGCAATAATCTCAGAGTGGTTAGAAGATGTAGCTACTAGCGATTGCTTCGTAGAACGCCAAGAAATATCGGTGCCGTTATAACAAAATAAATACCTGTCGCGACCCGATCTCGCCGCCCTTCGAATGGTCAAAGGAGGGAAAGGTCGGGTTTAGGGATACTTGATCATAAGATCACGAGCTCTCCCAAGCTCGTACCCCGCGCGACGGCGAATTTATTTATGCAATCTAATTGTTATACCAACCCTAAGAATATACAGGAGTCGCCACTAGCCTCGTTTTGGGGGTCGGCTAGAAAACCCAATCGAGGGTCGGGAGTGTTCCCTCGATTCCTACGCAACCAGATATCTAGGTTCGGGGACTTGGGTTACGCTAATATTGCTATTACGCTAATATCACTAAACAATATGTTGTGTTTTTCCTAACATGTCCATGCATTTCTTTTTACATTTTTCGGGATCATTATTCTTAGACTAAGTGATCATGCAAGATTGAATCATTTTCATTCTATTCTATTCCTAGAAAATGAAAAGAAAACAATCAATGAAGTTGAATTATATGCCCTAAGACATGGTTCTTTTCGCTCAATTCTCTCAAGGAGTGTATAAGGACGTGTTTGGTAAAGAGGTTGCCTCTCGTCATTTTAGGCATTACCACCTGGCATATTTAACAATCATTTTCAGGTTTTCCAAATCACACTTTGGTCAAATTCAACTCCTTGGGGAATGAAAATGTAATGGAATTTGGTTTGAAAGGACATATTTTCTTAACCCTACTGGAGAGAGTTTTGGAAATAAGGTCGAATAAAATTTATGGACAGAACAGGCTTTGCTCAGCACAGGGGTTCACTTTTAGAGTTCTGGCTGACTCCAGAGTTCTATCTGACTCTTTTGGCATTCTAAAGGATAGGGTCACATCTAAGTTCTAAAGAGGATGGGCAAAAAATTTTTGAAAGTTTTTGCATCTCTGAGATGAACCTCTTCAGAATAGGTAGAATTTTCATCAGAGATCCTGCAAAATGAGCAAACATGCAAATGCAATATGTATGCATGTGAAGCATAATGCAAATATCCTAAAGAGGCTCAGATTCAATCAAAAAGTGGCTCAAAGGCCTTCCCATTTATTCATGGATAATATTTCTTGAAAAATCTTTTGAATGCAAATTCGAGCCATGCAAATGACTATCATGATGTGAAATGTGATGCCTGAAATGCAATCGAAAAATGGTTAGTATGTATATGTATAAATGAATGCAATGTATGTAAATGCCATGAAAAATTTGTTTTCAAATTCAAGTTTTTGAAGAAATTTATTGGGAACTAACTCTCATGTCATTGGACATCCTCGTTCCACTTAAAACATTTTGAAACTATAGATCGTGTTGAGACTCGGGCCTCAAAGCATCATCATAGGACTGATTCGGGCCTCACACGTCTATGAACAAAACATGAATTTTATTGATATGCAAAAATTGCATTACAACATATATCATCTAGGATCTACAAAGTTCATGATCCAGATTTATTACAAGCACAAACGAATGAAATGTATAGAATTCCCTCGCAGGGGAGAAATGAATGGAATTCCTCGCAGGGGAAAACTAAATGGAATACAATTAAAAATTGAATGCAAAAACTAGAAACATCCCTTACACAGTGGGAACCGTAGGTTCTTCATTTCCATCGATAGTGCCAACCATATTGACATCTTCAGAATGCTTTGGAAGGGGGTTTTGTTGGACATTCGGTGTTGAGTCTTTAAAGGTGAGTAGCTTTTTATCCAGCAAATTCTGAATCTTAGAATGGAGCACCATACAATTGTCCACATGATGACCTTTTTCACCCATATGATAATCACGTGTCTTGTTAAGGTCGAATCCGGCAAACTTTGGCGGATTATCCCTCGGGATCTCTTTTGCCACAAGATGATTTTTATCAGCATTGGAAGTAGTTGTGACATGGGTCTAGGCAGTGGAGTAAATTGCCTTTGAGGGGCTTTTCCTTTGCGATCGAAATTTCGAGAGGAATTCCCCACCTCCATGGCAGGTCTATGAGCTTGAGGATTATATGGCTTCTGAGAAGAGGAGTTTTGTATATAAGCAATCTCCACAGTTGATTCCTTATCTCTTTTTGGGGCATATCGACGATTCGTGATCTCAGTCAACCTTCCTTCACGCATGATCCCCTCGATGCGTTCACCTAACTCCACAAATGTAGCAAAGTTCATACAGGTATGGTTATACATCTTTTCGAAGAAATCTCGAGGCATGGCTTGAAGCAGTAATTTCATGGTCTCTTTCTCAGACAATGGCGGCTTTACTTGAGATGCAGTAACTCTCCATCTTTGAGCGTAGGCCCTAAATGATTCTGTTCTCCTTTTCTCGACCCGAACTAATTCCTCTCGAGTTGGAGCGATTTTAGTGTTGAACTTATATTGTTGGAAGAATTCATCAGCGAGATCTTCCCAAGTACGGATCTTCTCCATGTCCAACTCTATAAACCATGTCAACGCAGGACCGATCAAGCTATCTTGAAAGCAATTAATCAAGAGTAGAGGATTATCGAATAACGGGCCATCTTGCCCAGATAGTACTTCAAATGAGTTTTAGGACATCCGATGCCATCGTATTTCCTTGTGAACTCGAGCTCCTTGTAATATTCGGGGACATTAACTTTGGCAAAGGGCGACAGTCTATCAAACCCCCGAATCGATATCCTTGCAGCACGCAAAGGCGCTCCTCAATCTTTGCAAGACACCTTGCATTTTCTTCATCGAATTGCGAAATTGGAATCTCCTTAGAGGGAGGCTCTGGACCAATAACTATTGGAATTGCAGTGTAAATTTCTTCAGTAGGCCCTTTCCCCACGGGCTCTACCATCGGCGCTTCAGCGGGTGCGGTAGTAATATTCAAGATAGAAGAAGCAGGAGTTACAGACGTCAAGTTTCTGACTTGGCCGGAGGGATCAGCCAATAATGCCATCATTTGCGCCATTTGATTTTCCATGTTAATAACACGAGCTCGAGTGTCTTCGTTCTCCATTTTTGTTTGGCGGCGAGTTCGTATAACAAATCTTTCTTCTGCCGTCTTTCAAAACCTCCTGATAAAGAAAATGACTCGAATTAGTACAGGTTAAAAGAAATCGTTAAAATACAAATCATATTCAATTTTATATTTTCTTGAGATGAAATAATGATAAGAAGTGTATATGATCCCAATATCATATAGCATCCTCTTATCAAAATTTCCTCAAAAGAAATTATACAATTGAAAAGGAACGACGACAAATATTTAATCAGAATGCCCCTTTTTCTAAAAATTACATGGAAATGCTCAATGAATTTTATTCATTCATTTCAATCGAACAATTACAAGAGAAATAGAATCTTGCTTTCTTGAAGCTTACAAAGTTGTTTGATTTTACATGTAATATGAAAATGAATACAAGGAAACCTTAATAGAAAGGAGGGAAACACAAAAGAAATCCCTTTACAAGGAAAGAATATGAAATGAAAACCTAAGGACTAGGTGGAATCATGCGAAGACGCTTATTATCATGGGCCAAGCGTTCCTCATCGATGAAGGCACTAGGCACTGTCTTCTTGCCCCTTAACATGAGCTCGCCAAAAACCTTGAGGCTCGGGAATATCGGGCTAGTTTGATAAGTCTTCATTTCTCCTTCCAAGTCAACTTCATCGACGGAAGCCTATGCGTTTTTCCATGTAGTCTTGATGTCTTGGGTCGAGATTCCCCCATACAGTCTTGAGATTCCCACGCACAGGATCACGTCCACTTTGGGTTTACTCATCTAACTCTAAACCTAGAGGGGCACTCATGATTAAAACATATCGTCGTTGAAATATAAAGTGCATAATTGAAATATGGAGGGTAAAAATATAAGAGCGATAAAAAAGGAACGATCTCTTACCCACCAAACACATGGCAAGCACAAGTCACATGTCGCATGAAACTGTGAGGTTTCGACGCCTAAGGTGAGGGTGCTAAAGGCTCAAGGTCCTCATCCCAAAGGATAAAAATAGTTTACCCACCGCTACTATCGTCGGTCAGTGCTACCTTTATTGGTTGGGATGAGCGGGTTTATGTAAGTAATGGATTACCACGAGTATTCACTCGCAGATTCCACCCATAAACCCTCCTAAGGTCCTAGATTGGGCGATCGGGGTTTTAGACCGCGGTTGTGTGTGCGGTGTCGTGCTAAAACTTGTAAACATGCATTTAAGTTTAAACATCCAGCACTTCAATATAAACCCTCATACATTCATACATCCTTACACCATCTGCAGAACAAAGGGTTTACAAGCACGTCTCCCCTTATAACTCCCACCTACAAGACCATTTAACACAAGGTTATCGACTAACCTGATTTTCCACGCGACTTTGACATGCAGGCGATTCTACACAAGACGTGTTAGCTAAAACACAACAACCATTTTTAAACGGCTTCAAGTCCTCTTAATCTAGTAACCAGTCCCCAGTGGAGTCGTCAAGTCTGTCGCGACCCGATCTCGCCGCCCTTCGAATGGTCAAAGGAGGGAAAGGTCGGGTTTAGGGATACTTGATCATAAGATCACGAGCTCTCCCAAGCTCGTACCCCGCGCGACGGCGAATTTATTTATGCAATCTAATTGTTTATAACAACCCTAAGAATATACAAGAGTCGCCACTAGCCTCGTTTTGGGGGTTAGCTAGAAAACCCAATCGAGGGTCGGGAGTGTTCCCTCGATTCCTACGCAACCAGATATCTAGGTTCGGGGACTTGGGTTACGCTAATATTGCTATTAACGCCCTTTCGGTACCTAAACAATATGTTGTGTTTTTCCTAACATGTCCATGCATTTCTTTTTACATTTTTCGGGATCATTATTCTTAGACTAAGTGATCATGCAAGATTGAATCATTTTCATTCTATTCTATTCCTAGAAAATGAAAAGAAAACAATCAATGAAGTTGAATTGCGGTACAGTAAGTAAACAATCAAAGAAAACGGTAAATCTATCATGCAATCCTAAAGAGTATAAAAGAGAACGCAGTTAAAAGAGAAAGAGAAAAAGAGAAAACCCGCAACTCGTCGGGTTTTATACATCAAATGGAACCCGAAACATATGTCGGGAAAATGAATATTACATCATAAAGGTCGGAATTGACATCGACCTCCACCATCTTCACGCAAAAGTCCATCTTTGGGATTCTAATCTAATCCTAGCTTAAGAAATTTGCAACTAAGTGCATACAAATGAAAGAAACAATCATCACATATCAAAACAATATATATATAAAAAAAAGACATCTTTTGTGTTCAAGAAGAGTAACCAAAGTCACAAAGTCTATAGGTCCAATTCTACATGATACCCCAAGGTTCAACATTATTGTATGTCACACCTAAATCATTCATCTAACAATCACATGTGAAACGTATAACACGACAAACATTCAAGCCATATGACCTTATTGTCAAATTCAGAACACACAATTTTATAAAAATCGATGAACACACAAAAATTATTCTGGAACAGCAAACTTTCAGATATGAGGAGCAGAATTCATGAAGACGTCGACTTCTATTTTGCAACAAACATATGACAGGGCAAACGATTGCCAAATCAAGCATATTATAGGCCTATGAAAAGTTCAAGAAGTCTATTTCAAATCAATAGAAGATCTTGAAGTCAAATAAGGCAATCTACCAACTTTGATCAAGATGAAAAGTAAAGCAATCAAAATAAGCCTCATGTATTTGAAGCGAGCATCTGTCAAATGTATTTGTTTTTTTTTTTTTTTTTTTTTTTTTTTTTTTTTTTTTTTTATGAAAACTTTACAGCAACTAGATCAGGATGAAAAGAATAAATTTCATGAAGACATGAACACGGATTCTAAATGTCTGATTTTACAAGAGTCAATGAATGCATGGAGGTCAATTTTGGAAAACAGTTTTAACAGAACATTCAAAATTCAGATCTGAGCATGATATTTTGAAGTAGGTTTAATCTAGCAAACAACGTCAGATCTAGGCATATGATATATGAAATTCAAGTCCAGCAAGCGTACTTTGAATGCATCAAGCTTAAAAAATATAGAGACTCTCAGTTTAGACGAAAATTCAGTCACACAACCAAAGTAGTATTTAATTGCTGAGAACAAAACAAACCATATCACCAACAGAAAGAGAGGTCTTAGCCACATGAAGATGTGCAGTAAATGGAACACTATGCTGCACTTTCCTGTTGGACCAGAAAACAGGGGTTACATAAAACAAGACAAATTCAAAAGGGCAAGTTTTCGATCAGTTTGTTTCTCTTTTCAATCTAGAAAGCATAATGTCTTCATTTGCTTTCTTTGGGGTTTGCTTACTCTATTTAGCTTGGTAAGTTGTCAACAGTAACTTTTGACTGTAACATGGGAGTCATTTTCAGGCACCACTTCATTATTAGAGCAGTGACTATTAGCCATATGCAGCTTTTACTGAACAAGATGCTATATAATGTCTGAACACATTTTTTCATCTTGTGAAATTATGATTTGGACTACTTCAAACAGAGCAGTCTACTATCACAGCAGAAAGATGGAACACATCTTATCATGTACGATTGACCAATGAAGAATGCGTCCCAAAATTTGCTCTCTTCTTGAATATCTAAGCAGCAAGTTCACCAAACATTTATGCATAAAGCATTGCCACGTAAACACAACTACTCCAAAAGACTTTGCTATTTCTTAAATGCCTCTGCAAAAGAAAAGCGTGTAACCGTTCTTTCTCCATTCATCGATTTTAGCAAAGGAACTCGTAGTAAATTTTCACAATCAATGCGCAGTCATATGAAAATAACAAGGTATGTCCGGCAAACAGATTATGTCCCTCCCACATCATGAAAACCTAAGATATGGCCATCAAATCTCCAAGAACAATTGGCACAATGAGAGGTATCATATCTATATACTTAGTAAATCAACTTCTAAGAAATGTTTCATATCAAGACGTTTTCAGATTTGACAAACACTACATGTGCAACAAAACGATCAACTCAAGCTATGGAACGGAACCGAAGCCATGTTTTCATCTAACATTCTAAAATCAGTATTAAAATCACAGAACCATCACAAGTCATCCAGTTACAGCTCAGATCTTAAGTGAATTACACCTGAACTACTTGAACGTGATTCTTCTACACATCTCACCGCAACAGAGCAGGAGAGAGGGGAATGAGTTTACCTGGTTTATCGGTGGTTCGGATACTGCAACAAGAGCTCCAGACGAAGAATAAGAGTCTTACGATTGTTCAATAACGAGGTTGGAACCAGTTATAAGTTCAAACGGAAACTGGATTCGTCGTATCTTAGAGACCAGCGACGGATGGATCCACCGATTGTCCTGATCGGCGGTGATGAGAGTCCGTCTATTCTGTCACAGCCGCGGTTGCACTAACCGGCGAAGGAGATTTTGCTGCGGCTGTCACCGATCGAGGATGAGAATACACCGAGAGTGAAGAGGATCAGCATAGCGAGGCTAATGACCGCTTCGAGCTCTTCATCTTCGAGGCCAGAAACATCGCCGAAGATTTCTTCTCGTTCTCCATCTCTTCCGACTCTATCTATCCAGAAGCACGAACCTCCGAGTAGCGGAAATCCCAATAGAAGAAACGAAAACCGATCGCGAGCGGAGATCAGCTCCGGATTTCAGTGCCGGAGACGACAGGCCGAAGCAAGGACGTGACGGTCGGCAACTGGATTACGGCAGTGGCGGCGCGCGAATCGAATCTCCGCCACGAAGGGAGGAGTTTGAAGATCTCCGATCGGAGCCCAGCCGAGAGAGAGAATCTGAGAGAGGCCGTTCCCCCCTTTTCTTCCGAGAGAGAAATCCTGATGGAGAGCCCCCCGGGAGAGAGCGTGTGGTCCCGAGAAAAAGTAGATCCTGAATGCCCACCTTTTATTTTGTTTATTTTGTTTTGTTTTTTTTTTCTTGTTTTCTTTTTTTTTCTTCTTTTTCCTTTTTTTCTTTTCTTGTTTTCTTTACTTTTTTTATTTTTTCATTTTCATTTTTTATGTTTTCATTCATTCATTTTTTTTTTGTTTTGGCTCTTTATTTTTGCAAAACGGATGTTTAAAATGTCGACAAAAAATCGGGTGTCAACAATACCCGGTTTGAGAGCGAGCCTTATGTGGATTAGATCTATATCCAGCATCAGCATATCCAACTAAACCAAAGTTAGTGGAATCCTTGGAATAATATAATCCCAAATTTATGGCTCCTCGGAGATAACGGAAAATATGTTTAACTCCATTCCATTGTCTCCGAGTTGGCTCGAACTAAAACGTGCCAATAAATTTACCGCAAAAGCGATATCCGGTCTCGTACATTGTGCTAAGTACATCAAAGCCCCAATTGCATTGAGATATGGTACTTCAGGACCAAGTATCTCTTCATCAGATTCTCTAGGACGAAATGGGTCATTTTGGGGATCTAGAGACCTTACAACCATAGGGGTGCTCAATGGGTGAGCTTTGTCCATGTTGAAACGTTTAAGCAATCTTTCAACGTATGCTGATTGATGGACGATTATTCCATTTGCTTTATGCTCAAGCTCTAGACCAAGACAAAGTTTGGTTTTACCCAAATCTTTAACTTCAAACTCCATTTTCAAATACTCAGCAGTTTCAGCTAACTTTTCTGGAGTTCCAATTAAATTTATATCGTCGACATAAACTGCTACAATAGCAAATCCGGTTTCTAATTTCTTAATAAACACGCATGGGCAGATAGGATCATTCTTGTACCTTTCCTTAATTAGGTACTCACTTAGGCATTGATACCACATGCGACCGGATTGCTTTAACCGTACAAGGATCTTTGCAATTTTATTGAGAATAAATTGCGGGGAGTGCATGCTTCAGGCATTTTGAATCCCTCGGGAATTTTCATATAAATATTAGAGTCTAATAAGCCATATAAATATGCCGTCACAACGTCCATAAGACGCATTTCCAATCTTTCAAAGATTGCTAGGCTAATGAGAAAACGAAATGTAATCATATCCATAACAGGTGAATATGTCTCATTATAATCAATCCCAGGTCTCTAGGAGAATTCTTGGGCAACGAGTCGGGCTTTATACCTGACAACCTCGTTTTTCTCATTTCGTTTTCGGATAAATACCCATTTATAACCAACGGGCTTTACATTATCGGGGATACGAGTTACAGGTCCAAAAACCTCTCATTTAGTTAGGGAAGCTAATTCAGTTTTAATTGCTTCCTCCCACTTAGGCCAATCTTGCCTTTGATGACATTCGATAATAGATTGCGGCTCACAATCATCATCCATAATTTTATGAGCAACTGAGAATGCAAAAGCATCATCAATGATGATTTCATTTCGATCCCAAATTTCATTACAATATGTAATGGAATTCTCGGTATTCCCGGGGCTAGTGTTCCTTTCATGGGTTTGCGTCTCTTTAGGGGCAATAAGCTCTTTGGGAGCAAGCACAACGCCAGGCTCTTCTGGAGCGGATTCCCGATTCTTCCCCCTTCGTTTTCAAGGAGCAGTATTTTTTGATCCTATCGGTCTACCAAGTTTCAAGTGCGGGGGATTTTGATCCATTTTAGCCTGTCCTTCGGGAACAGCTATCCTAGCTGGAGCATTTGCAACTGAAATATGAGGCTTCGTTACCTTAATAGCATCATTAAATGTGTCAGGAATTCTATTGGCCATAGCTTGTAAATGGATTATGCGCTGCACCTCGTTTTCACATTCAGGAGTCCTTGGGTCTAATTGAGATAAATTTTTCTCATTCCAGGAGAAAACCTTAACTGGTTCTTGTTTTGCAGTCATTGAAATTGTAGGTATCCCAATTGATGGAAACCTAGTCTCATCAAAATGACAATCTGCAAATCTGGCAGTAAAAAGATCACCAGTAGTTGGTTCCAAGAACCTAATGATAGACGGTGAATTAAACCCAACATAAACGCCCAAACGGCGTTGGGACCCATTTTCGTCCTTTTTGGCGGTGCTACAGGCATCTGTACTGCATAGCCAAATGTGCGTAGATGTGAAATATCTGGTTCATAACCAAGAACTATTTGAAGGGGAGATTGTAAAAGATTAGCAGTGGGGCGTAATCTTATTAGAGCTGCCGCATGCAAAACTGCATGACCCCATGCTGTATCGTTGAGATTTGTTCTCAATAATAGAGTGCAGGCAATGATTTGAATACGTTTAATCAAGAATTCTGCCAATCCATTTTGAGTATGAACATATGCAACCGAGTGCTCAACCTCGATTCCGAGTGAAGCACAATATGTATCAAAACTCTTTGATGTAAATTCACCAGCATTATCCATCCTTATGCTCTTAATTTGATAATCAGGGAATTGTGCCCGGAGCTTTATAATCTGCGCAAGTAAACGTGCAAATGCGACATTGCGCGTAGATAATAGGCAAACATGGGACCATCTACAGGATGCGTCCACTGGTACCATAAAATATCGAAATGGTCCACTTGATGGTTGTATTGGTCCACAAATATCACCCTGAATTCTTTGCAAGAATAAATGAGATTCAAGATTAACCTTTGTTATAGAAGGTTTGATAATGAGCTTTCCTTGTGAGCAAGCCTCACAATTATAATCTTTGGACAACAATACCTTTATATCTTTTAAAGGGTGCCCTTTTGTATTTTGAATTATCCTACGCATCATTGAAGCGCCGGGATGACCAAGGCAATCATGCCACAGTCCAAATCGATCGGGCTTACCAATCTCCAGGATGTGGTGGCGTAGGTTTCAACGGCCTTAATCATGACACAATACAAACCCATAGAAGAAGCTTCTAGCTTCTCATGGATGGTCTCCAGGCCCATCTTATAAGAGGAAATGCCAATATATTCTTTATCTTGCTCATAAATAGTCTCGATATGGTACCCATTACGGCGTACATCTTTGAAACTGAGCAGATTCCTTTTGGATCTAATGCTTAGAAACGCATTTTCAATATGCAGGATGTGGTGCCATTTGGCAAAATAATTGTGGTATTTCCAAAACCATCAATAATCGGAACAAGACCTGATATTGTATGGATTTGTGCCTTCTGCAATGTCATACTCGAGAAAAAGTGTCTATTACGAAATATAGTATGTGTTGTTGCACTATCAAGCAAATAAACATCTTCCTTTTTCTCGGTATTTTCCATTTGCATTTATATTGACTACTTGTAAAAATTACTTACTCAATCGGTAGATCTTCATGCTGATAACGTGTTGTAAAATATTGCGTTGCGAATATATAATAGAAAATGGATTGAGAAGAGAAAGCAAGTGAACACTAGAGATAGTAGAGAAAGCTAGAGAATAGAGTTTTATTTCCAGTGTATCACTGTATTTCCGATGTGTGGCTGATGGTTATTCTGATAGTTGTAATTGTACATCAAAACTAAACTCCTATTTATAGGAGAACAAGAATGTACTTATCATTAATATCAATGTATAGAATGATACATGTACTGGATAAGGGAGATGAACGTTCATTGTATTAGGAGATGTACTTAGAAAGTATGATACAAATGTACCATAATAAGTACATTAGATAAGATGAATATAATGAATATTCATTCATGTATCTCATTTATTCATGTATTTCATAACAGTGCTTTCAATCTAGTAATTTTTTTAAACAAGTGTGTCATATTTAAGTACCAAAAAGAGCTTTTTAGAAAGTCTTAAATTGAGAGATAATTAAAAGTCTTAAACCTATTATAATTGTGTTACTTCAATCCATCTGGCCAAATTTAGCCGGTCAATACTAACATGGACGCCATTCATTTGGTTGATGAGCAATATTTTTATTATATTTTAATTTTTTGAAATTTTTACTAATTTTTTTTCTCTCTTCTTCCTCCCTTTTTCTTTTTCCCCCACGGTTGTCCAGCAAGGCTCCGCCGAGGCTCATCGGCCATTGGGCGAGGGCTGCGAAGCACTCGCCAGCCGCCGGTGAGGGTCGTGGCCGTCGCCTGCAGCTGGCGAGTGTGGAGAAGTGGGAAGCAATCGACGGTGTTATACAGAGACATTCAAGAACCAGCATATCATCAACGAAAGCGGGAAGCAAGCGCGGCCATGAATTCCATCTTCAGTTCCTTCGATTTCCTCTGCGCCGAGCTCTTCGGCCCGAAGGTGAAGGCCCAACTCCCACCGGTTGCAAGCACCGTCGCCGGTGGCGATCCCTCGCCGCTTCAGCGCGGCAAGAGGGCACACGATGTTCCGAGGAAGGAAAGCAAGAGCGGCAACGCTGCAAAGCAGAAGAAGTGGAAGCAGGGGAAGGAGAGCTTCCCGCGTTTCGCTCTGGAGCTCGACGGGATCCACTGCTTCGAGACCATCGTCTCTCACTGAAAATCATCATCTGCAGTTCGTGATGGGAAAGTATGATTTCATCACAGGAACAGGGGATTCTTTTGCCTCTTCCTTTGGGGCGTTCGAATGTGGAAAAGCGGGGCTAAGAGGCAAAAGAAAAGGAAATATTAAAAAAAGAAAAGAAAGGACGAAATAAAAAAATAAAAAAATAATTAAAATATTATTAAAAATTATCCATGGCCAGTGTCTATGTTAGAATCAGCCTGTCAAAATTAACCGAATGGGCTGAATTGATATAATTGCAAAATATTTAAGATTAAATTAGCCTAATGAATTGGCACGATTATAATATGTTTTTGACTTTTTATTGTAAATTAATCTTCTTGACTCTACTATTATTTCTTCCATGCACATTTGAGTAGTGTGGAAGAAAAAAAGGTTCCACATTGGATGTGGGTAATGATAATACCTAACTGATTCATGAGTGATGATTTAAGATGAATGAGGGCTCAACTAGATTATCAATGAGCTCAGTCAACTTATGAATTCTCTCTCGAATCTTCACATTACAGTTATTAGACTTTTGCAGTGCTTTCCCAATGTTTTTCTAGCAAGAAAGGGGATGATGAGTAGAGTTGGGTGGATGAGAAGTTGTCTGGAAATAATCAATGCATTAGCACTTCCTTATTTTATAGCACTTAAAGAAAGAAACACTGCATTTAATTTGAAACATTTACAGACAGGAAATGATTCAGCTCTTTCCCCGTCAGCCACTTCCGCAAAATGTTCAGTTACCTCAACCATGGACACCATCCAGCTCACTCAATCTGACATTCGAGAATGGCTTCACTAAAGGCACTTGAATTGAAAGTCCTTGACAGACTTTTTGCATGGTGGGTCGACGATGAGGATCGACTCGCAAGCATGCAAGTGCTAGTTTAGCGATCGAGACCATATTCTTAGCATCTTTGTCCAAAGGAAGTGAGAGACGTCGGTCTAGCACATCTTGCAGTAATGTTTCCGAGTCAATATGTACAGACGGTGTCGATGATTGACGTGAGCTCGAGACGAGATTCCCCGGATGCATTCCCATAATTACTTCCATTGCTACTACTCCAAAGCTATAAACATCGCATTTTTTGGTAATTGCTGCTAAATATGTTAACTCTGCAAGATATGAGGGTAGTTTTAAGTTGTCATCCTGTAATATTTAGTAGTGCAATCCAATTTATGAAAAATAAGTGAGCCAAAGTTGTAGATAACGATACATTATAACAAATGTCCAAGCGCATACGTACCTGGTGCTGTATATCCAAGCGTACCGACCAATGAAGTCCAATTTGATGAACCTGGCTTGAGAAGCCTTGCCGTGCCAAAATCAAAAACATGAGCTTCATAATCACCTCCAGAAGCACATTGTTGCTAGTGATGTCTCTATGAATCCATGGAAGAGAGCAATCAAAGTGCATGTAACACAATGCATCCGCCACGCCTTTGATCGCACTCACCCTCCTAGCCCAATCAAACTCCATCGCCATCTTGTCATCACTCAAGGCCCTTCTCAAGCTTCCTCTTTCCATGAATTCGTACACCAAGAACGAGTGTCTCGGATGGAAGCAGTATCCATAGAGCTCGATGATGTTACGGTGTCATATATTTGCCAATGCAGCAACCGCCTGCTCTAGTGATGCTAACCCAAGAATCTCATCATGCGGCGCATCAATTTTCCTCACGGAAAAAGCTTGATTAGCAGATAGTTTGGCTTTGTATACAACTCCGTATCCTCCCTCCCCCACACAATACTTGGAATTGAATCCTTCCGTGGCTTTGATAATGTTCTTGTACACCATTTTTCCATTGGAGCCCCATATCGCAAAAGCATCTCCTCGGACTTGGGCTTCCAGTGAGTCTTGTTCTGCTCTTTTGCCACTCCAACAAATAAAGATGCGAGGGTGATGAAGCTGACTAGCGTGAGAATGACTGGAATCATAAACCTGTTTCCTTTCTTACTATAAGTCCTCTCAGAGCATTTCTTCAAACCAGCGACAACCCCACACAACCCAGCTTTATTGCTTGCGACTGCACTGTATGGAGCATCACGGAAGGCTTCGATGTTTGGGATTGGACCCTCCAGGTAGTTGTGGGATATATTCACAGATACCAATCCCAACATATTATCGAAACTTTTTGGTATGAAGCCAGAGAGGTGGTTTTGGGATAAATTCAACACTTCCAAAATTGTCAACTTGCCGATGCTGCGTGGTATATTTCCTGCCAGAAGTTATGGGACAGGTCAAGATCACACAAAAACTGCAAATTACCTATCTCTGAAGTAATACCGGCTCGAATTTCGTTGTTGCTCAATTTCAAGTTCCACAAACTTCTGCATTGTCCTAATTGCAGCGGGATCAAGCCACCGAACTTGTTGCTCCCTAATTTGAGCTTCTCCAGTGTAGACAAATGACCAATCTCAGGAGGGATGGTACCAGAGATTTGTTATCATGTCGATCGAGCTCGAGCAGTGAAGTCACTCTTCTCAATTCCCTCGGACCTGACCGGTAATGTAGTTGGATGGAAGGTCCAATACTCTCAGCTGAGCCATATTCCCAATCATGGGATGTATTTCACCAGAAATGTTGTTGCTGGAGATTCTTGGGCTTGTTAAGTTATGGGAACAGGCCCATTTTGAAGAAAGCTCCCCGTAGAATTGGTTATAACTCAAGTCAATGTACTTCAAGTTGGGATATGCACCCAAAACTTCTGTCAAGTTTCCTGTGAGTTGGTTTCCTTCTAGTCGAATCCTCCGTAAGCTACTGCAATTCTTCAGGTCTGAGGAAGATGACCATTGAAGTGATTATTAGGAGCTGTAAAATTTTCGAGTAACACTCCAAGGCAAATATTATCTGGTAGTCGACATATGAGCTTATTTTCAACTATGTAGCTACATCTTAGAAATCTCAGATTATTCATTTCATCCGGGATGAAACCAGAAAGATGGTTATAGTGTAAACCCAGTTCACTCGAGTTCACCAATTTTCCAATTGATATCGGGATTGACCCGTTGAGACTATTGTCCGACAGGTAAAGTTCCTCCAGATGTCTCAAAGTTCCCAACTTCTTCAGGAATGGAGCTGGAAAGATTGTTCGAAAAGAGGTATAACGAAGTCAGGGCAGTCAAGTTTCCAATAGACACAGGTTTTGAACCACTGAAATTATTGTAAGACAAATGGAGCTCTGCCAGAGGTTTCAACCTTCCTATTTCCTGGGGAGCTGGACCAGAAAGGTGATTTCTTAGGAATTTAAGGACGTTTAGACTACTCAGATTTCCTATAGACGTAGGAATGGAACCGATTAATTTGTTCATTCGGAGAGAAAGGTGGGTAAGAGAACTTAGCGTGTAAATTTCTCGAGGAACAGACCCTACGAGATTGTTTTGACCCAAGGCAAGAACTGTTAAGTTGCTCAAGTTTCCCATAGAAGTAGGAATCTGACCAGCGAGATAAGTGTCATACAAGGTGAGTCTCAAAAGAGAGTGCAGCATTCCTATTTCTTTAGGGATAGTTCCATGCAGACGATTCCCGTCAAGGTAAAGAATGCTCAGCCTGTTCATTATGTGCAGAAGGAAAGCTGCCAGAAGCTCTGTTTGTATCAGAAGCAATGATTGAAAGTGAGGATATATTCTGTGCAAAGTGTGGCTCAAAAGTTGACTGCTAACAACAAAATAATTCTGTGCGATGGTGCTTGTGATCGTGGGTTCAATCTATACTATCTGGAACCACTGTTGCATGAAGAAGACATTCCTCCTACAGACCACCGTTGGCTATGCCCTGGGTGTGATTTTACAGTTGATTGCATGGACTCGCTGAACGAATCACAAGGAACAAATCTTTCTATTACTGACACGGGGAGAAAGTTTTCCTGAGGATGCAACAGCTGAAAATGCCGAGGACCCAAATTTAGGTCTTCTTTCTAATGACCCAGATGATGCTGATTATGACGTTGATGCGCTTCAGGTTGATGAAGATTTGGGAGATGAATCTGGATGCAATATCGCATCTGATAAATTGGGGGCCCCTTTAAAAGATGATTGCATGGGTTAGCCTTCTGCTGATTTGGAAGATGATGTTTTTGGTCCTGATGCTCTGAACGGGGAGAAAGTCAATGAGGAAATTTTTATGACTTTTACCTCTTATTTTGAGGATCTTGCAGCCGCCATAGAAGGTGTAGTGGATGAGGCTAATTCCTACAGAGGTGGTGGTAGAAGAAGCTCTATAAAGAGTTTTGAAAAGAAGGATATTGTGAAGGGTGAACTGCAATCTTTGCTGGAGGAGACGCTGACAAAGGTGTCTCCATCCGTATTCCTAGGAAACGACATATTGAGAGGCTGGACCACATTAAAAAAAAGGGTTCTATGATGAGGAATTTGGAGCTAAATGTTCCGATTCAAGTGAGGATGAAGATTGAAGTGATACTGTCGCACCAAGGCAAAGGAAGAGAGGTGCTGATAAAGCCCCTTTGGCATCAAACAATGGAAATTTTACCATTGGAGAGAACATAAAGCACAACAAAACCGAGACTGAACTGACTCCAAGGAGGAGGACAAGTAACTTGATAGATTTCCCAAGTATGTTATCTTTGCAAAAATCATTAAAACCAGCCATTTTTGAAAGAGGAGCACTGATGCCTGAAACTAAGCCTTAAAATCTGCAGAAAGGACCCATGAAAAGGAGTTAGCAATTAATATGGAAAACTAAGTGCAACCAAGACATGAAGAAGTGAAAGGGCCAACAGTAACAAATTAACCAAACACTTGTTGGTTGCACCATGTGTTGTCAAAAGTATGCACTACTTATGGTATTTCAATATATGTGGATGAACTGATTCATGCTTTCAGAGAGTGTTCAGTCCCATCAATGCATATATAAACTTCTAGACCATATGTAAGACAGGTCTTTGTTTTGCTTCCCCTGCTTTATTCTTCTGATAGAGATGGGCCATTCATGTTGTCATAAGCCCTTGCATACCCTTGGCTGGAACCTTCAGAGTTGCCACCTCATTGTACCAAAAATTGACAATCCAAACACATATGAGGTCTACAGACATAAATACAGAGCAAGACCTACGAAACTGATCTAAGTGTCTAACAAGCGGTATTCCATTTTTTGATAGGTGAAAAGGTCAATAATTCATCCCAAGGGATTCTCTATTGCAGTGCTATAGCCAACAAGAAAGGCCATCAGCTACACCATATTAATCCAAGACATGGGCCCCAAGAGAAACCCTCAGAATCTGATCATGACCTTGGAGATCCGGTTGCCTTATTACTATATAACAACAGTCGGACACAAAAAAATCTCGACTGCCCACCAAGAAAGGAGAGACCGCACAGATGTTGATCTCGATGCGCATGCAACATTAACACCTTAAGAAACTCTGGCAATCACAACAATTGCAATGGTGACAATCAAGAATGATTTATCTTTGCCACCAAACAGTAGTTACTACAAACTTCCCTAATAAACAACTTTGCAATAGAAATCATTTGTGGAGACACTCTTGATTCTGCAGAAAAATGTTTCCATAGTCCAACCCACTTTACCCACCCAAGAGCACTCAAAAGATGAATCCTCTGGGTGACTTCACGCAATGGACTTAAAGGTAATTATTACTTAGAAAGCATGCGCAATGACAAAGGATCGAGAAATGCAGATGATTGCTAATCACTTGGGATTACAACACACCATCCCATTTTTTAACTCGACCGATCACTCAGAAAAACAAACTCAAATGCAGTCCCCAACTGATCCCCTTTCAGCTAAAGGCCAAAAGCCACGAAGTTCAAGAATCAGACTACGACGAATGCACTACCCTCGTCATAAAAATCCCGAGGTCCGACAAGAAATGGCGAAAATAGGAACAAGACAGTCACTCCAATTGCTCCATACTCAGTATCCAAGAACCAGAAATCTCCAATCTTGAAGAGGTTTCGACTAGCCCAGTTAAAAAAAAAATTCACTCTTTCCCAACAAAACGATCACTGCACGAGCTGAATCTCAGGAATTCTACCACAAGATTTCGGATCTCTAAAGAAAAAGATCAAGAAAAGGGTGATCAAACACGGGCACTTACTCGGAATCGACCCCTTTGAGCACCGAAAAAGAAACGATCTTTGCCGTGGGAGACGGAGCACAAGGAACCTGTCCGCGAACCAAAAAGAACACCTTTGTCGACAATTCGCCTTCACCGTTTCGTCTGCAGCAGGATTGCCTTCCTGGGTGGAACCGTAAAAGAAGCCGATGGTCGTGTCGTTGAAGAGGCCGCGACCCGGTAAAGCGGTCACGGACCGGGTCTTGCTTGGATCGGGCCGTGTAGCTTGGTGCCCATGCGATCTACCAAATCTGGGTGAGTCTTTTTATCAGGTCGGGCCTCCGTTTCAAATAGTCGAGATGAACTTGACCTATATGATTGGATTTGTGGTGCGCACATCAATTTACACGACAATGGCTTGATGAGTTAGATGTTACGCCTCAAAAAGTAATGTTGTGTTCATGATTTAAGTAGGCAAATTGGAAGCACAAGATGGCATGTGCTTAGTTAAACAATCAATATTGTCGGGCACAAACATTCATAAGCCAATACTTTCAATTCAGTAGTTTTTTTTTTTTTTTAAATAAGTGTGTCGTATCAAACACCCTAGGAAGAACCTGTTAGAAAGTCATAAATAATCTTCTTAACCCTTTTATTGTTTCCTATTGTGTACATTGGAGTAGTGTGGAGAAAGAAAAAGAGTCCTGCATTGAATGTGGGTAGTGATAATACCTTATTGATTCATACTAAATGGTTTAAGTTTCTGAATGAACGTGGGCTTAATTAGATTATCAATGAGTTCAACTTATGAACTATCTCTTGTATCTTCCCATTACATGTATTGGACTTTTACGGTGCTTTCCCAATCTTATTCTAGCAAGAAGGGCGATGCGGAGTTGAGTAGGGTGAATTAGAGAACCTGTGCATGAAAATAATTTATGCATTAGCACTTCCCTTCTCTCTTTTTTATTTTTTTTATTTTTTTTATATAGCACTTAAAATGAAAAATTGCATTTAATTTGAACATCTACAGACAAGAAACGATTAAGCTCTTCCTCTGTCGATCCTCGAACGTTCAGCTACCTTAACCATTGGACACCATCCAGCTCACTCAATCTGACATCCGAGAATGGCTTCACTAAAGGCACTTGAATTGAGAGTACTTGACAGGCTTTTTGCATGGTGGGTCGACGATGAGGATTGACTCGCAAGCATGCGAGTGCTAGTTTAGCACTCGAGACCACGTTCTCCGCGTCTTTGCCCAGAGGAAGCGAGAGACGTCGGTCTAGTATGTCTTGCAGTAACGTTCCGGAGTCCATTTGTATGGACAATGTTGATGACTGACGTGAGCTTGAGATGAGATCACCTGGATGCCTTCCCATTATTACTTCCAATGCTACTACTCCGAAGCTATAAACATCACATTTTTCTGTAACTGCTGCTGAATATGCTAACTCTGCAAGATATAAGGGTAGCATTAAGTTGTCATCTTGTAATCTTTAGCAGTGCAATTCAATTTATGAAAAAGAAGTGAGCCAAAGTTAAAGATAACGATACGTAATAACAAACGTGCAAGCACATACATACCCGGTGCTATATAACCAAGTGTTACCGACCAATGAAGTCCAATTAGATGAATCTGGCTTGAGAAGCCTTGTTGTGCCAGAATCAGAAACATGAGCTTCATAATCACCATCTAGAAGCACATTGTTGCTAGTGATGTCTCTATGAATCCATGGAGGAGAGCAATCGTGGTGCATGTAACACAATGCATCCGTCACGCCCTTGATCGCGCTTGCCCTTTTAACCCAATCAAACTCCATCGCCATCTCGTCGTCACTCAAGGCCCTTCTCAAGCTTCCTCTTTCCATGAATTCGTACACCAAGAACGAGTCTCTCGGATGGAAGCAGTACCCATAGAGCTTGACGATGTTACGGTGTCGTATATTTGCCAATGCAGTGGCCTCCCGCTCTAGTGACATTAATCCCAAAGTTTCATTGTCTTGCGGCGCATGGATTTTCTTCACTGCGAAAACTTGATTATCGAATAGCTTGGCTTTGTATACGACTCCATATCCTCCCTCTCCCACATGGTACTTGGAATCAAATCCTTCTGTGGCTTTAATAATGTTCTCATACACCATTTTTCCGTCATAGCTCCATATTGCAAAAACATCTCCTGGGACTCGCGCCTCCAATGAGTCTTGCTCTGTTCTTTTGCCCCTTTGGCAAGCTAGAAATATCACTCCGATGAATAAAGATGTAAGGATGATGAAGCTGAGTAGTGAGAGAATGATTAGAATCATAAACTTGTTTCCTTTCTTACACTTCTTCAAACCAGCTGCGACACCACACAACCCAGCTTTATTGCCTGCAACTGCGCTGTATGGAGCATCACGAAAGGCTTTGATGTTTGGGATTGGACCCTCCAGGTCGTTGTGGGATATATTCACAGATACCAATCCCAACAGATTGTTGAAACTTTGGGGTATGAAGCCTGAGATGCTGTTGTAGGATAAATTCAACACTTTCAAAGTTGTCAACTTTCCGATGCTTTCTGGTATATTTCCTGCCAAGAAGTTAAAAGACAGATCAAGATGATGCAAAAACCGCAAATTGCCAATCTCCGAAGGAATACTGTTTTGAATTTCGTTGTTGCTCAAATTCAAGTTCCACAAGCTTCCGCATTGTCCTAACTGTCGTGGGATCGAGCCTCCAAAGTTGTTGCTTCCTAAGTTGAGCTTCTCCAATGTAGTCAAATAACCAATCTCAGGAGGGATATTACCAGAGATTTTGTTGTTATGTAGATCAAGATCGAGCAGTGAAGTCAATCTTCTCAATTCCATCGGAAGGCGGCTGGTAATATAGTTCAATGAGAGGTCCAACACTTTCAGCTGAGTCACATTCCCAATCATGGGATGTATCCCACCAGAAATGTTATTACTGGAGATTCTTAGGCTTGTTAAGTTATGGGAACGGCCCCACTTCGAAGAAAGCTCGCCGTAGAATTGGTTATAACTCAAGTCAATGTACTTCAAGTTGGGATATGCACCAAAATCTTCTGTCAGGTTTCCTGTGAGTTGGTTTCCATCAAGTCGAATCCTCAATATGCTACTGCAATTCTTCAGGCTCTTAGGAAGATGACCATCGAAGTGATTATTAGATGCTGTGAAATTTTCGAGTAACCCTCCGAGGCATATGTTGTCTGGCAGTCGCCCTATAAGCTTATTTTCACCTATGGAGAAATGTCTTAGATTTCTAAGATTATTCATTTCATTGGGAATAGAACCAGAAAGATGGTTATAGTGCAACCTCAGTACACTCAAGTTGACTAATTTCCCAATTGATCTTGGGATTGACCCGTTGAGACTATTTTCTGACAGGCGAAGTTCTTTCAGATGTCTCAAACTTCCAACTTCTTCAGGGATAGTTCCCTGGAGATGATTCCGATCAAGGTGGAGAATGCTTAGACTGCTTAACTTACCTATTTCAAGAGGGATTGTGCCAGAGAGCGAGTTGTTAGAAATAGACAGAGTGGACAACTTAGAGAGGTTACCTACGGATGGAGGAATGGGGCCGTGGAGTGAGTTTGCCGAGAGATTGAGGCTAATTAGATTTGACAGAGCATTGAAGTTGAGTTTGCTGAGCGAACCTTGCAAACCCATGTTCGCGAGATTAAGCCCTGAGACACTTGAGCGATTGCAGCCGATCCCTCTCCATTTGCAAGGGTCGTTCCCTTGCCATGAAGATAGAGCTTGACTAGAACTGTCCAGACCAGATTTCCACTCCAGCAGAGCATGCGCTTCCTCTCTTTTGGTATTTTCATTGCTCGCTTGAGCACTGGAATAAGCTGGAACAAGAGATGAGGTGAAAACTGTGATTGTGATTGCACTGATGAAGGGCGATAACTTCATGGAAACAAAGTTATATTGAGATATATCTGAAAATGTGGAAGAGACCATGAGTCTCTGCACTTAAAATTTGTATGATATTACTTTAACTACATGCTGAAGTATTTATAGCTGGACCTGAACCACATAAACCTGATCAAAGACATGCATAATAGCTTTCAGCCTGTCTGGCAAATAGTCACGAAAAGATAGGACTTTGTCCTGATTAATTGGTTGAAATAGTCCAACTTCTTCAAGTCATGGAGGATAGATCAAGAGCAAAATTAGATGGGTGGGTAAAGGTTACAGTCTAATGAAAAGGATAGGTTTACTATTAGGAAAAGTACCAAAAAAGTCCTAAATTTTTTGTATCAGTACAACTTCAATCCTAAACTTTTCAATTGAACCAATTTAGTCCTAAACCTTTTCACATTGGTACTAATTCAGTCCATCCGGCTAATTTAAGCCGGAAATTGTTGACGTAGCTGCCGGCGGTCCTATGTGGCGCCACGTGAACAAATTTTATAATTTTTGATATTTTTTTCAGATTTTTAAAATTAATTTTTTCTCTTTTTCCTTTCTCCTTACCCCTTGGTTGGCGAGATTGTCGACCAACCATCGCCGGCCACAAGCTAGTCGGGGCGAGGGCCCCCGCGCCCTCGTCGGCCATTGGTGAGGGCCGTGCGCCCTTGCCAGCCACAAGCGAGGGCATTGGCCGCCGCCCAGATCCAAGCGAGGGCTGAAACCCTCGCCCATTGGCCGGCGAGGGCCTTGTGGCAGCCGTCGCCTAAGGGAGGGCATGACGCCCTCGTCCGTCACGAGCACGGGCATCGGGCCCTCGCCCAGATCCAAGCAAGGACCATGACAGCCTTGTCTGAGGCATCACGGCTCTCGCCCACCACGAGTGAGCCATGAGCGTGGGCCTTTGCGCCCTAGCCTGGATTTGGGCGGGGGTCGACGCCCTTGCCTGTGGCCGGTGAGGGCACGAGGGCCCTCGCCCCGACCAGCCTATGGCCGACAATGGTCAGCCAGTGACCTCGCCGGCCAAAGGGTAAGGAGAAAGGAAAAAGAAAAAAAAAAGAAAAAAAAGGAAAAAAACAATTTTTAAAATCTAAAAAAATATTTAAAATTATAAAATTTGTCCACGTGTTGCCACATAAGACCACCAGCGGCCACGTCAACAATTTCCGGTTTAAATTAGCCGGATGGACTGAATTGATACAAATGTGAAAATGTTTAAGACTAAATTTGTTCAATTGAAAAGTTTATGATTGAAATTGTACCGATTCAAAAAATTTAGGACTTTTTTGGTACTTTTCCCATTTAATATCAGGACAGAATTTGAAATTCATCACCCATTTTAGGGGGTAGAACATCGTGATGCACTCAACATAAGAGTCTTTTGATGAGATATCAACTCTTCCTTTGAAGTAGTCTCCTTCCGGCGAGTGATTGTCTGATGAAAAGGACAGGTTTATTAGCTAGACAAAAGTTGAATTTTCGTCTCCCGTTTTAGGGGGTAGAACATTATGATCCACTCAGAAGAAGAGTCTTTGATGAGATATTAATCTTCCCCTTGAATTAGTCTCCTTGCATTAACTCACCGCACTATGATTATAAATTCACGAGGTCATAATCAAGTTTGAGCTCATCAAAATATTCAATTAAACTCACTTTCATTCAAAATCATGAACCAGTGAATTATGGACCAACTAAACTTCTTTTTTTTTTTTTTTTTTTTCTGTTTGACGTGGGACTTATCCACCTAACATCCTCTCACAAGCATCTTAACAACTATAGATAGGACGTTCTTTGTAGGGATGATAACGCTGGCCATTCAAAGGTCTATTTCTGTCCCTATAGAAGTAACTGCTGAGATATTAATCCCTTAAATTGAAGATATTACAAAAGGTGAGTCTACTTAGATTAATAAGGCAAAGATTTTGCTGGCGATGGACAGAGAGTGTCAATTCGTCAATAGCATTAGCATCATCAAGCGTACAAGTTCAGATGTCAAATTCTTGATATCTAATCTCATTGGTTAGGATGATATATTTCACTTGCTTGGAGGAACGTACGGGGGTTCAAGCTTTATTTAGTTGGAATTTAATAAGAAATAACCCTTAGTTTAGATTTCACCAACAGAAAAATGCATATACAATTTTTTTTTTTCTTCAAATGGGTAGGACCGCAAATAATTTTTGATTGTCTCTTTCAAGGAAAGTTGCCATGAAGAACTAGAGTTGTCTTGAGAGTTGCAAATTGCCAAACAATGAAGATTCGATGCAATCCCATCCTTGGACAACGGTGAGAACAAGTATTGCCCGCCTAGCAGGAGATAGATGCACCACTAATTCTGCCAATAGAATTTCATAAATCATCTCTCATATGTGTCAGCACATATGTGTCAACACCAGTTCCTGATATTATGATTGCAGCCATGTTGATCTTAACCCAATCCACTTCGCGTGCATTTGGCAACTTTAAATTCACCAAGCTAATTCAATAGCAAAGCGGGTTCACAAAAATCCATACCATTATGAGGGACTGGTAGCTGCACTTCTGATTCTAAGTAAGGAAAATAACACAAATGATTCCTAAATTTTATTTGTATAATGTCGTCCTCAAACTTTTAATTTGTTCAATGTGATCTATGATCTTTTGGTATTTGTTCAATTTAATCCTTGACCCATATTAAAATGTTCAATGTTGTCCCCGAACTTGAATTAACACAATGATAATATTGATATTTTTATATAGTTTAGGATTAGATTGAACATTTATTAAAAGTTTAGTAATCGCATTTAATAAATTAAATGTTCACGAATAACATTGCATATTAGATCAAAGTTTAGAATCTTTATAATTATCCCTTCTAAGAAACAAGACTGAACCTCATCTGCATGGTGAGAAACACGCCGGTACATAATATGCACTATCATGGTAGTTTCCACTTTTGCCACTACTTCCATCACAACGATGGCTCAATGAGTTAATAATTTACTCCTCAAAAAGTTATGTTGTGTTCATGATTTAAGCAGATGGGTAGGAAGCGCATGATGGTAAATACCTGATTGATTAGTTGATATTATTGTACTGCATCAAATTTTTATTCTAATATTCATAAGTCAATACCTTCAATCTAGTAGTTATTTTAAATAAGCGTGTTGTATTAAGCACCTCAAAAGAACCCGTTAGAAAGTTGTAAATTATGAAAATTACCAAAAAAATCCTAAATTTATCATAATTATGCCAATTCCGTCTATCCAGCAAAATTTGATCGGCCGGTACTGACGTGAATGTTGGTTATTTGGCCAATGCTAACATAGATAATTTTATAATATTTTAATTTTTCGATTTTATTTTAATTTTTCCTTTTTTTTTTTCTCTTCCTCCCCTTTTTCTTTTTTTCTCTTCCCCTAGTGGCCGGCAATTCTCCGGCAAGGCTCACTGGCCATTGGGCGAGGGCTGCGAAGCACACGCTGGCCGCTGGTGCCCGCTGGCAAGTGTGGAGAAGTAGGAGGGAATCGACGGTCTTATATAGAGAGATTCAAGAAACAGCAGATCATTAACAAAAGCGAGAAGCAAGCGCGGCCATGAATTCCATCTTCAGTTCCCACGATTTCCTCTGAACCGAACTCTTCGGCCTGAAAGTGAAGGCCCAACTCCCACTGGCAGTAAGCACCGTCACCCGTGGCGATCCCTCAGCGCTTCAGCGTGGCAAAAGGGCACCCGATGTTCCGAGGACGGAAAGCAAGAGCGGGAACGCTGCATAGCAGAAGAATTGGAAGCAGGGGAAGGAGAGCCTCCCGCGTCTCGCTCTGGAATCCACTGCTTCGAGACCATCGTCTCTGATGAAAAATCATCATCATTCGCAGTTCGTGATGGGAAAGTTTAGGTTCATCACAAGAACGTGCTAATTCCAAAAAAAAAAAAAAATACCAAATTTAGGTTAAGGGACAAATTTGGCCAAACTTTTTTTTGTCTTGTAAAAACTTTAGGTCAAGGGATAAATATAGCTAAAACTTTTTTGTGTCTCATAAAAAAGCATGAACTTTAAATCGAGGGACAAATCTGGCCCAATTTTTATTTTTCTTGTAAAAAAGCACTAACTTTAAGTCAAGTGACAACTCTAGCCCATTTTTTTTTCTTGTAAAATATCATAAACTTTCATCCTTATCCCAAATCTAACCCCTACCATTTATTCTCTATTTGAAGTTAACCTTGTTTCAAGAAAAAAGGTTCTAGCCGTGACCTTGGCGGATCTCGTCCATTACGTCTCTTGATGGGCGGTGGCCTACAACTTCATAGTACGACACAACGATAAAGTTTGGCAAGAGAAATTCAATTTGGAGATTTTTTGACTTGCTAGTGAAGTGTAAGAAATGATGATCACCGTTGTTCTCTAAGCTGTGGCTCCAACAAGAAGACAATAAATAGTGTTTTAAATCCAACCAGCAAGTGCACGTGTCTTTATTGTTAAAGACAATCAATGGATTTAAATTAAGGGGGCCATATTAAGGATTTAAGAGGAAGTTGGTGGTTTTTTCAAGACAAAAAAAAAAAAAAAGTCGGGGCTAGAATTATCACTCAACCTAAAGTTTGTGCTTTTTTACGTGACAAAAAAAGCTTGGGCTGGATTTGTCACTCAACCTAAAGTTGGTGTTTTTTAACGAGACAAAAAAAAAAGTTTGGGTTGGATTTGTCCCTCGGCCTAAAGTTGATGCTTTCTTTTTTTGTAATAAGCCTTTTCTTTACGAGCGTTCGGGTGTGGAAAATGGGGAAGAATAGGAAAAGGGAAAGGAAATATAAAAAGAAAAGAAATGGAAATAATAAAAATAAAAAATTTAAAATATTATTAATTATCCATGATTGGCGTTCATGTCGAACTAGCTAGTCAAAATTGTATGAATTGTCTGAATTGGTACAATTACAAAAAATTTAGGACTAAATTGGCCTAACAAAAAGTTTATAACTAAATTGGCATAATTACAATATGTTTATAAATTTTTGTGTAAATTAATCTTTTGGACTCAACTATGGTTTCTCCTATGCACATTTGAGTAGTGTGGAAGGAAAAAAGGTTCCGCATTGGGTGTGGGTAATGATAATACCTAGTTGATTCATAAGCGATGATTTAAGTCTCTGAATGAATGTGGGATCAACTAGATTATCAAAGAGCTCAATCAATTTTTGAATTATCACTAGAATCTTTCCATTACAGGTATTGGATTTTTGCAGCGCTTTTCCAATGTTTTTCCAGCAAGAAAGGGGATGAGGAGTAGAGTTGGGTGGATGAGAAGTCGTATGAAAATAATCAATGCATCAGCACTTAAAGAAAGAAACGCTGCATTTAATTTGAAACATTTACAGACAGGAAACGTATCAGCTCTTTCCCTCTCAATCACTTCCTCAAAATGTTCAGCTACCTCAACCATGGACACCATCCAGCTCACTCAATCTGACATCCGAGAATGGCTTCACTAAAGGCACTTGAATTGAAAGTCCTTGACAGACTTTTTGCATGGTGGGTCGACGATGAGGATTGACTCGCATGCATGCAAGTGCTAGTTTAGCGATCGAGACCACATTCTCCGCATCTTTGTCCAAAGGAAGCGAGAGACGTCGGTCTAGCACATCTTGCAGTAATGTTCCCAAGTCAATTTGTACTGACAGTGTTGATGATTGATGTGAGCTTGAGACGAAATTACCCGGATGCATTCCTATAATTACTTCCATTGCAACTACTCTGAAGCTATAAACATCGCATTTTTCGGTAACTGTTGCTGAATATGCTAACTCTGCAAGATATGCAGGTAGTATTAAGTTGTAATCCTGTAATCTTTAGCAGTGCAATCCAATTTATGAAAAAGAAGTGAGCCAAAAGATAAGGATATATAATGACAACCGTGCAAGCACATACATATATATCCAGGTGTACCAACCACTGAAGTCCAATTAGATGAATCTGGCTTGAGAAGCCTTGCTGTGCCAAAATCGGAAACATGAGCCTCACCATCCAAAAGCACATTGTTGCTAGTGATGTCTCTATGAATCCATGGAGGAGAGCAATCGTGATGCATGTAACACAATGCATCCGCCATGCCTTTGATCGCGCTCGCCCTCCTAGCCCAATCAAACTCCATCACCATCTCGTCGTCACTCAAGGCCCTTCTCAAGCTTCCTCTTTCCATGAATTCGTACACTAAGAACGAGTGTCTCGGATGGAAGCAGTACCCATAGAGTTCGACGATGTTACGGTGCCGTACATTTGCCAATGCATTGGCCTCCCGCTCTAGTAACGACAATCCAGAAATCTCGTCGTGCAGCACATGAATTTTCTTCACGGCAAAAGCTTGATTATCACATAGCATGGCTTTGTATACAACTCCGTATCCTCCCACCCCCACGCAGTACTTGGAATCGAATCCTTCCGTGGCTTTGATAATGTTCTCATACACCATTTTTCCATCGTAGCCCCATATCGCAAAAGCATCTCCATGCACTTGTGCTTCCAATGAGTCTTGTTCTGCTCTTTTGCCCCTTTGGCAAGCTAGAAGAATCACTCCGATAAATAAAGATGTGAGCAGGACTAAGCTGACTGGTAAGAGAGTGACTGGAATCATAAACTTGTTTCCTTTCTCACCATAAGTCCTCTCAGAGCATTTCTTCAAACCAGCCGCAACCCCACACAACCCAGCTTTATTGCTTGCGACTGCGCTATATGGAGCATCACGGAAGGCTTCGATGTTCGGGATTGGACCCTCCAAGTGGTTGTGGGATACATTCCCAGATACCAATCCCAACATATTGTTGAAACTTTGGGGTATGAAGCCAGAGAGGCGGTTTTGGGATAAATTCAACACTTCCAAAATTGTCAACTTTCCGATGCTGCGTGGTATTTTTCCTGCCAAGAAGTTATGGGACAGATCAAGGCGACACAAATACTGCAAATTGCCTATCTCGGAAGGAATACTGGCTTTAATTTCATTGTTGCTCAAATTCAAGTTCCACAAGCTTCTGCACTGTCCTAATTGCAGCGGGATCAAGCCACCAAACTTGTTGCTTCCTAAGTTGAGCTTCTCCAGTGTAGACAAATGACCAATCTCAGGAGGGATATTACCAGAGATTTTGTTATCATGTAGATCAAGCTCGAGCAGTGAAGTCAATCTTCTCAATTCCGTCGGAAGCTGACTGGTAATATAGTTCGATGAGAGGTCAAATACTCTCAGCTGAGCCATATTCTCAATCATGGGATGTATCCCACCAGAAATGTTGTTACCGGAGATTTTTAGGCATGTTAGATTATGGGAACAATCCATTTCGAAGAAAGCTCACCGTGGAATTGGTTATAACTCAAATCAATGTACTTCAAGTTGGGATATGCACCCAAAACTTCTGTCAGGTTCCCTGTGAGTCGGTTTCCTTCTAATCGGATCCTCGATAAGCTACTGCAATTCTTCAGGCTCTTAGGAAGATGACCATTGAAGTGATTATTAGGCGCTGTCAAACTTTCAAGCAACCCTCCAAGGCAAATGTTATCTGGTAGTCGCCTTGTGAGCTTATTTTCACCCATGGAGATATGTCTTAGAGTTCTGAGATTATTTATTTCATCCGGGATGAAACCAGAAAGATGGTTATAGTGCAAACTCAGTGCACTCAAGTTGACCAGTTTTCCAATTGATCTCGGGATTGATCCATTGAGACTATTTTCTGACAGGCGAAGTTCCTTCAGATGTCTCAAAGTTCCAACTTCTTCAGGAATGGAGCTGGAAAGATTGTTCGAAGTGAGGTCTAATAAAGTCAGGGCAGTCAAGTTTCCAATACACACAGGAATTGGACCGCTGAAATTATTAGAAGACAAAGTGAGCTTTGCCAGAGGATTCAATTTTCCTATTTCCTGGGGAATTGGACCGGCAAGATGATTGCGTTGGAAGTTAAGGACTTTTAGGCTCCGTTCGTTTTACGGAAAATGACTTCCAAGAAAACGTTTTCTGAATTTTCCGGTGTTCGTTTCACGGAAAATAAACTACTCAAGGAAAAAGTTTTCCATCATTGAAAAACAACCTTCAAAGATGAGGAAAATGTTTTCCACTTTTCAAAAGGGGAAAACATTTTCCATAACTTCTTCCACCTTGCTTCTTTTCACCAACACATTTTTGTTTTATTTTTATGCTTTCTTTTTCCTTTTCTTTTTTTCTTTTCTTTCTTTCCTTTTCATCTTTCTTCCTCCTTTTCATCTTTCTTCGGCGACCAGCCGCGGCTGCGGCCGCAAGCTAGCTCGAGCTCCGCCCTAGGCCAGCGAGGCTCCGCCTAGCCTGATCTGGGGAAGGCAAGCTCGCTCGAGCTCGGGCCTCACCAGATTGGGCGAGGCGAGCCTCGTCGGCCCTGGGGCGAGCTCGTTGGAGGTTTGCCGAGCTCGGCGAGCCGCGAGCTCGCCGGATCTAGCGATGGAGCTCGGGCTCCCGATCTAGGCGAGCCCGAGCTCTACCGCAGATCCGGTGAGCTCGCGGCTCGCTAGAGCTCGGCGAACCTTCGGCGAGCTCGGCGAGATCGGCCGAGCCTCGAGCTCGGGTCTTGGTCGGCCGTCGGGACCGGGTCTTGGTCGGCGTGCGATGAAGGAGGAAGGAGGAGGAAGGAGGAAGGAAAAGAAAAAGGAAAAAAGAAAAATGAAAAAAAGAAAAAGAAACATAAAGAAAAAAAAAATAAATAAAAATTTAAATTTTTTAAAATATAAATAATTAAAATTTAATTTTAAATATATATAACTAATTTTTTGGTCAATTAAAAATATTAAAATTTAATTCTTCAATAATTTTTCCCAAACAATTAAATTAATTAACGAATGGTGGAAAATATTTTCCACTCAAAGTTCGTGTTTCAAATTTAACACCGGAAAATATAACAATTTTCCTAGAAAATTACTTCTGGGAAAATATTTTTCGGAAATAGCTCATTTTCCACGAAACGAACGGACCCTTACAGATTTCCTATAGACGAAGGAATGGAACCGATTAATTTGTTCATTCGGAGAAAGGAAGGTAAGAGAACTTAGGATGTAAATTTCTTGAGGAACAGACCCTATGAGATTGTTTTGGCCCAAGGCAAGAAATGTTAAGTTGCTCAAGTTTCCCGAAATGTGCATTTGTTTCACATGTCCGAGCAAGCCATGATTCCAAGACTCTCTGGCAAGTCAACCAAAGTCAAGTGACCCTAGCGATAAGTTTAATCGCTGGTCCAATTCCTAATTTGAACTTGGAGAATAATAGTATAAATATTAAATTATATTTCGAGTTTGAGTCATTTACAAAACTGTGTTGATTGAATAATTATCTAAGGACTCACCTTTGCAAAAGGTTGGACGAATGGGGGGAAAGATGTCCTCTGCCACTACAAGGCAAAAGGGGTTCGCTTTATTCTAATATTATATCTATTGTGGGGGGTGAAAAGGTCTCATGAGAGAAGACAATAAATAAAATAAAATATAGAGTTTTACTTGGCCTAAAACCCTAAAAACTTTCAACTTTAACTTTTATCCCAATTTTACCGGTTGTTTCATGGAAAAAGCTCTAATTTTAGATTAGTCTTAATTCTACCTTAAACTTTTTTTGTGTCATAAAGAACTCTCAACTTTAGATTTTGTCCTAAATCTATCCTGAACTTTTTTTTTTTTTGTATTATGAAAAATCCACAACTTTAGATCTTGTCTTAATTTTACTCTAAAATTTTTACAGTCTCATAAAAAACCACAAACTTTTACTTGAATCACAAATCTACCCACATCAACCCTCCATAAAAAATATCTTGTTGACAGCCGAGAGATGGAAAACTTTCAAGCACAAGTTGTTCGAGTATCCTGAGCATGAGCTCTCTGACTACAAGAGATGGAACATTTCCAAAGACAAGAGATCGAAGACCGAGTGCAAAATCACAAAGGGTGATTTGGATGGAGGGTTAATGGAGGCAAATTTGAGATTCAAGTAAAAGTTTGTGATATTTTATGACACAAAAGATTGAGTAAAATTGAAATTGGAGGTTTTTATGAGATGAATGATAGATTGGTACTAAACCTAAAGTTGAAGGTTTTTTATGAGACAAAAAAAAATTAGAGTAGAATTGAGATTCGACCTAGAGTTTAGGATATAGAATTGAGACTACAAAAAAGTTAGATTTTTTTTATCAGATAAAAGATAGAATTGGAACAAAAGCTAAAGTTGGAGGTTTTTTTTAAGGTATTAGACAGTTTTACTTTGACCTCTCTTGAGCTAGCCGCCAGTGAGTTCCTCATTGTGTGAATGGTTGCTAGGGGCTTCTTTCTTTGAGAAGCATGGAGATGGTTCCTTTAGCAAAGTGTAGCCATACAAGAAGGAAAAGAGTTTAGGGTGCGAATGATAACTATTCTATATTTTGGAATAATTATTTGTCAGGGATAATTTTTATTTTTATTTTTATTTCTATTCCCTGAACAAATTTCTAAGTAGAGATATGCGTTCAATAACACACAAAATTTATATTCTTGAAGCAAAAATTCATTTGATAGGCCTTCTAAATATCTTCCTCCCATGCTCTTTTCCATTCACTATGCTCCACTCTTTTGTGAAACAAAACATCCTTAATCAATTGAATTGAATTTAGAAAGTGCAGTTCTCGGAGCTACGCATGTGAATTTTTTGTGCTGTGAGTATTATATCCATTTGAGTTGTATATTTGCAAACACTTTAAGTTTGAGTTTAATCTAGATGTGGGAATTACACGAGTATGTGATATATTATAATTTAGATTCTCCGATTATTGGTGGATTATTTATTATTGGCTCTTTCTATAGATATAGGTACCAACACTCGATACCAAATTACGTAAATCTTTAACATCTTTTATTGTTTTTCATTTATTTTCTTTGTAATTTCACGTTGAGGTAAATTTCACGTAAATTCCACAATCCGGGTAGCTTCCGCGCTAATGTTACCGATGTTAACTCCAGTAACTTCAAAAGGTGAGGGGTCCTCCAATTTAGTGGTTGACATTGACTTAGACCCTCTAAGGAAGAAGAAGACTCGGGTAGTTCGAGCGTCATAATCATCCGGAAAGTAAACATTGTTGTCTGACGAAAGGACGGGTTTACTATCCAGGCAGAAGTTGAATTTCCATCCACCCAGCATAGGAGTCTGATGAGACATCAACTGTTCCTTCGAATTAGTCCTCCTTGGATGCACTGACATCTCTATATTTCATTCCATGGCTACTGTTGGGATCAACGCTAAATTCAAGAATTCCTTCAGAAGATCATAAAAATAAACTTAAATCTGAATCTATCAACATATTTAGTTGGCCAATAAATTATAAGTTAATTAGGATATACTAGCTTCTCCATATTATATTATATTCTAACGCAAGACTTCTTTGATGATAACCATTATCCGTTCAAATGTGCATTTCCGTCCCTATGTCAGTAATTGTACCAGATATTAACACCCAAATTGAAGATATTGCAAAAGGCTAGACCGTCTAATATAATAAGGCAAAGATATTTCAAGTGATGGACAGATAAGAGTCAATTCCTTCAATAGCACTAGCATCATCAAGCGTAAAAGATCGTTAGTCAAATTCTTGATATCTAATCTCATTGGGTAGGGTGGCAAATTTAAGTTATTTTAAGGAATGAACGGGGTTTTAAGCTTTCTTTAGTTAGAATTAAGGGAGAATAATCTTTAGATTTTACGACCAGCACGATGCATATCCAGTCAAGGTTTATTCAAATGGGAAGAGCAAAAGCTATGGCCAGCTGCTCTAGCTCGAGCTTGAATTTATTGTTATTTGGGTCCTGTGCTCTCAACCTGGGACCCCCAATTCTCCAGACGGTTGAGTTGCCTGTACGGAAAGCAAGGAAATGTAGGTACCTATGAGGGGGGTCCCCGACAATCCCCTGAGAGGCGTTCCAAAGAAATGCATTCCTTATTTTAATGTGTTGGTACTTGAACATTTCACACTCCTAAGTTGGAATTGTATATTTTTCTTCCCCGATACCAAGGAATACCAACAATTTTCCACTAAAGAGAAGTTGAACATTGACAACTTCTCACTTCTAATCATCTACACATCAGGTTTTCCCTAGGTCATCGAATGTGTATGTTACTCTAAATTGGCCTCGGAAAAAAGAAAAACAAGTCAGATCAATCTGAATGAGCTAATCCCCTTTCTCAATAATAGATAGGGTGCCACAGGAGATAAGAAATATGCAGAAGAAAGATATATAAAATTTCTAAATATTTCGATATTTTCTAACGAAAAAACATCAATTTATTTTGATGATTCATTAGATGATAAGATAACATATCAATCAATGATATGCGCAATCGAAATATATATGCATAATTCTAAGAGACATAAAGGTCTAATACCCTAAAAAAATCCACTTTAGCATTGGTCTCAATTCTAGCCTAAATTTTTTTTCTCATAAAAAAATTACTAATTTTTACTTGAGTCTCATATCTGCCCCATAAACCTTTGTCTAAAATTGCCCTTAGTGGATTCTATGTGGCATTTCCACATTATTGGTCTAGATTTTTTTCAATCAAATTCAAGATTACATCTTTTGGAGATGGGTTCCCGCATTAGCCCAAACGACTCATTCTTAAATCTAAAAAAGTGAAAACTAGAATAATTAGGGTTGGTATATATATAAACTTCCATCTTGATTGGGGTTCTTCAATTTTGCATTTAGTCTTCAATCTCTTATGTTCGAGAGTCTTCCATCTCTCATGGTCAAAGAGCTATGGTGCTTATGTTGTAAACTATGGTGGGTTAATGGATCAACGAATGTGAGCAAAATGAGATACATTGTTCCCGTTCATGTATCTTATTAATTCGTGTATTTCTCGAGTTTATGTATTTTTTAAATTCGTGTATCTACTTAGTTCTTGATTCATGTATCTCCTAAATTTTCGTATCTATTTAATTCATGTATCTACTAGATTCTTGTTGTGACATCCCGAGACGTCATCCGACGCATGTTGTTATATTATTGCTTTCTTTTAATGTGCAAGAGCAAAAATAAACATCTACGAATATTCTTTTAATGATTAAAGCCTCACAATTATAACAAACATACTTCTGTTTTTTATTTTTATTTTTTATACCACATGTGAGTTCACAATTTCATTACATTTCGAACAAAAGACAAAAGTCTGGGTAGGGGTAGGGAGACCTATCTCCAGACTATACTATACTTTCAAAAGTCTGTCTAAATAAACGTTCTTGATTAAGTCATAGGTCGATAACTTCTCCTTCTATTGCGTCTCCAAGATCCAGATCGAAGCTACTCAACAGATCGACTAACTCTCCATCGAGATTTCGGTACCAAGCAACGAACCGAAAAGGAACACACTCCGCAAAGCCTCCTATGTCAACCCATATTATAGAACTACATTGTATATATTATTCCAGACTCTGGTTCAAACACACTTTCATAAAAAGCTCCATTATACATAGGGACTCCATAGTGCAAGGGTTGAAGGGTGTCCATCCTACACGTTTGAAAAATAAAAGGGATGAACCGAAGTCCAGCAAATGAAATCTTTAGTTTTAAGTTAGAAAAATCATCTTACCACTTCACATGGTATACACAAATGAATGCATATTCATCAAATAAGTATGATACAAACATAAACAAACTTTACCTTTCATTTTCATCTACCACAGAAATTGTCAACCAATAGAACGTCCATCCAAACTCATGCATGTGTACACCATGTTTTACATAATAATTTGGTTCTATACATAACAATACTTTTCATTCATTAATGTTTCATCCTCCCGAACACTCTCGAGACATCCTGATACATAGGGCATCTCAACTATGAGGCATCCTGCAAACTTCCATCATAAGGCATCTTGACCCATGGGGCATCTGGACTCCTAAGGCATCTTGAAACACTCCCCAAGGCATCCTGACACATGAGGCATCGTCACTCACTGCTATACGGGTGACGCAATCACATTAATCTTATTCAAGCCTATGCATACTCTCAAGCATAGCACACGTATCTCAACTCAATTTAATGTATTTTTCAAGTAACCGCATATGAAATAACATACAAACATATTTTGGTTATTAAAGTCTGGACATTCAAATAAGTACATTCCAAGTCTGGACATCAAGTAGGTTCCGGACATCAAAATCTGGCAAATTAACTGAGTATGTTTTGAGTCTAAATATTAAGTAGGTTATGGATATCAAAATTTGACAAATCAAATGGGTATGTCCTAAGTCTGGACGAACAAGTACATTCTAGTCATAAAGTCTAGATAATTAAAAGGGTAAATTTTGGCTTGATAAAAGCTTATAAAATAAAATAACATATCTAAAAATGAACAGACTTACAAATAGACAGATTTAGCAATGGACAAAATCAACATATGAACGGATTCAATGAGAAATAGATTCATATTGAATAAAGTCCGTCTGAAACGAACAAATTCACAAGTTGGCAGATTCAGCAAGTGAACAGACTCACCAGCGAATAGATTTGAGCAGAATCACAAATGGACAGATTCTATCTTAGGAAATTCTAGAAGAAATAAGTGAAATAATCAGATTCTGACTGGTAAAATTTCATCAGAAAGAAGCTTAATGATCATGCAATGGGTTATCGAGACAAAGATGGTAGAATGACCATATTTTAACTACCCTAAATGAGGCAGAAATAAGCCGAACGAACATGTAATAAGTTATCAAGACAAAAATGACAGAATGGCCAAATTCTGACTACCCAGAATGAGGCAAAAATAAGCAGAACAAACATGCAATGGGTTACCAAGTTAAGGATGGCAGAATGACCAAATTCTAACTACCATAGTAATGCAGAAAGAAGCAGGACAAGCATGATATAAGTTATCAAGATAAAGATGACGGAATTGCCAGAGTATTGTTGGAGAAAACTCATTGCCGTTTTAAAGTTGACAAAATCTTTATAAAGTCTAGTCTGAAGATTCAAGACTCAAGTATCATAGTCTGAAGATTTCTAGATACTATAATCTGGAGACCGCCAGACTTTAGTTTTAAAATCTACCCTCACTGACAGATTCCAGACTGAAGAATGAAGACTTATCCAGATGCAGAATTATCTTGAAGGATTCGATTTGTATGGTTTATGGATGACGATATGGATGGATATAGCACCTACTTACTTGATCATCTTTATTGGAAACAATTCCGATTTGAAGATCTTGTAAGAAGCAAACAAACTTGGAAGGTTCTACTTATGGAAACCAAGATCTTAATTGCATGAGCGAGCAGGATTGACGAGCTTTTATCACAACTCTTCTAACGATTCGAGATCACCTTGATTGATTCTGTCCAACGGGTAGATTGGAAGAATTCTTTTGGAAAGTGCCAACGGTTGTGAAGGCATGAAGGAGTATATAAGGAGAACTCAATAGTGTTCGAGAGTGTGCGTAGAAGAAAATTTTCAAAGTCTGAAGCTTTCTAGTTCCTTGCCATTTCATTCACTAAGCTCAAAGCTGTAAACAAAAGGGAGAAATTCTTGTGAGACTTTGTGAGAGATCAGTAGAAACTCTTCACTATGAAGTCGAGATCACACTGCTATAAAATCTCTTTTGATTCATAGTGGAATCCAACCAATAGGCTGTCAGGGCGGGAGAGTGGACGTAGGCTTGGTCTAAGCCGAACCACTATAAACCTTGTGTTCCTATTCTCTTCCTTGAACTTTTTACTTTTATTCTTTAGCCTTACTTAATTGCTTTAAGCTGAATGCGATTATAGTCAATTATCATCTAGGTGTTCGTACTAGCCCTTAGAATTGATATCAGAGCCTATGTGCTTATTTATTGAAGTGTTTTTACTTCTTAAGCTAAAGATCTATGGCTAGTATTTTGACTCTAGGTTTGGTTGAAGGCCAAAGTAACACTAGACCTCCTTACTTTGATGGAAATGAGTACAATTTGTGGAAAACAAGATGAAGGTATTCCTAAGATCGAAAGATCCCCTGGAATGGGATGTGGTAGAAAAATGGATCATTCTCAAAGCTATATCAACCTCAAAAAAAGGAAAGGAAGTTGCATATGCTGGCGAAATAACACAAGCAGAAATAACCAAGAGACAATCTCTTGATGCTAAAGCCATCTATTCCTTATACCGTGCTTTATCTCCTACTGAGTATAATAGAATTTCATCTTGTGAAACAACAAAAGAAGTCGGGACATGTTGCATGTTTTCAATGAAGGAATCGATCGAGTCAAAGAAACAAAAATCAATATCCTACTCGGACAGTATGAAGCCTTCAAGATGAAGCCAGGAGAATCCATCACTGACATGTTCAGTCGTTTCACAGAAATTGTAAACGGTCTAGCATATCAAGGACATCCAATCTCAGGACCAATGAAGGTCAATAAATTGCTGCGTGGACTCTGCAAAGATTAGAATCATGTGGAGACTTCAATAAGAGAAACCCAGAGGATCATGCCTCTTTTAGTAGACGAACTAGTTGGCACACTTCAATCGTATGAAGTGAAACAAATCAACGAGGAAGAATATCCTAAAGATAAGAAGTCAATTGCATTAAAATCTAATGATGATTCTAATGATATAGACTCAGAAAGACATGGACGATGAAGAGATGGCACTCATGATAAGGAAGTTCAGAAAGTTGAACAGGAAAGAAAGAAGATTCAACTGGAAGAAGCAAAGCACTCAAAAATTCCAGAAGAAATCAACTGAGGACAATGAAACCAACAAAGATGTGATATGCTTCGAATGCAAGAAAAATGGGTACATAAGACCCAACTGTCCTCTGTTTGAAGAAAAAGAAATGAAAAATAGAGAAATACAAAAGTCTCTCAAAGCAGATACATGGAGCGATACTGAATGCGAAGAAAGTGGCGAAGGATATGCCAACATATGTCTAATGGCAAATTCAAAATTAGACTTAGACTCTAAAACATAATCAGACTCAGACTCTAAAACAGATTCAGACTCAGACTGAGATAAGGAAGTCGAGGTTAGTAATTTAAATATTCCAGTTAAAGTCTCGAAGTATATAGATGAACTTTGTCTTAGTTTCAAAACATCTCTTAAAAGAATTTCCGAGCTGAAGAGGGAGAATTCTAAATTGAGGCAACAGGAGACTTCTTGGAAAGAAAAATTTGAAAATCTGGATAAAAGTTTCATTGATTTGAAAGAAAACATAGACTTTCTTTCGAAGGAAAATGCCTTTTTGAAAGAGGACATTTCAAATATAACAAAAAGATTTTCAAAAGGTTCTGAGAAGTTGGAAAAAATTCTTTCTGTACAAAGACCTTATTTTAACAAATCTGGTTTAGGTATGACACCCGAAACTATTCCTTTAATTGACTTTCCTAAATTAAAAGAAAGAATTAAACAAAGACATACAAAAATATTTTACAAAAATCATTTTCAAAAGGTTTTTATAAAACCTGTTGGCCGAAGCGCTCTCAAATGTTCGAAGTGTAACAGCCTAGAACATTTCGAGAAAGAATGTCCTAAGGTTTGGAGACCTGTTAAGAGGGACTGGGCAAAGACTATTTTTAATACTAACTCCCCTGGACCCAAGAAAGTGTGGATACCAAAGAAAACTTGAGTTCTTTTTATGATTGCAGGCCACTATTAAAAAGAAGATCAAATGGTATTTGGATAGTGGCTATTCTAGACACATGACATGAGATTCAAAGTGTTTTATAAAGCTTGTTCAAATAAATAGTGGAAAAGTTTCTTTTGGTGGAAATAACAAAGGAATAATTGTTGGCTGTGGAACTATGAAGATTAGAAGTTTCACAATCAACAATGTTTCCTTGGTGGAAGGTCTGAATTACAATCTACTTAGCATAAGTCAACTATGTGATACTGGATTCAAAATTAATTTCCAAGAAGGCATTTGTTCGGGAACTAGTAAAGATTTCTCTCAATGTTTTATTGGACGAAGACATTGAAATATTTATCTTTTGGATGTAAAACCAGAAAGCTCTCGGTGTTTAATTTCCATTCAAGATGAAGTAAACCTTTGGCATCGAAAACTTGGCCATGTAAACATGAAACAGATTGCCAAGATCTCCTCCAAGAAGCTTGTTCGTGGTCTTCCCCACTTGGCTTATCAAAAGTCTAAATTATGTACACCATGTGTTTTGAGAAAACATGTTAGAACTTCTTTTAAACCTATAAATCAAGTTTCTATTAATCGAGTTTTGCAGCTTCTGCATATGGACCTCTTTGGACCAACCAGAATTCAAAGCATTGGTGGAAAGAGATTCTGCTTAGTAATCGTGGATGATTATTCTCGCTTCACTTGATTATGCTTCTTGACAAGTAAGTCTGAAGCCTTCTCTCACTTTTTAAAATTTGCCAAGAAGGTTCAGAATGAAAAAAAGGATATGTTATTTCAAACATACGAACAAACCATGGAGGTGAGTTTGAAAATCAAGACTTTGCAAAATTCCATGATGAATTTGGTTTCCAACATGTTTTCTCTTCTCCATACACTCTAGAACAAAATGAGGTTGTGGAAAGAAAAAAATAGATCTTTACAGGAGATGACAAGAACCCTCTTAATTGAGAGTAATATTTCCTCTCGATTTTGGGCTGAAGCAGTTTCTATAGCCTGTTACATCATTAACAGAGTATTTTGAGGCATATTCTAAAGAAAACTCCTTATGAAGTATATAAAGGGAAGAAACCAAATGTGTCTTAAGTTCATGTGTTTAGTTGTAAGTGTTTTTTTTTTAAATGCAAATGATCGAACTAGGAAGTTTGAAGAAAAATCAGATGAATGAATTTTTCTTTACTACTCAACATCAAGCAAAGCCTACAGAGTATTCAACAAGAAAACTCAGACTGTGGAAGAATCTATGAACATGAAGTTTCAAGATTTTATACAGAATCAACTGGACCAGACTCAACTTGAAGAATCTGAACTTGCTCCAAACTTTATAAAGTGTACTTCCCCTGAAGTAGTTCAAATTTCTGGAGATCGACAACAGGAAGAACCAAAAGATTCAACTGAAGCAGAAGATCAACAGACCCTCAGACCAACCAGCAATTGGAAACATAAGTCAAGTCATCTCGAAGAACTCATCATTGGCAACATTGATGAAGGAATTCGTACCAGATCCAAAAGGCGAGAAGAGTCTAGTGCTTTGGCACTTATTTCTAATATTGAACCCAAAAGTATAGAAGAAGCCTTGGTTGATGAAAACTGGATTAAAGTTATGCAAGAAGAGCTCAGACAGTTTAGCATCAATGATGTTTGGGAACTAATTTCTAAACCTAAAGGTAAGTCCATTATTGGAACAAAATGGGTTTTCAGAAACAAAGTGGGCGAGAAAGGAAAAGTGGTCAGGAACAAAGCAAAACTCGTGGCCAAAGGATATACGCAAGAAGAATGGATAGACTATGATGAGACCTATGCACCAGTAGCGAGGTTAGAATTGCTACAAAAATTTCAAGTTATTTCAAATGGATGTAAAAAGTGCATTCCTAAATGGATTCATCCAAGAAGAACTCTATGTGGAACAACCACCTGGATTTGAAATTCCAAGAAAGCCAGACTCAATCTATAGATTGAAAAAGGCCATATATGGACTGAAGCAAGAACCTTGAGCCTGGTATGAAAAGTTAAGTAATTTCCTAACCCAAAATGATTTTGTTAAAGGTAAGGTAGATACTACTTTGTTTGTAAAAAGAGAGGGTAAATATCTTTTAATAGTTCAAATTTATGTTGATGATATTGCTTTCGGATCCTCTAATGAAAATCTATGCAAAAAATTCTCTAGATGTATGTAGGATGAATTCAAGACGAGTATGATGGATGAGTTAATCTTCTTTCTGGGATTACAAGTTAAACAATCAAACAAATATATTTTTATTAACCAAGAGAAGTATGCGAAAGATCTCATCAAGAAGTTTGGATTGGAGAACTGCAAAAATACAGAGACACCGATGTTAAGTTCTTCGAAGCTCGATAAAGATGAAGGAGGAAAGAGTGTAGACCAAAAACTTTACAGGAGCATTATTGGTTCGCTTTTTACCTTACTATATCTAGACCTAACATTTTGTTTAGTGTTTGCATCTGTGCTAGATTCCAATCAAATCCCAAATAATCTCATTTAAGTATGTATCTAGACCTAACATTTTGTTTAGTGTTTGCGTCTGTGCTAGATTCCAATCAAATCCCAAATAATCTCATTTAAGTACTGCGAAACGCATTATCAAATATGTTGCTACTATTCCAAAGTTAGGTCTATGGTATCCCAAAGAATGAGACTTTACTCTCATTAGATATTCAGATGTAGATTTAGTAGGGTGTAGAGTTGATAGAAAGAGTACTTCTGGTACTTGTCAATTGCTGGGCGACAAGCTGGTGTCTTGGTTCTCAAGAAAGCAGAGTACTTTAGCTCTATCAAAAGCATAAGCAAAGTATGTGGCTCTTGGAAACTGTTGTTCTCAAAATTTTTTGATAAGGCAACAGCTAAGAGATCTTGAAATTGAAGAATCGTGCACCGAGATCAAATGTGACAATACCAGTGCCATAAATCTCACAAAGAATCCAATTCTTCATTCAAGAGCAAAGCATATAGAAGTTCGACATCATTTCATTAGAGATCATGTTTAAAATGGAGAAATTATGATTCAGTTCATTGACTCCAAGAATCAGTTAGCAGACATATTTATGAAGCCATTGGAGAAAAGTTTATTTGAGTCTATTCACACCGACTGAACATCATATCTCCCATCGAGTAAAGTTTGAAGGTGTTTAGACTCAGAATGTCCAAGAACTACATCTGGAAGTTAATGCTTTCTAAATGAATGTGAATTTATTTTAGGATAAAATTTTGAAAAGGTACGTTGATTTTTGAATCATAACTTGCCTATTTTATTCTTAGAAATTATTTTGAATTTTTTTTTTGAAATTTTGGCAGTTTTTCATTTTCAAAAAATGCAGTTTTATTTTTCCCTTTTGTGACGTTTCGTATATCTCATTTCCTTTGCTTTATATAATGTTGAAGTTCTTCTCCATTTACGCTCACGCAAACCTTAGAATACAAAAACTCTACTCTCACTTATTCTCTTGAGTTTGATCCATAAAATTCTCACCTTTTTTAACGAGTGAGTTCGAGAAATTCCCTTCGATAGTGACAATGTCTTTCCAGAGGAAATCTTCTAGAATTGCGAACAGGGGATCACAGCACATGCAAGAAGGTCCTACGCACTTTGACTTAACCGAGGAAGAAGATTCTTCTTAGTAGCAGCAACAACAACATTCTCAATAGCATCACTCCTCACTGCAAGCGGCTCAAGATCCTCCTCAGCAACAAGCAGAAGAAGAGATCATTGAAGATGTTGAACTAGTAAGAACATAGAAACCCCAATTTTTGTTTAAATTCTACTCTAACTTAAAGTAGGGTGGTTCTGCGATGACTTTAATTGATGAATTTTTTGCGAGCAAACGGTTATAAGAACGAAACCTTGTTCTTAAATACGATGGAAAGGTTGGGCATTGCACCTAAAGGTTTGACAGCAAGCACTTTTGCCAACTTTCCAAGTGATCCGCGGTTTGGTGGTTTTAATCAGCCAAAGGGAAATGATGATGATGAGAGGATGTATACGCATTTTCAGCCTATGATTGGTATTGTTGCAAATATTCGTGGAGAGGGAATGAGTTTATTTCGTTCTAAGAACTACAAAAAGACTTTTTCGAAACTCTTGAAGAGAGGGGTGATGTACCCTCGAACTGCAGACTTTGATTTTCTCGACTCTTTGAAAGTGAACCTGAGGGAGAAGTTTGCTCTCATTCAACTCGAAAAATTTTGCTCGGAGACTGCAGTCGCTTAGCCTGAATTGACTGCCTATTTCTATTCGAATCTATCTTTCTTAGACGCGAATAGATTTTCTTTCACAGTAAGGGACAAAGAGTTTGTAGTCAATGTGGACACCTTGGCGGATGTGATTGGTGTGGAAATAGGAAGTTTCCAACCAATCAGTGTGTCTGTTGGTCACGCAACATTAGCTCTTGTTCGAGACAGAATTACTAAAGGCAGGATTTCTTATTCCAAAATGACTGCTTCCAATATTTTGCTACACAAGATTGTGATCAACTGTATCAGACCCAAATCCACTTCAAAGACTGATGTTTCTCACTCTGAAGCAAAGTTGATGTATGCAATCAACATTAGGTTTAAGTTCTCACTGCCTCACACTATCCTAATGCACATGTATAGGATAACTGTGAAGGACTAGGGGCAACTACCTTATTCTGTGCTGGTCTCTCAACTATTTCAACACTTTCAAATTCAGTTTCTTGCATCTCTCTGTGTTTGAACCATTGCTCCAATGGTGATTGGATTGAAGATGGTTTCAAAAATGAGACTAAAGGAGTTGATTAAGGCATTGGAACGTCTGAAGGAGAAGTTCCTCGCCAAAACAAAACAAGACTCTGCAGTGAAGAAGAGAAAAGGCAAGGAGCCCATGAGTGCACCAATTAAGAATAGGAGAAATCTTATCTTGTAGGATGAAGAAGATGAGGATGACATTACTCTCTCTGCCTTAAGAAATCTACGGAGCTTTGTTAGTTTTGAACAATCAGAGGACAGGGAAAATAGAGAAGAGAGAAGAGAAAGAAGAAGAGAAGTAGAAAGAGGAAGAAGGAGAGAAGCAAGAGAAGCAGAAGGCAAGGAAGCTGAAGCAAAGGGTCAAGATGACTCTTTTGAGCCAACATTTGCTGCATCCTTGTTAGAGGATTTTGAAAAGACTCGGAGTGAAACTGCAGGAGAAGACCAAGAAAAATATCACTTGGATGCTGAAGCAGAGTAAAAACAAGAAGAGGAATTCTTTTCTTCACTAAAGGAACTGAGACAGGAGGAGTTGCTGACAAAAGAGTTATCTCTTCATCTGTTTTTACTAGTGATGTTAGTAGATCTCCAGTAGATCCAGAGGATATCTATGCCTCTCAATATCCTGAAGAAGATGTTGAAGAATCCACTCCCAATCCTGGTGATCGAACTGCTAATGTTCCCTCACATCTTAATACTGTTGGAATTGATTCGGCTGGTCCTAGTGCTACAACAAAACCAACAGCAGACCTTCAAAGGATGCTGGAAATTCTTTTGGGATTGAAGGCTCAGCAATATGGAATGGAGTGTGAGATCAAGTATCTCAAAACAGCTTTTTAGTCTACTTCAGAATCTTTACATAAATAGATACAAGCCCTGAAACTTCAAGTGCAAGAAACTGCAAAGAGTGAGGATATTGAGCAGCTGAAGGAGACTCTGAAAAAGCTGGAGGAGACTGTCAAGTCTATGGGGATTTCTAGATCGTTCACATTCCCAAACAACCCTGATTTTATCCAACTTTTTCACATCCTTCTCCATTTTTTTGCCGTTGACAAAAAGGGGGAGAATGTGTGCAGATTTCATTTTTATTGGTACTTTAACTTGGTACTGGTTTGGTTTGGACTTTTGTTTGGACTTTAGAACTTTGGATTATCTCTAGTGTTGGATTTTCTTTTGATTGTTATTTTGGATTGTTGTTTTGGAACTTTTTGACGCTTGCAGCAACTCAATTTGTGATACTGATTTTGGCTGGATAGTTATTTATTGCAGAATTGATGCTATCCGTGTCCTAATCAACTTATTTTTATAAGATATCATATATCGCTTAAGTGCTATTTTGCATGTCAAAATTTTTCAAATCTGCAAGAAAGTTTTGTCACCATAAAAAATGGGGAGATTGTTGGGGAAAACTCCTTGCTGTTTTGAAGTTGATAAAATCTTTCTAAAGTCTAGTCTGAAGATTCGAGACTCAAGTATCATAGTCTGAAGATTTCCAAATACTATAATCTGAAGACCGCCAGACTTTAGTTTTAAAGTCTGCCCTCACTGACAGATTCCAGACTGAAGAATGAAAACTTATCCAGATGCAGGATTATCTTCAAGGATTCAATTCTTATGGTTTATGGATGACGATATGGCTGGATATAGCACCTATTTGCTTGATCATCTTTATTGGAAACAATTCCGATTTAAAGATCTTGTAAGAAGCAAGCAAACTTAGAAGGTTCTACTTATGGAAACCAAGATCCTGATTATATGGGCGAGTAGGATTGACGGGCTTTTATCACAACTCTTCTAACGATTCGAGATCACCTTGATTGATTCTGTCCAATGATTCACCCCCCTTTAGGTGTTCGTACTAGCTCTTACAAGTCTAACTACCCAGAATGAGGTAGAAAGAGGTAGAAAGAGGCAGAACGAACATATAATGGATTATCAAGACAAATACAACATAATGACCAAATTCTAACTATCTAGAATGAGGCAGAAAGAAACAAAATGAACATAAAATAAGTCATCAAGACAAAGATGGTAGAATTTTCAGATTCTAACTATCCAAAATGAGGTAGGAAGAAGCAGAACGAACATGTAATGGGTTACCAAGTCAAGCATGGCAGAATGACCAAATTCTAACTACCTAGAATGAGACAGAAAGAAGCAGAACGAACATGAAATAAGTTATCAAAATAAATATAGCAAACTGAGCACGTTCTGACTACCTAGAATCACACAGAATGAACCAAAATGAACCAAAGCAAAGCAAAACGAACTTGTAAGAAATTATCAAGCCATTTAACAACAACCATGCCCATATTAAGAGTTTACCTATCACCCAACCAACCAAGATAGAAGTAACTAAGTAGATTTAAGCTAATTTAATACTAGAAATTTCACTTACCTCGAATGAACGCAAACCGCAAATCACTAATTGTCTTTACCACCTTAAGTGCTCTTGAATACAAACTTTGCTCTCCAAATTCTTGGATTAAAAAGCAAAGCTAACATATGCAACTCCTGTTTGAGTTTTGAAAGGGACGAAAAATGGGTCTTTGGCAAAGTTAAATCAGCTTTGTCAAAATTAATTAAGATAATTTGATTTCTAGCAATGCTAGGTGTAAATTTGCATGTAAATCTTTAGCTTGATGTGGCAATAATGCAAAGCAAGGCCCTTGCATATGGCCAAGAGGAATGCATGAAGAAAATAAGTCATTTTAGAATAATTATCACTTAATTTAGATGTATGAGGAATTTAGCCACAAAATCTTACTTTGTAAGACACATGGCCATGCAAAACTTTGTTCAAGGACATGTGGCACTTCTAATTTTAACTAATAATTTTACAATGAAAAATGTAGCAAACAGAACGTACTCCTTCTTCTAACACTATTAACACAAATTATGCAACAATATCATTATCAATTAACTAAAACTTACGCAATTAATAACAACCATTAATTAGTAAGACTATAGTAATTTAATTAATAACGTTCTATTATTAGCACACACATAATTCGCTTCACACGTCAAACCCGAAACGATTAACGTTCACGAAAAATTACTAGCCGCGTCCCACAAAAGTTACTAATTCGATTAAAGTCTTCGCATGCTTGTTTGAACACTAAGGTAAATAATACTTAGCTCAAAAAGTCTAAGTATCATTATCATAACAAAAATTTCCAAATATTACATAATTATAAATACGGAAATTTTAGATGTCACACTTGTATCTATTTATTTCATGGTTCATGTACCGTTTTTGTAGATGTATTAAAAAACTATATAAATAGTTTTAAAAATCTTCATTCCAATAAGAAGTAAAAGAAATCACCAACATTTTCTCTCTTTAAGTTTTCTCTAAGTGTGCCTGTCTCAAGAAGTGTTTGATAGAGTCTTGTTCGTATAGTATTGATATCAACAGGTTCAATGTGTTGTATCTTGGGAGGTGGAGTTCATGAAACTGCTTAGCATCGTTGACAAAAACTAATCGTCTTAAGGAGAACCTGCTAGCATTACTTCACCTGCAATTCTTATTTATTTTGCTATCATTTTCTCGATAAATTTTCTAATTACAACAAACAGCATTACATATTTTCCTCCAACACATCTCTTCTTCTTCTCATCTTCCTTATTTTCCAACAATCTTAACATGATTAGCTTTCTCATTGTTTGTTGGTTTTATCATAAATTTGAGATGGTTGATAACAATAACGTCCAAAATATTCTTGAAGACATTCCTATGGTTGTTTCAACCGAAAAGGTTCAAACCTTGTTGCCTGGTGTTCTGGCAACAAATTATGCAAGCCTCTAACTGAAACCATCTATGGTGGTGAGGGTACGAGTCACTTGACTAACATACCCATAAATGTTTTTCAAAACAATACAAGCCAAATGACAAATGATCTAATTTCTGGAGGGATGGTTCAACAGGCTTTGCCTAGTTTGATGGTAGCACCTCCACTGATACTTAATGAGAAAATGGAAACATTCACTGGTGTAGGCTTTAAGCAGTGACAAAAGAAAATGTTCTTATATTTGACCACGCTAAATTTGGCCAAGTACTTATTGAAGGTGTGCCCTACTATTGGTCCATATGAGCAAGATGTCACAACCCTCAGGGCTCTAGAGGTTTGGAAGGAGTGAAGAACAGCCCAAGTGTCAAAACTTGGAACGGAGGGACACTTAAGTGCCAGTTTCGGAGTAAAGTGGATCACTTAAGTGCCACTCCGACCAAAATCCAGCCAAATTGCTGACGTGGCAATTTTCTAGCGAGTTGGGTGCAAAATGGCGTCGTTTTGCACGCTGACGTGGCGAGAAAATGCAAAATGATGTCATTTTGTGCATGATGTGTAAATAATTAATACAAAAATTAATTAAATTAAATTTAAACTTAATTTTCTTTAAAATATTCTAAAAAAGAGGGGTGTGCCGAAGGGGGCGGCTGAGGGCTGAGCCCTCAACACCCCACCTCCCCGCCGCCACTAGGAAGGGCCGGCGATGGATAGGGGAGGGTCAGCCGAGGTCGCCGACCCCTGGCAAATCAACGGTGCGGGCCCGCGAGCCCTTGCCCAGATCTGGGGTGAGGGTCACATCGGCGAGGGCTTGCGACCCTCATCGGATTTGGGCGAGGGCTCACGGGCCCTCGTCATCGGTCGGCCGGTATCGCCGGAACCTGGCCAGGGCCCGGCAACCCGGGCCGATGCTCCCCCACCGTTGCCGGCCCTTCCGGCGAAGGGGGAGGCGGCGAGGGCCCGCGAGCCCTCGCCCGGATCTAGGGCGAGGGTTGCGGCCCTCCCCAGATCTGGTGTGGCACCCCCGAACGGCCCCCAATCCGATTAAGTCGCCACAGTCCACTTGCCACTTTCTTTCTTGACCTGAAGGTCTATCAATCCTGTGGGTTTATAACTTTTAGACGGTCCCTGCGTAGTATAGCGGAAGCAAAATCACATCTCCCTATCCAAAATTAGAAACGATGCACACTTACTAGACAATTTTATAAGTCAAGCCGAACACTTTTATTTACATAGGTCTGATAGACAACATCAGTCGGTACATCAAAATTTGCCATGATTTCCTATACCCGGCTTCGTAACAAAAGGTAACCTGACTTCCCTTTTTACTTTCCTTCTCATACGATCCTATACAAGTCTATCAGTCAGTGCCGGCGGTCAAAAAGCTTCATCTGCTACCCATCACACTTGATCACACCCAGCCCGGTCCATCAACTGGCGACGGCAGCAACATCCCTAGCATGATCCCATCACGACGGACGTGCATCGACAGAAACTGCTGGACCATAGGGCCATCAGGTAAACCGATGTCATACATGACTAGAACCCGCACTCGAATGAAAACCAATCCTTGAATCTCGACATGAGTGTGCTTTGAACTCATGTACTCAACGTCGACTGGGACACCATAAAAAGTACCGAGAGTGACAGGTAGCAGAGGCATCTTCTAATCTGAAATGTTAGTCCCCACACGGGGTGAGTACAGCCACTCAGTAGTAAAAGATTCATCAAACTATATCAAGCATTACTGTCAGTATCTAGATTCATGCAAGATAGACAAAAACAGGAATTCAAGGAATAGATATGCACTAAAACCATGAAAGTCTTTAATGTAATGGCAAATGCAACTTTAATAGAATCGAAATGCATCATGTCCAATTACCCAAGTCCCGATTACAGAGCCAAACTGAAATGACACATCCCATTCCATGCCATACAATTTAGACCTATAACCAGACCACACACACACTTAGTAGCATCATCAATTTTATCATTTAAAAGATTTCATCCCCCAGAGGATCAATGTTTGCGTCCCTCCGGGCATTCACATCCACCCTGGCATCGTGAAAGCCTCCGACATTCAGCCACTAGGGCCACCGGGCATCCGGAGCATAACACGTCTCCAGGCATCTCGTACCCCCACCTGGCATCACGAGGAAACCTCCGAGGCTCACCATGAGAATGGTTCCCCCGGCCCTCCGGATTTACGTACCGACTAGCATACAACCGGGCATCCCGAAGCTCCCATGGAAAAACCTCTGGCATTCAGCCACTAAGGCCACCGGGCATCCACAAGGCATCGACTCATTCGATCCTTTGGGCCTCCCGACTCCCGGGGCATCGTTGACCTGAGGGTTCAACGGTATCAATTAACATTTTAATTTACAAAAAAAAAAAAAAAAAACACTTTCAAATGCAATGACAAGATGTCTCATGAATCCTTTATCAAATCTCGATATTGCACAATGTGCCAATGCCAATATCATCATGTTACATAACATTTCAAGATATATTCTCCTTTGGGACAATATGTACAAATTCGAAGCAAAACAGCTCGACTAGTAAAGTGCACAGTTCTGGTAAAATTTTTGGAATAATCCCTAAATGGACTCAGAAAATTATGAAATTTTAACATGTTATCAATGAGACCTAAAGGAAAAAGTTTGATGAAGAATACCAAGTCAAATTCTTTATGTATCAAGAGCAATAATTGCTGTATTTTTGCTAACATTCTGTAATGACTTCCAGATTTAACATTTCCTTAGAAAAATCCTTTTATCGATCAAACCTTATTCATTTATTCTAAAGTGTTGCTATGTTATTCCTAAAGATGTGTCCTACAACTTTTATTAAGAAGTTGAAGTCAAATTTTGGCTAGAAAATTACAGAAAAATCATGAAATCACCAAAGGTCATGCTGTCTTCTGCAAAAACAGTCTACTAACCTAAAGAGAACTACTCCTACTCATTGAATCTCAGCATCCAACGTCCACAGCCAAGTGCATATAAGTGTATTACACTACAATATAGCCTCTTCACTTCCAAAAATCCACCATAGTTAGATCCTTGAGTTCTTCTTTCAATTCAAAAACCGAAATCCACAAAACATGTTCTGTTTTTACTTAGTTTCTTGATCCAGCTTCGTCTTATTTGTCCAAAATCAACATGCAGCTCTCAATTCCGCATTTTCCCACATCTACCAACTCCTCACTAGATAATAACGGCAAGCAAAACATAGATCAAAGAACTTCTACTTGCCTCAAGTCTTCCTACTCGGTTGCTAGCCAAAAACAGGGGTTCGGGGATCTCGGCTTGGCTCAATCGGCGACGTCGACGGCGGCAGCTCGAACACGGCAAGGACAGAGGGCGGCCTTCCTTCTCTGCCCTCACTCACTCAGACCGCTCACTGCTCTCTCTCTCTCTCTCTCTCTCTCTCTCTCTCTCTCTCTCTCGCCGGCTCACACTGCTCTCTCTCTCTCTCTTTCTCCATCCGAATGCTTTTGCTTTCTTTTGTTTAATTAATTTGTCAATTTTTTTGCATGCAGGTTGACAGATGGCTTCAAGGAGGAGACAAGTGGAGGAAGGTTGAGGCAGCCATGGACAAGTGGAGAGTGGCGTCTCCCTTGTCTAATTCTCTCCCCTCCCCCTTCTTTTGGTCGACAACTCTAGGGCCTCATGGGCTGCTTGGGCCCGAAAAATTGAGGCCAAAAAAGGTCCAAATTAAATGGCCTAAAGTCTTTAAAATATAAGCCCATAGTTTTTGCACCATTATGAAGCACTTTGTTTTTCCAAAGAAATCAATTTACATTCCCATAATCCAATTGCTTCATGTACAAGTGCATAACCGAAGTTCTTGCGTGGAGAAAGGATTCGATCAAGCGACATGATGGCAAAATTTCATTTCTTACTTGTCGAATTGCACGAAGAAAACGTACATGATCCTCATGCTCGGTCCAACTTCTCAAAAATAGCATGCATGTTCCTCATGCATGATCGAATTCCATCCCTTTGGTTCTAAAAATAAAAATATCAGTCGATCAAAATCCAAAGATTTTCTCTTGTTGCACGGTTGATCGGTCAATTGCTAAACATATCATATCAATCCAATAAATAAATAAATAAATACGAATTGATGCCCGTAAATGATATCAATGCCATAGTTCAATGATACTTCCATCGATTAGTCATGACCCTCACCTATCCGAGGATTCGTTGAAATTCTTGGATGCCACAATTCTCCCCTCCTTAGAGAATTTCGTCCTCGAAATTGAACATCATTTAAATCTCATTAAACAAATGAGGGTATTTTTCATTCATTTCTTTCTCACTTTCCCATGTGGTCTCTTCCATATCATGATATCGCCATAAAACCTTGACTAGAGGAATTTTCTTCGTCCGAAGGATTTGTTCCTTTCGATCTAATACTCGTAATGGTTCTTCTATGTACCTCACTTTCTCATCCACTTTGATGGCTTCATGATTAAGTATGTGACCAGGATCTGGCCGATACCTCCTCAGCATCAACACATGGAACACATCATGTAAATTTCTCAATTTGGGAGGCAGTGCCAAACGATAAGCTACATTTCCTATTCTTTCGAGTATCTCAAAGGGTCAACGAATCTGGGACTTAACTTCCCTTTTATTCCAAATCGTGATATCCCTTTCATCAGAGATACTTTAAGAAATACATGATCTCCTACATTAAATTCCAAGGGTTTTTTACGATTATCTATGTAGTCTTTTTGTCGACCTTGAGCTGTCTTAAGTCTTTTCCTTATGATCTCGACAACTTCTGTAGTAACCTGTACCAACTCAGGTCCTGTCAATTTCCTTTCACCTACTTCATTTCAACGGACAGGTGTCCTACATCTCCTTCCATATAATGCTTCATAGGGAGTCATGCCTATACTTTTCTGAAAACTATTATTATAGGTGAATTCCACCAAATGCAATCTTTCATCCCAACTTCTTTTAAAATCAAGGATGCAGGCTCTCAGCATGTCCTCTAATGTTTGGATCACTCTTTCTATTTGTCCATCAATTTGTAGATGAAAAGCAATACTAAACTAGAGCTTAGTCCCTAAGGCGATTTGAAGACTTCACCAAAAGTTTGAAGTAAATCTTGAGTCTCGATCTGACGTAATAGTTACAGGAACACCATGTAAGCATACTACTTAGCTTACATATATCTCAACATATTTATCCATCGGATAGTCTATGCGAACTGCTAGGAAGTGAGCAGACTTAGTCAAACGATCCACTATCACCCAAATAGAATCATGGCCACTTGATGTCCTCGGCAATCCTTGTACAAAGTCCATCGTTACATGCTCCCATTTCCACTCTAGTATCTCTAATGGTCTCAATAGTCCTACAGGTTTGCGATGTTCCGCTTTCACTTGCTGACATGTTAAGCACTGGGAAACATGTTTGGCTATATCTGCTTTCATGCCATTCCACCAGTATTGTTAGCGTAAATTTCTGTACATCTTTGTATTACCCGGATGAATACTATAATTACTCTTATGTGCTTCCGACAAGATTTCTCTCTTTACTTCCTCATTGTCAGGAACACAGAGTCGTCCTTGACATCTTATCACTCCATCCTCAGAGACTTGAAATTCGGGTCTTTTTCCTAATGACACAACATTTCGTACTTTCACTATTTCCGGGTCAGATTCTTGCAACGTCTTAATTTTCTGGATAATCTCCAGTTCAATCCTCAATGCGGTAAGCATGCCAGTAAGGTGATTTACTTCCAATTTAAACTCTGAGTCTGCTATTGACTTTAATAGATTTTACTCTATTATCCTCATACTGGCCAAATCCATAGCCGATTTACGACTAAGAGCATCTGTCACTCTATTTGCCTTTCCACGGTGGTACCGTATTTCACAATCATAATCCTTTAACAACTCCATCCACCTTCTCTATCTCGTGTTCAGTTCTTTTTGCGAAAACAAAAATTTTAAACTCTTATGATCTGTATTGATTTCGAACTTTTCCCCATACAGATAATGCCTCCATATTTTCAAAGCAAAAACTATAGTTGCCAATTCTAGGTCATGGGTTGGGTAGTTTAATTCATGAGGTTTCAACTGTCTGGATGCATAGGCTATGACCTTGCCATGTTGCATCAAAACGCATCCTAATCCTTTATGAGACGCATCACTATACACTGTAAATCCATCAGATCCAGATGATATAGTTAGAATTGGAGCCGTAGTCAATCTTCTTTTGAGCTCCTGGAAACTCCTTTCACATTCTCCATTCCACTCGAATTTTACGTTCTTTCGAGTCAATTTTGTCAATGGTCCAGCAAGTTGCGAGAATCCTTCAATAAATCTTCTATAATAACCTGCCAGTCCTAAGAAACTTCGTATTTCGATGGGTGTTGTCGGTCTCAGCCAATTTATTACCATTTCAACTTTCGCTGGGTCCACTGCAATTCCTCCTCCTAACACCACGTGTCCCAAAAATATTATCCGGTCCAGCCAAAATTCACACTTACTGAATTTGGCATATAACTTATGGTCTCTAAGGGTCTACAACACTATTCTCAGGTGTCGCTCATGCTCTTCAGGTCCTTTAGAGTATATCAGGATATCATCAATAAATACAATTACAAATTGATCCAAATATGGCTTAAATATCCTATTCATCAGATCCATGAATGCAGCCGGAGCATTCATCAATCCAAACGGCATAACTAGGAACTCATAGTGTCCATAGCGAGTCCTGAATGCAGTCTTAGGAATGTCTTCCTTCTTAATCCTTAACTGATGGTATCCCGACCTCAAGTCAATCTTAGAAAAGACCGAACTTCCTTGTAGTTGGTCAAATAGATCATCAATTCTAGGCAAGGGATATTTATTCTTAACAGTTACCTAATTCAGTTGCCTATAGTCAATAATAGACGTATTGACCCATCTTTCTTTTTCACAAACAAAACTGGTGCACCCCAAGGAGAAGCACTTGGCCTAATAAATCCTTTATCAAGCAACTCTTGTAGTTGCACTTTCAATTCCTTCAATTCCGTCAAGGCCATCCTATACGGGGCTTTAGATATCGGTCCTGTTCCAGGCATCAGTTCGATTTCGAACTCAATTTCTCGTTCCGGTGGTAACGCAGGCAGTTCCTCGGGAAATACATCCTGAGATTCCCTGACCACTCGAATTTCATCAAGCTTAGTCTCTTCCTTAGTATAGTCCTTAACCATTGCCAGGTATCCTTGACATCCTTCGTCAAGTAGTGCGTGAGCTTCTATCACTAAAAAAGTGCTATAGAGGGGTTGCTCCGACCTCCAAAAAATTCACAACTAGTTCGGTCAGGTAAAACAAACCGGATCAGTTTTCTATAACAATCCATCTTAGCTTGATACTTATGGAGCCAGTCCATTCCTATGATGACGTCAAAGTCATACATTGCCATCACGACTAAGTCTATTTCCATATCTCGTCCCCCTAGTTACTTTACACTTTTCACATACCAACATAGACAATACCACATCCTTTAGCGGTGTGGAAACACAAAGAGGCGTCTCAAGAGGGGTAGTTTCTATCTTACTCAACTGTCTATATCTTTCAAACACAAAAGAATGCGTAGCACCCGTATCAAACAATGCATATGCCTTTTTATTGTTTATAACGATCGTACCTGAGATAACATTTTTGGAAGCTTCCGCTTCCTCTTGAGTGACCGCATACACCCTTCCTTGTGCTAGTGGCCTTTGTGGATTTGTTGGTAGATTTGGTCTAGCAGTATATTGTTGTACCTGTCGCACCGAGTTGACACTCAGCTGCAACCTTTCTTGTGGACAATTTCTCTTAAAGTGCCCCATCTACCCACAACCAAAACATTTTGGTGGATTATTACAAAATCTTGGCCCATGCTGTCCACCACACCTCTGGCAAATATTACCGTGGTAGGGTACTCTCCCTAGAACCGGGCCACTCTTGGCTTTTCCAAAATTGCCAAAATTACTCCTCTTCTTAGATTCCCAAGGCTGTCCTTGACCAGGATAAGGTCTCTTACCCCTTCGAATATCACTAAAGGTCACCGACTTCTTAGGTTCCGATGGCTCTCTCACTAACTCTTGCTCCACCAACTGTGTCTTCTCATAGATCTCATTATAATCCCTTATATTCAGAGGCACTAGTTGTCTCATGATATCAGTCCTTAATCCTTTCAAGAATCTCTTAGCCTTTTCCTCTCGATCCTCAACCAATTTGGGAGCATACCTAGACAACTCAGAAAATTTTGCTTCATACTGATCCATTGTTAGCTCCTTTTTTTCTAACTGAACAAATTCTGTGATCTTCTTATCTCTAGCACAATCAGAGAAATGTTTTCTATTAAAATCTCTGACAAATTCATCCCAGTTAATATCAGTACCTGGTGGAAAGATTGTGTCATTTGAAGCTCTCCACCAAAACTTTGCATTTCCCTCCAGTTGGTACTCTGCCAAGGTTATCCTTTCAACATCGCTACAGTTCAACAACCGGAAAATCTTCATTCCATCAATCCAATGTTCCGCCTCCTTAGGACTTCTCATTCCAGTAAACTTAGGTGGTTTTAATTTCAGGAATTGTTCCACTAGTCCTTGAGTACGACGTTCTGCTCCGGGTTGTTGTTGAGCTTGTCTTTTCATCAAATTTCCTATATTGGCCAATGCCTGCAGGATATCTTCCATCCGGGGTTCAGCTCTTGGAGCATAGGCTTCAGCCCTGAAGAATGAGAACCCCCAGTTCGTACCATGGTTTTCTTGCAGTTTTCCAAGCATTCGCCTCAGGAACAATTAGTGACTCAATGTCACCGGCCAAATAATAAAAAGGTTGCTAGAATTTCATAAGTAACATAAACATGTTACTGATACATACAAAAATAACATCACATTAGTCACTAGAGATTTATGAGTGAAATCAATCACCCGTTGTTCAAAGTTAGTCAACTACCCTTGGTTAGTATCCTATGGTGTGCATCATTCTATCCTCATTTCCTTCTGAGGCACCTTATCACTCCATATAAACCTTTGCTCTAATACCAAAACCCGATGTGGCACCCCCGAACGGCCCCCAATCCGATTAAGTCGCCACAGTCCACTTGCCACTTTCTTTCTTGACCTGAAGGTCTATTAATCTTGGGGGTTTATAACTTTTAGATGGTCCCTGGTAGTATAGCGGAAGCAAAATCACATCTCCCTATCCAAAATTAGAAACGATGCACACTTACTAGACAGTTTTATAAGTCAAGCCGAACACTTTTATTTACATAGGTCTGATAGACAACATCAGTCTGTACATCAAAATTTGCCATGATTTTCTATACCCGGCTTCGTAACAAAAGGTGACCCGACTTCCCTTTTTACTTTCCTTACCATATAGCCATATACAAGTCTTTCAGTCAGTGCCGGCGGTCCAAAAAGCTTCATCTGCTACCCGTCACACTCGATCACACCCAGCCCGGTCCATTAGCTGGCGGCGATGGTAACATCCCTAGCATGATCCCATCACGACGGACGTGCACCGACAGAAACTCCTAGACCACAGGGCCATCAGGTAAACCGATGTCATACATGACTAGAACCTGCACTCGGATGAAAACCAATCCTCAAATCTCGACATGAGTGTGCTCTGAACTCATGCACTCAACGTCGACTAGGACACCGTAAAAAGTACCGGGAGTGACAGGTAATAGAGGCATCTTCTAATCTGAAATGTTAGTCCCCACACGGGGTGAGTACAGCCACTCAGCAGTAAAAGATTCATCAAACTATATCAAGCATTACTGTAAGTATCTAGATTCATGCAAGATAGACAAAAACAGGAATTCAAGGAATAGATATACACCAAAACCATGAAAGTCTTTAATGTAATGGCAAATGCAACTTTAAAAGAATCAAAATGCATCATGTCCAATTACCCAAGTCCCGATCATAGAGCCAAACTAAAATGACACGTCCCATTCCATGCCATACAATTTAGTCCTATAACCAGACTACACACACTTAGTAGCATCATCCATTTTATCATTCAAAAGATTTCATCCCCTAGAGGACCAATGTTTGCGTCCCTCCGGACATTCACATCCACTCTGGCATCGCGAAAGCCTCTAACATTCAGCCACTAGGGCCACCAGGCATCCGGAGTATAACATGCCTCCAGGCATCTCGTACCCCACTTGGCATCACAAGGAAACCTCTGAGGCTCACCATGAGAATGGTTCCCCCGGCCCTTCGGATTTACGTACCGACTAGCATACAACCGGGCATCCCAAAGCTCCCGGGGAAAAACCTCCGATATTCAGCCACTAAGGCCACCGGGCATCCATAAGGCATTGACTCATTCGATCCTTTGGGCCTCCCGACTCCCGGGGCATCGTTGACCCGAGGGTTCAACGGTATCAATTAACATCTTAATTTACAAAAAAAAAAAAAAAAACACTTTCAAATGCAATGACAATATGTTTCATGAATCCTTGATCAAATCTCGATATTGCAAAATGTGCCAATGCCAATATCATCATGTCACATAATATTTCAAGATATATTCTCCTTTGGGACGATATGTACAAATTCGAAGCAAAACAGCTCGTCTAGTAAAATGCACAGTTCTGGTAAAAATTTCGGAATAATCCCTAAATGGACTCAGAAAATTATGAAATTTTAACATGTTATCAATGAGACCTAAAGGAAAACGTTTCATGAAGAACACCAAGTCAAATTCCTTATGTATCAAGAGCAGTAATTGCTGTATTTTTGCTAACATTCTGTAATGACTTCCAGATTTAACATTTCCTTAGAAAAATCGTTTTATCAATCAAAACTTATTCATTTATGCTAAATTTTTTATATGTTATTCTTAAAGATGTGTCCTACAACTTTCATTAAGAATTCAAAGTCAAATTTTGGCTAGAAAATTACAGAAAAATCATGAAATCACCGAAGGTCAAGCTGTCTTCTGCAAAAACAGTCTACTAACCTAAAGTGAACTACTCCTACTCATTGAATCTCAGCATCCAACGTCCACAGCCAAGTGTATACAAGTGTATTACACAAAAATATAGCCTCTTCACTTCCAAAAATCCACCATAGTTAGATCCTTGAGTTCTTATTTCAATTAAAAAATCGAAATCCACAAAACATGTTCTGTTTTTACTTAGTTTCTTGATCCAGCTTCATCTTATTTGTCCAAAATCAACATGCAGCTCTCAATTCCACATTTTCTCACATTTACCAACTCCTCACTAGATAATAACGGCAAGCAAAACATAGATCAATGAACTTCTACTTGCCTCAGTCTTCCTACTCAGCTGCTAGCCAAAAATAGGGGTTCGGGGGTCTCGGCTTGGCTCAATCGGCGATGGAGCTCGGCAACGTCGACGGTGGCAGCTCGAACACGGCACGGACGGAGGGTGACCTTCCTTCTCTGCCCTCACTCGCTCGGACCGCTCACTGCTCTCTCTCTCTCTCTCTCTCTCTCTCTCTCTCTCTCTCCCGCTCACACTCGGCCTCTCTCTCTCTCTCTCTCTCTCTCTCTCTCTCTCTCTCTCTCTCTCTCTCTCTCTCTCTCTCTCTCTATCTCTTGCTCCATCCGAATGCTTTTGCTTTCTTTTGTTTAATTGATTTGTCAATTTTTTTTGCATGCAGGTTGACAAATGGCTTCAAGGAGGAGACAAGTGGAGGAAGGTTGAGGCAGCCATGGACAAGTGGAGAGTGGCATCTCCCTTGTCCGGTTCTCTCTCTCTCCCCCCCCTTCTTTTGGTCGACAGCTCTAGGGCCTCATGGGTTGCTTGGGCCCAAAAAATTGAGGCCAAAAAATGTCCAAATTAAATGGCCCAAAGTCTTTAAAATATAAGCCCATAATTTTTGCACCATTATGAAGCATTTTGTTTTTCCAAAGAAATCAATTTACATTCCCATAATCCAATTGCTTCATGTACAAGTGCATAACCAAAGTTCTTGCATGGAGAAAGGATTCGATCAAGCGACATGATGGCAAAATTTCATTTCTTACTTGTCGAATCGCACGAAGAAAACGTACATGATCCTCATGCTCGGTCCAACTTCTCAAAAAAAAAAAAAATTATCCTTAAATTTTAGCATGCATGTTTCTCATGCATGACCGAATTCCATCCCTTCAGTTCTAAAAATAAAAATATCAATCGATCAAAATCCAAAGATTTTCTCTTGTTGCACGGTTGATCGGTCCATTGCTAAACATATCATATCAATCCAATAAATAAATAAATACGAATTAATGCCCGTAAATGATATCAATGCCATAGTTCGATGATACTTCCATCGATTGGTCATGACCCTCACCTATCCGAGGATTCGTTGAAATTCTTGGATGCCACATCTAGTGAGGGTTCGCGGGCCCTTGCCGCCGGTTGGCTGGCTACGCCGAGCCCTCGCCGCCGATTGGCCAGCATCATCGGGCCCCGGCCGTGGCTCGGCAACCCCGGCCGATGCTCCCCCACCATCACCAGCCCTTCCCGGTGATGGCGGGGGGCGATGAGGGCCCGCGAGCCCTCGTCCAGATCGGGGCGAGGGTCGCGGCCCTCGCCGCCGGTTGGCCGAGGGCCGACAACCCCGGTCGACCCTTCCCCCTCCATCGCCGGCACTTCTCGGCGGCGGCGGAGAGGCGGTGGCGGTGAGGGCTCGGCCCTCGGCCCACCCCCTTTAGCCCCCCTTTTTTAATTTTGATTTTAAGTTTTTTATTTATTAGAATATTTTAAATAAAATTAAGTTTAAATTTAATTTAATTAATTTTTATATTAATTATTTACACATCGACACAAAACGACGTCGTTTTTGCATTTTCTTGCCACATCGGCGTGCAAAACAACGCCATTTTGCACCCAACGGATTTTGGCGGAGTGGCAAAATTGATCCACTTTACAGCAAATTGGCACTTAAGTGTACATTTTCGAAGTTTTGGCACTCCAGGTGTCCCAACCTTGGCTTGGAAGCATGGAAACTTCTTATGCTGAAACTATATTATTAACTGTTTGGTAAATTCCCTATATAATGTTCATTGTAACATTGAAATTGTTGAACAGTTATGGGAGTCCTTAGAAAAGAAATGCAAAACTGAGGACGTGGGCACCAAGAAATTCATGGTTACCAAATTCCCAAAATTCAAGATGGTTGATTCTAAATCTATCATGAATTAGGTCCAAGAATTACAAATAATTTTGAATGACATCTTTGCTGAGGGAATGAAACTTAGTGAATCGTTTCAAGTGGTAGCTATTATTGAGAAGCTACCTCCAGGCTAGTCAAATTTCAAAAATTATTTGAACTACAAACTAAAAAATATGAGCCTTGAAGATCTCATTTTGCACCTCAAAACTAGTAGGACAATAGAAGGAATGCAAACACTCCTATGGAATCGAAGGCCAACACTGTGGAGCTTTCCAATTCCAATCAAGATAGGAAGAGGAAGAAGCCTTTACTAGGTAAAGGCAAGCAAAATGAACAATCCTAGAAATTTCAAGGGAAAATGTTTTGTCTATAATAAGCCTAGTCATCGGGTTAAGGATTGCAAGAAGTGCCTAAACAAAGGCAAGGATGGTGGTGCAATCAAGGGCGCACGTGACAAAATTTATGTTTCTCTATTTCTTTGTTTTTTAGTCCCCGGAATAGGTTTGGAACAGAAATCCGTTTAGTAACGCAATTTCATTTTTCTATTTCTGGAACAGATTTCTATTCCAGAAATAGATTTGGAGCATAAATAAGAAACTAAAATTTTTAGCTTTTCTATTTCTGAAACAAAAATGAGAAATCAAAAATTTTCTCATCGTTCACTCTCGTCACCGCCCGTCGCCCACTTGTTGCTCATGGGATGCCAGACGCCCACTACTAGTTGGCGGCCGCCCACCACCGGCCCCGGCCACCGGACGTTGGCCGTCGGCCACCACACTCCGGCCGCCCATCGCCAACTGCTAGTCGCCGGATGTCGAACGCCCACCGATCATTGGCTGCTCATCGCCAATCATTGGATGCTGGAGGCTCATCATCAACCATTGGATGTTCGTCGGCGATTGTCATCGCTCACCACCGGCTGCCGGATGTCGGCCGCCTACCACTCGCCACCGGATGTCGGCCGCCTACCACTCGCCGCTGGACTCCAGCCACTGGCCACCGGCTTCCTGTCACCGGACTCCGAATGTTGGACGTTAGACGTCGAACTCCGGACATTGGACGCCGGTTGCCGGTTGCTGGACTCCGGTGTCAAACTCCAAACTTTGGCCGCCCACCACCGGTCACCGGACTTAGTGTCGGACGTCAAATGTCGGATTTCTAACTTCGGTGACATTCGGCCGCTCACCGTCGGTCACTAGACGCCGAACACCGATCGCCAAACATCGGACTCCGGCCACCGAACGCCAGTCATTGCCGCTCCTAGAAATAGAAATTTTATTCTGTCATTAAACAAATTTTTATTTCAAAAATAGAAATTTTGAATTGTTATCAAACGTGTTTCTTTATTCAGATTCTCGTCCATGGAATAGAAATTAATTTCTGTTCTAGAAATTTTGTCATGCGCGCACTTACTATAGTGATGTTCGAGGTATCCTTGGTGTCAAACGATACCGATTGGTGGTTAAACACAAGCACCGCAAATCACATTTGTGTGGATGAACATCTATTCTCATCTTACAAGAAGGTTGAAGATCAAGAGAAACTCTACATGGTTAACTCTATAACAGCAAATATTGCTAGGAGAGGAAAGGTGATCCTCAAGTTCACCTCTAACAAGAAAGTCAACCGGCTCAATGTGCTGCATGTACTGGAGATTCGGAGGAATCTTATTTTTGACCCCATACTTGTCAAGAAGGGTTTCAAAATTGTATTTGAATCTGACAAGTTTGTTTTTTCCAAAGAGGGGATGTATATGGGGAAATGGTATTTGTACAATGGATTGGTCAAGGATAATGTGACTATTGTTGATGTAAACTCAAAATTCTTGTATCCAAAAGTTAGTAATAAAGAAAAGTCTTCAATTTATACTATCGTGTCTCCTTATCTATGGCATGGTAGATTAGAACATGTAAACTATGGAATGATGAAGAAATTAGCAAACTTGGGGCTAATCCCAAAGTTTGAGTTGGATGCCCATTACAAGTGCGAGACTTGTGTTGAGACTAAGTTTGCTAAGAAATCTTTGAAATCTATTGAAAGAACGAGTGAACATTTATAGTTAATCCATATTGACTTATGCGACTTAAAGTTTGTAGAAAGTAGAGGTGGAAGGAAGTACTTTATCACTTTTATAAATGATTACATTTGATTGTGTTATGTTTATTTGTTAACTGGCAAAGATGAGGCTATGGTTTATCAAGTATAAGAATGAGGTTGAGAATCAACTTGATAGACGAATCAAAATGCTTGGGTCTAACAGAAGAGAAGAATATAGTTTTTCCAACCTAAAAGAGTGGTGTGCTAATTTAGGAATAATACTTCAAACAATTTGTTTTTGGTAAAATGTAATAATATAAAGAAGAAAGGTCAGAAGTACAAAAGAACACGGCACCAAAAACTTGCACTCAAGATGAACAATCATAATGAGTGGAAGGATGCTATGATGTAAAACACAAGGCAGCGCCCAAAAGAAGGCAAACAATAACTAGAAAGGCATGGCATGAACAACCGGCAAAGAAACAAACACCTCAGCGAAGGAGGAGAGAGACGTCGGCTCCAGAGCACCAGCAGTTCCTTGAAGCGTCGGCTGAAACTAGGGTCGATTACGGGTCCCCCGAAAAGATAATGGGATCGATGCCCCAACTCCTTTGCAACCTTCTATTTCTGAAGCTATCCTCAACGTTTCTGAAGGTATTAGCTCTATCCCTAACTACCTTAAAGAGATGGTTCTTCATAGCCGGGATGGTAAGGGGTTGTTCTCTGAATAGGATGATATTCCTATTTTTCCAAATAATATGACAAAGAGCCCCAATGAAAAAGCGAGCAATGCATTTAAAGAAGTCCTTACCCTTCAAGAAAGAGGTGGCCCAACGAAGATTCTCTCCCCAAGACCTGTTCCGCCAAGGCAAATTGCATATCGCCGCCCAAAAGAAAGCAACACTGGCCGTGATAGAGCAATCAAAAAACAAATGATCTAAGGAATCAGGCAACCCATTGTAGAATGCACAGGATCCCCTCTCTATTCTACCATGAGACAATAACAGAGATTGTGTGGGCAATCTGCGCTTGGCCATAAGCCAAAGGTTAAGTTGATACCTTGGCGTGTTTGTATTATCCTAGATGAAATCATGCCAAAAGACGATGTTTCGCTTGCGCCTAATGGTTTCCCAAGCAATCACTACTGTGAACCGGCCCGACGGGTTTTCCCTCCAACAACAGCAATCCGCTACCTGAGTAGGGGTCATAAGAGGATAATCCCATGACTCAAGGACTGTTTTGAGAGCCTGGCCAGCATCAAAGAATAGATCTGCAACTGAGGCCTGCCTAGATAAACTTGAGCTGTAGATTAGCGAGTATGAGAAGATTAAATTCAGCGGTCCCCTAGGGTGCCAGTTGTCGAACCAAAGAGAGACCGAGCGGCCATCCCAATCCTCCAAAAGAAGGCATTCTGAAATTCGCTCCTAAGACTTAGAAGCTTCTTCCAGGCCCAAGAACAAAAGGTTGGCTTCCTAGCGACCCAAAAGTTCTTGTCCTTTAAAAACGTGGAATGAACCCACTTGCACCACAAAGCCTCTTTATCTGAGAACAAGAGCCATATATGTTTCAACATGGCAGCCTTGTTGCAATCTTTAAGCCTCCTGATACCAAGCCCTCATTCCTTCTTTGGAAGGCACACATCCTCCCAGGCAATCTTGGCACCCCCTTTACCTAACTCCGGCATTTCCAAAGGAATTGTCTGAGGATTTTCTCAATCTGATCCAGAAAAGCTACCGCTAAAACAAAAACACTCTCCCAATAGGCTTGGATAGCTTGAAGAACTGACTTGATGAGCTGCAAACGGCCAGCCGGAGAAAAGAAGCGATGAGTCCAATATTGAACCCTCGCCGTGATGCGGTTGACGAGAGTGCAACAGTCAGCCTTAGTGAGCCGCGAGGTAATGAGAGGAACCCTCAGGTAGCGAGCCGGCAAGTTATCTTCGTGAAAACCCAACTCAGAGATAATCTAGTTCCTTAAGGACGGCGTGCCTCCAGTAGGGAAGATTTCACTCTTATTTGGATTTGGGAACAAGCCACTCCAAGTAGAGAAGGTTTGAAGGCCTTCTTTAAGGAGAGCTATAGTGGGCAAATCCGCCTCCGAAAACAAGAAAACGTCATCTGCAAAGAAAACATGTGAAAGGCTCGTGGGCTTGCATCTCCAAAAGAACTTAAACTCCGGCTTCAAAGAGCATCTGAATAAGATCCTTGATAGGACTTCCATCACTAAAGTAAATAAGTAGGGAGAGATAGGATCACCTTGACGAAGTCCACGACCACTCGCAAAGAATCCATGAAGCTCCCCATTCAAAGCAATCGAAAACTTAGAAGTGTGAACACACGTCATAATCAACTGAGTTATAAACTCAGGGAAACCAAAAGCCAAGAGGACTCTCTCAAGGAAACCCCAATCGACCGTGTCATAAGCTTTTCTAAAGTCCACCTTGATCGCACACTTAGGCAAGTATGGTCGAAGATGGAAGCCGAAAAAGAGCTCCTAGGCCAGCAAGATATTATCTCTAATCCTCCTGCCCTTCACAAACGCGTTCGGAAAAGGGCTAATGACATCCTTCAAGACTGCTGCTACCCAGTTGGCCAATACTTTGGTAATACACTTGTAGATAGTGTAGCAACATGCAATGGGCCTATAATCCTCAATGGAAGACACATTCGGCACTTTCAATACCAACACCAAAATGGTGTTATTGATCTCCCTCAAGAGCCTCCTGGTGGAGAAGAAGTCCAACACTGCTGTAGTAACCAGGTGCCCAACCGTTTCCCAGTTTTCTTTAAAGAATTCGGTCGGGAAGCCATCCGGTCCCGGTGCCTTACCCCTAGCTAGAGAGAATAAGGTATCTTGGATCTCCAACTCTGTAACCGGACGAGCTAGAAAACTAACCTGATCAATTGAGAGAGGATGATGGATGACTTCGCAGATCTCCTCAACCGAAGACCTATCCATCTGAGCTTGCGGCGCCAGGAGGTCTTGGAAGTACTAAATAAAACGTTGCTGGACCCACTGCAGACCAGAGACAAGGTTCCCCTTCGAATCTTGGATTAAAAGGATTCTATTCCTTAACTGTCTCTTTTTGACATACTGATGGAAGAACTTAGTGTTGCGGTCTCCCTCTTTGAGCCACCTGACTCTCGACTTTTGCCTGAAGAAAGACTCCTCCATGGACCTTAACCTAGCAAAGACACGCCGCTGCTCCTTTTCTAGTTCAGCCAGATGAGCAGAGACAGGCTCCTGCTACAACTCCGCCTGTGTGGTCTCTAAGGCTGCCCTCGCTTTCAACGTTCTGACTGAGATGTTGGAGAAGGAATCTCTATTCAGAGTCTTAAGTCAGTGTTTGAGAGCCTTCAACTTGCATACAAGTCTAAACATACGAACTCCTTCCACAGGAGCCTCCCAAACTTGAGAAACAATAGCATTGAACTCTAGATGCTTCATCCAAAAGTCATAAAACTTGATCGGCTTCCTCTGAGGAATCGGGTTAAGCACCTTGACCACCATAGGAGTGTGATTGGAGATACCCGACGCCAGGAAGGAAGCTTCAAAGTACGAGAACTCATGGCTCCATTTACAATTCATCAGAACTCTATCGATCTTTCTTGCCTTCCTAGCAAAGCCCACTGAAGTTGTCCAAGTGTATCTGAATCCTACATACCTTAGGTCTTCGAGTTCCGCTTGTGCCAAGCACTGTCCAAACTTGTCAAAACACGGTATCCAAGCATCGGATCCGCCAATCCGGTCAGATGGGTCTTTAATAGCATTGAAGTCCCCCATCGCAAGCCAAGCCGAGTTTTGCAAAGCAATGCTTCTAAGAATAAGATCCTCCCAAAGAGATCTCCTGAGCATGAACACTATGTGTCAGTGGTTTATACTTCAAACAATTGCACCTTCACTCCACAGTAAAATGGAGTTGTTGAACGAAGAAATAGAACTCTAAAAAAGATAGTTAACACCATGTTCTTGAATTCAGATTTACCTCAAAACTTATGGGGAGAAGCAATTTTAATTGCGAACTTTATTCTTAATAAAGTACCCAATAAGAAGATAGGTAAAACTCGACATGAATTATGGAATGGAAGGTTGCCGCCCTACAATTTCTTGAAAATGTGGAGGTGCCTAGACAAAGTGGTGATTCTTCCTCCAAAATAAACTTGATTGGGATCGAAAATGGTGAATTGTATATTCATCGGTTATGCTCAAAATAGTAGTGCATGTAGATTTTTGGTTCACAAATTTGAAAATGTGAAAATTCATTCCAACACTATCCTAGAATAAAGGGATGCTGAATTCTTTGAGGATATTTATCTTGCGAAAGGAATTCAAGATGAATATTCTCAGAAGAGTTCTAGAGAATCATATGATGAAGTTCAAGCCGAAGAAGCTGAACTTCGAAGGGGTAAGAAGTTACGGATTGAAAAATCTTTTAGACTTGACTTTCTGATGTACATGTTAGAAGGTAAATCTCAAACATCTCAAGAGGTAATGTAAACTCCATATGCTCCTTACTGGAAAGAAGTTGTTGACAATGAGATGGATTTTATCCTAAGTAATCACACGTGGGAATTGGTTGATCTTCCATTAGGAAATAAACCAATTGGATGTAAATGGATCTTCAAAAGGAAGCGTAAAGCTTATGGTTCTATAGATAAGTATAAAGCACCACTTGTTGCCAAAGTATCTAGACAAAAAGGCCTAGACTACTTTGATACTTCTTCACCTATAACAAGAATAATATCAGTTAGAATGTTGATTACTATAGCATCGCTATATAATTTGCAAGTATATCATATAGATATAACAACTACACTCTTGAACGATGATCTCGACAAGAGATTTATATGGAACAACCAGAAAAATACAAAGGACAAGAACATAAAGTGCGTAAACTTGTCAAATCATTGTATGAACTTGAAAAAGCTCCTAAACAGTGGCATGAGAAATTCGATCCTGTGATGATCGAAAATAGATATAAAATATATGAGTGTAACAAATGCGTGTACACAAAATCCACAGTAGTTAGATATGTGCTTATTTGTCTACATGTCGATGACTTGCTGATTTTGGATATAACGCTGAGGTTATCAAAATCACCAAGAGGGTTCTTAAGAAGTTCTTAAGAAAAACTTTGAGATGAAAACTTAATAGTTGCGGATGTTATACTCGGCATTAAAATTCTAAGGAATTCTGATGGTTTAGGTTTAACACAATGTCATTACAATGAAAAGGTAATCGAAAGGTTTAAATGATTCGACATTAAAGATGCAGGTAATCCTTTTCTTCCATATCTAACTTTAAGAAAAAATACTGAAAACAATATCAGGCAGCTAGAGTATTCTCACATGATTGGCAGCATCATGTACATCATGAACTATGCTAAACCGAATATTACGCACTCAGTAGGGAAATTAAACCGCTATACAAGTAATCTTGGTCATGAGATTGGAATGCGCTTTTGAGAGTGTTGGGCTATTTGCAAAGAACTAAAGATTATGTTCTACAATATGGCAAATATCTAGTTGTTTTGAAAGACTTTTGTGATCCCAACTAAATTTTGGATTATGATGAATCGAAATCGACTAGTGGATATGTCTTCACTCTAGGAAGTGCCGCAATATCATGAAAATCTTCAAAGTGAACTTTGATAGCGCGCTTCACAATGGAATCATAGTTTGTTGATTTGGATAAAGCTACTAAAGAAGTATAGTAGCTTCGGCAATTTTTAGAACATGTTTTATTGTGGCCAAAACTTGTGCCTCCGATATGCATTCACTATGACAATTAAGTTGCAATTGCAAGGGCACAAAATGTAATATACAATGGTAAGTCTAAGACATATTTTTTATAGACATAATACCATAAGGTAGTTACTCTCGAATGGAATAATTTCTTAGACTTTATGAAGTCAAAAGAAAATAATGCAAATCCACTAACCAAAGGTTTGTCAAGAGAGTAGGTAAATTACCCATCGAGAGGAATGGGGTTAAAAAAAATTAGGATATAATTGAGACTAAATCTAAAATTGAGGTTTTTCTAGGGTATTAGACTGAGATATAGATGGTCAAGAGAAATAATCTAATTATTTCTAAGTGAGGAAAATATTATAGAGAAATATCACTAACAATAAGTAATTCTCGGACTTCACCCAATGACATCATCAATCAGATAAAGACGTGGACATTCGTTTGAATGAGTGACCAATCTCAATTCTTTTTTTTTTTTTTTTTTTTTTTTTTTGATGACCCAGGGAACCCCGCACACCGTACCAACACGGACAGCCCGACAGGCCCGGGGTAACGGGGGTAAACCCTGGACCCACCACCCCGACGTCGCACTTAAGATCCCGTGCGGCCAGCGGGATTCGAACTCCTCTCCTCTCGCAAAGGATCATGGGAGCACTTATCCAACTGGGCCACCGCAAGCGGTGGTTCAATTCTCTTTGGAACTTAACATCGTGAAAAATCGAACATGCGTCATGTGCACTTAAAAAAGAAGCACCAATCAGTGCCGTCAAAGCCACCCTACCGTGTGAGGTTGAGCTCGAATACTAATGTCAGATGGAATCATACTAAGTTTTTTTACCCAGACAGGGTTTAGTATCGGACGGACATCAGTTTTATCGGTCCACTTATCGACTTTTTCTGCAAAATAAATGTACCGTGAACTGAGATAACTCCTGTCTTGGTAAGAACCAAATCAAACATTAGTCTGTCAGAAGCGTGATTCAATTGCTACAATGAATAAGAGTTTGTCTACTGAGACGATTAATACCAGTCTGAAGTACTCTTACAGATGTGAGGAGCTGTTCTGAATATCCAGACTAGGTTTATATGGATATGCATATCCAGACAAGGTTGCGAGCGGCCTCCTCTGGAGCCCTGCGAAAGGCTCAGATGTCTGGGACAGCCCTTCCAAGTAATTACAGGATATGTCGATAAACGCCAAACTAATCGAATAATCTAAAGTGTGCGGGAGTAAACCAGAGAGGAGATGTTCAATTCTTCCAGTTATCTTGTGGAGCAAGATGTTCTAATAATGAGGTCAGTCTGAACCGATTCCCTTGGGCTGACTCCGCTTGTTGGATATGAAGATAAACCCAGGACCTTGAGGTAAGTACTATTTCCAATCATGGGCGGTATCTTGCCACACATGATGTTGTGGGATATATTCAAGTTTGTCAAATTATGGCATAGTTCCCATTTCCAGGATAGTCGCCATATATGCAGCTGGAACTAATATCAGCATAGCTCAGATTAGGGTAGACACCAAACTCTTCTGCTAAGTTCCCAGTGAAGTGATTTCTTCAAGTTGAAGCCTCCATAAGAGACTGCCGTTCTTTAAGCGCTTTAAAGTGTGACCATCAAGTTGTTGCTTGCTGTCAAACCTTCCAGTGACCCCTGAAGATATATTCTCCGGTAGCTGCCCTACGAGTTCATTACCACTTAAGTAAAGTTGATTCAAAATTGTGAGATTACTCGTTCCATGAGGAATGATTAACTGAGAGATGGTTCTTGTGCAAACCAAGTGCACTCAAATCAACCAACTTCCCAAGAAAGCAGGGATTCCGAAAAAGAATGTTTTTAGAGATCTGAATCCTCCCACTCCCCTGGAATTGGAAAAGGGATTGGGCCATTGAGATTGATCTTTGACAAAGAAAGCTCCTCTAATGCTCATAGGTCTCCCAATTCTCGAGGAATTGCTCCCGAAAGATTACTGGGAAGAATTATTCTGAATCCCTAAAAAGAATGTTGCTTCCTCTGCATATACATTTGGACCAGTGACCACTGGATGGCGGCCAGTGAAGAAAGTGAGGAGGACCATTGCAATGGTTTTGACACTGAGGATGAAGAGTTTTAAGAAGACGGCTTCCTGAGAAGTCACAGACTTCCTGCCTCTCTGCTTGAACTTTTCATGTTATGTAGTGTTGTTTGAGTGTACTAGCTAGTTGTGCAGTTTCAGATTTTATAGCCAGAGTTTGCATAAAGAGGAAGAAAAAACCGAGAAAATCATCCTCCTTTCAATTCTGCTTTAGGAATTCCCTTCTTCTCCACTTTCTAAAGTTTCAATTTACCATGAACAGATGAGACTTTGGCGTGCTTTATTTGTTACCTTCTTTCTTAACGTGGTACATGAATCATTATTATCAAACCAAACACCTCAACACAGACAAAAATTGTGTCATCCACTCGCCCGCCAACCAATCACTACCACAGAAATGAACTAATATTGGACCTTCTCGTGCTCAATGGAGTTTCATAATTAGATATCTGTGCCTCCTGCGTCTTCAGTCTCAGTTGAGGTTGGCATGGAAATCCTGCACCTAAGACCAGACTATTCATGGATTCATGGGTTCACTCATGGTGAGCCAGTAATAATCCAGCAATATGCACATTATGTTTTGGGGAAGTATCTTTAAGTCAAGCGAGCACTAAAACTCTGACGAAGCATCGAGATTTGTTCATCTAAAATTTATCTGTCTTGATCAACATATTTGAAAGGATTGCGCCGTCTTTCCCAAAATGAAATTTTCTAGATTAATGAATACATTACATACTGAGCTTCCTCAACAGCAGAAGCTTTTTAGTTCACCCAATGTGACCTCAGAAAACGGCTTTGCTAGAGGCACTTGAACTGGAAGTAGTAACGAGACTCTTTTCATGCTTGGCCGATTGCGGGGATCCACTTGCAAATATGCAAACGCCAGTTTTGCGATTGACACCACGTCCTCTGCATCTCTACCAATAGGAGGGGAGAGGCGTCGATCCAAAACATCCTGGAGGGAAAGTCCGGGAAGATGATGCGAAATGGAGATGAGATCTCCGGTGTTTTCCAAAATCATCCATTGGAGTGACTGCTGGTGAATAGAAGGTGGCATATCTCAGTCCAATATTTGAAGTAGCTGATTTCCAAAAGGTGGCTTTTATTACCTTGGAACATTTTAAAAAAAAAAAGTGCTAGACCAGAAGGAAATATGCAGCAACAGATCATCAAGCTGTCATTAGTTGTTAGAAAAACAATTTAATGGTTAATGTAGCATGATCTAAATTCATGTTGAATATATAATACATCCATGGCTTCTTTAAGCACTAACATGTTCATGTTGAATTTGTTGTTACAATAGAGCAAAGGCTGCAACAATTTCTAAGCATGGAAAAGAAAAATATGCTCATAGTTAAGTCTAGAGTTCTGAAGAAATGATTATCATAGATGATGTGGATAGGTGATGGACTAACTGCTTGGGAATGCAGAGATTGTAGAAGAGCAGTAAAAGCTATGTATACGAACGTTGATTTGCGTTACTTAAATGTGAATTAGAGGTTAAAATAGGACCAAGAAGTTGTACCTGGAGCAATGTATCCAAGTGTACCAGCCAAAGAAGTCCAATTAGATGAACCTGGTTTTATGAGCCTAGCTATACCAAAGTCAGAAACGTGAGCCTCGTAATCAGCATCCAACAGAACGTTGTTGCTTGTCAAATCTCGATGAATCCATGAGGGGAAGCAATCATGGTGCATATAGGACAATGCGTTCGCCACTCCTTTGATTACATTTACCCTCCTGACCCAGTTTAGCACCATCGCCGCCTTGTCGTCATCTAAGATTCTTCTTATGCTTCCTCTCTCGAGGAACTCATAAACCAAAAACGAATGTTTTGAATGCAGGCAGTATCCATAGAGTTTCACAATGTTGCGGTGGCATATGTTTGCTAGGCAATTTACCTCCCTCTCCAAAGAGGTAATCCCAACCACCTCACCATCTTCTAATGGATGAAGCTTCTTCACTGCAAGAACTCGATCTGGAGACAGCTCAGCTTTGTAAACAGCTCCAAATCCTCCCTCTCCAATCTGGTACTTCGAATGGAACGCTTCTGTGGCCTCGATGATATGTTGATAAACCAATTTGCCATCATAGCTCCACACCACAAAGGGATCTCCAGTACGCACACTCTGTCAAATTACATTTTTCATTCTTGCATCTCCGACCAGCCAAAAGAACGATCCCGACCAAAACAACAATGAGGAACAAGGTGCTTGTAACTGACAGAGCTATTCTGACCACAAGCTTTTTCCCCCTCTCTCTGTTGGTTTTCTTGAGCGAGGAAGAAGTGCATGCTTTTAGACCAGCCACAACACCGCACACGTTTTTGTTATTCTGAATTGCTGCGTATGGAGCCATGCGAAAGGCCATAATGTCTGGGAGTGTCCCCTCCAAGTCATTATACGATATGTCGACAGAGACAAGACCTAACATATCGTAGAAACTATTCGGAATGGAACCGGACAAGCCATTATGGGAGAGATTTAAGTCAGCTAATGCAGTCAGCTTTCCAAGATCCTGGGGTAGTTTTCCCTCCAAGAAGTTAATGGAAAAATCGAGAATCTGCAGAAATTGAATACTTCCAACCTCCGAAGGAATACTTCCTCGAATCACGTTTCTGCTCAAGTTCAAGAACCATAATTTTCTACATTGTCCTAATTGTGCAGGAATCGGACCACTCAGACTGTTGCTTGCCAAGTTGAGCTTTTCCAGACTTGAGAAAAGCCCAATCTCATGAGGGATATCACCTGAAATATTGTTACCATGCAGAGAAAGATCTATCAAAGAAACTAGTCTTCCCAATTCATGAGGAATCCCTCCAGTTATGTAATTCAAAGATAAGTCCAACTCGCCCAATTGACTTATATTCCCAATCGTGGGGGGAATCTCACCAAAAATATGGTTGTCAGAGATTTGTAAGCTCTCAGAGAGTTGGTTGTGGCCAAAGCAAGTTTTAACCAGTCCCCAGGTCCAAGAGAGCTCTCCAAACTACCACATAGTCCCCAGGTCCAAGAGAGCTTGCCAGAGAGTTGGTTGTGGCTCAAGTCAACAAGTTTTAACTTGGGGTATACACCAAAATCTTCCGTTCAAACTACCACATAGTCAGGTCCCAGGTCCAAGAGAGCTTGCCAGAGCTCTCCAAACTTGGGTCCCCAGGTCCAAAGAGGCTGGTTGTGGCTCAAGTCAACTATTTCTGCTAAGTCGATTTCGCTGAAGCCAACGCCTAACTAAGCTGCTGCAGTTCCTCAATCTTTTTGGGATGGGACCATTCAAGTGATTGTCAAATGCTGTGAAGACTTCTAGTGACCCACTGAGGCATACATTTTCTGGAAGCTGCCCCGTCAGTTCATTTTCAGCCAGAGTAAACTGAACTAAACGGGTAAGATTATTCAATTCACGAGGAACGAAGCCAGAAAGGTTGTTGAAATGCAGAAGCAATATGGTTAGATTAACCAAGTTCCCAACTGATGTAGGGATCGAACCATTGAGACTATTTCTGGACAAAGCAAGAATGTCTAAAGCTGTTAAGTCACCCACATCTGGGGGAATGGGTCCTGAAAGGTCATTATCGGCGAGAGAAAGTTCTACTAGGTTGCTCATGTTCCCAATAGATGTAGGGATGAAACCATTGAGATTATTCCCATACAAAGTGAGGCGAATAAGGGATTTCAATCCCCCCACTTCTCGAGGAATAGGACCAGAAAGATAATTTCCCCAGAGGCCAAGTCCAGTTAGCTTGGTCATGTTTCCTATGCAAGTGGGAATTGAACCAGTTAACTTGTTCTCACTAAGATAAAGTAAAGACAAAGAATTAATTGCACAAATTCCAGGAGGAATCGATCCTGATAGGTCATTGTTTATCAAACCGAGAAGTGTTATGTTCCCCAGTAACCCAATAGAAGTGGGAATAGCACCTGTGAGATTGTTGACCGAGAAACTAAGCTCCAAAAGGGAGTTCAACGTAAATATATCCTCCGGGATAGGCCCCCTCAGCAGATTCTGACGAAGGTACAAAAGCCTTAGACTGGTCAATCTACCAAGAGCAGAAGGAATGCTCTGGGAGAGAGAGTTGACTGAGAGATTAAGGGTTGATAGTTTAGAGAGGTTTCCGATGGATGATGGTATGGGGCCCCGAAATGAGTTGTTCGACAGATCCAGGTTAACTAGATGAGGAAGAGCTGTGAAATTTAGAGCACCAAGCATACCTGTCAAGACCATGTTCGAAAGATTTAGACTAGTGACCACTCCTGGTCGGTCACAGGTGACTCCTGTCCAATTACTAGAGCAAGCATTCTCCCCCCGCCATGAGGACAGGAGAGATTGGCTTTGACTGTCAAGAGTGGATTTCCATTTCAGCAGAGTTTCTGCTGCCTCCTCTGCAATTCTATTTTTAGCATCAAGAGGGAAACCAGGAGTGGCAGTTGAAGCAAGGCCAGGGAATAAGGTGAGCACCATTACCACGATGATGACACCAACTCTGAAACGGAAGAGCTTTAGGAAGACAGCTTTGTGAGATTGCGGTTCGTGTTTAAGTGAAAAGAGAACCATGACTTGGGGTCTTTCGGAGTCCTGGCGCCTGTCTCTCTGCTTGAAGAACTTGAGCTGTGTTATGTGTTGCGGTTTTCGATTGTATTGTTAACCCCAAGCGCTAGGATTTTATAGCGGGAGGCCAGTCTAACATGGGAAAATCTTATGCCCAAAAATCAACTCTCATTCTCTTTCTACGTTTTCGAGTAGCCACGTTAACATTTCCATCGATGGTATGAGGACATAGTGTGTTTTTATTACAAAAACACTTACAAGGACTGTATTTGAACACTCCCAAAAGTACAAGGACCAAAAATGTGAGACTTCATTAACTCGCATGTGCTGGCGTCACGTGTCAATTTATTGCTACTAACTCGGCATATTTCGTCCGCATTTGAATTAAAATTAAATTTTGTCATAAGAGATAAGTTTGGGAACTAAATGTGTCATGAAACATAGTAAAGAGACCAAACTTATATTAATTTTATAAGATTTGTCATTTTTCCTAATTTTTTTCTTTTACTCTATTCCCTGTTCGTTTGGCTTTTTTTTTTTTTTTTTTTTTTTTTTGGTTAGAACCCTTTTCATTTGGTTAATCTTACCTTTTTCTCCTCAAAGCTAATATGCTTTAAATTTAGAATAATAAGAATAAGGATATTATTAGCTTCATTACCCATATAAAAAAAAATTCACACCTTCACTATAAAATGGATGATCTATATACTTAAAGATAATTATGTAATCAAATTCATTTACATGTCAATTATACAGCAGTGAAACAGTGATATGTTTCCTTCACCAGCCGTGTACATAATAAAAATACCAAAAACGTTCTTTTCTGCCGCTAGAAACTCCATCTACTTCACTTTTGACTTCCAGCTCTTTTTTTATTTTGTATTTCAATAAAGAACTCTTTCTTTGAATTTTGGGGGTTTGAAAAGAAGGGACATTATGTGCTTTACGCGTTCGATAGTTCCGGCTTCATTCTTGGGTTTAGCCCATATAATGGTGTATGAATCATCGTCATCGTCATCGTCATTCTTTATTTTTTCATAAGTGAATAGGGCGGGGAAGGCTGAGGTAACCTTGCAATCTCAGAAAAAGTGTTAGAAAATTTTTAAATTTATTGCATTTTTGTCAAATTTAATCTTAAACATTTTATTGATATCAATTCACTTCTAAACATTTTGATTTGGTGTCAATTCAATCATAAACTTTTTAATTTAATGTCAATTCAATCATTCCACCTAATTTTGGCCAAATGTTGTTGACATGGATGCTAAAGTCGGCTTGCGTGACACGACCGACATTAATGTGAATAATTTTTAATAATAATTTTTTTATTTTTTTATTCTTTTGTTTTCTTTTTCCTTTTTTTTCTCTTTCTTTTTTATTTTCTTTCTATTCCTTTAGTCGGTCGCTGGGCTTGGGTGACTAGCCAATGGCGAGGGCTGGTGAAGGACCTTGTCAGATCCAATGAGGTCATGCCTCACCCAGCCTCAAGCTGCCTCACCTAGCTTAAGCGAGGCTCAAGCCCTCACTAGAAGCCATGAGGTGGAACACTATGACCTTGCGGCGTCTGGCAAGGAGAAGCCTCGTCAGCCCTTGCCTCTAGCTAGTCGTCAACTCGACGACCAATTAGAGGGAGAACAAAGGGAAAAACAATGAATAAGAAAGCAAAAAATGAAAGATGAAATAAAATAATCAAAAAAGTATTAAAATATTATTAAAATATGTCCATGTCAGCGTTAATCGTGCCATGTAAGCCAACTAGCATCCATGTCAATACTATCTGGCCAAAATTAGTCGAGAAAACTGAATTAGCACTATGTCAAAAGATTTATTACTAAATTGGCACTAAGTCAAAACATTTAGAACTATATTGGTACCATTGAAATGTTTGAAACTAAATTAATACAAATGCAATATATTTAAGAATTTTCTAACACTTTTCCCTAACAACCCCTTTTGACCTTATCCTAAGGGTCTTATATCTGCTACAAAATATTCAAATTTGGCTATAACTACTTCACACCAGCAACCAACCTGAAAGCTTGAGATTAGCGATTGGGTCTTCCAATGTATTATTTTTGGATCCAATGGAATTCATAGATATAAAAAGCCCAGGATTCACTTCCCTTTCCCAAGTGCAATTCTATTTATATTTTTGTATGTCAAAAGAAGTACAAATATCTTCATATATCATACAATCGCTAATGAGTATCGCATCTTCAAAATCGTAACCTTCCCCTCCCCTGTAATTGTACATGCTCCCATAACAATAACATATTTGGTTCTGGTATTTGTTTATATAATCTCACTAAAGAAAAAGCTATTTTCATTTTAGTGTCTACCCAAAACTTTATTTATAAGACTCGCAATAAATGGAACCATGATTAGACATTTTTCCTTTTTATCCTGCCCTTTAATTTCAGGTTAAAAAAATGAGATTGCTTTAGGCAACACAGACATAGCAATGTTTACCTTTAAAGACAGTTATGTAACTAGATTCATTCACACGTCAATCATCCAATCGTAAAAGAGTAATGTATTTCCTTCACTAGAAATGAACATAATAAAAATATCAAAAACCTTATTTTCTACCGCCAGAAATTCCATCTCGTTCCTTTTGGACTTCCAGCTCTTTTTTTAATATATTTTATCAATAAATAACTCTTTCTTTGAGTTTTGGGGGTTTAAAAAGAAGGGACGTTCTGTGCTTTACCGTGTGAGATGGTTCCGGCTTGTTTCATTGGTATAACCCATATTATGGTGCATGAATCATCACCACCAAGTAATAATTTTTTTTATGGGTAAATAGAGCGGGGAAAGCTGAGGGACCCTAGCAACCCCATTTAACCATATCATAAGAATATAATATCTTATACGAAATGTTCAGACTTTGTTATAATTCTCCACACCAACCTCCAATCCAAAAGTCCAAAATTTGACAAGCTTATCACCATAGTCCTACCACGTTGTCGCTTTATACAAGATACATGGTAGTCAAGCAACACATAACAAATCAAACATTTCGTTTACAACGTGAATTGAACTTGTGATCTCGTGACAATAAATGTGACTCATTTACCATTAAATCAACCACTTTGATGGTCACATCACATAAACATTTAGTCGATTACTTGCTAAAACTTCACTTTTCACAAGAAGCTTAAAATAAACTAAAGTTGTTGCATTTCCAACTTCAGAGATAAAAGTAAATAGAACATAAAACTCTCCATAATCAGATGAAAAGCTAGAAGGTTTGCTGTCACGCCCCGAACCCCGAGACACGTGAACAACCCGCCATGGTCATGCATATGCGACGTTCCCAGGTGGTGTCGTTGACCCAATTAATTTATTATGCGCATGCGGAACATAATAAGAAACCCCTGACAAAACACACGGGATAGGACAGCAGGAAAATCAAATCAATAAACAAACCAACATACTTTCATATATAATCATCCAGAGTTTACATACATCCAAAATGGGTCAGAGTCTATGTGCATCAAAAAGGGTCAGTCTGCACAACAAGGATGGGTCCACCAAAAAGAGGAACAGTCCTATGACTACTAGTCGGACTCGTTCGTCGATTCCACATCTTCCACATCTGACTGCACGGGGTCCGAGGACGATGGGTTATCCACTCCACCATCAGGAAGGTCAGCTACCCCTTCACCCAAAATAGCATCCACCACAGCAAGTGGAATGTCAAAACTATCTAGTGGACCACTCCTAAAGCCATCGACCCCAAAATGAAACCATGCCTTAAACCTATGTGGCACCCTGAGATCCATTGACACCTGAATCCAGACGGTGGACTTGATCAGCTCGTAAACCCAATGACTTCCAGGTCAGGAGAACTATACACCTGCTCGACAATGTGCATTGGAATGCCATTCTTCTTCGGAGGTCCTGCCATCTACGGCCCTGTAATAATTTCCCACAACAGGGTGAGACATTGTCTCATCAAGTTAACCCCTCCTAAACCCCTATTAGAAAGATAATACACCCCGGGGTGGCCTAGCCACTCAACATAAAAAACTTACCTCGACTTATTTCCTTTCTGCTGGTTAGTACATTTCAAATCACTCAATTACAGGTAGTATTAGGAATATGAACAAATGAAACGCAATCAATTTCACATAATCACAACCACAGCATGCGATCTCATTTTATTCAATTCCACACAAGAATATAGCCTACTCGCGGTTCGGCTATCCACTGGCATATAGCTAGGCATCGTCTCCCCACCTTGGAGCACGGCTTCGTCAGTACCTCGACGGCATTCCCGAAGGAGCATGGGCCCAGAATCAACTGCGACCCGCAACCACTATGTGGGCATCCCATATAAGGGCGAGTCCGGCTCAACAGCCCATGACGAATTCCTCTTAATTATCACACGATAAAAACATACTCGGCCCGGGACACTTTGACTTTCAATCAGTACCTTTCGTTAAAATAGTGATCCCGACCTTTTTTCTTCTTATTAAAAATATTCCCGAAATTAATCACGTGCGTGGGGACACGACAATTTATAACCAGAAAGACAAATTTCTTAATTTCTCAACCCCACTATTTAATATAATCTTTTAAAAATCCAATTTTGTATCAAACCCGACACCGGGAATTTTCTGACTAAAATCCATATTTTTCACAATAAACACTCCATTTATAATTTCCAAACATCAATTTCAAATTCTGACTACACAGCAAGGACCAACGCGAAATTCTAAGAATTTAGGGTCCCGACAAAATTTTCGAAATTTGATAAATAATTAAATTTATTCCGAAATTTAATTAAATAATATTATTTTAACAATTTTTAATTATTTATTTATTATTTAATTTTTATATAATTTCGAAATATTCCACTTAAATCAAAATTCCTTCATTTAAGTCAAATCACCATTAACTCCACATAACCAACAATTTAACCTCAATTAAACCTACTTTAACTTAATCATACTCTTAATCTAATTTACATTAAAATAAACTAAACTAACCACCTAAGCCTAATTAGCTTACGCTAAGCACACCTAAAGCATAATTAACCCTCTAAGCGAGGTTTAGTGAGCTAAACTCACCGGAATTGTGTTCCGATGAGTTCCCGGCGAAGAGGATGGCGAGCCCAACGACAAACCTCCTCAGGGCAAGGCCAAAGGGGAACCGAAAGAGCTCGGAAACGGGCCTTGAAGGTTCGGAGGTGAGCTGGTTCGAAGGTGCTGAGCTTGGCCGGACGGAGGCGGTTTGGCGGTCGCTCGGGCGGAGGAAGACAGACGGGCAGCGGCTACGGTTCGAGGCGGTACCGGACGGCGACGGCGACGACAAAGAAGACCTCGGCGACGGCTGGCAGTTGCTGGCGAGGAGGGACGACGACACGGGAAGCTCGGGCCGCCCGAACAGCAGCGAAGCAGGCTGCGAGCTGGCGTGCGAACAGAGGCGACAACGAGCGAACGGGCGAACGACGGATGGGCGGAGGGCGTCGCACTGGCGAAGGGGGGCGTCCAGTCGGTTTGCTGGTTTTCTTTTTCCCTTTCAAAAACTCCAAGAAGCCATGAAGAAGATGATGGGGATGGGAGGAGGTGACATCTAACCTTTCCAAGAGTGAATCATCACCCTCCGAGTGTCAAGATCTCCTTCCCTTGGGCCTCCAACCATGACATCACTTGTGATGTCACAATCCACTATCCCAAAACTTCCACCACAACCTTCCCAATGGGTGCAATTTCACTTTCCGCCGTGGCATGAAATCTTGTACAACAAATTCATCAATTCCATTTGATTCTCTTCCAATTGAGTTCAATTGAAGTCCATAAAATTAATCCATGTTCCTCATAAGATATGTGACACCACCGAACTTCCAATTTCTGAATTCGCTTTCAATTTCACGATTAATTTCACTCTGGCACGATATTAGCGCTTCCTAACCTACTGGGTAGTTTTTAGAAATTTTCATGCATTTGACTTGTTGTTGATTATTTTCAAGCCACTATGTACATCTTTGACACATTGACGACTCTCGATTGTTGTGGTAATCTCAAGGTTTCAAATGCGGACATATGGGACCCAATCGACAGAAAAGCCGGTCCAGTGCCGACTGACAAGAATAGTGCGATCTGGTGGAATCACCCACACTTGATCACATGCCTCTGTCGAGTCGACATATCTCTAGTCTCTAATCGATTTTCAATTGTGCCGTAATGACCCTTGCAGATTAGTTCGGTCGAAAAGTCGTTTCCTGATCAAATTCTCGAGTCTGATGCATTAGAATCTCTTACCGACTTCACCGGATATGCTAGTTTTCACATGAGTGGCCAACTCAAGGAAATGAACTATATGCGTGAAGATGAAATGCCCGTCTCAATTTATTATAAAAAAAAAAATGGGAAAATCAGGATGTCACATTTGCCAAAGCACATCATGCTAAGTTATCGAAGGAACCTATCAATCAGACGTGACTATAAAACAAACAATCATACTATAAACTTTGATCGAAACAAAACCACATGATCAACTCCCTTGGTGACCCAAGTGTGCTGAGGACGATGCTTTTGGAAACCTTTTTGCCTTTAGATTACCAAGTAAGCCTAAAAAATAATGCAACAACCTCATGACGTGTACCACCGCAATGTGAGCACCTTCATAATGTTTGCCTTTCAAGCCTCTATTCTACTTAAATTAATTCATGTATAAAATTTAAATATTAAATGCCTTAATAATAGTTGGTAATTTTCTCATAAAATCTTATTAATATAAGAGAAGGGAAAATTACCAAAAAAGTTCTAAACCTATTGTAATTATGCACATTCGGTCCTAAACTTTTTGTATTTGTGCCGATTCAATTTATCCAGCCAATTTTGATTGGCTGGCGTTGACGTGGACGCCAACCTTCTGGCGGACACTGAAGTGGGGAAATTGAAATCCATTTCAGCAGAGTTTCTGCGGCCTCTTCTGCATTTCCATATTTGGCTTCAGGAGGGAAACCAGGAGTGGCAGTTCAAGCAAAGCCATGGAACAAGGTGAGCACTATTCCAATGATGGCGACGCGGATACTGAAGTTAAAGAGCTTTAAGAAGACAGCTTTGTGAGATCGTGGCTCACCTTTAAGCGTAGAGAGAACGATGACTTGGGGTCGTTCGGAATCCTAGCGCCAAATCTCTATGCATGAACTAGAACTATGTACGTGCGGTGGTTTTCGTTTGTGTTAACGCCTGTGAATAGTATTTCATAGCAGGAGGCCAATCTAAGATGCGAAAATATTTGCAGCGGAAATCATATCTCCTTCTCTTTCACGTTTCAAGTAGTCATATGAATGGATGCGTATGACTTATTGTTGTCTTAGACACCAATAGTGCATCCAAGGGATGACATTCAACCCAAGGACCTCATTGTGGAGAATAATGTACTCCTTAAAAAATCTGACCCAAAGAACAGTAGTCTTTCCTCAACTTGGCTACCGAGGATGACTCGGTCGGCCACGAGGAACAAAGCTATTTCCTCAACTTGGCTACCCAGGATGACTCGGTCGGCCAAGAAAATGTACATATTCTTGTCCTTGTGTTACATTCCATCCCCTTAAAAAGGAAAAATCTTCCTGCGTACCTTAATTCTCTAAAGGAGGAGGATATTTGCCGCTTCGCCTACCTTTCAATCCCGGGTGGTTTTCTTTCGGTGTGGCACTGACATTGAATTCTTCTGGATATAGTTCGTGATGCCGGAGCACTCCTAGACGACATCGGTTCTACAAAAGAGTTACTGATCACGTAGTTACTGATACTTCGGTAACCTCGCGTTGTTACCGATACTTCAATAACCATACCAATACTTCGGTAGTCGCGCATTTGAAGGGTGTTCACATTCACTCGAAGGCCATTAATTCGGTGCATGAAAACAAGCAAGTCTAGGATACCTACACCAAACAACATTTATTTCCTATATTTTCAAGGTCTAGTAAATGTTTTTTAAAGTTTCTAGAGTGCTTATTTAATTGTTGATGTTATTTAGTTTATCCTCCCTATGGATCCTTTTGTCTTTCCAAAGAGTCTTAGTAATTACTCATGCTTGGAGAGTTGTTCCAAGTTCATCTATATAAGCATGCTAGATGAATAAGAAAGTAGATTTGTTTTGAGAGATAATTCATTTAACCTTTGACTTGAGAACAAGAAGGATTTCTTGTTGTGCTCTTATCTCTTAGGTGGATTCCTATGAATGGCGAGCAACCTGTCCAATTTATTTCTCACTTGTGTTACCTCCTACTTCCCTACACTTTCTCTGGCATCAAATTGGTATTAGAACTTTGGTTCAATGGCTGATCATCATCGACGTGGACCAAACGTTGAGTCTTCTACAGGGTGGGAAAGAGACCTACGAGACGTGGAGGTGGATGATTTAAGGAGACAAGGGCAGCAATTGCAGGAGCGTTTGTAACGCTTCGAACTTCTGGAACGTGATGATTTGCGTCATGATTCAGAAAATGTTTCTTTGATGAAGAGGTCGTCAACCCTTTTGCCGATGCTCGAAGTCATGCTTCAAGTGAGGAGAGTTTCCTCGACATCAATATTGAAGGTTCCATGGAATTGAGCAAGATTCCTATATAAAGGTTGATATTCCTGAATTTGAGGGGAAGATGCAACTAGAAGAAATTATGGATTGGCTGCATGCTGTAGAAAGAGTCTTTGACTATAAAGACATCCCGAATGATCGAAAGGTGAAGCTAGTTGCTATCAAACTCAAAAAGCACGCTTCTATTTGGTGGGAGCACTTGAAGAAACAAAGAACTCGCGAAGGAAGAAGCCATATTGTAACGTGGGAGAAGATGAGGAAAGAATTGAAGAAGAAGTTTTTACCACTGAACTATTGTCAAGATACTTTCCTTCAATTCCATAATTTCAAACAAAAGGAGCTATCAGTGGAAGAATATACCGCGGAATTTGATCACATCATGATGCTTTGTGATGTTTCCAAAGGAGAGGAGCAAACTATTGCCTGCTATCTTGGTGGACTTCCATCTGAAATTGGTAATGTCGTCCAACTTCAACCTTATTGGACTTACAATGATGTTTGTCAAGGTGGAATGACAACTTAAAGAGGCTCGTGGTCATACCTCTCGGCATCAAAATAAAGAAGACTTTTCTAAGGGTGAAAGGGCATCTTCTTTTAAGATTAGGACGACCGCTTCACAGTCGACTCCTAAGAATGATGGAGCGTCAAGTTCCAAGCGCCCAAACCCTATTCAGTGTTTCAAATGTCAAGGGTTTTGACATATTGCATCTGAATGTCCAAATCATAATATCGTCTCTCTAGTAGAAGAAGAGCTTGAGGAAGAGCAACGTGAATATTCCCTCAAATATCCAAGGAGAAAGATGAAGTTGTCTATGGAGACCAAGGAAAGTCTCTAATTCTGCATCGAGTCTTGAATGTTACTTCTAATGAGGACGGTATGTGAATTCACAATTATATTTTTCATATTACATGCACTTCTCGTGGAAAGGTGTGTGATGTTATCGTCAATAAAGGAAGTTGCGAGAACGTAGTGGCTACAACAATGGTGGACAAGTTGCACCTTAAGATGGAAAAACACCTGCAACCTTACAAACTCTCTTGGCTTCGCAAAGGGAACGAGGTAAGGGTTGATAAGCAATGTCTTGTTCAATTCTCCATTGGAAAAACATATATTAATGAAGTATGGTGCGATGTTGTTCCCATGGATGCTTGCCATTTGCTTCTTGGGAGGCCATGGCAATTTGATAGAAAAACTAAGTATAATGGGTTCAAGAATACTTACACTTTTAAGAAAGATAGAATCAAAATCATTTGGGGTCCTTCCAAAATAGAGAGCGCTCCTAAACCATCTAACAGGGAAGGAAATAATTTACTCTCTAAATATGAAGTTGATAAAGCCTTGGAATAATCCTTGGAGGCATATGCTCTTGTGGTGTTAGAAGAGAATGAAGAATATTTTGATGTTCCTTCTCAAGTAGAATCTCTTATTCAAGAATTTAAGGGTGTTGTTCCGAAAGAGATTCCGTCCAGCCTTCTACGTATAATAGACATTCAACATTGCATTGATTTTGTCTCATGAGGCGTCATTCCAAAGAAGGCGGCCTATCCAATGAGTCCTAAGGAGCATGAAGAACTTCAACGACAAGTGGATGAACTCATGGCTAAAGGAATAATAAGGGAAAGCATGAGTTCATGTGTTGTCCCTACTCTTATTGTGCCAAAAGAAGAATGGGTCGTGACATATGTGCATCGATAGTCAAGCGGTGAACAAGATAACCATCAAGTACCGTTTTCCTATTTCTTGACTTGATAATCTTCTTGACCAACTCCATGGTACTACTATCTTTTCCAAGATTGATATGTGAAGTGAATATCACCAAATTCGAATGAGAGTCGGAGATGAATGGAAAACTACGTTCAAGACAAGAGATGGCCTCTGTGAGTGGATGGTCACGCCTTTTGGCCTCTCTAATGCTCCTAGTACGTTTATGCGCCTTATGAATCATATCTTTCAACTATTTATTGGCAGTTTCGTTGTTATTTATTTTGATGAAATTCTTGTTTATAATTCTACTCAAGAGCAACACTTGGAGAATCTCTTCCAAGTTTTCAAGGCTCTTCGAGAGCAAAAGTTATATGCCAACTTAAAGAAGTGTCACTTCTTTACCGATAGCCTTGTCTTCCTAGGCTATGTTGTTTCTAAGAAGGTATCAATATGGATTCTAGCAAGGTGGAGGCGATCATAAGTTGGCCCATTCCAACATCTATTCATGATATTCAGAGTTTCCATGGTTTGGCATCATTTTATCACCGCTTTATCAAGCACTTCACTACCATTATTTCTCCTATCACCGAATGCTTGAAAGGAGGAAGTTTCAAGTGGGCTAAAGAGGCACAATAAAGTTTCTAACTCATTAAAAGGAAGGTAGCTGAAGCTCCTATTCTTTCACTTTCAGATTTTAATAAAGTCTTTGAAGTTGATTGCGATGCTTCTAATGTGGGAATTGGTGCGGTTCTTAGTCAAGAAGGAAAGCTTATTGCATTCTTCAGTGAGAACTTGAATAATTCCTGCAAGAATAACTCTACTTATTATAAAGAATTTTATGCTATTGTTAGAGCTTTAGATTAGTGGTAACATTATCTATTGTTCAAGGAGTTTGTTCTCTATTCGGATCATGAAGCCTTGAAGTATGTAAATACTCAACTTAAGCTCAATAATCGGCATGCCAAGTAGGTTGAGTTTCTTCAAGCTTTCACTTTTCTTATCAAGCATAAAGCAAGAACTCTTAATCGAGTGGCAAATGCATTAAGCCGTAGGCATTCCTTGCTATCTACAATGCAAGTAAAGGTCTTACGCTTTGACATGATCAAGGAGCTTTATGAAGATGATCAATACTTTGGGCAAGTTTGGAAAGATTGTTTAAGGGGTTCAACTCAGCAATTCTTGTTGCAAGATGGATTTCTTTTCAACAATAATTGTTTGTGCATACCAAGAAGTTCTCTAAGGGAAGCCATCATCAATGAAGCTCTTGGCAGAGGATTAATTGGACATTTTGGAAGAGACAAGACACTCTCTCTTGTCAAAGAAAATTTTTATTGGCCTCATGTGGAGAAAGATGTTATGAGACATGTGAAGTGGTGTTGAACTTATCACATTGCCAAAAGTCATACTCAAAACATTGACTTGTATACTCCATTACTAGTGCAACCGCCCCTTGGGAAGATGTGAGCCTAGATTTTGTTGTTAGTTTATCTTGGATACAAAGGGGTAAAGACTCGATCATGGTGGTCGTTGATCGATTCTCCAAAATGGCGCATTTTGTATCATGTAACAAGACCTTGGATGCTACTCACGTGGCAAATCTCTACTTCCATGAGATCGTGAAACTTTGTAGTATTTCAAAGACAATGACATCCGATCGAGATTCAAAGTTTATCAGTCATTTTTTGTGCGCACTTTGGAAAAAGCTAGGCACAACTCTTCAATTTAGCTCTTCTCATCATCCCTAAACCGATGGGCAAACCAAAGTTGTTATCAGAGTTTGGGAAATCTTTTAAGGAGCTTAATTAGAAGTAACTTGCATCAATGGGACCTCACTTTGGCTCAAGCTAAATTTGCTTACAACCAGTCTTCAAGCCAAACAATTGGAAAAAGACCTTTTGAGGTCGCTTATGGGAAAAATCCTATTAGTCCCTTAGACTTATCTCCACTTCTCATCTCTTAACATTTTAGTGGAGATGCTAAGGATCATGCCAACTAGCTAAAGAAGCTTCATGAGCAAATTCAGGAAAAGATTATAAAGCATAATGCGAAGTATCAAGAGAGAGCCAACAAGCATTGGAAGCCCACAACTTTTAAGGAAGAAAATTTGGTTTGGCTACATATTAGAAAGGAAAGATTTACTCAGGGTCTTCATGGGAAGTTGATGCCTAGAGCCGATGGTCCTTGCAAAGTGCTGCAAATAATTGAAGACAACGCCCACAAGATTGAACTCCTTGGTGAGTTTGTTGTTTCAGCGATGTTCAATGTTGTGGTTCTTTCTCCCTACCATGAAGATAAAGACAATGAAAACTCAAGGACAAGTTTACATGCAGCAAAAGCGTGTGATGCCAGAGCATTCCTAGATGACATCGATTCTAGGAAAGAGTTACTAATCGTGTAGTTACCGATATTTCAGTAACCTCACGTTGTTACTAATACTTCAGTAACCATACCAATACTTCGTAGGGGTGAGCATGATCACGGTTGGGCCGGTCCACCCCCTAACCCTAGGATCAATTTGCACAATGCTGGTCCTTAATTTTTGGGACTGAGGACCAACCCTATTGAGCTTGAGATCAAGGACCGAATCGACCCAGTGGGTTCGGTCTGATTCAGGGGTCAACCCGAGACCAACCAATAATTTTTTTTATTTCATTTTTTGTGCTCCTTGAAAAAGCAATTAAGGACCGGACTGACCCAATGGGTTCGATCCGGTTCCAGGGTCAACCCAAGACTAACCAATAATTTTTTATTTTCTTTTTTGTACTCCTTGAAAGGGCAACCAAGGACCGGACTAACCCAATGGGTTCGATAACGAGCGAGGTCAGCTAAGAAAGGCAAGCGATGAGGGTCGAGTAGGGTGAGCCTCAAGTGTCGAGTGGGGAGCAACAAGCCAAGCGAGCATCGAGCGGTGAGCGGCACGAGTGATCCAAAGCGAGCGAGGTGAGTGTCGAGTGGCGAGCGGAGAAGTTGTTTCTTTCGATTTTGGCAAATTGAAGACTAAGAGGACAAATAAGATAGAAGAGAACAAGCATTAGAGGAGGATGCCACAAGGAGATGTTTATACCCTTTTAAATGCCGTGAGCACTCTTCACAAAAATATTTTTCTCCTTCGTAAATTATTACTATTAACGCCATAAAAAACATTAAAAATATAAGTTATTAAAGAATAATGTAAAATTACTTGAACTCATCACTAAAGAGCTGTTTAATGTTGTTGACGCCATTTATTTTAAGGTTTTCTCTATATAAAAAAATTATAAATAGTATATTAGATATAGTGTGTGTGTGTGTGTGTGTGTGTGTGTGTGTGTGTGTGTGTGTGTGTGTGTGTGTGTATATATACATATATATGTTAGGCTTGGTCCGGGTGGAACCGACCCTGAACTCCCAGAACCGAGGATCAACCCACACAGTGTTGGTCTATCCTAGGACCAAGGACCGATCTAGTCTCCCTATGAACCAGACTAGGTTCGGCATGGTTGGGCCGATCCAGGGTTGACCCCGGACCGATGCTCACCCCTAATACTTCGGTAGCCGCGTGTTTAAAGGGTGTCCACATTCACTCGAAAGCCATTAATTAGGTGCATTGGAACAAGCAAGTCTTGGATATCTACACCCAACAACATTTATTTATTATATTTGTCACGCCCCGAACCCCGAGACACGTGAACAACCCGCCATGGTCATACAAATGCGACATCCCCGGTGGTGTCGCCAACCCAATTGATTTATTATGCGCATACGGAACGTGCTATAAAACCCCTGACAAAAACTCACGAGATAGGAAGGCAAGAAATCAACACATTCATGAACGAGCGTACTAACATAGATAAATATCAATCCATAGATTACATATATTCCAACAAGGTCAGCTTACAAAAAGGGGTCGGTTCACCAAAAAGAAGAAACGATCCTAAGACTACTAGTCAGACTCGCTCTTCGATCCCACTTCAGAATGAACAGCCTCCGAAGACGAGGGGTCCTCCAGCCTACCATCGGGAGGGTCATCTACTCCTTCACCTAGGATGGCTTCCATGACAACAGATGGAATATCAAAACTACTAAGTGGACCAATCCCGAAACCATTGGGCCCAAAACGAAACCAAGCCCTATATCTATGAGGTACCCTAACGGCCAAGCCCTCCTGGACCCAAACCGTGGTCCTAACTAGCTCATAGATCCAATGGCCCTCAAGATCGGGACAACTGAACTTCTGCTTCGTACTATGCACGGGAAGACCATAACGCTCCGGGGGTTCTGCCATCTACGGACCTGAAATTTTGGCCCACAACGGGGTGAGACATCGTCTCGGCAAGTTCAACCCCTAAACCCCTATTAGAAAGAAAATACACCCTCGGGTGGCCTAGCCACCTCACACGAGAAGACTTACCTCGTCTTAATTCCTCCCTGCAGGTTAGCACAATTTATATCGCAAAATCTCGGGCGATCATGAGAATTTAAAACAATTGGAATACCAACACTTCAATATAAATCACGATCGCACTCGGCACACATTCCAATCATTAATCGCCGCCACACCAGGGCATAGCCTACTCGAATTTCAGCTATCTACCGACATGAGCTGCCGAGGGCATCGCCTCCCCCGTGAAGCGCGGCATCGTCTATACGTCGACGGCATTCCCGAAGGAGCATGGGCCCGGTCGGCCTAGCCTCTACTGCGACCCGAACCTCGTCACTAAGTTTAGAATCAGGTCCAGTTGGCTTAGCCTCCACCGTGACCCGAGTCTCAACCAAAGACACGACAATTAGAACCGACCTCCAGGACACTCCACATTTCAATCATATACTCAAATCACAACATTAAATATTAACATCCAATATTTACAACAAAACCCGACTCTGGGGTATTTATGAGTAAAATCCCTATTTATGATATTAAATAGTCGATTTGCCACATTCATTCATCAAATTCAAATTCTAAATGCACAGCAACAATCAGCACAAAATTCTAAGCAATTGAGGTCAAAAATAATTTTTTTTAATTTTTTTCTAATTTTTTTTCTAATTTTTTTTTTTTTCGGAATATAATATATTATAAAAATCTCCAGAATTTCGAAGCATTTAATTTACTAAAAAATAAATCCTTTTATGTCCCATCAAGGATTAAACTAATATAACCACTCAATTAACTTTAATTAAACACATCCTAATCTAATCACACCCCTTAATCTAATCCACAATTAAAATAAACTAATCTAACCACCTAAACTCACTTAACTTAGGCTAAGCACACTTAGGGCATCATTAACCCTCTAATCAAAGTTTAGTGAGTTAAACTCACCGGAATCGCTTTCCGACGAGTCCCCGGCGAAGAGGATGGCGAGCCCGACGACAAACCTTCTCGGGGCGACACCAACGGAGGCCGGGAAGACACCCAAAGCGGGCCTTGAAGTCCTAGATCTAGGCTGGAAAAATCCGGCCTGTCCAAGGCCGAACGGCGGCTGCACGGCGGCGGCTCGGCGCGGATCCGGCGGAAGCGGGCGCGGCGGCTCGAGCGGTGAAAGGCGGCGGCTCCGGCGGGCTTCCGGCGACCCAGCGGCGTCGGGCATTGCTGGGCGGCTCGGTCGACGGGCTGGACGGCGACGGGCGCGGCCCGGGCGGCGGACGGCGCGCGGCGGCGGCGGCCGCGGCGACGATGGCATGCGCAAGCGGCGGCGGCGGGCGGCGCGGCCGGGCGACGGGCGGCGGGCGGCAGCCGCGAACGGGCGGAGGGCTGCTGGCGTCGCACTCTCTCTCTCCTCTCCCTACTCCTTTCTCTCTCTTCTCAAGGTTGAAGATGATGTTGATGGGTGTGCACAATTCCAAGAAGCCATCTCCACCCTCCACTTGTCCATTTCTTCTTCACTCTTGGCCAACTACCATGACATAGGGTGATGTCATCATCCACTCAAATTCAAACTTCCACAACTATCTTCAATAGGTCCAATTTCACTTTCCGCCGGGGCCTAAAATCTTGTACAATAATTCTTTCAATTCCAATCAATTCTCTTCAAATTGAGTCCAATTAAAAGCCATAAAATTAATCCATGTTCCTCATAAGATATGTGACACCCCAAGACTTCCAATTGCTGAATTCACTTTCAATTTCACGGTTAATTTCACTCCGACACGATATTAGCGCGTCCTAATCTACCGGGTAGCTTTTTAGAAATTTTCGTGTGTTTGACCGTGGTTGATCAAATCAAGCCACAATGTACATTTTTGACACATTAGCGACTCTCGGTTGTCGTGGAAATCTCAAAGTTTCGATTTACGGACACAGGGGACCCAATCGACAGAAAAGCCGACCTAGTGCCGACCGACAAGAACAGTGCAATCTGGTGGAATCACCCACACTTGATCACCTGCTTTTATCGAGTCGGCCTATCTTCTGTTTCTAATTGATTTTTAACTGCGCCATAATGACCCTTGCAGATTAGCTCGGTCGAAAGATCGTTTCCTGGTCAAATTCTCGAGTCTAATGCATTATAATCTCTTACCGGCTTCACCCGATAAATTAGTTTTCACATGAGTGGCCAACTCAAGGAAAAAGAACAATATGTGCAAGGATGAAATGCCCATCTAAATTTTACTGAATATAGAATTGGAAAAATCGGGATGTCACAACTCTTCCCCTCTTATAAAAATTTCGTCCTCGAAATTTAAACCATTACAACACTTTAAGTAAAAAGATGTGGGTACAATTGTCTCATCGAATCTTCGGTTTCCCAAGTTGCTCCTTCAGTGCCGTGGTGTTGCCAGACCACTTTGACCAACGGGATGGTCTTGGTGCGCAGAACCTGCTCCTTGCGATCCACTATCTGAACCGGGCTTTCAACGTATGACACCCTGTCATCCACGTCTATTTCTTCGAAATTTAGAACGTGCATCGGATCTGGCTCATACTTCCTCAACATCGACACGTGGAAGACGTCATGCACTTGTGCCAACCTCGGCGGTAGTGCAAGACGGTACGCTAGAGTCCCTATTTTTTCCAAAATCTCAAAGGGGCCTACGTACCTCGGACTTAGCTTCCCCTTTCTGCCAAAGCGAGAAATACCTCTCATCGGTGACACTCTCAGGAAGACGTGATCACCAACCAGGAACTCCAATGGCCTTCTACGCTTATCGCATAACTTTTCGACGCCGGCTACGAGCGGTCTTTAATCATTTCGATAAGCGCCACCGCCTCCACCGACCGGTGAACCAACTCGGGCCGTGATCTTTCTTTCTCCGACTTCGTCCTAACACACCGGCGTTACGCACGCTCCGCCATACAATGCTTCAAAAGGAGCCATCGAATACTCGCTGGTAAGCTGTTGTTGTAGGCAAACTCGACCGAGATGAAGTTGTTCTTCTCGGCTTCCTTTGAAGTCCAAAACACAAGCCCGCAACATGTCTTCGAGGGTTTGGATAGTCTCTCAAACCGGCCATCTGTCTGAGGATGATAGGCCGTACTGTACTGCAACTTGGTACCTAAGGCGCTCTGTAAGCTCTTCCAAAAGGCGGCGGTGAACCTCGGGTCTCTGTCTGAAGTAATCGTAACCGGCACTCCATGCATACGGACTATCTGACGCACATACAGATCTGCATGTCTATCCAAACTCAAGTCCTTTTGTACTGCAATGAAGTGTGCTGATTTTGTCAGTCTGTCGACCACTACCCAAATCAAATCATTCCCTCTCTGACTCCTCGGTAAACCCGTCACAAAGTCCATCGTGATGTGCTCCCATTTCCACTCGGGTATCCCGAGGGTTGCGAAAGTTCTCCCGGCTTACAATGCGAGCCTTGACCCGCGACATGTCAAACACTTGGCCACATGCTTGGCGATATCCGCCTTCATACCCGACCACCAATAGTGTTGGCGCAGATTCCCGATACATCTTGGTGCTACCGGGATGAATGCTGTAATTGCTACAATGCGCTTCGATAAGATCTCCTCTCTCGAGCTCCACATCGTCGGTACCACCAATCGTCCTCGGAACCTCAATGTTCCATCTTCGAAGTCGAAAGTCGGCTTTCTTTTTCTCTCGCATCCTCTTGTAGGATTTTCGAACACTGGATCGTCTGTGAAGAGTCCCGATTCGACTCGCACTTAGGCTCAATTCGAGGGTGGCCATAAGATTTGAAAGGTGGCCTACCTCAAATTTGAAGTCCGAATCTCATGCTCTCTCAAGTAGACTCCACTCCTTGAGTACCAACTGTGCAACTGAAGACTTCCTACTCAGTGCATCGGCGACCTTGTTCGCCTTTCCAGGGTGATACAAAATCTCACGGTCATAGTCTTTCGGGAGTTCCATCCATCGGCGCTGTCTCATATTCAACTCCTTCGAGAGAACAGGTATTTGAGGCTTTGATGGTCGGTGAAGATCGGAATCTTTCCCCACACGAGATAATGCCTCCAAATTTTCAAGGCAAAGATGATCGCTGCAAGTTCCAAGTCATGCGTCGGATAATTCAGCTCATGAGTTCTCAAGCGGCGGGACGCATATGCAACAACCCCGCCATCTCGCATCAACACGCAACCCGGTCCTCTAAACGACGCATCACCGAAGATTTCAAATCCTCCCGGACCGAGATGGAATAGTTAGCACAGTGCGGTAGTTAGCTTTTGCTTAAGCTCGTGGAAACTACTCTCACACTTATCGACCACACAAACTTTTCTTCCTTCTTCGAAGTCTTGTCAACGGCGATGCTAACCTTGAAAACCCCTCTACAAACCGTCTGTAGTACCCTGCTAAACCCAGAAAACTCCTGATTTCTGTCACTGTAGTCGGTCTCGGCCAGTTAGTTACCGCTTCAATCTTGGCTGGGTCCACTGAGATTCCTTCCCCGGATATGACGTGGCCTAGGAAAGCCACACGAGTCAGCCAAAACTCGCACTTACTAAACTTGGCATACAGCTCATGATCTCTTAAGGTCTGAAGTACTACCCTCAAGTGTCTTTCATGATCCTCAGTACTCTTCGAGTATACTAGGATGTCGTCGATGAAAACAATTACAAACTGATCCAAGTACTCCCTGAATACACGGTTCATCAGATCCATGAAAGCAGTTGGGGCGTTCGTCAACCTAAACGGCATCACAGTGAACTCATAGTGGCCGTATCGAGTGCGAAACGCCGACTTCGGTATGTCTTCCTTCCGATCCTTAAGCGATGATATCCTGTCCTCAAGTCGATCTTAGAAAATATCGACGCTCCCCGAAGCCGATCAAACAAATCATCGATCCTCGGCAACGGATACTTGTTCTTGATTGTCACCGATTGAGTTGTCGATAATCGATGCACAAACGCAATGAACCATCCTTCTTCTTCACGAACGAATCAGGGCTCCCCACGGTGATGCACTAGGACGAATAAATCCCTTATCCAACAACTCCCGCATCCGTACCTTCGTTCTTTAAGTTCGACAAGGCCATCCGGTAAGGAGCTTTAGAGATTGGCTCGGTCCCGGGGGCTAACTCAATCACAAACTCTATCTCTCTTTCTGGCGGCAAACCTGGTAACTCTTTCGGGAATACGTCTGGAAACTCTTGCACCACAACGATGTCTTCTATCTTCAATTCCTCCACTATCGTATCCACGACTGTCGCCAGGTAACCTTGGCAACCCCCGTCTAGCAAACGAGTTGCCTCGAGCGTTGAGATTAAGGAAATCGAGGGTCCTCCTCGACTCCCAATAAATTCGAAGCTCTCACCCCCTAACGGGTTAAACCGAATCGCCTTGCGATAACGGTCCAACTTAGCTCGTTGCTTGGTGAGCCAGTCCATACCAATTATCACATCAAAATCAAACATGGCCGGGACTATCAAGTCTATCCTCCCCTCTCGCTCACCAATCACTAACTTGCAACCAAGACACCCCACCTGAAGCTAACACTTTATCTTTCAACGGCGTAGATATACTGATCACTGACTCCAACAACTCAGGAATTAATTCTACCAACTTAACATATCTTTCAGCTATAAACGAATGGGTAGCTCCAGGATCAAATAAAGCATAAGCAGGTTGGTCGTTCGGTAAGACCATACCGTGATCACATCGCGCATCCTCCGCCCGTCCTCCGGGTGATAGCATACGCCGAGCCGGAGGTCGGGTCATCCCACCCCGCGGCATCATCTCGCGGCGCGATTCCTCCGTTCGACCCAACGGTGGTGGTGGCGGCAAGCGATGCTTTGTCCCATCTCGTTTCCCGGGACAAAACCTCGCGATGTGACCCCGCGGCCACACTCATAACCGACACCCATCCTAGGGGGGCACGAGCCTGTACCATGTCTCCTTCCATAGAGACGACACCCACCATTCGATCTCGGCGCTGGCTTTCCTATCCCACCCTGCCTGTTGGGTGGAACAGGATACCTCCCTCCAGACATCGGTCTCTTCCCAAACCGATTACCTTCCCTGATCGAGCTAAACCGCGACCCAGATGTGGCGGCTCTCTCATTCTGGTTCTTCTCAATCAGTTGGGCCCGCCTGTAGATGGCATTGTACTCTTTCAGATCTAGTGGCACCACCAAGCTCTTCACCTCCTATCGGAGTCCATCTCTGAACCTCTGAGCTCGGGCTAATGGTCTCTGAACTAAATCAGGGGCATACTGCGACAGTTCAACGAACTTCGCTTCATACTGATCGACCGTCATCGTACCTTGGCGAAGGCGCTGAAACTCGCCATCTTCACCTCTCTAGCATACTCGAGAGAAGTACTTCTCATTGAAGACTTCGAGAAAGGCATTCCACTCGGAACTACGCCTCTAGGGAAAGCTATCCCCTTTGTAGTCTTCCACCAAGTACCCGTAATCCCTTTCAAGCGATAGGCGCGTAACAACCTTCTCTCGCCTCGGTGCACATCAACAAATCAAAGGCGTTCTCCAACTCCCCGAACCCTGATCTTTGCGGCTTCGGGCTCTCCGCTCCCGTGAACGTCGGCGGGTTCAACTTCAGAACCGCTCCACGTTTATGCATAGGCCTCCCAATAGCCACGTTCCCAGGTGGGATTTCACCGAATGCTTCCTCAGGTTCATCAACTGGTGCGGCGGCAGGGGCGGCGGCAACTGCAGCAGCAGCTGCATTAGCGGCAATGGCGGCATTGGTAGCGGCGGCCGTAGCGGCGGCTGAAGCGGCGGCCCCGCGATCCATCCTGTCACCCATCAGCTCAAGCATCCTCATTATCCCAGCAAACCTCGGATCCTCGGGGGCTTCTACCCTAGCATCGATTGGGGGCGATGTTGCACCACTCGCGCTGGCCTCAGCCGGCTCTCTCTCAAGGGAACCACGGGTACCGATTCTCAACGGCGGCCCACCCCGGAACACGGGGCCTGCTGCTCTCTTCCTAGCAGCTCTCGACACTCGGTCACTCATGCTACAAGCTCAATATAGATACCGTTTGCAAATCCCAATACCACATTAGAACCCGAGTGACCTCATCAACGAGTTAACAAGCGGCTAACAAACACATGCATCAAAGATATTAAAAGCCTTTCCTACCAACTATCCCATGACTCATCGCACCTTATCACTCCATACACGAGACCATGCTCGATACCACTTAAACGGGGTTGTCACGCCCGAACCCCGAGACACGTGAACAACCCGCCATGGTCATACGGGTGCGACATCCCCAGTGGTGTCGCCGACCCAATTGATTTATTATGCGCATACGGAATGTGCTATAAAACCCCGACAAAAACTCACGAGATAGGAAGGCAAGAAATCAACACATTCATGAACGAGCGTACTAACATAGATAAATATCAATCCATAGATTACATATATTCCAACAAGGTCAGCTTACAAAAAGGGGTCAGTTCACCAAAAAGAAGAAACGATCTTAAGACTACTAGTCGGACTCGCTCTTCGATCCCACTTCAGAATGAACAGCCTCCGAAGACGAGGGGTCCTCCAGCCTACCATCGGGAGGGTCATCTACTCCTTCACCTAGGATGGCTTCCATGACGGCGAGATGGAATATCAAAACTACTAAGTGGATCAATCCCCGAAACCATTGGGCCCAAAACGAAACCAAGCCCTATATCTATGAGGTACCCTAATGGCCAAGCCCTCCTGGACCCAAACCGTGGTCCTAACTAGCTCATAGATCCAATGGCCCTCAGGATCGGGACAACTGAACTTCTGCTTCGTACTATGCACGGGAAGACCATAACGCTCCGGGAGTTCTGCCATCTACGGACCTGAAATTTTGGCCCACAACGGGGTGAGACATCGTCTCAGCAAGTTCAACCCCCTAAACCCCTATTAGAAAGAAAATACACCCTAGGGTGGCCTAGCCACCTCACACAAAAGACTTACCTCGTCTTAATTCCTCCCTGCAGGTTAGCACAATTTATATCGCAAAATCTCAGGCGATCATGAGAATTTAAAACAATTGGAATACCAACACTTTAATATAAATCACGATCGCACTCGGCACACATTCCAATCATTAATCGCCGCCACACCAGGGCATAGCCTACTCGAATTTCAGCTATCTACTGACATGAGCTGCCAGGCATCGCCTCCCCCCCGTGAAGCGCGGCATCGTCTATACGTCGACGGCATTCCCGAAGGAGCATGGGTCCGTCGACCTAGCCTCTATTGCGACCCGAACCTCGTCACTAAGTTTAGAATCGAGTCCGGTCGGCTTAGCCTCCACTGTAACCCGAGTCTCAACCAGCACACGACAATCAGAACTGACCTCCGGACACTCCACATTTCAATCATATACTCAAATCACAATATTAAATATTAACATCCAATATTTACATCAAAACCCGACTCTGGGGTATTTATGAGTAAAATCCCTATTTATGATATTAAATAGTCTTTTTGCCACATCCATTCATCAAATTCAAATTCTAAATGCACAGCAGCAATCAACACAAAATTCTAAGTAATTGAGATCAAAAATAATTTTTTTTTTAACTTTTTTTTAATTTTTTTTTTTTTTTTTTTTCGGAATATAATATATTATAAAAATCTCCAGAATTTCGAAGCATTTAATTTACTCAAAAATAAATCCTTTTATGTCCCAGCAAGGATTAAACTAATATAACCACTCCATTAACTTTAATTAAACACATCCTAATCTAATCACACCCCTTAATCTAATCCACAATTAAAATAAACTAATCTAACCACCTAAACTCACTTAACTTAGGCTAAGCACACTTAGGGCATCATTAACCCTCTAATCAAAGTTTAGTGAGTTAAACTCACCGGAATCGCTTTCCGACGAGTCCCCGGCGAAGAGGATGGCGAGCCCGACGACAAACCTTCTCGGGCGACACCAACGAGGCCGGAAAGACACCCAAAGCGGGCCTTGAAGTCCTAGATCTAGGCTGGAAAAATCCGGCTGTCCAAGGCCGAACGGCGGCCGCGCGGCTCGGCACGGATCCGCGGAGGCGGGCGGCGGCGGCTCGAGCGGTGAACGGCGGCGGCTCCGCGGGCTTCCGGCGACCCGGGCGGCGTCGGCGGGCTGCGCGGCTCGGTCGACGGGGCGGGACGGCGACGGCAGCGGGCGCGGACGGAGCCCGGCGCGGACGGCGCTCGGCGGGCGGCGGCCGCGCGGCGAAGGTTGCGAAAGCGGCGGGCGGGCGGCGCGGCATGCGCGGCGGCGACGGGCGGCGACAGCGGCAGCCGCGAACGGGCGGAGGGGCGGGCGCGAAACGGGCGGAGGGGCTCGCGGCGTCGCACTCCTCTCTCTCTCCTCTCCCTCCTCCTTTCTCTCTCTTCTCAAGGTTGAAGATGATGTTGATGGGTGTGCACAATTCCAAGAAGCCATCTCCACCCTCCACTTGTCCATTTCTTCTTCACTCTTGGCCAACTACCATGACATAGGGTGATGTCATCATCCACTCAAATTCAAACTTCCACAACTATCTTGATAGGTCTAATTTCACTTTTTCCGCCGGGGCCTAAAATCTTGTACAATAATTCTTTCAATTCCAATCAATTCTCTTCAAATTGAGTCCAATTAAAAGCCATAAAATTAATCCATGTTCCTCATAAGATATGTGACACCCCAAGACTTCCAATTGCTGAATTCACTTTCAATTTCACGGTTAATTTCACTCCGACACGATATTACGCGTCCTAATCTACCGGGTAGCTTTTTAGAAATTTTCGTGCGTTTGACTGTGGTTGATCAAATCAAGCCACAATGTACATCTTTGACACATTAGCGACTCTCGGTTGTCGTGGAAATCTCAAGGTTTCAGTTACGGACTCAGGGGACCCAATCGACAGAAAAGCCGACCCAGTGCCGACCGACAAGAACAGTGCAATCTGGTGGAATCACCCACACTTGATCACCTGCTTTTATCGAGTCAGCCTATCTCCGGTTTCTAATTGATTTTTAACTGCGCCATAATGACCCTTGCAGATTAGCTCGGTCGAAAGATCGTTTCTGGTCAAATTCTCGAGTCTAATGCATTATAATCTCTTACCGGCTTCACCCGATAAATTAGTTTTCACATGAGTGGCCAACTCAAGGAAAAAGAACAATATGTGGAAGGATGAAATGCCCATCTAAATTTTACTGAATATAGAATTGGAAAAATCGGGATGTCACAATATTTTCAAGGTTTAGTAAATGTCATTTGAAGTTTCTAGAGTCCTTATTTAATTGTCAATGTTATTTAGTTTATCTTCCCTATGAGTCCTTTTGTCTTCCCAAAGAGTTTTAGTAATTACTCATGCTCGGAGGGCTGTTCCAAGTTCATCTATATAAGCATGCTATGACGAATAAGAAGGTAGATTTATTTTGAGTAATAATTCATTTAGCATTTAGTTTGAAAACAAGAAGAATTTTTGTTGTGCTCTTATCTCTTAGGTGGATTCCTACAAGTGGCGAGCGACCTATCCAATATAGTTCTCACTTGTGTTATCTCCTACCTTTCCACACTTTCTCCGGCATCAATTCGACATATTCAACACTTGATCCTTGCTGTCTATAATGCAAATCGATTGCTCCTCATAGGTATGGTTCTCCTTCAAAGTTAAAGTTGTGTAATTTGAGACATGTTCCAAATCTTAGGAATATAATTACGTGACTAGGATACATGAAATATGTTATGGGCACGGGTTAAGGTTTGCGGAAAAGTGAGTTGCCCTTTCTCCAAGATTGAAATACAAATAATCTCCCAAATCAACTTCTTATTTGCATCTTCTTAGTGTTGTAGCTAGCAATATCACCTAAAGGAGAGTGAATAGGTGATTTCAAAAACACTTGACAATTTAATGTGGAAGTAAAACTATCTAGATAAGTTTTATCAAAGTCAAGTGGAGTCATAGTCCAAATATAAACAGTGATATGACGATATTCACTAGTGTGCAAAACTACATTGGAAAATGAACAAGAGTTAAGAGAGAGAAGAAATTGCACATAGAATTTATAATATTTTTTACCTCGAACAAACTTATGTCCACTCTCCCACGCTGATAGCGTACTAACTAGATTTCACTAATCAATCAATAAGAGGTTACAAAGGTGATGAAGATATTCAAGTTCTTCTCTCACCTTTGTTTTAGGTTTCACAATATCTCTCGATCTCTCTTTCAATGCCTCTCAAGGGTTACAGTTTGTAGCTCACAAAAGACAAGTATGTAAAATTGAAGCTCTCTTGAACTTTGAAATTTTCAATTTTGGATCTCATATTACTCTTCGGCACCTTGGTCTCCTTTTGTACCCCTCTACTTCCAATCTATCTATTGTATAGTCTTCAAATGATCATTCTCCAAACAACCCGTTGGATACAAATGCACAAAGAAGATTGAGTAGCCATTAAAGATAACAACTAAATCTCCGTTGATTTGGTCGCCCATACAAGCAAATCTTGGTTTCCATAAGTAGAGTTCTTCAGTTAAAGAAGGTCGCTTGTCTTTTGCAATGATTGCCAATCAATTAAGACGTCTCATGTGGAATTTTGTTGCAAAAAAATCTTTAAGATTAAAGGTCAATCAATCCTTTCTATATAGGAAATCCAAGCCAAATCACTAACTGTGATGATATGATCAATGTAATTTGTATATGAATATAACTATAGGTAGATCTCCAAATATGATGATTTTCAACTTTATTGTAGAGTCTAAACATATGACAATATCCACATATAAACTTTACTTATATCCATATTGTGATATGATGATATCCATGCAATATATTGATGCTATTCAACTTTAGCAAAATATGAAGAAATCAATTACTTTGATGATATCCACGTGTAAGCTTTGTTGATATCCACACTGTTACATTCATGATATCCACACCATAATATGATGATATCCATGAGGCAGCTGTCTTAAGCTTTAGCGGTAATGTACAACCAATAGTGGATAGAGTCTGAATAAATTCAAGATTGATATAAACTTCTCTTCAAAAATAGTTCTTGAAGAAAAACATTTCTTTGCATTTGTCAGATTCAAGATAAACTATGAATTAATTTTGTCAGCTTCAAAATCTATTATGAAGTTTTCTCAGCACTTGGGTCAGCATAATTTTTTTTTTTTTTTTGGGTGCTATTTTAAGACACTCTCGAACTGATTTGACTTTCTCTGAATAAACTCGCGACCGAACGATCTCTTTTCACCCACATATCAAAGATCTGTATTACTCAACATCCAAAGCTTTGAAAAAAAGCCTATTTTGGAATGATAACTACTCTTATAGGAAAACTCGGTCAACTGTAAGTGCTCATTCCAAGAGCTGCCTAAATCAATAATAAAACATCTCAACCTATCTGAGGTCCGATGATATGGTTCAATCACAGAACTCGTCTATGAATCAGAATGGCTGAAGTTTTCGATGATAGATCCAAAATACAATCGGATGTGTGGGACGTCATTCGAGCTTGGTCATGTATATTGTCTGAATATGTTGATGGGGTCTTGATCAGAAGCTGACTCATGTCAAGACAAGGCGAGCAGACCCAAGTCAAGTGACACTAGCGTCAAGTTTAAGCTCCGGTCAATTTGCAACTTAAACTTGGATTGAGAATAGCAGTATCAGTTCGAAACTTGAAGGGTCCTTCAATTTAAAGTATGGCATTGACCCAGAGCCTCTAAAGAGGCAAAAGCATTCGTAGCTCGAGCGTCGTGAATTTCCAAAGAGTAAAAGTTATTGTCTGATGAAAAGGACAGGTTTATTATCTAGACAGAAGTTTGAATTTCCATCCCCCATTTTACATTTTAGGGGGTAGAACATTATGATCCATTCAACAGTAGATGGGTGTCTTGATCAAAAGCTGACTCATGACCCATCAGCATCAAGTTCAACCACCAGAAATTTCATTAGTCAGAAAAAGGCACAATTCCTAGGCACTGTCAAGTCGAGGCAAGTCGACCCAAGTCAAGCGACCTAAGTCAAGCGACCCTAGCGTCAAGTTTAAGCTCCGGTCCATTTGCAATTTGAACTTGGAATGGGAATAGCAGTATCAGTTCGAAACTTGAGCGGTCCTCCAATTTAGTGCATGACATTGACCTACAGCCACTAACGAGGCAAGAGTACTCGCAGTTCCAGGGTCATAATCTTCCGGAAAGCAAAGGTTATTGTCTGATGTCAGGACAGGTTTATCATCTAGACAGAAGTTTGAATTTCCATCCCCCATTTTAGGGGGTAGAACATTGTGATCCACTCAGCTTAAGAGTCTACGATGAGATTTCAGCTCTACCTTTGAACTGGTCTCCTTGCATCCCCATTCACATCACTATCTTTCCTCCTGCTGCTATTGTTGGGTCGATGAGCAGAAATCCGACGATACCTTCATGCACAACGGCGACTATTAATTATACGATGCTAAACGGACATTATGACGCCCTAGCATGCATTTCGATTCAACAGCGTCGGGACTTATTTTCAAAGCGCGAAAATTTCACAACCGTGAGAATTTCCACAGGGTGCTGGTGCTGTCGAGACCGAGAGCTCTCGTCTCTCTCTCTCTCTCTCTCTCTCTCTCTCTCTCTCTCCCTCCCCCAGGCTAAAATGAAGGATATTTATACGCTAGAAGGGCTGCCTTTAATTGCAATACATAAATGCAAGAACTGAAATTGAACATTCCAAAAAGTATAAAAACCAAATGTGTAATTTTTTATAAACTTGCAAACTGGGCACCACGTGTCGATTTGTTGGTACTGACTCAGCATATTATATCCACATTTGGATGAAAAATTGAATTTTAGATACTTCTGTATAAATCTATACTTAAATGTGAATGTTATTAGCGCAGATAATGGATGTTGTCACCTCAAATTTTTGCCACCCATTTGCCAAAAATAATTGAGTTTGACCTAGAGTTGACCGGGAGTTCAAAGGTTGACCATCGAGCTACAAAGGTCAAAAATCATTTTTAAATGTCAAAAATGAGTTCTGCTCGTCAAAATAATTCTTTTGAGACTCATTTGCCACCCAAATCCAACAACCAATTATTGAGCTCTCAGGATCGGCCGCGTTTTTCAGTGTCGAGAAACTTGCATTTTCCCGATTTTGATTGCATTTCTTGAAATTAGGGATCGCAAGCATTTCAACGCAACAAAGATCAAGTGGAACCGATGTTGGATAAAGGAGTAATCACCAGTCAAATTTCGAAGTAATTTTTCGATACATAAAAGAAAGGTTCCAGAGACCAAACCATACCTAGAGGTCTAATCAAACAAGTTAATTCGCTCGAAAGTTGGACTAATAAGTATATGGATCATAATTAAGTTCGTTACCAGAGTAAAGAAATTTTTGCATCAGAGAAAGGATGACATGTGTATTTAGAGATAATTATGAAAACAAATTCATCCACATATCAGTTATCCAATAGTAGAAGTGTATTTTATTTCTTCCACCCGCAATGAATCTAGTAAAAATACTAATTACATAAGGGACAAATAGCAAATACAAAAGTGAGACAATAGGAGGTTTTGGCTTAGATATGCATATATAAATGTTTGATATAAACGGTAGTGGGACAGAACGGAGTTTTGTGAGGATGCGGCTCAACCACACATCCTCATTTTATGTTGGAATGACGACTTGTTTTATGGTGCTTTCACTTTATAACTGCTTAACGATGCATCTCTTTCATGTACACAGATTAACAGCCGAAGCTGTTTAGTTCGCCCAATGTGATCTCAGAAAATGGCTTTGCTAGAGGCACTCGAACTGGTAGAAGTAGCGAGACTCCTTTCATGCTTGGCCGGCGCCGGGGATCCACTTGCAAACATGCAAACGCCAGTTTTGCAAGTGACACCACGTCCTCTGCATCTCTTCCCACAGGAAACGAGAGGCGTCGATCCAACACATCCTGGAGTAAAAAGTCCGAACCAATCTTTGCCAGCGATGAAGATGATGGATCCGAAATGGAGATGAGATCTCCTGGGTGTTTTCCCATGATCACTTCCATCGCTACCACTCCAAAGCCAAAAACATCGCATTTTTCTGTGACTGCTGGTGAGTATGCTAGCTCTAGAATTCATGAGTGGCATATCTCAGTTCAATATTTGAAGAAGTTGATTTCCAAAAGGCTGGCTTTTACTAGCTTGGAACATATAAAAGAGTGCTAGACCAGAAGGAAATATGCGGTGACAGATCATCAAGCTATTATTAGTTGTTAGTAAAACGATTTCATGGTTAATGTAGCATGATCTAAAATTCATGTTGAATACAAAATATATCCACGGCTTTTTTAAACACTAGCATGTTCATGTTGAATTTGTCGTTATGATAGAGCAAAGGCTGCAACAATTTCTAACCATGGAAAAGAGAAATGCTCATATTTTAGTCTAGAACACTGAAGAAATGACAGATAACAAGCAAAGGAGACCCACTGGCTGCTTCGAAATGCAGAGATTATAATATTAGCAGTAAAAGCTATGTCTAAGTACGTTGACTACCGTTACTTGAATGTCAATTAGAGGTTAAGATAAGACCAAGAATCTGTACCTGGAGCAATGTACCCAAGAGTACCAGCCAAAGAAGTCCGATTTGATGAATCTGGTTTGAGAAGCCTAGCAATGCCAAAGTCAGAAACGTGAGCCTCGTAATCAGCATCCAACAGAACGTTGTTGCTTGTCATGTCTCGGTGAATCCATGAGGGGAAGCAATTATGGTGCATATAGGACAAGGCATTCGCCACTCCTTTAATAACGTTTACCCTCCTGCACCAGTAGAGCTCCATCGCTGCCTCGTCGTCATTCAAGATTCTTCTTAAGCTTCCTCTTTCGAGGAACTCATAAACCAAAAATGAATGCTTTGAATGTAGGCAGTATCCATATAGCTTCACAATGTTGCGGTGGCATATATTTGCTAGGCAATTTACCTCTCTCTGCAAAGATGTAACCCCAACCACCTCACCGTCTTCTATTGGATTAAGCTTCTTCACTGCGAAAACTCGATCAGGGGACAGCTCAGCTTTGTAAACAGTTCCAAATCCTCCCTCTCCAATTCGGTATTTCGGTTCGAACCCTTCAGTGGCGTCGATGATAAGTCGATAAACCAATTGGCCATCGTAGCTCCACACCACAAAGGGATCTCCAGTATGCACCTCTTTCAAATTACATTTTCCATTCTTGCATCTCTTGCCAGCCAAAAGAACGATCCCCGTGATCACAAAAATGAGGAACAAGGTGCTTGTAAGCGACAGAGCTATTACAACCACAAACTTGTTCCCCCTCTCTTTGTTGATTTTCTTGCTCGAGGAAGAAGTGCACGCTCTTAGACCGGCCACAACACCACATACGTCTTTGTTATTCTGTATTGCTGTGTATGGAGCCGTGCGAAAGGCCATAATGTCTGGGAGTGGCCCCTCCAAATCATTATATGATATGTTAACAGACACGAGACCTAACATATCATAGAAACTATTCGGAATGGAACCAAACAAGCCATTACGGGAGAGATTTAAGTCAGCTAATGCAGTCAGCTTTCCAAGATCCTGGGGTAGTTTTCCCTCCAAGATGTTACTGGATAAATCAAGGATCTGCAGAAATTGAATACTTCCAACCTCTGGAGGAATACTTCCTCGAATCATGTTTCTGCTCAAGTTCAAGTACCATAATTTTCTACATTGTCCTAATTGTGCAGGAATTGGACCACTCAGACTGTTGCTTGCCAAGTTGAGCTTTGCTAGACTTAAGAAAAGCCCAATCTCATGGGGAATGTCACCTGAAATATTGTTACCATGCAGAGAAAGATCTATCAATGAAACTAGTCTTCCCAATTCATGAGGAATCTCTCCAGTGATGTAGTTCAAAGATAAGTCCAACACTCCCAATTGAGTCATATTCCCAATCGTGGGGGGAATGTCACCAAAAATATTGTTGTCAGAGATACGGAAGCTCTCCAAACTACTACATAGTCCCCAGTTCCAAGAGAGCTTGCCAGAGAGTTGGTTAAGGCTCAAGTCCATGCGTTCTAACTTTGGGTATACACCAAAATCTTCCGTCATATTTCCACTAAGTCGATTTCCTTGAAGCCAAAGCCTAGCTAAGCTGCTGCAGTTCCTCAAGCTCTTTGGGATGGGACCATTCAAGTGATTGTCAAATGCTGTAAAGACTTCCAGTGACCCACCGAGGCATACATTTTCTGGAAGCTGCCCTGTTAGCTCGTTTTGAGCCAGAGTAAACTGAACTAAACGAGTGAGATTATTCAATTCACGAGGAACGAAACCAGACAGGTTGTTGAAATGCAGAAGCAATACGGTTAGATTAACCAAGTTCCCAACTGATGTAGGGATCGAACCATTGAGACTATTGATGGACAAAGCCAGTAGGGTTAAAGCTCTCAAGTCACCCACTTCCTGGGGAATAGGTCCCGAAAGATCATTAGAGGAAAGAGAGAGTTCAAGTAGGTTGCTCAAGTTCCCAATAGATGCAGGGATGAAACCATTGAGATTGTTCCTATGCAGAGCGAGGCTAATAAGGGATCTCAATTTCCCAATTTCCCGTGGAATCCAACCAGAAAGATAATTTTCCATGAGTTTAAGTACGGTTAGCTGGGTCATGTTTACTATGCAAGTGGGAATTGAACCAGTTAACTTGTTCGCCCGAAGATGAAGTACAGACAAAGAATTGATGGCGCAAATTTCATGAGGAATCGATCCCTGAAGGCCGTTGTAGCTCAAGCCCAGAATCGTTAGATTCCCCAGTAAGCCAATAGAAGTAGGAAGAGCACCTGTGAGATTGTTGACCGAGAAACTAAGCTCCAAAAGGGAGTTCAAGGTAAATATATCCTCCGGGATAGGCCCCCTCAGCCAATTCTGACGAAGGTACAAAAGCCTTAGACTGGTCAATCTACCAAGAGCAGAAGGAATGCTCCGGGAGAGAGAGTTGACCGAGAGATTAAGGGTTGACAGTTTAGAGAGGTTTCCGATGGATGATGGAATGGGGCCACGAAATGAGTTGTTTGACAGATCCAGGCTAATTAGATGAGGAAGAGCGGTGAAATTTAGAGCACCAAGCATACCTGTCAAGCCCATGTTCGAAAGATTTAGAGCAGTGACCACTTCTGGTCGGTCACAGGTGACTCCTGTCCAATTACTAGAGCAAGCATTCTCCCCCCGCCATGAGGACATGAGAGATTGACTTTGACTGTCAAGAGTGGATTTCCATTTCAGCAGAGTTTCTGCCGCCTCCTCTGCGTTCCCATCTTCGGCTTCAGGAAGGAAACCAGGAGTGGCAGTTGAAGCAAAGCCAGGGAACAAGGTGAGCATTATTCCAATGATCACGACAACAGACTTGACGTTGAAGAGCTTTAGGAAGACAGCTTTGTGACATTGTGGCTCTTCTTTAGGCGAAGAGAGAACCATGACTCAGCGTTGTTCGGAATCGCAGCACCTATCCCCCTGCTTGAACCAGAACTCTGTATGTGTTGCGGTTTTCCATTGTATTAACGAGCCCATGAATTAGCAAGAGACCAATCTAACATGGGAAAACACTAGTGGCCTTTGGAAATCATCTCTCGTTATCTCTCTGTGGGAACATACTAGTCGATGCTTATGACTTATCATCATCTTAGACAGGAATAATGCACACAAGGGATGACATTCAACCCAAAGACCTCGAGATGGAAAATACCGTACTCTTTGAAAATTTGACTCAGAACAAAAGTCGTTCCTCAACTTGTCTACCCATGACTCGGTCAGCCACGAAAACAAAGAGCAGGACATTTGCCGCTTTGCCTGCTCTTCGATCCCTTAGGAATCTTTTCCAGTAGCAGATAATTCGACACCTTAAGCACTTGATCCACCATGTCCGCGATGCGAATGGGTTGCCCCTCATAGGTAAGGTTCCCCTTCAACGTTAAAGGTGTGTAATCCAATACATTTTCCAAATTTTTTAGGAATATATTTTGGCAACAAGGATACATGAAATATGTTATGGACACGCGATAAGATTTGTGGAAAAGGCGAGTTCATGAGTAACATCTCCGATCCTCTCCAAGATTCGAAGGGCCGTGCATTGGACCCAACTTGAAGCGTGGATTGAATTTCATGACAATCCTCATAGGAGAACTTTCCCCATCAAATTCTACTGTGGGCCTGCCAACATCAGCATAATTTTTTTGGCAACTTTGTGCTATTTTGACACACTTGCCAATTGGTTTGACTTACTCTTCCGAGTGTTGAATAAATTCACTACTAAACAATCTCTTCTCACCCATACCATCCCAACCAATAGAGGATTTGTAATTTTTATAATACAAAGCTTTGAAAAGAGCAATTTTTTTTTCTGACTGCTAGTTATTTAAATAAATAAAAAAAGAACTCCACCAAATGTAATTTTTCACCCCAAAAGCCTCCATAATCAACAATAAACATCTCGAAATATCCTCCTAGGTCCAATAATATGGTTCAATCACAAAACTCCATTCTACTTGTTTTCTGATTATATACAAGTTGAAGACATGTATTTGCACGGACTTAAAGATTGATTTTTTGAAAGTTTTTAATTTTATAAAAGTTTTATCTAATACACAAGTAATACATGTTTATCGAACAAACAATAGAAGTAAGTAATATTTTAATTAAAAAAATACCAATGACAGTATTCAGATTTAATTTATTTTCAATCTATTTCCGTTGTATCTAGCGAATCGTTGATTATTAATGTGACATTACTGTCTACCTTGATGCCATCAGATTTTATGTAGGGATTTAATTTATGTGAAGGAGTGCTGTGGAACAAGTAAAATTTGGATCAAGGGGGCGTCTTTGTTTATATCTTTTCAAAAGAAAAAAGCAACTTGCTTTCCCACCGCGATATACCATACCATCCGAATTTAAAGAAATTATGGAAAGTTTATATCGTGCCAATTTTTATTAATTATGATTTTTTTTTTTTTTGGTGTTTTCAAATTAAGTTAGAAGTAAAAAAGTGCCAGCTGCAAAATTGAGATAAAGCAACAAGAAAGATAAATTCTAAAGATGTTATTACTCAAATGATCAAAAGATGAATTTTTATGCACCCAACGTAAATGTCAACTATATAATATATTAAAAGAAAACATCTAACCATTAGGATTTGCCACAGTAACTACCATTCTCATATCAAAAGAGGAAGATGGAAGGTTCAAATCTCCACATTCTCATGAGAGGTTGGGGTGATGGCAATTTAACTTCAGGTGTAGATTTCGACTTCCAAGCCCTGCAATGAAGCAAGACAAAAGTCTAAGAGCTATAGTAGAAGTAGAGTATAATCGATCAAAAAAAAAAAAAAAAAAAAAAAAAAAACTTCCAAGTTTAAGTACACAATTATATCAAATTATGTCATAATATGAGTTGTTTAAATTAATGTGAAAATATCATTAGTAAATAGTGGGATAATAAGACTATCTTTTTTTTCATTTTTTTAGTAATTAATGCAATTGTTAGCAAATTATAATTAACTAGTTTTCATGCACGTGATATGCGCGCACAAGTAGTTTTCATTTCTAATATAACATAATGAGTTAGTAATAAGATTCATAATGTTAGGGTCACCTTTTTCCACTCCCTCTCAAGCTAATACACACCTTATTAACGTGTTTTGACTATATTGTCTCCCCGGGTCCCACTTTTGAGCGATGATTACATTTAAATATGGAATCATTCTGGTCCCACTTCTTATGTGGTTCTTTCTTTTCTCTTCTTTTCTCTCTATTCTCTCTTTTGCTTGCTCCATGAACAATTTCTAAGTGTCCCGAAAATTTCGTTGTTGGACAAAGCAACTGGCGGTGAAGCTCCTCCTCAATATGGCAAGGATGGAAGAGGCAGAGTGAAGTGGCTAAGTTAGAGCCAAGCTCAGTCTACTTGGTGGGGATAATTACAACTTTATCAAGGAGCGCAACGAGAAGTAAGAATGTCCAATGACAATTGACAATTCCTAAGCAAGAAGCTATAAGTATTCAACTTCATCTTGTTCTTCTGATCATACACCTTATTCTAACCATGCATCACAATGTTAAAGTCCTTACACCTCCCCCATGGAACCTCAAATGCCATAGAAGTGAACACAGTAATACTGTCCATTCACCACAGAACTCAATCTCTGGATGTGACCTCAATAGTTTCCTAACCGAAGGCAATCTAGCCCAAAACCTAGCAATCTTCCCATCGAAGAGTGCCCTGTTGTGAAATATCCCAATATCGTGCAACCTAAAATAGTGCATCCTATTCTTAATTGATTTTAATAAGTAATAATCATCCACAGGGTTCTCGCACTGCTTCAGGGATGAACCTGTGATGAGCAAAACACTAACCTTGTGGGGCCCCATGTTATTGGAATCATGTGGGTGTTCCCCAACCAATCAGCTCTTTGCTCATTCCAATTAGATAGCCACGGGCCTGAGACTGTACAGCTTTGCTTGGATCCAATTTCTCATCTTGCCTTCCTCGACAAAGATCTTCCATACGTCAAACGTCTTGTAGCTATTTGATGACGACTAAGTCGACTCGGATTGAGCCGACGACTAGGCACACTCAGTGAGGACCTCCTTGAGGACACAACAGGGCTCCACACGCTTCCGCTAGTAGAAGTGATCGCAAGGGTCATTAAAGTCCTGCTCCGGTGTGCTGTACTTGCTAGTGCTGATAGCGTCACGAAGGACAATTACGGTCATAGATGATCACCTTATCGTGCCACACCTCCCGATGGATCTAGTAGCTTAGCACTTTTCCCTTGAGATTTAAAATCTGTAAGACTAGAGTTAACACAGAAGATCCAGACCAAGTGAAGATGAGAACTTTAGGATCTAGAAGCAATGACGTCGTCAGGAGAGTGATGTCTCAATGACGGTGGATCAAGGCCACGAGGAGGTGGAGCGAGTGAATGACGCGGTCAATGGAACGTTTGGGGTCGAGTGCACAGTGGAGGACATAGGTGGAGAAGGCAGCAAGGAAGAAGAGGATGACGAACAAGCAAGAAAGAGAATAAGGTCAAAATGGGCTGCACATTTAACTTGAATGATCGTTTGGATACAATCTACTAAAAAATGAGTATCACAAAAGATAATATGGTCAAAATATTGTAACGAGGAGTGGATTAACCACATAGTGAGTGGAAAAAGTGCGACCCCAATTTTAATAAGACAGAGAAAAAGAATGAGAGAAGAATTGCAAATTTCCTCATCAGAATATAAGGATAAAGTTGGTTATTACATTGTAAAGGATGATTAACACAGTGTAAGGCAAGAATTTCTCATCATTGTTGTGCTCATTTGCACCATTGAAACCAATTAAGAACAATATTGAATGAGGTAAGCGTATAGAAGAATGAGAAATCCTAATTGGAAGCAAGATAAATGGCAAGGGTAAGAAAAATATTCATTACAAGAACGATAGTAATCTGGGCACTCCATGCTAATATAAATCATCTATTTTACACAAGAAGAAGATAGCAAGGTTGCAGAGCGATCTCATCAAAGGTGGTCATGATTATTAAGGCGACCGAACCCCCCAAAATTGTCCGCCTACGCAATCTCTCCTTGACTTGGAACAGTCCCGTGACATGATCGATCGCCCAACAACGACGAAGGTCGAAATCAGGAATTGGGTACATCGCAGTACAATGAACCGATCGAGTTTGTCTGTACCTTTCGGTCCAAAACCATCCAATGGGGAGTGCAGATCCACCCCCCTGAAGCTCCAATCAAGCGTGAGATCACTGTGTACGTGGACAAATCGCCATCATTTGATCTTCCACCATTGTACCCCTGTCTGGACCCACCAGTCGGATACAGACAGAGAAGGGGGGATGAAAATGGGTGCCCAGAATTTCTAAAGGCGCGTTTGAATGGTGGGATCAACGTCAATATCAACGTCAACGTCGTGATTAAGTACGGGCAAGCGAAGGACTGTTGATTTTTCTTCGTTAATACCCGCTAATTGGCGACGAAAGGGATTCTCAGTTATCATCTTATCTTTCGGAGTTTGCTGAGAAGGGGTCTTGGGTTTTGCTTGAAAAAAGCTGTGGAACCAAGGAACTGCTGAGATTCGCAAAAGGGTTCGACCCTTTCTGGGTTTTCAAGGTCTGCATATTCTCTAGAAGGTCTGGTTCTTTCTCGGTTCTCTCTCTTTGTAGCTGTAAATCGCTAAAGCTCGTTTCTTTTTCTCTTTATCTCTGTGTGTGTTTTCTTTTTGTGTGTTCGCTTGCTTTAACGTGTGGAATCTTGGTTTCTGGTTTTTTTCACTTAACTTCTACGATTTCTTGGAATTAATGCTTGAATAAATTGATGGCCTTTGCAAGTTTTGGTAAATGTCAAGTTATGTTAGGCAGAAGACGTGAACACTTTTAAGCCGTTTGTGTTGTTACCTTCATTTCTTCCTTTTCTTCTTGATCTGGTGCAAAAGTTGCTCGCATTTTGTGAGGAATTATCGCTTGTTGAAATGTAACCTGTCTTTTGGAATTCCTTTCCTCATTTGCTAGCTTTCCCGGGATCTTGGTCCCAACTATGGTTTCACTTGGGCTTTACTTTCTAGCTTTGATACCATGTAATATGCAGCAGCATATCAATTTTACATCAAGTTCTTCCATGATTTCTTGTGCTCCATGGACGGAATGATTCCTTTTACTACGTGGCTCAGTTGATTTGGCCAAAAAGAGAGAAACAAATCCTAAGTGGAAATGATATTCCTTACATGAATATTCAATTCTTATCTGAACTTGAATATCTGGAATGCTTCGCCTTGATCGCTAATCATGATCCGATCCGAGCATCCATTCTTTATTTTGGTTTTTCTTTTTGTTTCCTGCTAATTCAGAATTAGGTCATGTGATGTGTTTGAGCTTTTTTTCCTATGCCGCATAAAATTCTGAAGGATACCGAGGGTCTACTTCAAGTTGTAGTCTTTCTTACGACTTTGACATTAACCGAGAAAATGGCCAGTAATCTACTTTCCGTGGCAACTAGTATTAGAGTAGAATTTGTTTAAGTAATTGCATATGTATAAATTCTTGGAAGTAAAAGCTGACCACTGTGCCAATGATTACCAAAATAAGAGTGAGGACAAGATTTGGTTTATGTAGTCATTGACGGGTGGGCCAAGTGTGATATCAGATGTCTTTCTTAAAATTATTTCTGCTCACAAGTGTTTTTGGCGGTCATGTTTCGACTTGCATATCATTTGTGAGACCAAGGAATTCTCTGTCTTTGCACTCTTCATAAATGAGTGGGAAAGACATGAAGCATAGCACAAGTTTTGCCGAGTCTACTGATTGCTGTGGACATACTAGTCATTTCCAGTATACATAAACAATATTTCTTTCCTCTCAGTTGCTAATCGTTGCATATCAAAGTCCCATGGAGCTTTTAGATGGCTTCATCCCCATAAGTGTCAATGATTCAGTAACGCTGTGAGAGTGTCTCCTACTACTGAAGATTTCAGCTGTAGTACTATAAGATGCAAATGCTAGTTGAAGACTCGACTCTGGACCAACACATATTGTTATTTGTTGCAGGATGCAGATTTTCTTCAATCTTTGGGAAACCTTTACTTGACAACGAGAGAGAGCACGCTTGTCTGCGTTCATGCTAGTGCCATGACTGTGTACATGCGTGCTCTCTACCGTTGTCATGCGATGGATGCCCAAAAACAAACTCTTCTCTGGAGCATTTGCTGCAAAAGGGTTATTCGGATGATGTTTATAGGGGATCTTCAGTCTCAACGTGTAATTTGAAAGTGCATTTCCGATCTGTTTGGATAATCTCCATTAATCCTCCTAGCATTATAGAAACCTAGTTCACAACCTTTCATACTATAATGGCAATTACAAAGGTTTTACTTCAAAATTCTATATTAGTACATTTAGAAAGTTGATGCAGCCTAGGGTATTAGCATTTACTGGCAATTGAGTACTTTCTATAGCTCTTTTGACCCTCTGGTATGTTAGTTTCTCTTGCTTACATCTAGGCGAAGCTTTTTGAATGCATTTAGATAAATGCCAAGCTTTGCACATTTTAAAAGAAGGGGAGAAACTTTGAGTAATTACCTCAAATCTTAATTTGAAGTTATATTATAATAATTGTTATACCTTCAGCTTCTGAATTGCATATTCCTGTTGTTTGTAGTGGATCTGAGACATGAATTAGTTCCCAAGGATTTGAAAGGACATCCATTACTAGATTTAAGTGAATAGCATAGGTCTATACCTCCTTTAAGAAGTGTGTTTCAGTGGTGTCTGTTCAACTTGATGTGAAGTTACTACCCAAGCTACAGCCACTTGATTAGTAAAACCTGTGGATGTGGTAGGACCTGCTCTGGCATCTAAAAATCGGATAATTTGATGCAAAGATGTTGGAAGTTGATGCCCTACCCATTTAGCCTGAGGTTTCTAGCTCACATTTCACCACCAAGGCATCTTGACCGTGATTTATAGCCTATATGTTGTATTTTTCATTTTAGGTGGGTTGACTTTCTACTGGTCATTAGAGGTGGCTTGAAGCATGTTGAGATTTTAGGAACACAACACAGAGAGAGAGAGAGAGAGAGCAGAAGAGGGATATACTCTTACTCAGAATGAATATAGCTCTTTTATAGAGCATAGGGGCACTCATAAAACCCTAACTATCTTATGTATTATTGCCCTACCGACTTAATACTACCATTGTACTTAATGCATTTGGTACCTGGCTGGTTAAATGCTATGAGTAAAGGTATCAGAAAACCACTTTTAGGCGATTTGCCAGAAGAACCATCTGGTGTTGTTACTTCATCACATGCACTACAATGCACCTATTGTCTTTTCATTTCCCTTGGCTTTGGTTGCCATAGGGATAGTTATTAAAATCGATTTTATTTGATAAATTCAAACGAGACAACTTAAACATGATGCCAGAGAAGATGTTTTAAGCAATACTTGAGGACTTTGAACCCAACAGAAGGCACTTTTGAAATGGGTGCATGGTTTTTTTTTTTTTAAAGCATTAATTGTTATACGGTAACTTATTCTTCTTAAAGTTAGGTTGCACACATAAGTATTAGGTTGCATTTTCTTGTTGATCACTTTGTATAAGGTCTCATTTCTTAGTAGTAGTGGATGAAGTTATGAGTTAGTCAGGAGGAACTTTTCTGAAGCTATGTGTCTGTTAGTCCTTGTGGGAATTTTCCCTTATAACACCATGTTCATTATGGTGAAGACACTTGGTGGTTTTGGTGACCCTAGTTTGTTGATTTTGCAGATTTCTCATTGCAAAGATTGAACGTATTAGCTTTTATGTTTTTCCTTAATACAAACATCTGGTCTTTGTTGACTGAGCATGTTCTTTGAGAGTGTAAGTTTTTTGAAGCCGTGGGTTGTATAGCTTTTCCTTCCCCTTTTATTATATCTCTTACCCTTACCAAAAAAAAAGCATCTGGTCTCTATTGCTTAAAAAAAAACAAACAAAAACAAAAAAACAAAAAAGAAAGAGACTGTCTTTTCTTCAACAGTCTGAGTCAAGTAGGATTGTCTTCACATTCTAAATGATATACATGATGCTGTTCGCTCTGCTTGACTTCAGGCCTATTTATTGTATTTGCTATTATTTGCTGTACTTCAGGTTTAACAGCATAAATAGTGAATTATGTCCTAAGTGCTAGGTTTGTACTTTTACTGATTGAGATGTGATGTTAGTGAATCTTCATGAGGATCACATATTCTCAATTCATTATAGTTAACATTGGAAGTATGGCTAAAATTGTGTCTTCATACCTAGCGTTACAAAGTTCGATAAAAAAGTCTTAAGTTGTTTAGTGGAAAAACTACGTATATAAGGAGTATTGAATCCCCATATTTAAGTGATCTGTGATGTTGAACACCTCCTGTAACATGCAAACCTAATTCAGAACGACACTTGGTAACGATTAGGGAGCCACTCACCAGAAATAAATTTGGAATGGAACGTGCTGTCATTCCTTATTAGAAAGTCGAACCTAAAAGTTGAAGTTGTTAGAGGAAGAGAGACTAGGAGTGAGCATGGTTCCAAGGTAAAACTTGGAACTTGAGAACCAAACTGTTGGGAACCTATCCAGTTCCTAGTTCAAAGATATATAGGATAGATTCTAGGTTCCAAAAATTAGATAATTTGTTTCGACAAGTAAGTTTCAAGTTAAAGGTTGGTGGAACCCGGAACTTGTAACCTATAGAACATGAAACAGGTTTTTGTGTTTTTCTTATTCTATGTCTTTGAACAATCCTGTAGTATTCCATAGTGTTCAATGATAAATGTATAATCTTGAATTACTAATCTGAGCTTTCATTTTGTGATTGAGACTTTTACTTTTTTATTATTTTATATTTTTCGTATATCTTCATGTAAGTTATGATCAGTGAATTATAGTAGCTAGTAGTGGTCATTAAAGGTGACAATATCCACAATCATTCAATTAATATTATAGGTAAAACCTTGATAGACCCTAGAACTGACCTCCGAACCTGTGATACAATAAGTTCCAGATTCCACAATGTGCAAGGTAGGTTCCAAGTTCCGAAAAATGAGGAACATGTTCCAACTAGTAGGGTCCAAGTTCTAGGTGGAACATGTATGGAACCTAGAACCGGAACATGTACGGAACCTGGAACCAGTCACTACTAAGGGAGACTAATATATATTAAGCTTGCTGAAACTCCATATTCTAGTGATGTGAGATACTTAAACACCTAGTATTTTGCTGAGAAATTATTACATTGTTTAATTAGATTTATACTTAGAGCTAATCAGCATAATCATGCTATATTGATGGGTGATCTGTTTGATGACTAAAAACTATTTCCTCATAACTTAGTTTTCCTTTTAGATGCCTCTCTTCTACCTTTGTTCTTTCTTTATCCCCACTTACATCTACTAGATTTAGAGTCTTAGCTTCTTCTCAATGACGTCAGTGTCATAATCAGGATCATCATGGTTTGTTTTAGTCCCTAATCCTAACTGAAGCAAAATAACTTCATTTTTTTTCTATCTTTTGTTTCAGCTTCATTCTATCCAGATTCCATTAAAGGGAAGTTTGACCTGTTTTTGATAGTTTTAGGGCTGTTGGTTAAGGTTTTGTATCTTCAACTGTGACTGCTCTATAGGATTAGTTTATATTCACATCTGTAAACGGTGTTTTCTGGGCAGTGCCAGTATGGAACTATGTTCATAGGCCACAGCACTTTCTAATATCACATGCATGGTGCTGCGATCTGATGTGGGGCAAGGCTCGTATTTGCTTCAATTTGTTCTGTACAATCAATTTCATAGTCTGGTGTTGGCAGTTGTTGCTTGTTTACCCTCTTGATCCATCCGATTATTTTTTGCCATGTGTTGATTGCTAATCTTTCTGTCTGTAATCTAAGGCCCAAGGTTCATGTGGATCATATCCCACCTCTTATGTGAGCTTTACACTACATGCATCTGTACTCTTTCCAAACGTACCAGTCGATCCATCTGATGTCAACCCTTGCAATTTATGATGTTGGTCATTCTCTTTATCCACCGACAAATGACTCAACTGTGTTTGCAATGTCGTATCGATGTTTTTCTGTTCACTTTTAGTTTATGGATTGCTTTTTGTTGAGGAAAGTGTTCAAAGGAGGTCTCAGAAAGCACCTGCAGTCTGGTCAATTACAGGGTTAATGCACTTGTGGTGGAGGCACTCATCACTAGCTCACGCAAGCGTTTCTTCAATCCTCATGGTCGACACCTGGCAACGTCATTTACACCATTCGGTGCTTAAATCTTTGGAAAGCACTAGCTCATGCAGGGTTAATGTACTTAATAATTTCGTTAGGCACGACCTTGTCTTCTTAATCCTTTCTCCTTCCTCACTTGCATCAATCACGCATATCTATTGCAGAGATCTGTTTTGTGTAGGTCTGTTTTGCTATCTGCAGGATAAGCCGTTCTCCGTCAGCTTCCTATTTTGATTAAGTGCATGTTATGTGAGATTATCATGGTCTGCATTCTTGATGGAGAAACTGGTTTCCAGTTAGCGGTGGTTCTTGTTAATGGCTGTCTGCTTTCGCATTCCAAGATGCACACTCGTGCTCCGGCAAGATATCGTCCCCAGTAATGGCCAAGATTATGATAATTCCAATTGTAGACTACCGTTTTCAGAGTGCCTCTGGTGGTTGATGAAACCCGGCAGTCATCGGTTGATGTAAGCCTCGATATGTATTCGCTGCACCGGGAATGCGATATCTACTACATGAGAGAGGGATGGAACTCATACTTCTATTTTGACCCACGTTGAAGTCTTTTGAACGTAAATGCTTGAATCAAATTTTATCTAGTGATTCTTCTACTACTCTACCGACGAACGACTCGCCAGCTTCTCCACGAAGTCATCAATGTTCCGATCAGAGATACCACCTTCACTAATTGACGCCTTCGCCGCCGCCATCCACCTCCTCGCGCTGTCCACCATCTCCATCCCTCTCTCCCCTCCTCCTAATACCTCCCTCACGCGCCTCTCCACCTCCTCCCTCCTGACAAGCCCTGCCTCATCGGCCCTAGCCCTAACCCCGACCCTCCACACATCCTCCACGAACTTGGCATTCGTCGCCTGGTCCGTCCACTGCGGCATCGCCACCATCGGGACCCCCAGGCAGATCGCCTCGATCACTGAGTTGAGCCCACAGTGGGTGACAAAGCACCCTATGGAATCGTTTGTGAGTATCTCCAGTTGATCGCACCACGGGACGATGAGGGCTTCCTCGGAGGGGATGGAGTCCATGAGATCGCGAGGGAGCTTGTGCTGCTCGGATGATCGAACGATCCAGAGGAAGGGGTGGCCGGCAAGGGCAAGGCCGTGGGCGAGCTCGGAGAACTGGGAGGGGTCAAGTTCGGCCATGCTGCCGAAGGAGACGTAGACCACGGAATGGGGCGGGTAGCGGCGGAGCCAGGTGAAGACGGTGGAGGTGGTGGTCGGGGTGAAGAGGTTGATGCCGTAGGCGGCGTCATCGGGGAGGCGCTTGTCCAGGTAGAGGGAGGGGACGGTGGGGCCGATGGTCTTCAGCGGCCACAAGTTGGCGGACATCCAGTCAACCACCTAATTCCATTGGAGAGAAAGAAACAAGAGTTGAGATGAATAATTAATTTCCCAAATTAAATTAATTGTCCATGGGGTGTACCCTATTCTTTCAAAAAAAAAAAAAAAACATTTGTTTAATTGATTGTACTTAGAGGAGATCCGTTCCAGTCTGGAACCTATCCACTTGGGATCGGTTCCTAGTTTGTCAAACATGGAACTGACCTGTTTACTCTAACTGAATCAGCTCCAAGCTCAACTTGGGATCGAGCCGGCCAGTTTTGGGTTTGTTCTATTCATTCAAGAGTACTATGTATGTTCAAATTTGGCATTCTTATATGCTTGACAACTTCTGAAAGAAAAGACACAGTAATGAACAACGCACGGTAGTACAGGTGACAGATACTATTGTCCACAAATGCAAGTGCAACCATGTGCAGTGGCTATCTCTGTTATTTTTCCTCAAGGCACCGAGGAATAGCAAATTTTTCCAGCAGAGACGCGCAACAGGGCAGAGAGAGAGAGTGAACTCTGAAGCAGTTCCTGCGGCAGCCATTGTTGCAGAGCTGATCAAGAACATCAACATGAAGAAGATGCAGAGGTGGTTGGCAAGTGCCCTGAACTTTCGCCCACCATCCGCCATTCAAAAACAGCCAAGAGGAGTGGTTGGCAGAGTAAAATGGCTTCGCTTGCTAGGAAAAGGAGTAAAATGGCATCCAATGTCTGTCTTTTATATAAAGTTAAAAACCCACTAACATCACTCATCACTTCGCGGTCCAGGTTTGTCCCGGTTCGGTCCCGGTGGATGAAACTGACTTTTCAGGACCAAGAACCGAGAACTAGACCAAAACGAGTTTGATAAGGTGGGTCGGTCCAGTTCCCAAGCAAATCCATGGGTATTTGAATCCAAGTATCTGGGAAATAGGGCTAAAGAGAGAGAGAGCCAAAAAAGGATCTTTTGCATATAATCTTACATAATTTGACCTCGAGACCAATGTACGCCCCTAACTATGCCTATCAAGATAAGGATCAAGTAAGGAGTGTCAGTTGTCTATGGTTTGCTTTGTTAGAATAATTAAATATTAAACAACGCTTTTATTTAACAGATTAAGCTTTTAGAACAGTTGGCATTAATCCAACCAAATCTCACAAGGTATTAGAATTCAAGATCATGAGTTCAAATCTTTTTAGGTCCCATTTGCCTAATTTTTTTTGGTCTCATTTGCCTCCCTAATTAATTATGTCAACGTTTGGTACTAGACTGTACTAGATAAAAAGAGACGAGACTAAGCATGAAGGGGAGTGTTGAAATAACTAATTATTAAACCACAGCTTAAACTTTAAAATTATTTGGCAGTAAATATATGCACATTTGGTACTAGATAAAAAAAAGACCAAACTAAGCGTAAAAGGAAATATTAGAATCCATCTAATAGCTTAAACTTTTATAACAGTAAATATATCAATATTTGGCACTAGGCAAAAAAAGACCACATTAACCGTCAAGAGGAGTGTTGGGATAATTAATTATTAAACTATGCTTCCTTCCGCATGAAGAATAAATTTGCACAAAGTGACGTATGTGCATGCACATAAGTGTCGAATCAGATCGATGATGTACACTCGAACACCTCCGAGATTGGACATGACATATTCATCGTGCAATTTAGATATGTCAACATTGCCTTTCACGCCAATCATTAGTAAAATATTATGACATGAACTGTCCTAAATAATCGCGACACAGTAAACTGATTCCTGTTCTGCTGCTAGACAGCGAGGAAACTGCAAGAAAAAGTTGCAGGTTCGACACGAATGACTGACGAGGATTGCTAACTGGACTAAGCCTATGATGAGAAGGCAGCAGCATAAGAATGTACGTATATATACCTCTTTCTCCAGCTCGTAGAAGGTGTCACAGAGCACAAAATCAGCTTCATCCACGTTCATGAATTGGTTGATCACCAGATCGTAAAAGGCAGGGTACGTCCCCAGCTTGCATACGAACGACGGCATCTCCGATGGCTCCAGAGGCGGCAGCCCCGGGACCTTAACACTGCCTCCCGAGAGCGGGAGCGGGAGCAAGCCACGCTGCACGTGGTAATATATGTTGTTGATCGCGCATGTCTGCGTGAAGAAAACCACTCCGAGCTTATCACACTGCTTGGCCACATCGAGCGCCCACGGGAGGAACCCATCGTAGATGACCGCGTCAACTGGTTGGCCCGAGCAGTCGAGCTTATGGATCAGCTCCACCAGGCCCCTCGACCCGACGGTCTGGAAGCACGTCAGGTAGGCCTGGATGGACTTGGCCTCGGCGAGGCCGCCGAGGTCGTGGCCGTCGGAGATGGTCTCGAGGTCAACGGACGAGGAGGGCTCGGCGTACATGGATTTGGCGATGTGGACGGTGAGGGCGAGGGTGGCTTTGAGGCCTTTGGAGACGAGGCGCTTGGAGAATTGGAGCATGGGGTTTATGTGGCCTTGGCCGGGGCAAGGGAGGACTAACACGTGTGCTCGGTAGAGTTTGCTTGAAGGCTCCATTGGCTCCCCTCGCTCTCTTTCTCTAGAGTGGTTCTCTTGAAGATGGACCATGTATGGGCTCTCCTAAGCAAGCTATTTATAACTCTTTTTTACCGTCCAGCGGCATGAGTACGGACGTCCATGAAATACCCTATAAATTTCATAAACCTCTTCAGTCTGCCTATGAAGGCGACTTTGACTCAAGACAGTTTACACGTAAAGGATCGAATTTAGACAAGTGAACTCAAGATTTCAAATTGAAAATCCCCGATACCGCCACGACCCATTCAATTTACCTGTGAAGGCTAACTCAGGACAATTTACACGCAAAGGGTCAAATCTGGATAAGTGACCTCAAGTTTTTGAATTGAAAATCCTCGATACCACCAATTGAGCCAATTATCTGGACGATGGAGACTTCATGGTAAAAGATTAAATTATACACCGCGAGATTGATTTTCAAAGGCCGAAACTTTGGCGGGGATCTTAGCAAGATCTTACCCGAATGACTTATTTTCCAAGGGACATGTGGCGTGTCAGTTCATGGCACTGAAAGAACTAGTGCCGGTTGAAGAAGGCGTGCATAGTATTGACAGGAAGGTATTGCATCACCAATGACAGTTCGTGAACGTGCATCCGCTGAGTATAACAAGAAGGCTTCAAACATAGGTCCCGCTTGGTTTAGCATTTCCAAGGAGCTTTCAGCCTTGAAAGCCCTTAGGGAAAATTTTTTGCATTTGGTTCACACTTTTGAGTTTCCATTTGCCAAATGCCACCATTCGGAATGCTAGTTTAGAGTTTAATGATTTTTTTCTTTTCAATATTGCCCTTACTGATAATCATGTTTTCCTCTTTTGCCCTCGAAAGTTACTGTTCATCGTCTTCTTCCATCTTCCTCACGAAGCTCAACTGGCAAGCGGCGCTCAGCCGCGAGCGGCCAGATCTGGCCGCCGGAAGCCTCGCTTGAGGTCTAGTGACCTCGGGCATTGCCTGGGTGACGCAACCCAAGCGCCACCGCCTGAGGTCAAGCAACCTAGGCGACGTCGCCTGGGTCGCTCGACCTCAAGCGGCGTCGCCTGAGGTCAAGCCGCCTCCCCCCACCCCCACCGCCACTAACCGCCTCCCCACCACCACCACCACCACTGCCGAGCACAGGCATCTCCTCCTCCCTTTTCTTTTCTTTTCTTTTCTTTTTTTCCTTTTTCTTTTCACCTTAAAGCTACTTTGCAAAATATACACAAAAATGAGTTTCCAAACACACTAGCATTCAGAAAATGCTCATTCATTCAAAGTTACTTGGGGAAATGCAAAGCCATTTCCCCAAAGTTGAACCAAACGAGCCCATAGTCACTCAGGGTAGGTCGGCCCTAAATTTTATATGGAAACAAGGAAGGATGAATAGAAAATAATAAAAGTGTTAAAAAGACACCTAAATTTTAGCATCCCATTTAATAATTTACTACACGGAAAATTAAAAATCGATCCGGCCCCTAGCAAAAATAATAATTAAGTAGAATATAGTCATTATGAGCATATTTCAATTAGTTGCGTCCAATTGGATTCACGATGAATGGTTCTGGACTTAATTGAATAAACTAAGCCTCAAGCAAGGCGTGGGGGCCAAAATCCTATAGACAAGGGGCCCTAAGTAGCCTGATTTAAGCTGAATTTGGCTCATTAAAAGTCTGATTAGAGAATGCCCTTAGGTTATTAGAGCCCATGAAGTTGTAAGGACGAAATTAAGCCCGCAAGAGTGAATTAAACCAAAGTTAGCATTATAAATTTGCACCTATGCCTCATAACTCGGCAATTCACAATTCAGAGCATTCAAAAAACACGAGATTGAGAGAGAGGGTGAGAGAGCTACGGTCGAGACCCCCCTTTCTCGGCTGTGGTTCCTTGTCGCCGCAGACCGTGGTCAGGCCGGGTCCCTGTTGGCCGTCACCCCCTCGACAAAGCAGTCACCAGCCGGCTTCATTGTTTCCTTTGCCTCAGCGACATTGTTGTCACCACTGCTTCCTCCGGTGGCGTTGGACCGAGCTTTACCGCAAACCACACCGACATCCCAGCCTGCTCAAACCCGCAACACCAGTCCACCATCACCGTGGCCCGTTGTTGTTCCTCTGCTGGTCCCGCAGCGCCATACTTGCCGAGCCGTCACCCATCATTGCCTTTGCCAAGTCTGCTGCCATTCCCCATAATGACGCCACCAACCGCCGTCCCTGCCCCCCACCGGCGTTGCATCAGTCTCGCCGACCCTGCTGCCCCACCGTCCAACCCTATCCCACAACGCCGCTATTGCTCAGCCACCTCAGAGTTGTTCTCTATTTTTGCAAGTTTCCTGACGAAGCAATCGCTGCAGCCCACTCTCCACCAAGAGACGGCCTGAGCCGAGGCGCCACGGAGCCGAGCCACGACCACTCATCACCAACCTATCATAGCACAGCCTTACCAAGTCCCAATTCGCAAGCCCCACCGAGCTGGGCTCCCCACACCAAGTGTCCTTCGCCGAACACCGTAAGCACACTGCCGGCCATCACCCTCCCAAGCCATCCATCGAGTTCAAATTTGTCAACATTATCACTGAATTAGGTATAATCTTTGATTTTATATCCAACAAATATTAAGTTAAAACCTTGATTGATAAGATGGAATAGCTAAATTTGCGTATGCTAGTGTTGTGAATGTATCGCAAATGGAGACTCTTTGAACTAGGGCTCTTGGATATATGAGATCTCTTTGTTAGAATATTCAAATAATAAATCATGCTCTAATATAATAGCTTAAGCTTTTAGAACAGTTGGCAGTAGGCCCATTTGCCTCCACAATTACCTTAAGCTTTTAGAATAATAGACAGTAGTCCCACCCCACCTTTGTGAGCATTAATGAGTTAGAGTTAAAAGATTTTTGTGAGAATGATGTAACCTACAAGTAAAAAAAACTAGGTAAAACAGTGAGGAATGTGGCGTTAGATTTTAGTAACGAGTGGTTAGTAAGAAAATGAGAAATAAGTCTCAATTTTTTTACATTCAATGTATCAACTAACCAAGGTTAAAGTGATATCATGGTGATACCATCTCTTGATTAAAACATATGGTTAAGAATTTAGGAAATGTGGCAACCTACCTGAGTGATAAGTGGCCATAAGAGAGGGGAAGAGAGAGATATTAATAATTATGTGAAAGCATATGAGCCTTATGTATAGATTAGTTCATGTTTGCGTAATCTAAAGGTATTTTTAGGCATTTTCAATGTATAATAATCATGCCACGACATGGCATTATCCTAATATTTATTAATTTAGTGGCACTTTTATAATTATAACAAAACTTCCATTAAATTTATGTAATCCAAGGAACGCTCAAACTAATGCCAAATAAAATGTTGAGCATACTTTATACTTTGTACGAGATAAGACTCATCTTTGACACCATAATGGTGTTTTACCTTAATTTTAGTCTGGATTTAATTTCCATATAACAAAATAATTGCCCACATAATATATAGAAGGAAAATTTAGGATGTCACACTTCTACTCTACTGATGCACGACTCACAAGCTCCTCCACGAACTCATCGATGTTCCGATCCGAGCTCCCGCCTTTCGCCACTGCTGCCTTCGCCGTCTCCATCCACATCCTCGCGCTCTCCGTCACCTCTCTCCCTCTCCCTCCTCCTCTCACCACCTCTCTCACACACCTTTCTACCTCCTCCCTCCCAACAACCCCCGACTCGTCGGCCCTAGCCCTGACCCCAACCCTCCACACATCCTCCACGAACTTGGCGTTAGTCGGCTGGTCCGTCCACTGCGGCATTGCCACCATCGGGACCCCCAGGCAGATCGCCTCGATCACTGAGTTGAGCCCGCAGTGCGTGACAAAGCATCCGATCGCATCGCTATCGAGGACCTCCAGTTGATTGCACCACGGGAGGATTAGAGCTTCCTCCGAGTGGATCGAGTCCATTAGATCTCGAGGGAGCTTGTGCTGCTCGGTAGATCGGACGATCCAGATGAAGGGGTGGCCAGCGAAGGCAAGGCCGTGGGCGAGCTCGGCGAACTGGGAGGTGTCGAGGTCGGCCATGCTGCCGAAGGAGACGTAGACCACGGAGCGGGGCGGGTGGCGACGGAGCCAGGCGGAGACGGTGGAGGTGGTGATCGGGGTTAAGAGGTTGACGCCATACGCGTTGTCGTTGGGGAGGCGCTTGTCCAGGTAGAGGGAGGGAAGGGTGGGGCCGACGGTCTTCAGCGGCCACAGATTGGCGGACATCCAGTCGATAACCTTGTCTCATTGGAGAGAGGGAACAAATGTCATGTTGAGATGAATAATTAATTTCCCAATTAAATTCAGGATAAAACACGTGCATATATTTCTTCAAAATAAAGTAAATAATTGACTATGTCTATAAATATAAGGAGTCGGTAGAAAGTAATAATTGTTAATTCTCTATGGTTGCTTATGAACCACTTTTTCTGCTGGGTACTAGACGGTACTAGGCAAAAAAAGACTAGAGTAAGGATGAAGGGGATTGTCGGAATAATTAATTATTAAATCACGGTTTGAGCTTTTAAAACAGTTAACGATAAATATATGCACGTTTGGTACTAGAAAAAAAAGACCAAAATAAACGTAAAGGGAAGTACTGGAATTCATCTAACAATTTAAACTTTTAGAATCGTTAGCAATAAATATATCAACGTTTGGCACTAGACAAAAAAAGATCAGATTAAACGTGAAAGGGAGTGTTGAAATAAATAATTATTAAACTATGCTTCCTTTCGCACGAAGAATAAATTTGCACAAGGTGACGTATGTGCATGTGCATGGGTGTCGAATCAGATCGATGATGTACACTCAAACACCTCCAAGATTCTACATGACATATTTCATCGTGCAATTTAGATATGTCAACATCGCCTTTCACGCCAATCATTAGTCAAATATTATGATATGAACTATCCTAAATAATCGCGACACAGTAAACCGGTTCCTGTTCTGCTGCTAGACAGTGAGGAAACTGCAAGAAAAAGTTGCAGCTTCAACACGAATGACTGACGAGGATTGCTAACTGGACTAGCCTATGATGAGAATGCAGCAGCATAAGAATGTACGTATACCTCTTTCTCCAGCTCGTAGAAGGTGTCATAGAGCACAAAATCAGCTTCATCCACGTTCATGAATTGGTTGATCACCATATCGTAAGAGGCAGGGTACGTCCCCAGCTTGCATACAAACGATGGCGTCTCCGACGGCTCCAGAGGCGGCAGCCCCGGGACCTTGACAATGTCCCCCGAGAGCGGAAGCGGGAGCAAGCCGCGCTGCACATGGAAATATATGTTGTTGACCGCGCATGTCTGCGTGAAGAAAACCACTCCGAGCTTTTCGCACTGCTTGGCCACGTCGAGCACCCACGGGAGGAACCCGTCATAGATGATCGCATCGACCGGTCGGCCGGAGCAGTCGAGCTTATGGATCAGCTCGGCCAGGCCCCTTGACCCGACAGTCTGGAAGCTCGTCAGGTGGGCCTGGATGGACTCGGCCTCGGCGGGGCCGCCGAGGTCGTGGCCGTCGGAGATGGTCTCGAGGTTGATGGACGAGGAGGGGTCGGCGTGGATGGATTTGGCGATGTGGACGGTGAGGGCGAGGGTGGCTTTGAGGCCTTTGGAGACGAGGCGCTTGGAGAATTGGAGCATGGGGTTTATGTGGCCTTGGACGGGGAAAGGGAGGACTAGTACGTGTGCTCGGTGGAGCTTGCTTGAAGGCTCCATTGGCTCCCTTCGCTCTCTTTCTCTAGAGTTCTTCTCTTGAAGAGGGGTCATGTATGGACTCTCCCCCCTAGGAGCTATTTATAACTCTTTTTTATTGTCCAGCGGCATGAGTACGGACGTCCATGAAATACTCTATAAATCTCGTGAACCCATTCAGACCGCCTGTAAAGACGACCCTGACTCAAGACAGTTTGCACGTAAAGAGTCAAATCTGGACAGCCACCCATTCAGTCCGCCCGGAAGGCAACTTTGATTCAGGACAGTTTACACGCAAGTGGTCAAATCTGGACAGGTGTCCTCAAGTTTTTGAATTGAAACTCTTCGATACCGCCACAAATTGAGCCAATTCTCTGGACGATGAAGACTTCATGGCAAAAGATTAAATTATACAGCAAGAGATTGATTTTCAAAGGCCGAAACTTTGCCAGGTGATCTTAGCAAGATCTTAACCGAATGACTTTATTTACAAGGGAAGTGGTGTATCGTTCATTCCACGGAAAGAACTAGTGCCAGTTGAAGAAGGCTTGCATAGAATTGACTAGGGGTGAGCGGTTCCAGGTTTCGGTTCGGTTCCGTCTGGAACCTGGAACCTACCCTCGAGTACAGGTTCCTCATTTTTTGGAATCTGGAACCTACCCGTCAAAGCCGAGAACCGGAACCTACCCCGTCACGGGTTCCGTGGTCGGTTCCCGGGTTCCAACAGTTTTTTTTTTTTTTTTTTTTTTATAGTTATTTTCATATTTGAACTATAACGTACGCGCAAAAAAAAAAAAAAAAAAAAAAAGACATAGAAGTTCCTCTCTTTTATTTTTTTCATTTTTCCACTGTTCATTACGAAAGCATTGAACAACTTCTCTATATATATAACACAATAGGGTTATGGTGCACAAAATTAGCTCATATACGCTTTTGCAATGAACAATGGATAAAACCGACGAATGACTCTTGAAAACACCCAAAGCTTCATTGAACAAGAAACCTTATAATATCGACTTTCGACTTCGATCCGTCAGCCACCATGTCAAACGGCAGCCACTCAAGATTCTCAATCTAATTATATAGATAGCAAGAGAGGCAATAGGCAAATCGGCGCAAACGAGTGTGGAGATTGTCTCGATGCTTTCATCCCCATGGGACGGACATGGGAACACGCCAATACACAATGGAGATCGCAACAAAAAGATATGCTCGATTCAATTGTGATAACAATGAAATATAAATCGAATCAAGTCTTTACATTAACAAAACGACAAGTCTATTACGGAGAAAAAAAAAACATAAGCTACTTCGTGGCAGTGTCTTGGAGGTATTTTAACAAACAGTTGGTGTGCAATAGACGATAATACATGGATACAATGGAAAATACTAAAACATTCATCTATAAAAGAACATTGGCAGACTATGTCGACATAATTCAAAGACAAATGATTTAATAAACACAACGAATCATCACCATGAACAGATAACAGCCGAAAGCACGAGATTGCAACCAAAAAAAAAAGGGAAGAGAAATTCAAGCAGCAGCTCACCGCGAGCAGGGACGGCCCGCAATTCAAGAAGCAGCAGCTCACCGGCAGAGCAAGGACGACCTGCAGCCCGGCGGTAATCGCGGGTGAGCAGGGGCGTGGAGGCGTTCTGCTGCGTGGCGAAGCTCGTGGGTGAGGGGGATAGCCGGCAGAGCTAGGGGCTACAGCGGGCAGAGCAGGAGCAGCGGCGTTGGGTGGTGGCTGCAGCAAGCATCGGCGTTGGCGGAGCGACGGTGACTAGCGAGGCGGGGCGTGGGAACACCGACAGGGGGTGGCGCTTTGGACGGCTGCAGGGCGGCGGAAGATCGGACCGCTAGCAGCAGCACTCGCGGGTTTCGCAGTGGAGACGCGACGGTGCGGCGGCGCGGGGATGGCTGGTGGCTCGGGGACGCCGGTGAAGGGGGCGAGGGAACGTGCAGGATTGAGGTTGAGAGATAGAGAGAGGGGGCGGCAACGTTGGGGCGTCTGGTTCTTTTTCTGAAGCCCTAAGTAATCCGGTTCCAGTTCCGGTTCCGGTTCCCAGAAAAAAGGAACCGAGAACCGGAACCGGTCCCCTTGGAACCGGGAACCGAACCAGACCCTCCTCCGGTTCGGTTCCGGTTCCCGGGTAACCCGGGAACCGCGCTCACCCCTAGAATTGACAGAAAGATATTGCATCACCAATGACAGTTCGTGAACGTGTGTCCGTTGAGTATACGAAAAGGCTTTAAACATAGTCACTTAGGCTAGTTTGATCGTCCAGATTTCTAATTAGGATAGAATTGAATAGGATAGGATATAAAATCCTATGATTTTTCCATATCCTATCCACTATTTGATGAATCACAGTATTAAAGTCGGATATATTCACATCATATCATGTATATTTTTTTTAATATAAACGGCATATCATTGTAAATGAACCTGAATGTTCATAAACGGAGATGGTGAAAATCTCTCGTGACACTATTCCTTAATTTATTTTTAATTTATTTTTGTTGTCATTTTCCTCTTTTTAAAATTATTTTCTTTATTATTTCTTTTTTCCCCTTTTATCATTCTTTAATAAAATGTGACATCCCGAATTTCCAATTCTATTTTCAATAAATTGAAATGGGCATTTCATCTGTGCATATATAGTTCTTTTCCCTGAACTGATCACTCATGGAATAACTAGTCTACTAGGTAAAGCCGTTAAGAAATTCTAATGCATCGGACTTGAGAATTTGACCAGGAAACGACCTTTCGACCGAGTTAATCTGCAAGGGTCAATACGGCACAGTTAAAAATCGATTAGAGACAGGAGATAGGTCGACTCGACAGAGGCATGTGATCGAGTGTGGGTGATTCCACCAGATCGCACAATTCTTGTCGATCGGCACTAGACCGGCTTTTACGTCGTTTGGGTACCACAGTGTCCGTGTTTGAAACCTTGAGATTATCCCGACAACCGAGAGTCGCCAATGTGTCAAAGATGTACATTGTGGCTTGAATTGATCAACCACAGGTCAAATGCACGATAATTTCTAAAAGCTACCCGGTGGATCAGTACGCGCTAATATCGTGCCAGAGTGAAATTAACCGTGAAATTGAAATTGAATTCAGAAATTGGAAGTCCTGGGGTGTCACAAATCATTTTAGGATCATTGACTCATCTTTGGAAGATTTTTCATGCAAGCCGAGTTTTTCAGCAAAATAATCAAGGTATGGCTAATTTGGTTCGGAAAATTGGTGGGCCCGCTTTTGGTTGTACTTTTGAGATCTAAGAGGGTTCTATGGTCAAGTAAATATGTGAATTGAAGTGTGGTGACATTGGATTAATTTTATGGACTTCAATTTGGTTCAATTAGAGGAGAATTGGAGATTTTGAATTTTATGCCCCGGCGGAAAATGAAATTGAATCTATTGGATTAAGGTTGTGGGAGATTGGAGATAGTGGAAGATGACATCATCTTATGTCGTGGTAGTTGGGGCAAGAGGGGCTAGGATCTTGACAAGTGGATGGTTGGGATTTGCTCTTGAAAAGGTCGGCTTTCAACATCATCTTCTTCCTTGATTCAAGGAGGCTTGTCTTGGCTTTTGAAAGAGGAGAGAGAAGGAGGAAAAGCTGCGTGCGACCAGCAGCTCGCCGGCCGCCCCTTCCGCCCGCTCGGTCGCTCGTCGACGCCGTTATGGCCGCCGCCGCCACCGCGCGTCCACGCGCGAAGCCCCGCGCCGCCCCGCGCGCCGCTCGCCGCCTTCGTCCGCGCACCGTCTCCGTCGTCTAGCCGCTGCCCGTCGTCGCCGAGCCGCCGCCTAGCCGCCGTGAGCCGCCACCGGTCGCCGCCCAAGCTGCCACCACCCTTCACCGCCGTTCCTCCACCCGATCCAAGCTCGGATCCGCTTCTTCTCGGCCCCAAGCTGCAGCCAAGAAAAATGGGTATGGCAGCAGCTTCGTGGCTCTTTTTGGCCGGCTTCCCGGCCCCGGAGTTTAGGTCCGCCTTTGGGAAAGTCGATCCCCTCGTCGCCCTCGTCGTTTTGGTCCGCTCGGCTCGCATTAATCGAGTGAGTTTAGCTCACTAAACCTCGCTTAGAGGGTTAATTATGCTTAGGGAGATTTAGTTTATGTTAAGTGCTATTAGGTTGTTAGTTTAAGTTATTTAAGAGTGGATTAGATTAAGGTGATGTTTTAATTTAAAGTGTGTTTAATTTGGGTTAAGAAGGTTTATTCTAAGATAAGCCTTGATGTGACTTAAAGGAATTTATTTTTGATTTAAATAAATGTTTCGAAATTATTGGATTATTTAATAATATATTATATTACGAAAATTATTAAAATATTATTATTTAATTAATTTTCGAAATAAATTTAATTATTTAATAAATTCCGAAAATTTTGTCGGGACCCTAAATTCTCGAATTTTGATCGATCGCTACCGTGTATTCGGATTTTGAAATTGATGGTTGGATATTACAATTTTAGCGTGAATTGTGAAAAATATGGATATTATTATTTAATTAATTTTCTGAATAAATTTAATTATTTATTAAATTTCGAAAATTTTGTCGGGACCTTACTCTCTCAGAATTTCGTGCTGATTGCCGCTGTGCATTTAGAGTTTAAATTTGATGATTGGATGTGGCAAATTGAGTGTTGATTGTGGTAAATAGGGATTTATTCATAAAAACCCAAGTGTCGGGCTTTGATGCAAAAATTGGATTTTAATGATTATATTAAATAGTGGGGTTTGCAAAAGTGACATATTGGCTTTTTGATTCGAAATTAGCGTGTCCCCACACACGTGAGTAATTTCTGGAATATTTTTAATATGAAGAAAAATGGCCGGGATCACTATTTTAAGTGGAAGCATTGAGTGGAATGCAAAGTGTCACGGGGCCGAGTATGCTTTGGCTGTGTGATAACTAAGAGGAATCGTCTGGGCTGTTGAGCCGGACTTGCCCATTTATGGGATGCCCACGCGGTGGATGCCGGTCGATAGAGAGAGGCCGGGCCGATTTGGATCGATGCTCCTTCGGGAATGCCGTCGACGTCTTGTGGCCGCGCTCCATGGGGGGGAGGCGATGCCTGGCTATATGCCAGTAGATAGCCGAACTGCGAGTAGGTTATGCCCTTGTGTGGCAGTGAATAACAATTGGAATGCATGTTGAGTGTTGTTGATGTGTCGGATTATGGGACGGAATTGTGTGGCATGGAATGGGACGTGTCATAACGATTTAGTCTTATAATCAAGACCCCCGCGGTTGTTGGTTATATGAAAGTGAATGCGTTCCGGTTGTTTAAGTTCTTATTACCGCATATGATTGAATAATATGAACTGTGCTAACCTGCAGGAAGGAACCAAGGCGAGGTAAGTCCTCTATGTTGTGTGGCTAGGCCACCCTTGGGCATATTTTCTTTCTAATAGGGGCTTAGGGGGTTGAACTTGCTGAGACAATGTCTCATCCCGGTTTGGGGATTACAATTTCAGGTCCCTGGTGGACGGAGCGGGCAGATAGTTGCAGAGGTAAAGTCATAAGGATTGGAGAACGTGTCCGATTTGTAGGTCGTAGGACAGTTCCTTTCTAAGAGCCGGTCTTTTGTAGACTTTTGGCCGTAGACCTCTGTTTGTAATTCTATTGAATTATGAAAGTGTTATGTTGTGGTTTTGGTTCCTGCTTTTCTATCCCGTATTCCATTGTCAGGGGTTTTACAATACGTTCCGCTTGCGCAATAATTAAATGAATGGGGTCGGCGACACTACCTGGGAATGTCGCATTTGCATGACCATGGTGGGATGTTGGCGCGCTCGAGGTTCGGGGCGTGACATCCCCGTTTAATGCGCAAGCGGAACGTATTGTAAAACCCCTGACAATGGAATACGGGATAGAAAAGCAGAAAGCAAAACCACAACATAACACTTTCATAATTCAACAGAATTACAAACAGAGGTCTACAGCCAAAAGTCTACAAAAGACTGGCTCTTAGAAAGGAACTGTCCTACGACCTACAAATCGGACACGTTCTCCAATCCTTATGACTTCACCTCTGCAACTATCTGCCCGCTCCGTCCACTAGGGACCTGAAATTGTAATCCCCAAACCGGGATGAGACATTGTCTCAGCAAGTTCAACCCCCTAAACCCCTATTAGAAAGAAAATACGCCCAAGGGTGGCTAGCCACACAACATAGAGGACTTACTCGCCTTGGTTCCTTCTTGCAGGTTAGCACAGTTCATATCACTTAATCATATGCAATAATAAGAACTTAAACAACTGGAATGCCAACACTTTCATATAAAACAACCACAGGGGTCCCGATTATAAGAGCAAACCGTTATGACACGTCCCATTCCATGCCACACAATTCCGTCCCATAATCCGACACATCAACAACACTCAACATGCATTCCAATTGTTATTCACTGCCACACAAGGGCATAGCCTACTCGCAGTTCGGCTATCTACTGGCATATAGCCAGGCATCGCCTCCCCCATGGAGCGCGGCCACAAGACGTCGACGGTATTCCCGAAGGAGCATCGATCCGGTCGGCCCAGCCTCTCATCGCGACCGGCATCCACCGCGTGGGCATCCCATAAAGGGGCAAGTCCGGCTCAACAGCCCAGACGATTCCTCTTAGTTATCACACAGCCAAAGCATACTCGGCCCCATGACACTTTGCATTTCACTCAATGCTTCCACTTAAAATAGTAATCCCGGCCATTTTTCTTCATATTAAAAATATTCCAGAAATTACTCACGTGTGTGGGGACACGCTAATTTCGAATCAAAAAGCCAATATCTCACTTTTGCAAACCCCACTATTTAACATAATCATTAAAATCCAATTTTTGCATCAAAGCCCGACACTTGGGTTTTTATGAATAAAATCCCTATTTACCACAATCAACACTCAATTTGCCACATCCAATCATCAAATTTAAACTCTAAATGCACAGCGGCAATCAGCATGAAATTCTGAGAGAGTAAGGTCCCGACGAAATTTTCGAAATTTAATAAATAATTAAATTTATTCCGAAAATTAATTAAATAATAATATCCATATTTTTCACAATTCACGCTCATTTGTAATATCCAACCATCAATTTCAAAATCCGAATACACGGTAGCGATCGCAAATTCCGAGAATTTAGGGTCCCGACAAAATTTTCGGAATTTATTAAATAATTAAATTTATTTCGAAAATTAATTAAATAATAATATTTTAATAATTTTCGTAATATAATATATTATTAAATAATCCAATAATTTCGAAACATTTATTTAAATCAAAAATAAATTCCTTTAAGTCACATCAAGGCTTATCTTAGAATAAACATTCTTAACCCAAATTAAACACACTTTAAATTAAAACACCACATTAATCTAATCCACTCTTAAATAACTTAAGCTAACAACCTAATAGCACTTAACATAAACTAAATCTCCCTAAGCATAATTAACCCTCTAAGCGAGGTTTAGTGAGCTAAACTCACTCGATTAGCGAGCCGAGCGGACCAAAACGACGAGGGCGACGAGGGGATCGACTTTCCCAAAGGCGGAGCTAAACTCCGGGGCCGGGAAGCCGGCCAAAAAGAGCCACGAAGCTGCTGCCATACCCATTTTTCTTGGCTGCAGCTTGGGGCTGAGAAGAAGCGGATCCGAGCTTGGATCGGGCGGAGGAACGGCGGTGAAGGGTGGCGGCAGCTCGGGCGGCGACCGGTGGCGGCTCACGGCGGCTAGGCGGCGGCTCGGCGACGACGGGCAGCGGCTGGACGGCGGAGACGGCCCGCGGACGAAGGCGGCGAGCGGCGCACGAGGTGGCGCGGGGCTTCGCGCGTGGACGCGCGGCGGTGGCGGCAGCCACGACGGCGGCGACGAGCAACCGAGCGGGCGGAAGGGGCGACCGGCGAGCTGCTGGTCGCACGCAGCTTTTCCTCCTTCTCTCTCCTCTTTCAAAAGCCAAGACAAGCCTCCTTGAATCAAGGAAGAAGATGATGTTGAAAGCCCACCTTTTCAAGAGCAAATCCCATCCATCCACTTGTCAAGATCCTAGCCCCTCTTGCCCCAACTACCATGACATAAGATGATGTCATCTTCCACTATCTCCAATCTCCCACAACCTTAATCCAATAGGTTCAATTTCATTTTCCGCCGGAGCATAAAATTCAAAGTCTCCAATTCTCCTCTAATTGAACCAAATTGAAGTCCATAAAATTAATCCAATGTCACCACACTTCAATTCACATATTTACTTGACCATAGAACCCTCTTAGACCTCAAAAGTACAACCAAAAGCGGGCCCACCAATTTTCCGAACCAAATTAGCCATACCTTGATTATTTTGCTGAAAAACTCGGCTTGCATGAAAAATCTTCCAAAGATGAGTCAATGATCCAAAATGATTTGTGACACCCCAGGACTTCCAATTTCTGAATTCGATCTCAATTTCACGGTTAATTTCACTCTGGCACGATATTAGCGCGTACTGATCCACCGGGTAGCTTTTAGAAATTTTCGTGCATTTGACCTGTGGTTGATCAATTCAAGCCACAATGTACATCTTTGACACATTGGCGACTCTCGGTTGTCGGGATAATCTCAAGGTTTCAAACACGGACACAGGGTACCCAAACGACAGAAAAGCCGGTCTAGTGCCGATCGACAAGAATTGTGCGATCTGGTGGAATCACCCACACTCGATCACATGCCTCGTCGAGTCGACCTATCTCCGGTCTCTAATCGATTTTTAACTGTGCCGTAATGACCCTTGCAGATTAACTCGGTCGAAAGGTCGTTTCCTGGTCAAATTCTCAAGTCCGATGCATTAGAATTTCTTAACGGCTTCACTTAATAGACTAGTTATTCCATGAGTGATCAGTTCAGGGAAAAGAACTATATGTGCACAGATGAAATGCCCATTTCAATTTATTGAAAATAGAATTGGAAATTCGGGATGTCACAACTCTTCCCCTCTTATAAAAATTTCGTCCTCGAAATTTAAGCCTTTACAAATTCTTAAACAAAAAGGTGGGGTTACAATTGTCTCATCGAATCTTCTCTTTCCCCGGTTGCACTTTCTGTATTGCGGTATTGCCAGATCACTTCCAAACTTGTCCAAACCATTACGAACTCAAAATGCTAAACACTTGCCCACTTTTGCAAAAAATAAAAGCTGCAAAAATTTTGGTTCTTCTTCTTCTTCTTCTTCTTCTTCTTTTTTTTTCCACTAAGCGGCTAACTGCCGCGTCGGGGATTCGAACTCCCGACTTCGGACCGTTTTGCTTCTTTCCAGGGTACCACTCGGCTAAAGGCGCCGACGGTGCTCCAAACTGCTTTCTTTTCCATTTAAAGCCAAATTTCTTATTTGATCCCAAACTCGAAATATTCCATAATCTGCGAAGCTAAGCTGGCGATTCTAAGCGGTCTCAAGTCTGTCTCTGATAACTGCAACTGAATCACTGATTTCTGAACCAACTCTGGACCTGCGATATTCTGTTCTCTGATCTCACCTCGACCAACTAAAGTTCTGTACACTCTGCTTTGCTCTGCTTCGAAAAAATCCATCTAACCGATCTGTTGAAGTTGGGAACCATCTGAAAACTCTGCTGGCAACTATTGCTGTAAGTAACTCACAAGAAGAAGAAGTTGTTTCTTTCAACTTTCTTTGAAAACCAACCTACAAGCTCTCAACCTGTCCTCAATGATCTGAATTGTCCTTTCGTACTGTGATGAATTGAGCCGACTTTGTCAGTCTGTCAACCACTGCCCTAATCGAATCATTACCCCTTTGATTCCTTTTTCAGCCCGTCACCATATCCATTGTGACACGATCTCATTTCCGCACTAAGGACCTTGAGAGGTTACAATAGTCCTCTCAGCTTACGATGCTGTACCTTCCCTGGCCAACATGTCAGACACTTGGTGACATTCTTGCACAGCTTCCTGAATCTGACAACTAAAGCATTCTGATTCTGATCTGCACATCCAGCTCAATTCTGCGGATGGCCATAAGAGTCTAAAGGTGGCCTACCTCAAATTTGAAACCCGAATCTCGTGCTCTCTCAAGTAGACTCCATTCCTTGAGTACCATCTGCGCAACTAAAGACTTCCTACTTAGTGCACCGGCGACCTTGTTCGCTTTTCCAGGGTGATACAAAATCTCACAGTCATAGTCCTTCAGGAGTTCCATCCATCAACGCTGTCTCATAATCAACTCCTTCTGAGAGAATGAATACTGAAGACTATGCTGATCAGTGAAGATCCATAATCTTTCTCCACACAACTAACATTTCCAAATTTTCAATGCGAAGATTAAAGCTGCGAGTTCTAAGTCATGCGTCGGGTAATTCAACTCATGAGGTCTCAACTGATGGGATGTGTATGCAACAACCCTGACATGCTGCATCAACACGCAACCCAATCCTTTAAACGGCGCATCACTGTAGATCTCGAATCCTACTAGACCAGATAGGAAAGTAAACACAAGTGCAGTAGTTAGCTTATGCTTAAGCTCTTGGGAACTGCTCTCGCACATATTTAATCACACAAACTTTTCTTCCTTCTTCAGAAGTCTTGTTAACGGCGATACTGACACTGAAAACCCTTCTACGAATCGTCGTAATACTCGCTATTTCGATCTCTCGTCATTGTAGTCGGTCTTAGCTAGTTGATCACTGTCTCTATCTTGGCTAGGTCCACTGAGATTCCTTCTCCGGAGATGACGTGACCTAGGAACGTCACCCGAGTTAACCAAAACTCGCACTTGCTGAACTTGGCATACAGCTCATGATTCCTCAAAGTCTGAAGCACTATCCTTAAGTGCCTTTTCATGATCCTCAATACTCCTCTAGTACACTAGAATGTCGTCGATGAACACGATTATGAACTGATCCAAGTACTCCTTCAACCTACGGTTCATTAGATCCATGAAAGCAGCTGAAGCATTCTTCAACCCAAACGGCATTACAGTAACTCATACTGGTCGTATCGATTGCAAAACACTAACTTTGATATAACCTCATTTCTGATCCTCTAGTTGATGATACCATGTCCTCAAGTCAATCGTAGAGAATCTCAATACTCCTGGATGCTGATCGAACAAGTCATCGACCCTCGGCAATGGATACTTGTTCTTGATCTTTACCTAATTGAGCTATCGATAGTCGATGTATAGGCGCAACAAACCATCTTCTTTCTTCACGAACATAACTGGTGCTCCCCAAGGTGATGCACACGGACGGATAAATCCTTTATCTAACAACTCATGCACCTGCACTTTCAGTTCTTTCAGCTTTGACCAAGCCATCCAGTACGGAGTCTTAGAGACTGCCTCTGTTCCGGGTGCTAATTCAATTACGAACTCTATTTCTCTTTCTGACAACAGACCTGACACTTCTTCAGGAATTACCCCAGAAAACTTCGGTACCACGGTTAGGTTCTCCATATACGACTCCTCAACTGACGCATCCATTACAGTTGCCATGTAGATTCGGTAACCAACAACCAGAACCAAGTCATCTTCAGTGACGAATAACAAGGAGTAAACAATTCAAAACCTTCGCACGCTAACTAACAAACCAAATTATATCACTACTACGATTCATAACCCCAGAAAACTCCTCAAGCCAAACCTTTTATAAATGACTTCCAAGTCATACTTAAGCAAACCCTTCAAGTACAACTATAGTCAGAGATTCATCTTTCTAATACTTTATCACCCCACGAAAATTCTGCAACCTTCGCTAAAAATTCTGTTGCACTACTCTGATAAAAAACATCTCAAAAACACCATTCCCTTGATTGCTGCATGATTGACTCATTCATGTTCCTCTAGCCATCCTAGTGGCATCCTATCTACACTTACGGTACTTAAACTCTCTTGGACTTACGCGGATAATTCCTAACCCGACGGCCGTGCTGGCCACATACAAAGCATGCTCCCATCAAACCGGGACACTTAACTGATTCATGTTCCCTTCCACAAACTCGGCATACGATCGGTGAGTCCTCCACCTCCCGTCGGGTGACAAAGATGCACCCTTCCTTACACCGGGTTTCGTTCCAAGTACCCCACTAAATGTCCTGAAGTATGTTTCTCCGTTCGTTCTATTGATTGGCGGTGACGAAACAGCCTGTGGTTCCACCTATCTGTACGGACAACCCTTGATCAGATGGTCGTATTGGCGACACTTGTAACAAGTCTTTTCTCTCTTACAGCACGGGACAGGTCCATGTCTTTTCTTACAGACACAACACACATCGATCGAGTTAAGGCACTGACTTTCCATTTCTACTCTGCCGGTTAGGTGAAAGGGGCACATTTCTTCTTACATCGGCTTTTCCCCCACTCGATTTCCAACTTTGCTTAAACTGAACTTTGACTCAGATACGGTGGCTTGATCCCTGGTCACAACTCCAGCTTGGGCCTCAACAGGCGCAGCAACAACAACGGTTACGGCACGCGGCGACAAAGCAGTTGACAACGGCAACAGCCGGCGGCTCGATCTTGATCTTACTTACTCAAAAAGCTTCCCAAAGACTCTAGCGCCGTAACGATCCCGACAAACCAAGGATCGCTCGGTCTTTGCTACACCTCGCACCGACTTGCGGCGGTACTCTCACAGAATTAAATGACCCCACAAACGCACTACCAAACAGTTATCAACCACATGCATCAACATAATAAAAGTCTTTCCTACTAACTATCCCATGACTCATCGCACCTTTTCACTCCAAACACAGACCGTGCTCTGATACCACTTAAACGGGGATGTCACGCCCCGAACCTCGAGCGCGCCAACATCCCACCATGGTCATGCAAATGCGACATTCCCAGGTAGTGTCGCCGACCCCATTCATTTAATTATTGCGCAAGCGGAACGTATTGTAAAACCCCTGACAATGGAATACGGGATAGAAAAGCAGGAACCAAAACCACAACATAACACTTTCATAATTCAACAGAATTACAAACAGAGGTCTACGGCCAAAAGTCTACAAAAGACCGACTCTTAGAAAGGAACTGTCCTACGACCTACAAATCGGACACGTTCTCCAATCCTTATGACTTCACCTCTGCAACTATCTGCCCGCTCCGTCCACCAAGGACCTGAAATTGTAATCCCCAAACCGGGATGAGACATTGTCTCAACAAGTTCAACCCCCTAAACCCCTATTAGAAAGAAAATACGCCCAAGGGTGGCCTAGCCACACAACATAGAGGACTTACCTCGCCTTGGTTCCTTCCCCGCAGTTAGCACAGTTCATATCATTCAATCATATGCAGTAATAAGAACTTAAACAACCGGAACGCATTCACTTTCATATAACCAACAACCGCGGGGTCCCGATTATAAGACTAAATCGTTATGACACGTCCCATTCCATGCCACACAATTCCGTCCCATAATCCGACACATCAACAACACTCAACATGCATTCCAATTGTTATTGTAAATTGAAATGGAAATTCGGGATGTCACATAAAATGTTGGAAATATAATTTGATAATTTAGGAAATTCCGATCCTGAGTATCAATGATTGATTCATTTAATCGATAATTGACTTGGTAAAATAGGAATTAGAATCGATGTATATTCTCATTTATTTCTTTCCTGTTTTATACATTACACTTGTATTACAAATAGAATAGTGAACATGTAAAACAGAATACACTGAAATACAGAGCTGCAATTTTCCTCTCCACTTTATTTCAATTTCTGTCATGGTATCAAAGCAATCTATTCTGGCCTAAGCTTCCGCATATCTAAATTGCCGTTCAGTTCCTTTCTGGTTTGTTGTTGCGACATCAACTCTGAAAAACAAACCAGCCACCGAAGAGGATTTATTTTTTTTCTCTACCGTGCTCAAAAAAGCCTTGATAAAACCATCCAATGGAGGAAACCCCTAGCTCACCCCAGCAAGTCTTGAATCCAACAATAGTCGACCCAACAGAAGAATGCGCAGTGCCTGCTCAAACATCGGTTATAGCTTCATCCGCTTCATTCCAAGCACAAGGACCGATTCAATGGCCTCACCTTGGCTGGTACCCGTTTCAAGGCCAATGGACCGCTGGGTCGAGCAATGTATGGACTCAACAGAACTTACCTGGAGAGGAGAATGGACAGGGCTCTGGAATTTGGCCGAAGGACATGGACCTTCTTGGGAGAGTTACTCGAATGATGGGTCGGGTTGAACAAGAGCGGGTCCTGGATCCGGATACATCACGCCAGGTCTAGGAACGAATCCCTACCCGGTTCCAAAACCTGGGTTGAAACCCAGGTTTTCTACCTTACGTGTTTCCAGTCAACAGCGCCTATCCTGAGCCCGGAGATCCCCTTCACACGTCGACGGCCGATGGACCGAAGCTCCGACTCATCAGCATGCAGCTCACCAGACAAGACAACTACAACGCCTGGGCTCGGGACCTCTACCGAGCACTTGTAACAAAGGATAAGGACGGCTTCCTTGACTGCACCATCCCTTATTCGACCGACGAACGACTGCAACGGTTTTGGAAAAAATGCAATCAATTAGTTCGTACCTGGATCGGGAATTGTCTCGCTCCGGATGTTGTGGCTGGGCTACTAGCGACCGAGGACTCGAAGACTTTTTGGGCGAACATCCGAGAGATGTATGGGTGGCTTGATCCGGCAAAACTCTTTACCATCACCCAGGCGATCTCAGAATTAAAGCAAGGCAACCAATTAATCACTACTTGCTTCAATCGGCTCTCGGCTCTCTAGAACGAGCTCGAAGCGGCCGAGGAACGTCTCGAGGGTTCCGAAATCACGCTGCAACAATACCAAAAAATCAAAGAAAGGGAGAAAGTGACTTGGTTTTTGCTTATCTTGAACGACACATACTCACATTTTCAATCGCAGATTTTAGAGATGGACCCATTGCCTTTGCTCGGCCGGATCTACCAACTGGCCGTCCAAGAGGAAAGCCAGCGGCAAGTCGCGACCAAGCATGAAAGGACAGGCGAAGGAGTCGCCCTTGCTGCCCTCCAAACCAGCTTCCGATATGGAGAGACGTCACACGGCGGTCGCGGAATAGCTAGAGGAATCGAAGGTTTCGGGCAAGGAGGGAGCCGCGGCATGGGGGGAGGACTCGAGGGTTTCGGGCAAGGAGGGGGCAAACACCTTGGATTTTCGGCTGGGTTAGGTGGAAACCCTATTTTGAACGGCTGGGATGGAAGCAAATCGGACGGCCACAATTTGATCCGCTCACCTGAATCCAACGGCCCACATCAGAGGAGATCGGACGGCCCTTATTTGCTTGCCGGCCCAAATGAATCAAATGGCCCTTATTCAGCCACGACAGCACCCGCATACAGAGCATCTGGAGGCCCACAAAATGCCACATCATCTACCAAAAATACTGGGCAAAATTCAAAAATTAAGGGTAAATACTGTGAATATTGTAAACGTCCTCATCATACTATTGACATGTGCTTGAAATTATATGGAAAGCCAAGTGATAAGAAGGAAAAAGAAATTGATGCTTACCAGGTTTCAGCACGAAGGACTAATAGGGCAAATCAGATAATTACCCAGGATCAGTATTAGAGTATAATGAAGGCATTAAATTAGCTGGCAACAAATGATAAGGCTGTGAATTTCTCAGGTACTTCTTCATACAAGGAAAATTCAATATCAGCTGATGCATGGATAATTGGTTCGGGTGCCAGTGATCACATAGTTTGCAATGAAAGGTTATTTTCTAGTACTCAAAAGAGGCCACATTCTTCAGTATTTGTCTGCTTACCCAATGGAAATACCACTCATGTCACAAAAATTGGCACTATCCACCTTAGTCCTGATATTATTCTCAAAAATAGTCCTATTTATTCTCGATTTCGAGTTCAATCTCTTATTAGTCTCAAAAAGCTTGTGAGGATAATTCTTGTCATGCCATGTTCAATCCCAATGATTGCTTCTTTCAGGACCTTTTGACTGGTAGACTGATGGGCTTGGGTAGTATTGCAGAAGGGCTATATTTTTGGATTGATCCTCAAAGGAATTTTGAATTATTCAATAAAAGTATTTCTTGTAATGCCATTGCTAGTAATAAAAATCTTATTTTTCATCAATGCTTGGGTCATACTGCACGATTTCCTTGTCCTAAATGTCCAATTTGTCCATTGGCTAAACAGTCTCGGACACATTTTCCAGTTAGCACATCTAGATCCACCAGTGTTTTTTCCTTACTTCATATGGATATTTGGGGACCTTATCACACTCCGCATCGTGATGGGTCGCGGTTTTTCTTGACCATTGTTGATGACTATAGTTGAGCTACTTGGGTTTTCCTTATGCAATCCAAGAGTAAGACTTTTTCAACACTGTCAAATTTTCTATCTCTCATTAAAAATCAATTCGACAAACATGTCCAGAAGATTCGTACTAATAATGGACAAGAGTTCTTTTCTACGGAATGTGACTCTTTCTTGTCTTCTCGAGGAATTTTACATAAAAGTTCATGTAATTATACACCCCCAACAAAATAGGATTGTTGAAAGAAAACATCGCCATCTCTTAGAGGTAGCTCAAGCCCTTAAATATCAAGCTTACATACCTGAAGATTTTTGGGGTGATTGTGTAGTCATGGCAGCTTATTTGATTAACCGCATGCCAACTAGAATTCTCAATGGACAGACTCCTTTTGAATTGCTTTATGGAAAGCAACCAGTAATTGATCATCTCGAGTTTTCGGATATTTGTGTTATGCGGCAAATCTGGGCCACCGAAGCAAAATGGATCCCCGTACTATTCGGTGTGTTTTTATGGGATATCCTCCACTACAAAAAGGTTACCGCGTCATGGAGATCTCTACAGGGCATTTTTTTGTGAGCAGAGATATAATTTTTCGCGAGGATATTTTTCCTTTTGAAGAAACCGCGTCGATGTCCTCAACTTCAGAATCAGATCGTCGACCTTTCTTGTCAGAAGAAGATCTAACCGTTCAGCCTCAGTATGTATTCATTGCACCAAAACAACATATGCCGGTAACAACAGGTGATTCCAATCAAACCATCGACTCACCAACTTCTTCACCTGAGAAAGATCCCTCATCAACTTCTTTAGTGATTTCTTCGCTGATGATTCATCAGAATTTGTCTCCTGTCTTATCAGAAGAAACCAAAATTGAGCAATCTCGATGTTCTGGACGTCACACTCGGCCTCCTACATGGACAAAAGATTATATATGTCCTACGTTGGATTGTCCAAGTACGCGTACCCAGTATCGTCTTATGTTTCTTTTAGTAGACTATCATCAGAACACATGTGCTGCATTAGTAGAATTTCCAAAGAACAAGAACCGTCCTTGTACTCTGAGGCAGCACATGATCCTAAATGGCAACATGCTATGGAAGCCGAACTGAAGGCTCTCAATGAGAATCACACTTGGGATATTGTTCTATTACCGGCGGGACGAAAACCTATTGGCTGCAAATGGGTTTATAAAATCAAATTTAAGGCAGATGGAACCATTGAGCGATATAAGGCCCGTTTAGTTGCGAAAGGGTTCACGCAATGGGAAGGCTTTGATTATCATGAAACATTCTCTCTCTGGCCAAAGAAGTCATCGTTCGCTCTTTCTTATCCATTGTTGCTTTTCGCAATTGGCCCTTACATCAAATGGATGTCCATAATGCTTTCTTACATGGAGATCTGGATGAAGAGATTTTACATGGAACTTCCACAGGGATTATGCAGACAGGGGGAGTCTCGTGTGTGTCGTCTCCACACGTCCCTGTATGGACTCAAACAAACTTTTAGGCAATGGTATGCTAAGTTCACTGCTGCTCTAACCAACACAGGTTTTCAGCATTCCAGACACGATTATGCCTTGTTTACATGGACTGAAGGTACTTCATCAATTCATCTTTTAATATATGTTGATGACATCCTTATCATGGGGAATAATGAACTGGCCATTGCAAAATTCAAAAACTACTTGCATTCTACTTTCCATATCAAAGACTTGGGATATCCTAAGTATTTTCTCGGCATTGAGATAGCTCGGTCTGACAAAGGAATATCCCTCAGTGAAAGAAAGTTCATTCTTGAAATAGTCTCTGAAGTAGAATTGTCAGGATGCAAACCGGCAGTGTCGCGACCCGATCTCGCCGCCCTCGTGTCAAAGGGGGAAAAGTCGGGTTTAGGGGTACTTGATCACAAGATCGCGAGCTCTCCCAAGCTCATACCCGCGCGACGAGTTTATTTAAATGATCTAGTTGTTTATAACAACCTAAAAATAGACGGGAGTCACCACTAGCCTCGTTTTGGGGGTTGGCTAGAAAACCCAATCGAGGGTCGGGAGTATTCCCTCGATTCTTACGCAACCAAATATCTAGATTCGGGGACTTGGGTTACGCTAATATTTCTATTAATGACATTTCAGTACCTAAACGGTATGTTGTGTTTTTCCTAATATGTCTATGCGTTTCTTTTTACATTTTTTGGGATCATCAATTCTATACTAAGTGATCATGCGTGGTTGATCATTTTCATGTTATTCTATTCTATTCCTAAAAAAAATGAAAGGAAAACAATCAATGAAATTGAAATTGCAAGACATGAAGTAAACAATCAAGAAAAGCAGTAAATCTATCATGCAATCCTAAACAATATAAAAGAGAAATATATGGGAAAAAGAGAGAAAAACCCGCAACTCGTCGGGTTTTATACAACAAATGGAGCCCGAGACATATGTCGGGAAAATGAGTATTACATAATAACAATCGGAATGGACATCGACCTCCACCATCTTCACGCCTTCTCCATCTTCAGGGCCCTAATCTAAACCTAATCTAAGAAATCTTATAACTAGGTGCATACAAATGAAAGAAACAATCATGCACATCAAAACAATTTTCATGAAGACAAGTAATCTCAATTCAGCATGCAAGATATTCTAAAAGAAATCCTAGAATGAAATCATAACAAAGAATCACAACAGAAATCATCAAACATCGCACATAAGATCAAAACAAATGAGGTAGACCCCATGGATAATCGGCTCTAAGAAAAGCACTAAACATCAAGTACACCATGAGGAACAACTTTCATGAATGGAGTTTCCTAAGATGTATCAAGTTCAAGTAAGGTCAAATTCATGGCCGAAAAGAAACAATCACTAAAGCATGCAAATCAATCATAAGCAAATCAGAAAATGATGCATGATTATTGTTAGAGAAAACTCCTTTATTGTTTTGAAATTGACAAAACCTTTCCAAAGTCTATATCTAAAGATCTGAAGACTTTATTGCCAATGTCTGAAGACCGACAGAACATCAAATGCTAATCTCAAAGTCTATCCTCACTGGCAGTTTTAAACAGAAGTATGAAGATTTATCCAAAACAAAGGATTATTATCCAGATAAAGATTATCTTCAAAGTTTCGTTTCGTATGGTTTTCAGAAGATCTTATAGCTGGAATTCACACATATTTGATTGATTATTCCTATTGGAAACCACTCCGATATGAATATCTTTGAAAGGCAAGCTAAACTTAGAAGGTTCTACTTATGGAAACTCAAGATCCTGATTTGTATGGGCAAGCAGGATTGACGGCTTCAACACAAATTATCTAATGCCTTGAGATCACCTTAATTGATTATGTCCAACGGGTAGATTGGAGGAATTCCTTTGGAAAGTGCCAATGGTCAAAGAAGGCATGAAGGAGTATTTAAGGGTTGATTCCTTGGTTGTTTGATATGGTGCTTGTGAGAGAATTATAAAGTCGGAAGCCTTCTTAGTCTCTTGCTTCTTCATTCAATTGAGCAAAAATTTGTATACAAAAGAGAGAAACGCTTAATGTGACTGTGTAAGAGTTTGATAAGACTCATCACTGTGATAGTCAAGATCTCAAGCTGTAACAACTCTTTTAATATCTAGTGGAATCCAGCCAATAGGCTATCAGCGAGGAGAGTGGACGTAGGCTTGGTCTAAACCAAACCACTATAAACTTTGTGTTTGCTTTCTCTTATCCCTGAACTTCATATTTATATTTACTAATTGTCCATTTACTTAGAGTTGAAATACATTTTATGACTAGCATCTTCTAAAATCAAAATACTTTCTTTAAGTCCTGCGAAAATTCTTATTTACACCTATTCACCCTCCTCTAGGTGTATTCTCTAGCCCCTTTCAATAACGGATTTGTTAAGCCACCTAATCAATGCATGAAAATTATGAAATTTGAACATGACGTAGGGTTAAATGTGAAGAAAAAGTTTGATTTATATAGTTAACCCTAAATCCATGTGCAAAAGGCCACACAAATCCATTAACATTGATATGTGACTTGTCATTAGGAGCAAAATGCATAACAATTTCAATTGCGACATATCGACTTGATGCATGGTTTTTACATAGTCAATGATCCTCAAATGAGGCATGCCATACATCATTGCGAAACTTATGATATGCTCTAAGTATGTCTAGAAGGCATCAAGAAAAAGTTTGATTTATATATTTAACCCTAAATCCATGTGCAAAAGGCCACACAAATCCATTAACATTGATATGTGACTTGTCATTTGGAGCAAAATGCATAACAATTTCAATTGCGACATATTGACTTGATGCATGATTTTTACATAGTCAATGATCCTCAAATGAGGCGTGCCATACATCATTGCGAAACTTAAGATATGCTCTAAGTATGTCTAGAGGGCATCAAGCATCAAATATGCTCTTAAGGAGCTTAATTGAAGGCATTTTCACGGAAACACAATCAGTTAAAATCACAGCGGGGATTGCACAAAACATGGATGATATTCATTGAAATGAAGACATTAAAAAAAATCTATGAAAATTCGGGTGTATAGAAGGGAATGTCATGATCATCTATCATGAGACATCAAAGTCATACTTTGTTCAAAAAAATATACATAAAAATGAAAAAAAACAGAGCAAAAACCAAGAGGGGAAATGAAGAGAAACAAGCTGAAGTAGGCAATTCTGGGATGTCCCAAACGGTGATCATTAAGATCAAATATTGCATGGACGCTCCCAAAATTTGTCAAGATTACTAACACGTGCAATTCTTGGCCCTAGAATTATGCTGTCGTGGATGACTAGATCTAATAGGAGAAAATAGTAGTCTTCGTGTGCCAATGTGTGAAGTGGGTAAAATTGATGGTAGAAGAGACTAATTAGAAGATTATCTGCAAGCCATTCTAATTTCTTCTAGGATGAGGTTGTAGTGGCAGAAGCAAGGGCAGACACTACTGACTACGTCTTCTCAATCCTCAAGAGTATGACGTCGAGCATTCACTTGAGTTTATGCAACAACAATTCTAATTTATTTTTGTTTGGTTCTCATCCAATCAGATCTTCAAATCTCATTTGGCTTTCATTCCATTGTTTATTTTCAACTCATTTACAGCTCTTGTTTCTTCTCAAATCACGCATACTTGCAGCTCGCATGCTTCAGACACGAGCTCTTTTGATATTTGCAACAAGCATGGACTACTCATACATACGATCATAAGTAGCTTCATGTCGAAATAGAAAATAGTACTCCTAACATTCTCCTCTTTCCTTCAGCGCCTCACCATCTCAAAGTAACATGCAGGAGCACCATTTGATATACAAAATCACATATGAACAGGATTCGATCCATGCAAACAATCATGAACAGCATTCGACATACATCGCCTATACATCTAATTAGTTCACATTTCAATCAACTATGCTAGGAAATCTAGCGAAGACACAACCAACGCAACTTCAATTGAACATCAAGACGTTGGTAAACAGAATGCAATAGGAACTATCGGCAATGGAACCAGGCTTTCTGTCGAAAAGGTTGTAAGCATGTGGTGTGAAGTACTATTAACATCAGAATGGGAAAGAGTAATACAGAACAGAGACATCAAAGTAGAAAATCCATGCGTACAAGCAATTCTTACCATTTAACTGGAAAAGAAACAACCTGGCGGTGATGAGGTGATGACGATTGATAGATCAATCGACCAGGGGATCGAGGAGGATCGTGTAAAACTCCAAGATCATTTGGCCGTTTTGCAGAGAGAGCGAGAACTTCGAGTCGAGCACCTGAGAGCAATTGATCGAGAAAGAGTCAGCTTCCGAGAGAAAAACCGAGAGGAAAAAAAAACAAAGAGCAGCTCTCCGTCTTCTCGCGTGGACGAACACCGGTAGTGGAATCCGGAACGAACTCCCACTCCACTCAGCCGGAGACGGGGATTTCAGCGAAGGAGGAGGGTGCTTGCTTCTCTCGGTTGCGGTGGGAGAATCGGCGAGGGAGAGAGATTTCCTCCTGCACAAGCTAAGGCTCACAAGTCTCGCCGCCGCCGCCGCCGCCACCGCCGCCGCCGAAGCTATTCTTCTCGGGCCATGTCAGAGCGCGCGGCTAGATCGGGGCAGCTACCCTGTGCGGCGGCTGAATCAAGGAGCGGCCGGTGCAATCGCGAAAGAGCCCTAACCGCCGATTCGGAGGAAGAGATCGTCGGTTTCGGAGATGGGGAGAGGAGAGAAAGAATCTAGAGCGAAGGTGAGAGAGAGAGAGAGAGTCGAGAGTGCGAGAATGCCTGCGTGCGAGAGAACCCCCCTCCCTTTTCGTGTTTCTTTTTTTGTTTTCTTTTTTTTTCTTCTTTTCTTTTTTTATTTTTTTTATTCATTTTCATTTCATTTTTTTCATTTTTTTCATTTTTTCTTTTTTTTTTCATTTTTTTCATTTTTTCATTTTTTTTTTCTTTTTTTCTTTTTTGCTCTTTTTTTTTTATATATTTTTGCAGAATGGATGTTTAAAATGTCGACGAAATTTCGGGTGTCAACAGCTGCCCCTCTTTGGGTGGGAGTTCGAAGAGGTTCCACTCAAAAATAAAATTGATACCTGAAATTTCAGTCGACTCAACTTTGAAAATAGAAAAAGACAAAAGCAATGATAGTTGGTTAAGGACGTACCTAATACTTACATTTGCTCATCAGGATGTCTAAACTCTTGTTGAGGTTTATTCAATATGTCTCTCACTCTCTCACTCGTGAAATGGAATGAAGGAAATAAAATCACTAAATGGAAAATGAATGGTTTAAGGATAACCACTAACCTAAAGAAACAGGGTTTAAGGAAAACCTAGAACTTGAGAGACAAGGTTTAAGGAAAACCTAGAACCTAAGAGACAAGGTTTAAGGATGACCTGGAACCTAAGAAACAAGGTTTAAGAATGACCTGGAACCTAAAAGACAAGGTTTAAGGATCACCTAGAACCCATGAGACAAGGTTTAAGGATAACCTGGAACTAAGAGACAAGGTTTAAGGATGACCTGGGACCTAGGAGACAAGGGGTATGGCTTAGGGTAACCAAAAATCAAAAGCAAGAGTTATGATTTAAGATGACCAAAAACCAAAACAATGATATGGTTTAGGATGACCAAAAACCAGTTCACTAAGGAACACATATATTGAAAAAGGGTTTCGAGATTGTTTGAGAGCCAATCTTGCGAAATGATGCCAATTATCAAACCCTTTCAGAAAGGACTTTAACAAAAAATGAGATTTGATTAACCATCTAAGGGTTAAATCAAATATGCCAAGTGGAAATATCCTAATCAAAAGAGGTCTTTCACACTGACTCTCAAAAAAGGCTTTTATTCCCAACTTTTTTTTTTTTTGGCAACCCAGGGAACCTCGTAAGACGACAGCCGGCGAGCAAACCCTGGGGGAGCGACTGCAGGACCCACTACCATAGTACTCCAGGTAAAAATCCCTAACGACGCCTCTAGGATTCGAACTTCTCCCCTTCGTGAGGGGGAGAGAGCCCAAGCCAGCTGCACCGCTGAGGGCGGTGGTCTTTTATTCCCAACCATTGATATGGGAAAACTATTTAAATCTCACTAGAGAAGTCTCACTCAACTTATGTCTAAGGCTTTCGAAAACATTCATAGTGAATATAATCTATTGATCAAAATGTCTTTTAAAGGGACCGTGATGACGGCTTGGTCATGGGCTTACACAAAAGGTATGCATTATGAGGCCAAGAAATAAATATTCAATCAATATCTTCATCAGGTTTACAAGTCAAGAACTTTGAAGATAAGATAAGATAGGATTGTTTCCACTTCTTCTAGCGATAGCTTCTATGTGATACTCTCATTTCGACTCGAACCATCCCAATCGAAAGAGACTTCGGATAAGGGTTGTAATGTTGGTTCGGGTGAGGCTTAAAAAGGCTTGAAAAATTTTCAAATATCGAAGGGTTAAAAGTGAGTGATTATCTTGGCATCATTACCATCACACGACTTTTCAAAAAATTTGACTCTTGAAATTTAACCTATCTCGAGAGTCCTTTTGGTAATTCATCTTGAGACATGAGAGCTTCGCTCTCTGTTCTACTGATATTGCTTGCGATACATGTTTTCTTTTGCAAGGCATTTCTTTTGTTTTTCAATGGATGGTCTTTTGCATGACCATTGATTTTGCTCTTCTTTGCATTTTTGCTTTTCTTTGCATTTTTTTCATGGGCATTGGCCTTGCTTTTACCAGGCACACTGCTTTTTCATGCCCCTAGTTTTCATTCTCTTTTAGAGTATCTAGGACTCTCAAGTGGTATTTACAAACATGACCAATATCCTCAATTTTGTTGGTAAATCATGTGTCTTGCCCCAGTGTGAGGAGATAATCATCACTTGGGGTTATGAAAGAATTGTATAAGGCTCAAATTGGCTAAGCAAAGGGTAATTGTATTTGTGGTAGTGAACGTAATGCTCTTTGTCACTTCAGGATGCTTCGAGTTTCAATAAGAAATCACCTGAAGCTAGCACAAGAAGATTGATGCAAGTGAAAGCAATAAAATCTTTCTTAATCTTTTGCTCCATAATTTTCAACCAACGCCCCCTATTTTGCCCCAATGTGGGGTTGTTCTTGACAGGGTAATTTTGGAAATGCTCCATATTTGGCTAAAAGTGGCTTGCAATGGATATCAATAGTGTTTGGGATTGAGAAATGAAATGCCTTTATCATCCCAAACCATGTACTCACTGTGAATGAACCCTATGCCATAAGACATGGTTCTTTTCACTCAATTCTCTCAAGGAGTGTATAAGGACGTGTTTGGTAAATATGTTGTCTCTCATCATTTTAGGCATTACTACTTGGCATATTTAACAATCCTTTTCAGGTTTTCCAAAGCACACTTTGGTTAAACTTAGCTCCCTGGGGAATGAAAATGTAATGAAATTTTGTCTGAAAATATATATTTCCTTGACCCTACTGGGGAGAGTTTCGAAAATAATGTTGAATAAAATTTGTGGACAGAATAGACTTTGCTCACCACAGGGGTTCACTTCTAGAGTTTTGGCTGACTCTAGAGTTCTAATTGACTCTTTTGGCATTCTAAATGATAGGGTCACCTCTAAGTTCTAAAGAAGATGGGCAATTTTTTGAAAGTTTTGCGTTTATGAGATGAACCTTTTGTGGATAGGTAGAATCTTCATCAGAGATCCTACAAAATAAACAAACATGCAGATGCAATATGTATGCATGCGATGCATAATGCAAATATCCTAAAGTGGCTCGAAGGCCTTTCCATTTATTCATGGATAATACTTATTGAAAAATCTTTTGAATGCGAACCCGAGCCATGCAAATGACTATCGTGATGTGAAATGTTGTGCCTAAGATGCAATTGAAAAATGGTTAGTATGTATACATGAAGAAATATATTGGGAACTAGCTCCCATGTCATTGGACGTCCTCGTTCCACTAAAACATTTTGAAACTATAGATCGTGTGGAGGCTTAGGCCTCAAAGCATCATCATAGGACTGATTTGGGCTTCACACGTCTATTAACAAAACATGAATTTTATTAATATGCAAAAAGTGCATTACAATGTATATATCATTTCGGATCCATAGAGTTTGTGATCCAAATTATTACAAGTAGAAACGAATGAAATGAATGGAATTCCCTCGCAAGGGAGAAATGAACGGAATTCCCTCGCAGGGGAGAAATGAATAGAATACAACTAAAAATTAAATGCAAAAATTAGAAACATCCTTTACACAGTGGGAATTGTAGGCTCTTCATCTTCACCAATAGTGCCAACCAGACCGTCTTCAAACAAATCAGTCAGGTGGTAGACATTGGCCTCTTCTTCCTGCAAGAATTTTGGTGGACCAGGAAAGAAATCTTTCAAAGGTGGAAGCAAGAGACGTTGGTAGCTCTTTCCTTTGATGTTTGGGCCTTTATGATTACCTTGACCCTTACGGTCGCCTTGATAACCTAAGCCTTCACACTTGTTGATCTTAACCACCTTAATGGGATTTGGCATGCCTTGGGCGGACTTACCCAAACTTTTCCCAATAACAAAACCGTTCTTAATCAGTTCTTTACTCGACATCAAGGAGGCTTTTGAAAACTGAGGCTTCCTAACGATTGATCCAACAGGCACATGAGTGACAGACACCATCTCAAATGAGTGTTAGCTCGATTCTCCCTTGACCTCAGGCTCAATGAAAGGTATGGCAGTGTTATGGAAAGTCTCCACATCTCTTTTACGTCAGATAGTCACAATCTTTCCATCGATGGGAAGTTTCATCATCAGATGAAGACTGGAAGGAATGATTCCTGCAGCATGGATCCAAGGCCGTCCCAATAGCAGGCTAAAGTTGCTTAGGATATCCAGTATTTGAAATTTTTGGGTCATAGTAATAGGGCCAATCGTCAGTGGTAAATCAATTTCCCCTATTGTTTCTCTCCTCATCCCATCAAAGGCTCGAACGAGAATCGTTGGAGAAGAGATATTTTCCATTCCTATCCCCAATTTACGAAGGGTGGATAAAGGGCAAATGTTCAAAGCAGAGCCATTATCGATCAGGACCTTCGAAATCTTAGTCTCAAAATGTTGAGCGGACACATATAGTGCCTTAGTGTGTGCTTAGCCTTTAGGAGGGAGGTCTTTTTCAAAGAAAGTAATTTGGTCTCTAAAAAGTATAACTCCCACAAACTCTTCCAACTGTACTTCTCCAATAGCCTCGGGCACATGGACTTCATTTAAAATTTTGAGGAGAGCATTTCTATGCTTCTCAAAAGTCTTGAAAAGCTCCAATAACGAAATCTGCGCGGGCATCTTGCACAGTTGGTCAATCACTTCTGCCTCACTTGTCTTGAGTGTTTTGAGGAGTTGTTAAGCTTCCTCATTAGTAACGGCCTTCTTTTCCACACCTTCGCGTGGTAGGTAAATTCGACCTGATCGCGTGACAGCATCAATTTCATTTGTATTATAGTTCCAAGGGACCGCCTTAGTGTCATAAGTGGGAGTCACTTTAGTATTGGAACATTCACCCACTTCTAGTGGCAATTCAATCACAACGGGTTTGAAACCCGCACTTGAGATCAATGAGCCGACTTCGATGACGCCTTTGTCAGTTGCGTCACTCCCACATGGGATTTTCTCCTTGGTCGGTTCAATTACAACAGGCTCAATCATAGCCATGAAGTCATCCCCGAATTCACCTCCCCATCCACTAGGGGCGATGTCTTCGGGATTTTGAAAATAACTTGGAGGAGAAGTATATTTGACCATAAAGTCGTACTTCCCACTTAGTTGTCCCAAGGTGTTCACCACTTCACCTCTCTCATGGGCTTTCCTTACGAAGTCACAATCCAAATGAGAAGTTTTGTATTCATCCTCATCCCTGTCATAGGAGTAGACCTCTTTATCTTTCGGCAAAGTTGAAGTAAGGTCTTCTTCATCACGAGTGATGTCGCCTTTCAGCTAGCAATCAGCAAATGGCGTGATCTGCTCCATTTTTTGGATTTCCATTAGGAGTATATCTTCGTCGTCATCCCCATAAATCATGTTGACCTCTTCCGAATGCTTTGGAAGGGGATTTTGTTGGACATTTGGCGTTGATTCCTTAAAGGTGAGCAGCTTTTTATCCAGCAAATTCTGGATCTTAGAACAGAGCACCAGACAGTTGTCCACATGATGACCTTTTTCACCCATATGATACTCACATGTGTTATTAAGGTCGAATCCGGCAAACTTTGGCGGATTATCCCTCGGGATCTCTTTTGCCACAAGTTGATTTTCAATCAGCATTGGAAGTAATTGGGACATGGGTCTAGGCAATGGAGTGAATTGCCTTTCAGGGGCTTTTCCTTTACGCTCAAAGTTTCAAGAAGAACCCCCTACCTCCATGGCAGGTCTATGAGCCTGAGGATTATATGGCTTCCGAGAAGAGGAATTTTGTATATAAGCAATCTCCACAGTCGACTCCTTATCTCTCTTCAGGGCGTATTGACGATTCGTGTTCTCGGTCAACCTTCCTTCATGCATGATCCCCTCAATACGTTCACCTAACTCCACAAATGTAGCAAATTTAATACAGGTGTGGTTGTACATCTTCTCGAAGAAATCACGAGGCAGAGCTTGAAGCAGTAATTTCATGGTCTCTTTCTCAGACAATGGCGGCTTTACTTGAGATGCAGTAACTCTCCATCTTTGAGCATGGGCTCTAAACGTTTGAATTCTCCTCTTCTTGACCCAAACTAATTCCTCTCGAGTTGGAGCAATTTTAGTGTTGAATTTATACTGTTGGAAGAATTCGTCGGCAAGATCTTCCTAAGTATGGATCTTCTCCAAGTCCAACTCTATAAACCATGTCAACACAGGACCAATCAAGCTATCCTGAAAGGAATTAATCAGGAGTGGAGGATTATATGAGTAACGAGCCATCTTACCCAGATAGTATTTTAAGTGGGTCTTAGGACATCCAATGCCACCATATTTCCTTGTAAACTCGGGTTCCTTGTAGAATTCAGGAACTTTAATCTTGGCGAACGGTGACATCTTATCGAACCCCTGCAGTTGAGAGCCTTGTAGCATGCAAAGGCGCTCTTCAATCTTTGCAAGACGTCTTGAACTTTCTTCATCAGAGTATGGAGTTGGAGTCTCCTTAGATGGAGGCTGTAAATCAAAGACTATCGAGATTGTAGTAGAGACTTCTTCAGCAGGCCCTTTCTCCACGGGTTCTACTACCGTCACTTTAGGGGGCGTAGTAGAAGGATTCATGGTAGGAGAAGCAGGAACTACAGAAGTTAGGTTCTTGACTTGGTTGGAGAGATCAACTAACAGCGCCATCATCTGCGCCATTTGGTTCTCCATGCTAATAACACGGGCACGGGTATCTTTGTTCTCCATCCTTGTTTGGCGGCAAGTGCGTATGATAGACCACTCTTCAGCCGTCTTTCACAACTTGTAAAGGAAGATGACTCGGATTAGTACAAGTTAAAGAGATCATTAAAATACAAATCCCGGTCAATTTTATATTTTCTTGAGATGAAATAATGATAAGAAGTGTATATGATCCCAATATCATATAACATCCTCCTATCAAAATTTCCTCAAAAGAAGTTATACAATTGAAAAGGAACGACGACAAATATTTAATAAAAATGCCCCTTTTCTAAAAATTACATGAAAATGTTCATGAATTTTATTCATTTCATCGAACAATTACAATGGAAACAGAACATTGCTTTCTTGAAGCTTACAAAGTATTTCGATTTTACATGGGATATGGAAATGAATACAAGGAAACTTCGATAGAAAGGAGGGAAACACAAATGAAATCCCTTTACAAGAAAAGTATGTGAAATGAAAACCTAAGGACTAGGTGGGATCATGCGGAGATGCTTGTTATCATGGGTCAAGTGTTCCTCATCGATCAAGGCACAGTCTTCTTGCTCCTTAAATGAGCTCGCCGAAAACCTTGAGGCTCGGGAATATCAAGCAACTGAACCTTGAGCATAGGTTCTACTTGACGGTATATGTAATCAATAGTAGCTTGGTGAGTCCTCATCTCTCCTTGCAAGTCAACTTCATCAACAACAACCACATAATGCGAGGAATGTGAGTACCAAACTCCAATAGCAGCTTGAATCGCGGCCTTGATATGGTCAATTTGGTTTTTCTCAATGACTTCATCGTCATAATCAATACGATATAACCCCAGCTTGAGGATTGGCGGGATCGTTTGAAGCGCGTGATATTAGCGGAGCACCCTTAAAGGGTAATATGATGTTAAACCCGTCAATCCCACGAGGGGGAGTGGGTCGTCAACTCCACTAAAAAGGCGCACCTCGGGATTCCCAAGCCACCGAACATGCCATTGAATTAAGCTAGGGTTGAAGCTTTTGAGGAAATGAAACCAAGTAGAGAAAGACCATGATGGAAAGAATTCATTTCTTTGGCAAAAAGAATGGGATGATTATATTTTGTGATATCGACAATTTTCATGTGAAGGGCAAACTCTTTGATATGTGAAAAGAGCCAAATTTGGAGAGGTCCTAATGGGGCTCTAAGAGTTCCTCGACCATTTGCTTTGAAACGATTAAGAGACATAAAAGTTTCAGCAAGGACCATGTATGTAAAACAATTAAATGCGCACACTTGATTGACAATGTGAGTGACTAAAGGATCCATTGTTTTTCTGGTATGTGGGAATATCACAAAGCCAAAGAACATGAGTAGGAAGACACGAGAAATTTGGTTCCCTGATTTAGGCTTAAGGCTAAGGAAATGTTGTTCGAGGAAATTATAAGGCATAGCATGAGAATTTCTATTAAGAATAGCCTCAATTTTATCAGTAGGGATATTGAGGAATTGACTTAGAAGAGATATTGGATTTTGACCAATAGAAGGAGTGACGAAACCCAAAGAAGCTTTACATAATCCAATGGCTTTCCGGAACTCCTCAATTGTAGGGGTCAATTCATATTGATTAAACACGAAAGTGGAAGTCATGGGATTCCAAAAATGAGCCAATGCTTTGACCATCGCAATACGTGGTTCGACTTTTAATAAAGTCGGGAGGAAGCCTATGCATTTTTCCACGTAGTCTTGATGTCTTGGGTCGAGATTCTCCCATAAAGTCTTGAGATTCCCAGGCACAGGGATCACATCCACTTTCGGTTTACCCAACTAAATCTAAACCTAAAGGGGCACCCATGATTAAAACATATCGTCGTTGAAATATAAAATGCATAATTGAAACATGCAGAGTAAAAATATAAGAACGATAAAAAATGAACGATCTCTTACCCACCAAACACATGGCAAGCACAAATCACATGTCGCATGAAACAATGAGGTTTCGACGCCTAAGGTGAGGGTACTAAAGGCTCAAGGTCCTCATCCCAAAGTATAAAAATAGTTTACCCACCGCTACTATCGTCGGTCAGTGCTATTTTTATCGGTTGCGATAAGCGGTGTTGACACCTAAATTTTGGCAATTTGTCTAAGTGTTTATTAATTGCATTAGAAAATTAGGGATTAATTTCCAGCCCCTTAACAAAAAGTTTTTATTAAAAATGCATCACATATAGACATTAGGAGCATTTGTGTCACTAGTTTGAAAATTTATCAAACAAAATTAATTAAAATTAATATTTAAAAAAAAAAAAAAGGTCGGGTCGGGTCGGGCCGGATCTGACCTGGGCCCGACCCGCCCCTTTCTTTTTCTCTTCCCCCGCGCGTTGGGCCCGGCCCAGCCCCTTTTTCCCTTTCAGCCTGCGAACGAGGGTCTTCTTCCCTCTACGTCGGTCTTTGAAGACTTGCAAAAAAAAAAAAAAAAGAAATACAACAGAGGGAGCGGTAGAAGACAGAGCAGAAGAAGGGGAAGCGATGACACACGGCTAGAGCATGGCAATACCTGCGGTTGTCAAAACCCAAGAGAACCTGCTGCTACCTTAGCCGAAAATGCCACTAACTTGCCCCCAAGAACCGAAATAGCTACAGGCGCATACACGGGTAGGGAGAGGAGGCTGATTAACGACAGTCTTGAGGTAGAGATGGAAGGAAAAGCCAGCTAGCTTCGCTGGCCATTCGGAACCGCTCTAGAGGGATGCCAAAAGGGGGGCAACCTACAGCAGATTAGGGAGAAGAGAGAGAGTGGCCGGGAGGAGCAACGGAAAAAACACCAACACAAAGCGAGAGAGAGAGAGACCGAGAAGGAGGGGGAGCGAGTGAGCGACCTAGAGAGAGATTGCAAGCTCGAGAGAGTGGTTGGTCGTCACCGGAGGTTTGTTCGTCAGCTGCCATTTGCCGCAGTCCTCCTCTCGAACCAGGTAGGCTTTTGTTTCAACCGTGCGTCCCTTTTTTTTGGGAAGCGTCGGGCCGGAGCTCGTGCCGACTAGTTCGCGCGAGTTTCGATCCAAGCTGGTCCTCCTTGAAAGCCGCTAGATGTTCTAGTATGCGTCGTAGGGGGTTTAGATTTGTCTCGTGTCTCTATCAAGTGGAAAATTCCCCGTGTCAGTAACGCACAACAAATGCTTGTGGAAATGCCTAAACGATATCTAAGTTCTGCAAGTCTGTTGAAGCCTGAAGATACTTGCTATGCCCACATCCTTTGGAGTGTGATTGATATGTCCCTTAGCGGATCTTGAGTGTTGTTTGTGCATGTTGTGTTGATCTTTACCCGAATCCGAGCCTCGAGTGAGTCCGTATGCCCCTTTTAGCTGCTGCACCTCATCTATTTGACAAAATGCCCCAAAGAGAACCGAGAAACAACCTAGGTTTAAATTCAGTCTAATTCGCGCCTGCTCATATACATGTTGGACCGTGCCTGTCTTTTATGTTTCCATTGCGATTCCATGCGAATTTCGTGGAGTAATCATGTGTGTTTGAGCCGGGGGAATGTTTGCATCCGAAAATGGTTTGGCCGCCGGCGTTCGTGGACGATGGTGGTTGTCATCGGTCGGAGTGGGCAACCGGTAGATAGTGGTGTTTTGGCAGCGAAAAGGACGGCGGTTGCTCTCACTGGTGTTGTCATGCGGGTGAGGTCTGTGTTGAAGGATGTCCTAGGTGAAGAGTTGGGCATGAAAGCATAATGAAGAAGAAGGTCAGAAGGGAGGAGGGAAGAAAAAAATAAGAACAAAGAAAAGAGAAGAACCAGTAAATAAAAAAAAATTTTAAAAAAAAAGAGCAAAAGAGGAAAACCCAAAAAATGGAAGAAAAGATAGTAGATGGGGATGTTTGGTGAAAAGGGAGGGAGGAGGAAAAGAATTAAAAAAAAACAAAAAAAAATCAGAAGAAAGAAAAGAAAAGCAAAAAAAAAACAATAATAATCATAATAATAAATAAATAAATAAATAAATAAATAATTAGAAAATGGCAAAAGTTGGCCTCGGGAAGGACAGTCGAGCAGAAAGTGCAGGGGAAAGAGTGCGCAGTGAGAAAAGACAAAAGAAGGAAAGAATTATTATTTTTTTTTTTAAAAATTGAATTTAGAAAAAAAAATCAAAAATCAAAAAGTTTCAAAAAAAATAATTAGAAAAGTCTCCGAAAATTCAAAAACTCAGAAAGCATTCGCCCTTTTTCTTAACTAAAAAAATTAAATTTTTTTATTTTTTATTTTTAAAAAATTAAAAAATTAAAAAATTTCGAAAATCTAAAAATTGTAGAGTTTGGTTAGGAATTGTCATGTCTTACCTTATTAGTGTAATTAGACCTTTATTTTCTTGCACTTTGATCATGTCGCGAGTTTAATTTACATAATTACGTACGTTTTTTATTACTAAGTTGTATGCACTAATTTTACTGCAATTAGAAGCTTGGTTGCTATTGATCACTTTAATGATTGCGTACCAGCAAGATTGCCTCACATGTTAGTGGATAGGTATAAAATTAATCCAAACTGCCTAAAAAAAAAATCATTTTGTTAAAATGAACGAGATTAGGTACCGAAAGGGCACTAATTGGTTAATTAGTGTAATCAAGTCCCCGACCCTAGATTCTCTGGTTGCATAGGAAGTGAGGTACACTCTCATGCCTCACTTGGTTTCTAGCCAACCCCAATAGGCTAGTGGTAACTCCTTATTGCAAAATTCTTAAAAATACCTCAATGTCACGCGGGGTATGGGCTTGGGAGAACTTGTGCCTAGGCCCGTCCTTTAGGCAATACCCCTAAACCTATGCCCTCCCCCCGAGGGTTGGTCGTGACAGCTTGGCGACTCCACTGGGGACTTGGTTTTAGACCTTAGAGGACTTAGGCCAAAATTAATCTTGTTCAAAAATATTTTTGTTTGGCAACGAGGATATCAGGTATGTCCCCAACGTGTTAGGTGTTAAATGTTTTTGCAGTTGGGAGTTATAAGGGGAGGAGTGATTGTTAATCCCTTGTCTTGCAGGTGTGGAGTTGGGAATGGATGTTTATGTGTTGAATTTATGAAGTGATGCTTGCCTATAAATTGTCATGTCTGCATTTCCTTTGCATTACACTACATCTTAGCACGCACAACCTACCGCCGGACCTGGGCCACATAGGATCACTTAGGATGGTGTTGAGGTGGATACCACTCCGACTACAAGCATGTAGTACGAGTCGTCCATCTCAACCCCGAAATTTCTTTCTTGATGTCAGAGGTCCCCACCTTGGTCTGCGAGCAAGCAACACGGGTCAGTTCTTTGACAAAGCCGGAGTCATGGGTAACACGACCTAGTCGCGAGCTTGTTGGTTCAATCCTATGATCCCATGGCTCCATTTTGGGCCGTCTAGAGTATAAATCGAACCACTGTTCATGCGCATGTCTATGGCCTTGACATCGTTGCTCAATGAGTAGGGTAAGTTTATCGTTGGAATTCTTTTCTTCGCAATTAATTCATTCGTTTTCCTTTTGGTCGGTCCATAACAAATTAGGTTGATCATTGATGGGGGTAATTGACCTTTGCATCATCTCCGTCCCGAAAGCCAAGCTTCGTGCATGGTGGGATAGATTGGATCCAACTGGCCGTGATTGGGTGCGATCATATGTTGGACGTTTACTTCCCCTATTGGAGATAGAAACTCATTCTAGTGTCGTACAAGCGTTAGCGCATGTTAGGTGCCCCGAAACTTGCACGTTCATACTCGGTGATCACGAACTCACTTCAACCTTGGAAGAATACAGTGTTGCCATTGGCAAACCCTTGGTGTTATAGTTAGTTAGCCCACCTGTAGGGATTGAGCATGCATCGACCTTATCTGAGTTTCTTAAAGTTAAGGGAGAGGACGTAAGAAAATTTTTGAAAGCCAATCGCAAGACCTGCCTGTTTTCATTCTTAAATGAGCTTTTTCAAAATGCCCCATCTTTTCAAAAGAATAGGATCTTCCTGTTAGCTTTCTTTGGGTTCGTGTTATTCCCACATTGTAGGAACGCTATTAATCCTTCCGTGGCATGGGTAGTTCGTGAGGTATGTATGGGAAAGTGTTTTGTTAATGCTGTCCTGACCGAAACTTTTCTTTCCCTTACTCATTTTAAAGAAAATAAAAACAAAGCTTTTCACGCTCCTCCTGAACTTTTACAAATCTAGTTCTTCTCTCACGTCAAAGGGTTCGGTAGCTTGATGACCGTGAGCGACATTTCTGACTCTAGCCACCCTATCCTAAAGTTTAGGGATAGGAAAATGTTTGCCCCTGATTATCATTATTCTGAGTGGCTAGTTTTCATGACCAACCCTAGACCTGAGGGTTTCCAATGGCATGCCAAATGGCTCCGAGTTCAAGAAGCGCGGTTTGTGTGTGGGCTCACTGGACCTATTCCTTTGCTGGGAATTACTGGGGTCATTGAATATTATCCGACTCGGGTCGCCTGACAGTTCCAAGAAGTTCAACTGCTTCCACCAGCCATTCAAGAAGACCCGCTCAGGATAGACTTCCTTGATGGATGTCAAGATCACAAAGATTTCGTCGCGCTAGTCAAGCCGATGGGGGATATGTGCCACCCCCGGAAGTTGATATGGCCTGAAGAAGAGTTGGAGGGGTAAGAGAAGACCTATTATGCCTCGAAGGAGTACATCCTTAGGCATAAGATCCCGGAGAACCTCCACCCAAAGATTCCTAAAGTACCATTGAAGATCACCCACCGAGCCGAGATCAAGCGCCTCAAAAGGGAGCTCAACGAGGCCGAGGAGCGTGCTTTGAAGTTAACCCGAGTTAGTAGAGTTGCCACGAGCAGAAATTGTCCTCATTAGTTAGATTGAGTCAAGTGCGATATGTAGCGGGACCATACTTGCATGTGTTGCAATATTAAGGAATTTGTCTTGAGTCTCAATGTTGAAAATTGGGAGTTAGGAGTGTCTTTCCGTTTTCAAAGTAGCTTCGTTGTTTAGGGGTTTTCTCTCATGTTTTTCTTGCATTATGTGGCAACCTGGCTTTCAATGAAACGAACAAATTGGGGCGATTAGATCCTTGTCGTGGGCCAACCTCCTGATTATTACTTGTACTTATGTATGCTTATCTACCCTTGCACCAGGTACTAGCTTATCAATTGTCTTATGCCGATCGTCGACACGGCCAAGCAAAGATCCCCGATTCGCACGCGCACGAAAGTCAGAATGGAGAACAAGGACACCAACGTGCGCATGGCCAAGATGAAGGACCAGCCGGCCCAACTTACCGCAATGATGCTTGAAATAAGCCAGAAGCTTAAGGAGCCCCCTGCTGTAGCTGCCACTGGAACATCCACTCCTACGTCATCAGGACACGCTCCCCCTTCGACGAGAGGCACACATGTTACTGATCTCCCTGGGAAAGAAGCTGCCGGAGAGGCTCCTTCTGTCACACCAATCATTATCAATTTGGACCCTCCTCCGAAGGAAAACCCAACACCCCGCCTAAGTGAAGAGAGTGAAAAACGTTTGGCAAAGATGGAAGAGCGACTATGTGCCTTGCAAGGTTACGAGCTGAAAGGAGCTTATAGGCTGTCTCCATACACCAAGACAAACTTCCCTGAAAATTTCCAAGAGCCTGAATTCACAAGGAAGTATGACGGAACGAGATGCTCCAAAACCCACCTTAGGTATTACGTAAGGAAAATGGCTCGCTACGCTGACAATGTGTCTTTCCTCATACACACATTCCAGGATAGCTTGGAAGGCATTACCCTAACATGGTTCATTGCACTAGACATTGAAGAATTCACCAGTTGGGAGGACTTAGCCGATGAGTTCTTGCAACAATACCGGTTTAACACCGAGCTCGCCCCCACGAGAGAAGAGTTGACCCGCATTGAGAAGAAGAGAAATGAGTCATTTAAGGCCTTCGCGCAAAGGTGGAGGACTATGGCCTCACAGTTAAAGCCGGCCTTGAATGAGAGGGAGATGAAACAATTATTCCTCAAGACATTGCCCCCAGAATACTTCCAAGGGTTAGTGTTCTCGGGTTGCCAGACATTTTCACAACTAGTTGAGGTAGCTGAAGGAGTTGAGTGGGCATTTATCGAGGGCAAGATATCCACCGGAAGCACGAAGAAGTTCCTGGCAAGAAAAGATAAGGAAGTCGCGGTTGAAGTAGCGCTTGTGCAAGAGCCACCTTTCCCTCGGCCGGCCACAACGCCCGCGCACAAGCCTATAATGGTTCAAGGTAGCTTGTCACGAGCATATGATAATGGCAAGAGGCCCTTTTGAAAAGAATTCACACCTCTACCCGACCTCTATCGAAATTGTTACATATCCTCCTCGAAAAGAGACTGGTGGCCAAGGAGGTGCCTAGAGACAATCCCCCAAGATTCTCGGGGTTCGACGTGACCAAGGCATGTGAATACCACATGGGGCAAAGGGGACATGACGCCGATGATTGCTTCGCACTGAAATGGAAAGTTCAGCACCTTTTGGATAAAGGAAAACTGACCTTCAAAGAAGCTATGCCCAATGTGCAGCAGAATCCCTTACCAAATCATGCCGATGAAGCGAACTCAATTTTCGAGGAGGACGTCATATGCACCATCCTAACTTGTGAGGAAGCTGAGTCCTCTGAAGTTGTAGCTGTCCCCCAGAGTAGGGCGGTTCTCTTTCAGCTTAGTCCTCTGTCTTATGTCCAATCCCCAACGTGGGATTATGTTGTTATTTCTTTTTCGTTTATGTCATTCGTAGCATAAACTATGGTCAACCCCGATCTTGAGCCGTTGGTCGAGGGTGGTGTGTGTTAAAATACGGCCTTATCTTTCCTCATTTAATAAAATAGGCGTATCTTTTATTATGGACATGTGGAAGCACATCAAACTAGTCCTATGATAGTCACTGAGGCCTGTGCCTCCACATGTTCCCAAGTTTGACTGTTTTGCAAGAATGAGGAGATCCGAGGATATGAGGATGAGTTCTTGAAACGTTTTTCAAAAAATACTTAAAAAATGTATGGCATCATTCGCATGACCTATTTTCCGGTGTCGCCACGCGTGCTTCATGTCAGCGACCCTTGAGAAAAGGGGTTCGTAAAAATATTTTTATTCGAGTGAAAGGTGAGACGTTAACCATGCCAAACGAGAAGTGTTTAGGATGAAGAAAGGCAAGCCCATTTCCAAACACATCCTTTAAACACTTTCGAGAGTTGAGTGAAAGGCGACCCTCTCTTAGGACGAAAGATTCATTCGCATTGAGCACAAAGATCGAAATGATAAAGGCGTTTTCTTTATCAATCTCAAGCACCGAGCTGACATCTTGCTACCCTTTTGGGCCGAATAAAGATGATCCTTCAAAGTACCCTTGTCGAGAATGATCCTACTTTGGGGCAACATAGGAGGTTATGGTCGTGTTGTAGAGCAAACTATTGAGAAAGATTCTATTACTTTCACTTACATCAATCTTCTAGTGATAGCTTCAAAGGAATTCTCATTAGAGCTTGACTTATCTCAAGGTGAAGAAGAGCATTTCCTTCTCTACCCAAACATTGATACCCATTGCTTTAACCAATTTGGGCCTAATTATTCATTTCTGAACCCCGAGCATTAATCATCTCCCTTCACTGAGGCAAGGCATAAGAATTGACCAAATACAATTGACAGTCACGAGAAAATGTGAAAAACATTTCGAAAGTCATAAGAGCTGCAAAAGTTCAAAGAGCAAAAAGTTCGACAAACTAGGGGGCATGAAAAAGCAGTGTGCCTGGTAAAAACAATGCCAATGCCCGTAAAAAAAAAAAAAAGAGAGAGAGAGAAGCCAAAAAGCTGCGTCTTATGTGAAAAAAAAAATTATTAAAGTCCAAGTGCCTGTGTAAAAAAATCATCGCAAGGGCAAAGGAAATTAGAGAAAAGAACAAAGCTCCCATGCAAAAATGATTAGTCAAGGGACTTTCGAGATGTGCAGTGTTTCAAAAGCCAAATGCTTTCGAAAGGTCGAGTGACCTAGTCACGATGCCATAATGATCACCGACTCTTAAAAAACCCTCTTGCAAATTTTAAGCCTTTTGAGCCTCTCCTAAACCAACATTACAACCCTCTTCCGAAGTCTCTTCCGATTGGGATGGTTTGAGCGAAAATGAGAATGTCACGAAGAAGCTACTGCTTGAAGGAGTGAAGGTAATTCTATCTTGTCTTATCTTCCAAATTCTCGACTTGTAAACCCGATGAATATAGCGACGAATGTTCCTTTATTGGCCTCAAAGCAATAATTCCTTTGTGTAAGCCCTAACCGAACCTATATTGCGGTCCTTTCAAAAGACATTTTTGGTCGATCAGATTGTGCTCATTGCGAATGTTTCCGAAAGCCTTTGACATGGGTTATGTGAGATACCCTCAGCAATCAATTACTTCCCACGCGAATAGATGGGATCAAGCAGCCATTTTATCAAGAGTGTGAGAAATCCTTTCTGACTATGAAACTCTAGTTTGGCATGCTTAATGAGCCTTGTTCACGAGTCGTAGCCGTTCTGATAAGAACTCGATTCCTAGAGAATTTGATGATTAATGATACATCCCCAAGCAAGATGACAAATTTGCGCTACATGATGTTGATTGATATCAAATGTTTTTCTAAAGTAGTCGGACTTAGCTTGATTAGCTTGTTCAATTAATGTTGTAATATTGCCAATACGTCTCTTGATGACGTCTCTCATGACCATGCTCAAGTTGAGTTTGACAGGATTCCTCAGTGAAGCCATGTAGTTTTCAAGGGGTTAGCGGGTGCTTCCCTAAAAACCAAAGGTTCATGGTCAGCCTTAAACCATGTCATCTCCAAAGGTTCATAATCAACCTTAAACCATGTCATCTCCAAAGGTTCATGGTCAGCCTTAAACCATGCCATTTCCAAAGGTTCATTGTCAGCCTTAAACCATGTCATTTCCAAGGTTGGTGGGTTTATCCCTTAAACCACGGGGTTGGTGGCTTTTCCTAAACCACACAGCTTGTGGTTTCATCCGTAAACCATGTTTGTTTGCTCCTAGTCGAAACCCGTTTGTACACGGTGAGACTATCATATTCAGTCGAAACCCGTTCGTACACGGTGAGACTATCATATTCGGTCGAAACTCATTCGTACACGGTGAGACTATCATATCCAGTCGAAACCCGTTTATACACAGTGAGACTATCATATTCGGTCAAAACCCGTCTGTACACGGTGAGACTATCATATCCGATCGAAACCCGTTTGTACACTGTGAGACCTTCCTCTCAGTCGAAATCCGTTTGTACACAGTGAGACTATCATATTCGGTCGAAACCCGTTTATACACAGTGAGACCTTCCTCCCAGTCGAAACTCGTTTGTACATGGTGAAACCATCCTCCCAGTCGAAACCCGTTTGTACACCGTGAGACTATCATATCCGGTCAAAACCCGTTTGTACACGGTGAAACCTTCCTCCCAGTCGAAACCTGTTTGTACACGGTGAGACTATCATATCCGGTCGAAACCCGTTTGTACACGATGAGACTATCATATTCGGTCGAAACCCGTTTGTACACGGTGAGACCTTCCTCCCAGTCGAAACCCGTTTGTACACGGTGAGACTACCACATCCGGTCAAAACTCGTTTGTACACGGTGAGACATTTCTCCCAGTCGAAACCCGTTTGTACACGGTGAGACTACTACATCCGGTCGAAACCCATTTGTACACGATGAGACATTTCTCCCAGTCAAAACCCGTTTGTACACAGTGAGACTACTACATCCGGTCGAAACCCGTTTGTACACGATGAGACATTTCTCCCAGTCGAAACCCGTTTGTACACGGTGAGACTACCACATCCGGTTGAAAGCCGTTTGTACACAGTGAGACCTTCCTCCCAGTCGAAACTCGTTATCATACAACAAGATGTTCCCATCTCGGTCGAGGGACATCTTTTACAAAGTAAGGTCATCCCTTCATATCATTTTCCCATTTGCAACCCCAATTGTCATCGTCTAGGGGCAAAATTTAGTCGTCTCTTGTCTTTGAAGGGAATCTCTTCAAGCTCCCATTCAATGAAGGGCAGCTGTTGACATTTAAATTTTGGCAATTTGTTTAAGTGTTTATTAATTGCATTAGAAAATTAGGGATTAATTTCCAGCCCCTTAACAAAAAAATTTTATTAAAATTGCATCACATATAGACATTAGGAGCATTTGCGTCACTAGTTTTAAAATTTATCAAAAAAAATTAATTTAAATTAATTTTTAAAATCGAAAAAAAAAAAAAGAATAAAAGGTCGGATCGGGCTGGATCTGACTTGGACCCGACCTGCCCCCTTTCTTTTTCTCTTCCCCCCACGCTCTAGGCCCGACCCAGCCCCTTTTTCCCTTTCAGCCCACGAGCAAGGGTCTTCTTCCCTCTACGTCGATCTTTGAAGACCTGCAAAAAAAAAAAAAAAAAAACTTAACAGAGGGAGCGGCAGAAGACAGAGTAGAAGAAGGGGAAGCGATGACACATGGCCGCAAAGATGGCAATACCGCGGTTGTCAAAACCCAAGAGAACCTGCTGCTATCTTAGCCGAAAATGCCACTAACTTGCCCCAAGAACCGAAATAGCTGCAGGCGCATACACGGGCAGGGAGAGGAGGCTGATTAATGACAGTCTTGAGGTAGAGATGGAAGGAAAAGGCAGCTGGCTTCGCTGGCCATTTGGAACCACTTTGGAGGGATGTCAAAAGGGGGGCAACCTACGGCAGATTTATAGGGAGAAGAGAGAGAGTGGCCGGGAGGAGCAACGGAAAAAACACCAGCACAAAGCGAGAGAGAGACCGAGAAGGAGGGGGAGCGAGTGAGCGACCTAGAGAGAGATTGCAAGCTCGAGAGAGTGGTTGGTCGTCGCCGGAGGTTCGTTCGTCAATTGCCATTCGTGTAGTCCTCCTCTCAAAACCTTGTTTTTCGAGAAGCGTTGGGCCGGAGCTCATGCCGACTAGTTCGCGCGAGTTTCGGTCCAAGCTGGTCCTCCTTGAAAGCTGCTAGCTGTTCTAATATTCGTCGTAGGTGGGTTTAGATTTGTCTCGTGTCTTTATCAAGTGGAAAATTCCCCGTGTCAGTAACGCACAACAAATGCTTGTGGAAATGCCTAAACGATATCTAAGTTCCGCAAGTCTCCGCCGAAGCCCGAAGATACTTTGTGCCCACATCCGTTGGAGTGTGATTGATATGTCCCTTAGCGGATCTTGAGTGTTGTTTGTGCATGTTGTGTTGATCTTTACCCGAATCCGAGCCTCGAGTGAGTCTGTATGCCCCTTTTAGCTGCTGCACCTCATCTGTTTGACAAAATGCCCCAAAGAGAACCGAGAAACAACCTAGGTTTAAATTCAGTCTAGTTCGCGCCTGCTCATATACATGTTGGACCGTGCCTATCTTTTATGTTTCCATTGCGATTCCATTCGAATTTCGTGGAGTAATCATGTGTGTTTGAGCCGGGGGAATGTTTGCATCCGAAAATGGTTTGGCCGCCGGCGTTCGTGGACGATGGTGGTTGTCATCGGTCGGAGTGGGCAACCGGTAGATAGTGGTGTTTTGGCGGCGAAAAGGACGGCGGTTGCTCTCACTGGTGTTGTCGTGCGGGTGAGGTCTGTGTTGAAGGATGTCCTGGGTGAAGAGTCGTGCATGAAAGCATAATGAAGAAGAAGGTCGAAGGGAGGAGGGAAGAAAAAAATAAGAACAAAGAAAAGAGAAGAACCGGTAAATAAATAAAAAAATTTAAAAAAAAAAAGAGCAAAAGAGGAAAACCCAAAAAATGGAAGAAAAGATAGTAGATGGGGATGTTTGGTGAAAAGGCCAGAAGGGAGGAGGAAAAGAATAAAACAAAAAACAAAAAAAAAAATCAGAAGAAAGAAAAGAAAAGCAAAAAAAACAATAATAATCATAATAAATAAATAAATAAATATAAAATTAGAAAACGGAAAAAGTTGGCCTCGGGAAGGACAGTCGAGCAGAAAGTGCAGGGCAAAGAGTGCGCAGTGAGAAAAGACAAAAGAAAGAAAGAATTATTATTATTTAAAAAAATTGAATTTAGAAAATAAAATAAAAAAATCAAAAGTTTCAAAAAAATAATTCAAAAAGTCTCCGAAAATTGAAAAACTCAGAAAGCATTCGACCTTTTTTCTTAACTAAAATAAACTAAAAATTAAAAAAATTAATTTTTTTTTTATTTTTTATTTTTTTTTTTTTAAAAAAAATTTTTTTTTTTTTTATTTTTTTTAAAAAAAAAAATTAAAAAATTTTGAAAATCTAAAAATTATAGGGTTTGGTTGGGAATTGTCATTTCTTGCCTTCTTTGTGTAATTATACCTTTATTTAGTTGAACTTTGATCATGTCGTGAGTTTAATTTACATGTTTAAGTACGTTTTTGATTACTAAGTTGTATGCATTAATTTTACTGCAATTAGAAGCTTGGTTGCTATTTATCACTTTAATGATTGCGTACCAGCATGATCACCTCACATGTTAGTGGATAGATATAAAATCAATCCAAACTGCCTGACAAAAAAAATCATTTTGTTAAAATGAACAAGATTAGGTACCGAAAGGGCACTAATTGGTCAATTAGTGTAATCAAGTCCCCGATCCTAGATTCTCTTGTTGTGTAGGAAGTGAAGTATACTCCCATGCCTCATTTGGTTTCTAGCCAACCCCAATAGGCTAGTGGCGACTTCTTATTGCAAAATTCTTAAAAATACCTCAATGTCACGCGGGGTATGGTCTTGGGAGAGCTCGCGCCTAGGCCTGTCCTTTAGGCAATACCCCTAAACCTATGCCCTCCCCCCGAGGGTAGGTCGTGACAAGTGGGTTTATGTAAATAATGGATTACCACGAGTATTCACTCGCAAATTCTACCCATAAACCCTCCTAAGGTCCTAGATTGGGCGATCGGAGTTTTAGACCGCAATTGTGTGTGCGGTGTCGTGCTAAAACTTGTAAACATGCATTTAAATTTAAACATCGAGCACTTCAATATAAACTCTAATACATTCATACATCCTTACACCACCTGCAAAACAAAGGGTTTATAAGCACGCCTCCCCTTATAACTCCCACCTACAAGACCATTTAACACGAGATTAGCGACTAACCTGATTTTCCACGCGACTTTGACATGCAAGCGATCCTACACGAGACATGTTAGTTAAAATATAACAACCATTTTTAAACGGCTTCAAGTCCTCTTAATCTAGTAACCAGTCCCCAGCGGAGTCGCCAAATTTGTCGCGACCCGATCTCGCCGCCCTCGTGTCAAAGGGGGAAAGGTCGGGTTTAGGGGTACTTGATCACAAGATCGCAAGCTCTCCCAAGCTCGTACCCCGCGCGACGAGTTTATTTAAATGATCTAGTTGTTTATAACAACCTAAAAATAGACGGGAGTCGCCACTAGCCTCGTTTTGGGGGTCGGCTAGAAAACCTAATCGGGGGTCGAGAGTATTCCCTTCATTCCTACGCAACCAAATATCTAGGTTCGGGGACTTGGGTTACGCTAATATTTCTATTAACGCCCTTGCGGTACCTAAACAGTATGTTGTGTTTTTCCTAATATGTCCATGCGTTTCTTTTTACATTTTTCGAGACTATCAATTCTAGACTAAGTGATCATGTGTGGTTGATCATTTTCATGTTATTCTATTCTATTCCTAAAAAAAATGAAAGGAAAACAATTAATGAAATTCAAATTGCAAGACATGAAGTAAACAATCAAGAAAAGCAGTAAATCTATCATGCAATCCTAAAAAATATATAAGAGAAATATATGGGAAAAAGAGAGAAAAACCCGCAACTCATCGGGTTTTATACAACAAATGGAGCCCGAGACATATGTTAGGAAAATGAGTATTACATAATAACAGTCGGAATGGACATCGACCTCCACTATCTTCATGCCTTCTCCATCTTCAGGGCCTTAATCTAAACCTAATCTAAGAAATCTTATAACTAGGTGCATACAAATGAAAGAAACAATCATGCACATCAAAAAAATTTTCATGAAGACAAGTAATCTCAATTCAGCATGCAAGATATTCTAAAAGAAATCTTAGAATGAAATCATAACAAATAATCACAACAGAAATCATCAAACATCGCACATAAGATCAAAACAAATGGGGTAGAACCCATGGATAATCGGCTCTAAGAAAAGCACTGAACATCAAGTACACCATGAGGAACAACTTTCATGAATGGAGTTTCCTAAGATGTATCAAGTTCAAGTGAGGTCAAATTCATGGCCGAAAAGCAACAAATCAATCATAAGCAAATCAGAAAACGATGCATGATAACTGATTTGTTAAGTCACCTAATCAATGCATGAAAAATATGAAATTTGAACATGACCCGGGGCTAAATGTGAAGAAAAAGTTTGATTTAGACATTTAACCCTAAATCCATGTGCAAAAGGCCACACAAATCCATTAACATTGATATGTGACTTGTCATTAGGAGCAAAATGCATAACAATTACAATTGCGACATATCGACTTGTTGCATGGTTTTTACATAGTCAATGATCCTCAAATGAGGCGTGTCATACATCATTGCGAAGCTTATGATATGCTCTAAGTATGTCTAGAAGGCATCAAGCATCAAATATGCTCTTAAGGAACGAACTTCCACTCCACTCAACCGGAGACGGGGATTTCAGCGAAGGAGGAGGTTGCTTGCTTCTCTCGGTTGCAGTGGGAGAATTGGCGAGGGAGAGAGATTTCCTCCTGCATAAGCTAAGGCTCACAAGTCTCACCAGCGCTGCCACCGACGCCGAAGCTATTCTTCTCGAGCGCCATGTCGAGCGCGGGGCTAGATCAAGGCGGCTACCCTGCGTGGCGGCTGAATCAAGGAGCGGCCGGCGCAATCGCGGAAGAGCCCTAACCGCCGATTCGGAGGAAGAGATTGTCGATTTCGGAGACAGGGAGAGGAGAGAAAGAATCTAGAGCGAAGGTGAGAGAGCAAGAGAGTCAGAGAGTGCGAGAATGCTTGCGTGCGAGAGAACCCCCCTCCTTTTTCGTTTTTCTTTCTTTTTTTTTTTTTTTTCTTCTTTTCTTTTTTTATGTTTTTTATTCATTTTCATTTCTTTTTCATTTCTTTTTTTTTTCTTTTTTTTCTTTTTTTTTCTTTTTTGCTCTTTATTTTTTATATTTTTGCAGAATGGATGTTTAAAATGTCAACGAAATTTCGAGTGTCAACAGGCAGTTATCCCGATTGAGCATAATGCAAAGTTAACAACATATGAGTATGATTTGAGCTCATCTTCTTCCATTGAGGACTCATTACTTGAAGATCCATTAGTATATCAAAGACTTGTTGGAAAACTGATATACCTCACGATGACAAGACCAGATATATGTTATGCTGGACTAGTTCTCAGTCAATTCATGCACAAGCCAAAGCAATACCACATGAATGCAGCCTTGAAAGTGAAGGGATGCCCAAGACTTGGCATCTTTCTATCTTGAGATTGTGACATGAAAATGATGGCGTATTACGATACAGATTATGCCACTTGTCCAATGACGAGAAGGTCCATCACTGGTTTTTGTATCAAATTTGGAAAATCCCTTATCTCGTGGAAAACCAAGAAGCAGTCAACCGTATCACTATCATCTGCAGAATCAGAATATCGAGCTATGGCAAAGACTGTTTGCGAAATAATATGGATACGAGGATTGCTTGCGGATCTTGGAGTACAAGTCGATGGACCCAGTAAATTATTTTGTGACAACGATGCCGCACTCAAGTTAGCATTCAATCCAGTCTTTCATGAGAGGACTAAGCATATAGAGGTCGATTGTCATTTCACTCGAGATAAGATTCGAGAAGGGATCATCACAACGAGAGGAATAGGAACTGCAGAACAACCTGCAGACATTTTTACCAAGCCATTATGTCAAAAACAACATGCATACCTATTGAGCAAGCTTGGTGTCCTTGACATATATAGGCCACCAGCTTGAGGGGGAGTGTTAGAAATATAATTTGATGACTTAGGAAATTCCAATCCTGAGTATCAATGATTGATTCATTTAATCGACAATTGACTTGGTAAAATAGGAATTAGAATCGATGTATATTCTCATTTATTTATTTCATGTTTTATACATTACACTTGTATTACAAATAGAATAGTGAACATGTAAAATAGAATACACTGAAATACAGAGCTGCAGTTTTCCTCTCCACTATATTTCAATTTCTGTCATAAAATTTTATCAAATAATAAATTGAACTAACATACCTAAAATATAAAATTACCTCAAATATATATAATAAAAATAAATGTATAATTTATAGTTTGAATGTTTATTATAAGATAAAATTAAAGTTGAAAATATAAATTAGAATAAGATTAAATTAAAAGATAAATTTTTATCTTTAATTTTTAATTTCTTAAATTAGAATTCAACTATTATTTATATTGAAATATAATTTGAATTTTGTTAATTTAATAAGTTTATTATTTGAGAAAAATAACTTTCCTATTGTGGACATTATAAATCCTATCCACATTTATCACACCTCCCCCATGAGATAATTTTATCCGGCCTATATCTTCCTTATACTGACTTTATCCTATCTTGAGTAAGTACCAAACGTAGGATAGGATAAATCATCTCCTATCCCGACTTTTATCCCAATTGCCAAACGCAGCCTTAGGGTAGGCCGGCCCTAAATTTTATACGGGAACAAGGAGGGATGAGCCATCTAGACAATAATAGAACTGTTAGACACCTGAATTTTGGTATACCATTGAGTAATTTATTGCATAGAAAGTTAAAGATTGATCCTGACCCCTAGTAAAAATAATAATTAAATAGAATATAGTCATTATGAGCATATTTAAATTAGTTACATTCAATTGGATTGGCGGTTAATGGTTCTAAGCTTAATTGAATATACTGAGCACCAGGCAAGGAGTGGTGGCCGAAATTCTATAGACAGGGGGGCCCTAATTAGCCTGATTTAACCTTAATCCAACTCATTAAAATTCTGATTAGGGAATGGCCTTAGTTTATTAGAGCCCATCAAGTTGTAAGGACGAAATTAAGCCTGCAAGAGTGAATTAAACCTAAGTTAGCATTATAAATATGCATCTATGTCTCATTAATCGTCAATTCGCAATAGAGCATTCAAAAAACACAAGTAAGAGATTAAGAGAGAGGGTGAGGGAGCCCTGGTCGATCCCCCCTTTCTCAGCTGTCCTTCCTTGTCACTGCAAACTACAGCCAGGCCAAGACCCTCTTGGCCGTGACCCCCTCAACAAAGCAGTCATTGGCCGACTTTCTGTTTCCTTTACCTTAGTGACATTGTTGTCACTACTGTTAAAATATATCTCGAGTTTAAGCCCAATGCGAAATTCCGAATATTCCGAATTGGATATGTTGCAAACGTTCGAAATCGAGCAAAGAAGATCCGAAGATAAACTCCCCAAAATTTGAATCTGCGTTGGAGAGTTTGGCCGCTAAAATAGGAAAGTCCAACCTTGACTTGGACTTGAATTTTGTTTAAAATATATAGAGATATGTTTTGGATAAAATCGTTTAAGATAGGAAACAGAATACTATGAGAAGTTGGCAAAAGAATAGGGTCTCACTTATATATATATATATATATATATATAAGTGAGACCCTTATTCTTGTGGCCGTGGGTGGTACAGGTTGATCATGAAGAATTGGTCTTGAAGCGCCGTCTCGTCGTCAAGTGCTTGGGAGGGATTTTTCTTTGTCGTTCTTGTTCATGAATTACATCCAAGAAGATTTAGTGTTCAAGCAAATTAAATCTTGTGGTAAGATTTGCGTGTAATTCTTTCGTGAGATTGAGAGATTATTTCTTGAGGAATTTCACGGCTAAACACTGCGTGTGTTATTAGGTGTAATTGGGACTTGGGAAACACCGAGAGAGTATTTGAGTGACTCGAATGTGTAATCTCCTTGTATCGCTTGATCTATAGTGAAATTCGCCGCTGCTCTCCCCGTGGACATAGGTCTTTATGACCAAATCACGTAAATCCGATGTCCGATTTATTTTCTTCTTTTGTCTATATTATTGTTCGATCACTCACTTTCACAACAATTGATATCAGAGCAAGACTTGGGTAAGTTGAAGTGAATCGATGGCGACAAAAGAAGTAAAAGTGAGAATCGACAGATTTGATGGGAAAGATTCTGGTTTCTAGAAGATGCAGATTAAAGATTATCTTTACCAGATGAAACTACACTTGCCCTTATCTGGGGAGAAACCAGAATCGATGAAGCAAGCTGATTGGGATTTACTAATAGACGAGCTATGGGTGTTATTCGTAACGTCGCGTTTAACATCTTGAAGGAAAAGACCACTGCTGATTTGATGCAAGCCTTATCAGATATGTACGAGAAGCCCTTTGCGATCAACAAAGTCTATTTGATGCGACGTCTGTTTAATTTAAAGATGAGCGAAGGTACGTCAGTTGCAGATCATATCAATGAATTCAATGTGATTGTTAGTCAATTGAGTTAAGTGGAGATTGACTTTGAAGATGAGGTACATGCTTTGATTCTGTTATCCTCATTCCCTGATAGTTGGAATACTACTGTTATTGCCGTTAGTAATTCCTCTGGATCAACAAGTTTGACGTTTGATGGGGTTCGAGATTTGATTCTGAGCGAGGACATCCGTAGAAGAGAATCTGGCGAACATGTATCTGCTGCTTTAGTAGGTGAAAATAGAGGAAGATCTAGAAAACGTACGGGTAAGAGTAGTACTAATATAAACAAGCGTAGTTAGTTTAACACTGTTGATGTTGTCTGTTGGAGTTGTGGCAAGAGAAGGCATCTTAGAAGAAATTGCCTTAAGCTGAAAAATGAGAAGGGTAAGGGAATTATAGTTGATTCTGCAGATAATGTTGCAGCTATAGTAGATAATGCCAATTATGTCTTGTCTGTCACTAATGATTCATCGTTTGATGGATGGATTATGGATTACGGTTGTTCTTTTCATGTTATAGCAAATAGAAATCGGTTTATTACTTATCAGTGCACGTAGTAAAGTACAGTTGGGGAACAACATTGAATGCGATGTCATCAGTGTTGGCAATGTTAAAATCAGAATGCATGATAATATTGTGAGGACATTGACTAGAGAGAGGCACGTTCCAGAGTTGAAGAAGAACTTAATTTCCTTGAGTGCCCTGGATTCAACTGGGTATCGATATATTTCAGAATGTGGAATTCTGAAAATTATTTAAGATGCTTCGATAATAATGAAAGGAATCAAGCACAGTGGCCTATATGAGCTTCAAGGTGAGACAGTGACAAATTTCGCTGCGGAGACGTCGGATGCATCTATTCGAGAGTCTGAATTATGGCGTATACGTTTGGGGTACATTGACGAGAGAAGCCTGAAGGTTTTAAGTGAAAGAAATATGCTATGTGGTTATGTTTCTAACATATTGAATGTATGCGGGTGCCGTGATTTAGATCAACGGCGGAAAGTACAGTTCAGTACGACTGTCAAAGAAACCATGAAAATTGCAGAGTTAATTCACTTAAATGTTCACAAGTTGTCACAGTTTCCTTCGATGAAGAGTGCTAGATATATGCTAACAGTTGTTGATGACTACTCGATGAAGACGTGGGTTCTTGTGCTTAGGCACAAGTTTGATGTTGTTGTCAGGATAAAGCAGTTGATAGCTTTGATCAAAAATGAGACTGATAAGACGATCAAGCATATGCGGACTAACAATAGCATGGAGTTTTGCTCAAAGCTGTTTAACGAATTCTGCATGAAGGAATGTATAATGAAACACCGCACTAATGCTGATGAACCATAATATGTTGTGGAATTGATTAGCAAAACGTTACTAGAGATATCCCATAAAATGCTCTCTAGTGTTGGTATGGCTAGGAGATTCCTGGCGGATGCGCTTAGTACGGCGAGCTACCTAATGAATAGATCCCCATCGACTGCGATTGGATATCGAACTCTCAAAGAAGTGTGGTCAGGTAACGTTGTTGATTATTCTGTTCTTAAAATATTTGGTTGCCCATGTTATGTTTGAGCGAGTGATGATAAGCTCGATGGAATGGTAAGAAAGTGCATATTCCTAGGCTATGCACGAGGTGAGAAGGGTTGTCGATTGTGGTGCCCGGAGTTAAATTCACCTATTATCAGCAAAGAAGTTACGTTTGACGAGTCTCCAGTCCATCTGGCTATGAGTGATTATAGCAGTATTCATACGGATCTGAACGATGTTCAGCTTGAGGTGGAGTTGCGACCAGAAACTCCTGAGGTAACGTATACGGGTACTAGTAAAGTAATCGACACGAATGGTGTTTGTAGCGAGGTGGAGCCTATAGAGTCAATGGTTGCCGTAACTGCTGAAATTATCAAGGTACATATTCGATCTCCTGACAAATATGGATGCAACAATGGTTTTGCTTTATCTGCGGTTAAGGAGGTTGCGTCGGAAAATCCTTGCGGAGCAGTTAAAGGTGCATGTGGAGTTGGTATTCTGATGAGGTCCTTGGTTATGGTGAAGTTCAAGCGAAGCTTGGACTTGGATAATATCTGTGGCGGTTGAGCCCATCGAGGGCTATGGGAGAGTAACAGCAGAGTTTGAATTTCAGCGAAGTGATTGCGACTTGGCTCAAATGTCGAGCCAAGGTGGAGATTGTTAAAATATGTCTTGAGTTTGAGCCCAATGCAAAATTCCAAATATTCCAAATTGGATATGTTGCGGACGTTCGAAATCGAGCAAAGAAGATCCGAATATCAACTCCCCAAAATTTGAACATGCGTTAGAGAGTTTGGCCGCTAAAATAGGAAAGTTCAACTTTGACTTGGACTTGGATTTTGTTTAAAATATACAAAGATATGTTTTGGATAAAATCGTTTAAGATAGGAAACATAATCATATGAGAAGTCGGCAAAAGAATAAGGGTCCCACTTATATATATATAGACTTGTGGCTATGGGTGGTAGAGGTTGATCATGAAGAATTGGTCTTAAAGTGTCGTCTCGTTGTCGAGTGCTTGGGAGGGATTTTTCTTTGTCATTCTTTTTCGTGAATTACATCCAAGAAGATTTAGTGTTCAAGCAAATTAAATCTTGTGGTAAGATTTGCGTGTAATTCCTTGGTGAAATTGAGAGATTATTTCTTGAGAAATTTTGGGGCTAAACACTGCGTGCGCTATTGGGTGTAATTGGGGCTTGGGAAACACCGAGAGAGTGTTTGAGTGACTTGAGTGTGTAATCTCCTTATATCACTTGATCTATAGTAAAATTCATCGCTGCTCTCCCCGTGAACGTAAGTCTTTACGATCGAATCACGTAAATCCGGTGTCCGATTTATTTTCTTCTTCTGTCTATATTATTGTTCGATCGCTCGCTTTTGCAACAACTATTGCTTCCTCCAATGGCGTCGAACCGAGCTTTACCGCAAACCACACCAATGCCGCAGCCTGCTCAAACCCGTGACACCGGTCCACAATCATCGTGGCCTGTTGTTGTTCCTCTGCTGGTCCGCAGTGTCACACTTGCCGGGCCGTCACCCATCATTGCCTTTGCCACCAGTCGCGGTCCCTACCCCCACCAACGCTACATCAGTCTCACGACCCCGCCATCCAACCCCATCCCACAACGCCGCTATTGCTTAGCCACCTCAGGGTTGTTCTCTACTTTTGCAAGTTTCATGATGAAGCAATCACTGCAGCCCACTCTCCACCAAGAGATGGCCTGAGTCAAGGCACCACGGAGCCGAGCCACAACCAGCCATCACCAACCTATCATTGCACAACCTTACCAAGTCCCAATTCACAAGCCCCACCGAGCTGGGCTCCCCACACTAAGTGTCCTTCGCCGAACACCGTGAGCACACTACCGGCCACCACCCTCGCAAGCCATCCATCGAGTTCAAATTTAGTAACATTATCATTGAATTAGGTATAATCTTTGATTTTATTTGCAACAAATATCAAGTTGAAACCTTGATTGATAAGATGGAAGAGCTAAATTTGCTTATGCTAGTGTTGTGAATGTATCCTAAATGGAGACTCTTAGAACCATGGCTCTTGGATACATGAGATATCTTTGTTAGAATATTTAAATAATAAATCGTGCCTTAATCTATCAACTTAAACTTTTAGAACAGTTAGTACTAATCCCACTAAATCTCACATTGCTTTAGAGCTGAATGTCTCCAGTTCAAATCTTACCAAGGCCCATTTACCTCCCCAATTAGCTTAAGTTTTTAGAACAGTAGACGAGGTGAGGAATAAGGCATTAGATTTTAGTAACAAGTGGTCGGTAAGGAAATGAGAAATAAGTCTCAATTTGTTTACATTCAATGTATCTACCAACCAAGGTTAAGGTGATATCATGATGATGCCATCTCTTGATTAAAATGCGGCAACCTACCTGTGTGATAAGTGGCTATAAGAGAGGGGAAGAGAGAGATATTAATAATTATGTGAAAGCATATGAGCCTTATGTATAGATTAATTAATGTTTGCGTAATCTAAAGGTATTTTTAGGCATTTTCAATGTATAATAATCATGCCACGACATGGCATTATTCTAATATTTATTAATTTAGTGGCACTTTTATAATTATAACAAAACTTCCATTAAATTATGTAATCCAAGGAACGCTCGATCTAATGCCAAATAAAATGTTGAGCATACTTTATAGTTTGTACGAGATAAGACTCATCTTTGACACCATAATGGTGTTTTACCTTAATTTTAGTCTGGAATTTAATTTCCATATAACAAAATAATTGCCCACGTAATATATAGAAGGAAAATTTAGGATGTCACACTTCTACTCTACTGATGCACGACTCACAAGCTCCACGAACTCATCGATATTCCGATCCGAGCTCCCGCCTTCCACCACTGCTGCCTTCGCCGTCTCCATCCACATCCTCGCGCTCTCCGTCACCTCTCCCTCCTCCTCCCACCACATCTCTCACGCACCTCTCCACCTCCTCCCTCCCAACGACCCCCGACTCGTCGGCCCTAGCCCTTGTTGAAAGATGAGCTGGCAAGCTATAAAGAAGTCGAAGAAACAAAAGCTGAGCTGGTGATCCGTAGAAAAGCTGAGCTGGCAATCCCTGTGAAGAATCCGACTATACAAAAGATTAAAACCACGAACAGAAGTTGATCAAGCTATGAAGGAGCTGCACGTGTGCCAAGATTAATCATTCTGTTACTAAAGTTGTTAAATCTGTTTTTTGAAAGAAAGTCTAAGTAGTTAAGCTTTAGTATAAAGGGATTGAAGAAAACCGATGAACCAAGGTGATACATTTCTGAAAACTCGAACCTCTCTATTCTCTTAAATTCTCTCTGTTCTTCTCGGGTTCTCTCTCTCTGTATTTTTCTGTTCTTCTTCATCTAGTAAAGCTTTGTAAGGTTGAATAAGAAGAAAGATGAAGAGAAATGTTCAACCGATGTACCGCAATTGATTGTTCAGCAACTACAGAGTACAGAATTCTCTCATATACAGGTTATCTTCTAGATTCTTTTTCTTCTCATGGTATCGAGCATTCCCCGGGAGTTCTAGATCTAATGACTATATTACTGAAAGTTTGTATGAAGATCACATGAGCAAGACAATACGAAGATCTTGTTGATTTTTTTAGTAAGCTGATCTTCGAAGTTTACTTGATTGTTTCTTCGTATCTTCAAAGTTTTTCGAAGATATAGGATGGCAACCAGATTGCAGAAGTATCCTTTTCCCATTCATGTGAATATAGCCAACTTTGTTACAATCAAGTTGAATGAAGAGAATTTTCTGTTATGGCAAGCGCAATTTAGCGGGTTTCGAAAAGTCAAGATCTCGATTGGCTTTATTAATGGTGAAACATTACCACCCGCTCAAATGATGCAACCGAGATTGGGGAAGTGATGAATCCCGATCACCTGGATTGGATAAAAACTGATCAGCTAATCTCATCATGGATAAGTAGTGCAGTATCAGAGAATATCCTAAGTTTGATAATTGGCTTAGAAACTTCATTCGAGGTGTGGCAGGCTCTTATAAATCGGTTTACTCAGAAGTATGTAGCGAAAGAATTTGAGTTGAGAGGAAAATTACAAGCTTGTAGAAAAAGAGATAGACCATTGAGTGAATATCTTCGAGAATTTAAAACTATCTGTGATCAATTGAATGCGATTGGAAAGCCTCGTTGATGATATAACCAGGATGTTTGGTATACTTGAAGGGTTAGGTTCTGAATATGAAACTTTTAGAACAACCATGTACTGTCTCAAACCCCAGCCAGAGTATGATGAGGTTATCTCCCAACTTGAGAGATTTGAAAGTAGGTTGCAAACATATTCTGTGAACCAATACAATACTAACCTGGCATATTATGGACAAAGAAAGACTGGAACAGGTCTGCAAAGGTTTAATTCCAGAAGTCAAGGAGAAAGTACTCAAGGGGGATACAACTCTGGCAGAGGACAGTTCATTAATAGAAGAGATCGTGGAAATAATTTTACTGGAACAGGAAGGAATCAACAGAGCAGAATGAATACTCTGAACCTAACAAAGCAAGATCAGGTCAATAAGGATAACTGGTCTAACTATGGACAAGGGTTTAGACCATACACAAACTCTTCTCAGAGATATCAAGGTGTTAGATCTTATCCACCACAAGGCTCAAATGGTGATAAGCACGCACGGGATACAAAGCCAATGAATAATAGTCCTCTGGAATGTCAAATTTGTAAAAGACCAGGTCATACAGCACTTAAATGTTGGTATCGCTTTGATAATTCATATCAAGCAGATGAAATACCAACTGCATTAGCAGCCATGCATATTGAAGAACCGTATGGTTCAGAATGGTATCCAGACACAGGGGCTACATCACACATTACTGCAGAACCTAGTATGATTCGAAACTATGCTGCATATAGTGGTAATGATACGTTATGATAGGAGATGGGTCCTGTTTATCAATCTCATGTATTGGTAATGGAACATTAAATACAACAACTAGCATATTACCACTAAATGATGTTTTAATAGTTCCTGAAATCAAGAAGAATCTCCTTTCTGTATCAAAATTAACAGATGACTATCCTTGTTCTTTTATATTTGACAAACATGGGGTGTATATGAAGGACAATTACAATCATACAACAGTGAAGCTAGGAAGGAAAATCAAGGGGCTGTATCAAGTGGAATCTAGAGCCACAGAAGCCTTTTTCACTCAGACTCAACATGAAGTAGGAGAAGATGTCTGGCATCAAAGACTTGCTCATACAAGTTTAAAAACAAGTGAAGATTCTCGCAAAGTCAACATCGATCCAATATAATTCGAAAGCTCCAAGTTTGTGTAGCAGCTGTCAAATTGCTAAGAGCTCAGCTTTGTCCTTTCCACTCTCAGACTATATCTCTAATGTTCCCCTAGAAAAGATACATTGTGATGTATGGGGACCATCACCAATTCCATATGTTCAGAAATTTCATTACTACGTTATCTTTGTGGATGATTTTTCTCGATATAGTTGGATATATCCAATGAGACGAAGTCGAAGTGTATGATGTGTTTGTTATGTTTCAAAGACTAGTAGAGAATCAGCTTGGTCACAAGATCAAAGTGTTTCGAGTGATGGAGGAGGAGAGTTCACTAGCACCAAATTTCAGAATCATCTACAACAAAGTGTGGCATTAAGCATAACATTTCTTGTCTTTATACACCAAAGCAAAATGGTGTTTCTGAGAGAAAGCATCGACATGTGGTTGAATTGGGCATAGCAATGCTGTATCATGCAAGAGTACCATTAAAATACTGGGTAGATGCCTTCATGACAGCAGTATATGTAATCAATTTGCTTCCCACAACAAAACTGCATATGAACTCACCTCACTATAAGCTGTATAAACAGAAACCAAAGTATGCTCATCTACGAGTTTTTGGATCAGCTTGTTATCCATGTCTCAGACCCTATACAAAGCATAAATTTGATCCAAGATCTCTCACATGTATATTTCTTGGATACAGTGAGAAACATAAAGGCTACATGTGTCTTTTGCCTACTAATGGACATGTCTATATTAGTAGACATGTAGTTTTTGATGAAAAAGTATTTCCTTTTACTCAAAGAACTACTGCTGAGTATCAACAGGGATCTGAACTATACAAGCAATGGATAAGAGGATTGGTATCTCCTATATCCAATACTATAGGACAGATTCAGTCACAAGCCAATAAATCGATTGAATCTTTGCAGAATACTGGATCAAGTCAAATCATTCCAGAAATGCAGGACAGTGGGATCAGCATAATCAATCCTACATTTATACCACAAATGAACACAGTACCTGATGCTGAGCTGCAGATCACTCCTGATAATGCATTCAGTAATGTTGAAACAACTCAGATATCTCCAAATATTGAAGAACAAGTGTCAACCAGTCAAGAATCTGACTCGACATCACATGTTAATACAGAACAAGCACAAATCAGTTCTATATCAGGAAATACACAAGGTACATTTTCTACTCATCCTATGCAGACTAGACTAAGATCTGGGATTGTTAAAGCAAATCCCAAATATGCATGTCTAGTTGAATATCAGGTTCCTATTGAACCAAAGTCGGTAAAGACTGCATTAGCACACAGAGGATGGTGTCAAGCAATGCAAGAAGAAATGGATGCTTTGTATCAAAATAAAACCTGGGAGTTAGTCCCTAGAACTGACCAAATGAATGTAATTGGCTGCAAATGGGTGTTTAAAACAAAGCTTGCACCTGATGGGAGTTTAGATAGACTGAAAGCTCGACTTGTAGCCAAAGGTTTCCATCAAGAAGAAGGTCTTGATTTCACAGAAACCTTTAGTCCTGTAGTGAAGCAGGCTACAATTCGAATAATTCTCTCAGTAGCAATGATGAAACAGTGGCCAATTCATCAGCTAGATGTTAAAAATGCTTTCTTACATGGTAACTTGAGTGAAACAGTTTATATGGAATAGCCACCAGGTTTTAAAGAATCACAGAGACCTCATCATGTTTGTCTCCTCAGAAAATCCCTCTATGGACTTCGACAAGCTCCTCGAGCTTGGTTTGATAAGTTCAGCAGTTTCTTACTAGAATATGGATTCTTTTGTAGCTCAACCGATCCCTCATTATTCATCCTACATACCGGTACGAAACAATCCTCTTACTACCGTATGTTGATGATATCATTCTAATCGGAAGCTCATCTCAAATACTCTCTAGTCTCATTACTTCTCTCAGTCTTCAGTTTCATATGAAGGATCTTGGTTCACTACACTATTTCCTTGGCATTGAAGTTAAGCGTACTCCTGAACATTTGTTCCTTTGCCAAGCTAAATATGCTATTGATCTTCTCACCCGAGCCCATATGCTCGAGTCTAAACCAATTTCAACTCCTCTTTCATTAAGACCAACTATTTTGATCAATGATTCTATAGCTTTGTCCAATCCTGCTGAGTATAGAAGCCTAGTTGGTGGTCTCCAATACCTCACATTAACTCGACCAGACATTGCCTATGCCACAAATCTACTCTGCCAGAAAATGCAAAAACCTACCATTGCAGACCTCCATAGATTGAAAAGGGTACTGAGATATGTTAAAGGTACAATCAGATTCGGCTTATTCATTCATTCACAAAGCACTATGCATCTCTATGGCTTCTCGGATGTAGATTGGGCTGGATGTGTTGAAACCAGAAGATCAACAACTGGATTTTGCACATATCTTGGCTCCAATCTTATCTCCTGGGCAGCAAAGAAATAGCCAACAGTTAGTAGATCCTCTACAGAGGCTGAGTATCGTGCTCTTGCATCAACCACTGTTGATCTCACTTGGATCAGCTTTGTCTTATGAGACATAGGTTGTTCTCTTACTCCTCCGATTCATCTATACTGTGACAATAAATCAGCTATCTCGCTCACTGTTAATCCTGTCTTACATGCTCGAACAAAACATATTGAAGTAGATTTTCATTTTGTTCGAGAAAAGGTATCTTCTGGGTCATTTCATGTAAGATATATTCCGAGTCATTGCCAACTTGCTCATATCTTTACCAAACCCTTGTCACGAGTAGCACATTCTCATCTGCGAGTCAAATTGGGAATCTGTGCTCTCCCATTCCCAATTTGAGGGGGATGTTGAAAGATGAGCTGGCAAGCTATAAAGAAGTCGAAGAAACAAAAGCTGAGCTGGTGATCCGTAGAAAAGCTGAGCTGGCAATCCCCGTGAAGAATCCGACTATACAAAAGATTAAAACCACGAACAGAAGTTGATCAAGCTACTGAAGGAGCTGCACGTGTGCCAAGATTAATCATTCTGTTACTAAAGTTGTTAAATCTGTTTTTTGAAAGAAAGTCTAAGTAGTTAAGCTTTAGTATAAAGGGATTGAAGAAAACTGATGAACCAAGGTGATACATTTCTGAAAACTCGAACCTCTCTGTTCTCTTAAATTCTCTCTGTTCTTCTCAGGTTTCTCTCTCTGTATTTTTCTGTTCTTCTTCATCTAGTAAAGCTTTGTAAGGTTGAATAAGAAGAAAGATGAAGAGAAATGTTCAACTGATGTACTGCAATTGATTGTTCAGCAACTACAGAGTACAGAATTCTCTCATATACAGGTTATCTTCTAGATTCTTTTTCTTCTCACCCCAACCCTCCACACATCCTCAACGAACTTGGCGTTCGTCAGCTGGTCCATCCACTGCGGCATCGCCACCATCGGGACCCCCAGGCGGATCGCCTCGATCACTGAGTTGAGCCCGCAGTGCGTGACAAAGCATCCAATCGCATCGCTCTCGAGGACCTCCAGTTGATTGCACCCCGGGAGGATTAGAGCTTCCTCCGAGGGGATCGAGTCCATGAGATCGCAAGGGAGCTTGTGCTGCTCGGTAGATCAGACGATCCAGATGAAGGGGTGGCCAGCGAGGGCAAGGCCATGGGCGAGATCGGCGAACTGGGAGGGGTCGAGGTCGGCCACGCTACCGAAGGAGACGTAGACCACGGAGCTGGGCGGGTGGCGACGGAGCCAGGCGGAGACGGTGGAGGTGGTGGTCGGGGTGAAGAGGTTGACGCCATACGCGGTGTCGTTGGGGAGGCGCTTGTCCAGGTAGAGGGAGGGAAGGGTGGGGCCGACGGTCTTCAGCGGCCACAGATTGGCGGACATCCAGTCGACAGCCTAATCTCATTGGTGAGAGAGAGAGGGAACAATTTTCATGTCGAGATGAATAACTAATTTCTCAATTAAATTCAGAATAAAACACGTGTATAGATACTTTCAAAATAAAGTGAACAATTGACTATCTTCATAAATATAAGGATTCGGTAGAATCCTTAAAACACGTGTTAATTTTTTACGGTTTTTTATGACCCATTTTTTCTTGCGTGAAAGAAAATTTGCGCAAGGTGACGTACTCGCATGCGCATCCGTGACCCACCAAATTGATGATATACAATCGACACCTTCGCAATTCACCATATTTCCTCGTAAAATATGGTGCGATCACATGGCCTTTTACGTCTATCATAGAGTAAAATATCATGACATAAATTTGGACACGTAAAACTTTCTGGCATCACCATTTTTTTAATGCACCTTCATCGGAAGTCTAAATTAGCTTTATCGATCAAAGCAAATGAGCACGCCATCCTAGCATATGATTCGGCCATAAGACCCCAAATGCAGAAACGGCAAAGAAGGGAAGAATATTTATGCTCTCTAAGATTAAGGTAAAAGGACATGGACGAATATCCAAGCCAAGCGCTCATGTGTCTTGACATTGTCTAATCTTTACTTAGGCTTCGTTTTTTTCAAAGAAAATGTATAATTTAAAAGATATTTTCTTAAAAATAATCACTTATATCGGCAAAAATATATATATTTCATCATCTATGAAAATGTTTAGACATAAATTATTGTTGATAAAGAAAACATTCTTCTTTGACTATACATTTAAACGATACAAAAGATCATTTTTTAAAAAATATTTTCTAAATCATTCATTTTATGCGGAGCAAACAGAGCCTAAGTCGTGATTGAACTGAACAAATGTGATGACCCAACAAAATTTTGCACGAGGGAGAAAAGAAATCATGGTATGATGTTAATGAACGGTACATGTTCAGCCGTTAGACAACAAGTAAACTGCAAGAAAAAGTAGTCTGTTCATCAAACCGACAAGTATTAACTACGTTGGTCTATGATAAGAAAGCAGCAGCAGAGGATTGTACATACGTACCTCTTTCTCTAGCTTGTAGAAGGTGTCGAAGAGCACGAAATCCGCATCTTCCACGTTCGTGGATTGGTTTATCACCATATCATAAAAGGCAGGGTATAAACCCAGCTTATACACGTACGACGGTGCCTCCCACGGCTTCAGAGGCGGCAGCCCCGGGACCCTGACACTGCCTTCCGAAAGCGGAAGCGGAAGCGGAAGCGGAAGCGGAAGCCGCGCTGCACGTGGTAATATATGTTGTTGACCGCGCATGTCTGCGTGAAGAAGACCTCTCCAAGCTTATCGCACTGCTTGGCCACATCGAGGCACCCACGGGAGGAACCCGTCATAGATGACCGCGTCAAGCGGTCGGCCCGAGCAGTCGAGCTTATGGATCAGCTCAGCCAGGGTCCTCGACCCGACGACCCGGAGGTCCGTCTGGTAGGCCTTGATGGACTCGGCCCCCATGAAGCCGCCGAGGTCGTGGCCATCGGAGATGGTTTCAAGGTCGATCGACAAGGAGGGCTCGGCCTGCATGGATCCGGCGAGGTGGACGGTGAGGGCGAGGGTGGCTTTGAGGCCTTTGGAGACGAGGCGCTTGGAGAATTGGAGCATGGGATTTATGTGGCCTTGGCCGGGGTAGGGGACGACTAGTACGTGCGCTCGGTGGAGTTTGCTTGAAAGGGAGGATCAGCACATGAGCTCGGTGGAGTTTGCTTGAAGGCTTCATTAACTCACTTCGCTCTCTTTCTCTAGAGTTGGAGCTGTATACTTGGAAGCGCTAAAGAGGTGTCATCTATGAAACTCGTCGGAAGCAATCTATAAATCTTTTTAACTATACAAGCGCAGTAGTAGAGAGAACTATGAAATACCCTATAAATTTCATAAACCAGTTCGGTCCGCCAATAAAAGTAACTCCGGCTCGAAGTAGTTTGCATTCAAAGGATTGGATTTAAACAAGTGACCACAAGTTTCCAAATTAGAAATCTCCTTATATCACATCCGATTGAGTCAACACTAGGGTTTTTATATATATTGTGGAAAGGCTTTCTTAAGTTTAATATAGAAAAGTCTTGACGACGGAGACTTGAAGGAAAAGGTTAAATACTAAATATGTTTATTCAATGGCGTTAGCAAGTATATTGTGACAATAATAATAGTCGAAAGACAGACTAAACTTGGTCCATTTGTTTCACAAAAAATACTTAAAAAAATATATTTTTTTGAAAATAATCGTTCGTATCATTCATAAAAATGAACAGAGGAAAAGTACTTTTATTGTCCACGAAAATATTTAAATATTAATTATTTTCAATAATGAAAATATTAGTGATTAAGTAATTATCTTAAGCGACACAAGCGATTATTTTAAAAAATATATTTTTTAAATTATTAATTTTTTGCAAAACAAACGGACTACTGTTTTCAGAGTGCCTCTGGTGGTTGATGAAACCCAGCGGTCATCGGTTGATGAAAGCCTCGATATGTATTCGCTGCACAGGGAATGCGATATCTACTACATGAGAGAGGGATAGAACTCGTACTTCAATTTAGACACGTTGAAGTCTTTTGAACGGAAATGCTTGAATCAAATTTTATCTAGTGATTCTTCTACTACTCTACCAACGAACGACTCGCCAGCTTCTCCACGAAGTCATCGATGTTTAGATCAGAGCTACCACCTTCGCTGATTGAGGCCTTTGCCGCCACCATCCACCTCCTCGCGCTGTCCGCCATCTCCATCCCTCTCTCCCCTCCTCCTAATGCCTCCCTCACGCGCCTCTCCACCTCCTCCCTCCTGACAAGCCCTGCCTCATCGGCCCTAGCCCTAACCCCGACCCTCCACACATCCTCCACGAACTTGGCATTCGTCCCCTGGTCCGTCCACTGCGGCATCGCCACCATCGGGACCCCCAGGCAGATCGCCTCGATCACTGAGTTGAGCCCACAGTGGGTGACAAAGCATCCGATGGAATCATTTGTGAGTATCTCCAGTTGATCGCACCACGGGAGGATGAGAGCTTCCTTGGAGGGGATCGAGTCCATGAGATCGCGAGGGAGCTTGTGCTGCTCGGATGATCGAACGATCCAGAGGAAGGGGTGGCCGGCAAGGGCAAGGCCGTGGGCGAGCTCGGAGAATTGGGAGGGGTCGAGTTGGGCCATGCTGCCGAAGGAGACGTAGACCACGGAACGGGGCGGGTGGCGGCAGAGCCAGGCGAAGACGGTGGAGGTGGTGGTCGGGGTGAAGAGGTTGATGCCGTAGGCGGCGTCATCGGGGAGGCGCTTGTCCAGGTAGAGGGAGGGGAGGGTGGGGCCGACGGTCTTCAGCGGCCACAAGTTGGCGGACATCCAGTCAACCACCTAATTCCATTGGAGAGAAAGAAACAAGTGAGAGAGCTGATAAGAACGGCAACATTTTTTCACGTTGAGATAAATAATTAATTGTCTATGGGGTGTACGGTATTCTTTCAAAAAAAAAAAAACATTTGTTCGATTGATTGTACTTAGAGGAGATCCGTTCCAGCCTGGAACCGATCCACTCGGGATCGGTTCCTAGTTGGTGAAACACGGAACTGACCTGTTACTCTAACTGAATCGGCTCCAAGCTCAACTTGGGATTGGGCCGGCCAGTTTTGGGTTTGTTCTATTCATTCAAGAGTACTATGTATGTTCAAATTTCGCATTCTTAAATACTGACAACTAGAGATGTCAAAATGGGTCATTGACCCATTTATAGATCCATTTATGTTTACATGGGTCGTTAATAGGTCAAGCCTCATTTGCTTAAAGCACCCATAATGGGTTTTAATTAGTCAAAGACTGAGATATATGGGTCTTAAATGGGTTAGCTCTCTAACCCATTTAAGACCCATTTATCAACCCATTAAAAATAAACCTATTTATTTTCACCCAAAACCTTACAACCTCTCTTTTCTCTTTAACTTTACAAAAATATTTTTTTTTAAAAACCGAAATTATAGCTATTTTTTTTTTAATTTTCTTTTCTTTTTTTTTTCTTTTTTCTTTCCTTTTTTTTCTTTCTTCTTCCTCCGATCGCAGGCACGGCGATGGCAGGCGATCGGCCAGGCGAGCCTCGAGCTCGCCGGATCTGGCTAGGCGGAGGCCTCGCCAGATCCGGCGAGGGGCGAGCTCTAGCTCGCCCGACGTTGGCGAGCCTCGAGCTCGCCAAATCTGGCAAGGTGGAGGCCTCGCCGACGTCCGGCGAGGCTCAAGCCTCGCCAAATCCGGCAAGGGGTGAGCTCGAGCTCGCCGGATGGGCGAGCCTCGAGCTCGTCGGTGCCGGCAATGGCCGGCAGCCAGCCAAAGAAAAATGAAAAAAAAAATTATATTTAAAAAAATAATTAAAATTTTATTTTTTAAAAATTTAAAATTTAAAATTATATTTTTTTAAATAATTATTTTAAAAATTGTAAAAATTGTCAATTAAATTTTTGTTGTATAAAAATATTTTAGCAATACCATTTTAAAAAAAAATATTATATATATACATATATATACATATATATACATATATATATATATATATATAAGAAATAAGCTTTGAAGTATTTTAGTAATATAATTTTTTTTTAAAAAAAAACATAGGAATAAGTTTTTCTAAATTTGGTTATTAATAATTTTCTAAATTTTGTTAAATATTATTAATATAGGTTGGGTTGGGTATGGATCGGGTCGGGTCGGGTATGGGTTAGAAAATTTACATTAAGCTTAAATGGGTCATAAATGGGTTAATGGGTCAATTTGGGTCGACCCATTAATGACCCAACCCAAATCCGACCCTACCCATCCGTTTGACACCTCTAATGACAACTTCTGAAAGAAAGGACACAGTAATGAGCGACACACACTAGTACAAGTGACAGATACTATTGTCCACAAATGCAAATGCAAGTGCAACCATGTGCAGTGGCTATCTCTGTTATTTTTCCACAAGGCACCGAGGAATAGCAAATTATTCTAGCAGAGACGTGCAACAGGGCAGAGAGAGAGTGAATTCTGAAGCAGTTCCTACGGCAGCCATTGTTGCAGAGCTGGTCAAGAACAGCAACATGAAGAAGATGCAGAGGTGGTTGGCAAGTGCCCTGAACTTTCGCCCACCATCCGCTATTCAAATACAGCCAAGAGGAGTGGTTGGCAGAGTAAAATGGCTTCGCTTGCTAGGAAAAGGAGTAAAATGGCATCCAATGTCTGTCTTCTATATAAAGTTAAAAACCCACTAACATCACTCATCACTTCGCAGTCCAGGTTTTTGGTCCCGGTGGATAAAACTGACCTTTCAAGACCAAGAACCTGACCATAACCAATCTGATAGGTTGGGTTGGTCCAGCTTCCGAGCGAATCCATCGGTATTTGAACCCCAGTATGGGGAAATAGGACTAAAGAGAGAGGGCCAAAAAATGATCTTTTGCATATAATCCCGCATAATTTGACCTCGGACCAATGCATGCCCCCTAACTATGCCTATCAATATAAGGATTCGGTTAGGAGTCTGAGTTGTCTATGGTTTGCTTTGTTGGAATAATTAAATATTAAATAATGTTTTTATTTAACAGTTTAAGCTTTTAGAACAGTTGGTATTGATCCCACCAAATCTCAGAAGTTATCAGAATTGAAAACCCTTAATTCAAATTTTTTAATGCCTCATTTGCTTTCCTAATTAAATATGTTCACACTTGGTATTAGATGGTACTAGGCAAGAAAAGACTAGACTAAGGATGAAGGAAAGTGTTTCAATTATTAAACCATGGTTTAAGCTTTTAAAATATTTTGCAGTAAATATATGCACATTTGGTACTAGGCTAAATATAAAAAGGAGCATTGGAATTCATTTAACAATTTAAACTTTTAGAATAGTTGACAATAAATATATCAACGTTTGGCAGTAGGCACAAAAAGACCTGATTAAGCGTGAAAGATAATGTTGAAATAATTAATTATTAAACTATGCTTCCTTTCGCATAAATTTGCACAAGGTGACGTATGTGCATGCGCATGTGTGTCAAATCAGATGGATGTACACTCAAACACCACCGAGATTCAACATGACATATTTCATAGTACAATTTAGATATGTCAACATCGCCTTTCACGCCAATCATTATTAAAATATTATGACATGAAGTATCCTAAATAATCGCAACACAGTAAACTGGTTCCTGTTCTGCTGCTAGACAGTGAGGAAACTGCAAGAAAAAGTTGCAGGTCCAACACGAATGACTGACGAGGATTGCTAACTGGACTAAGCCTATGATGAGAAGGCAGCAGCATAAGAATGTACGTATACCTCTTTCTCCAGCTCGTAGAAGGTGTCGCAGAGCACAAAATCAGCTTCATCCACGTTCATGAATTGGTTGATCACCATGTCGTAAAAGGCAGGGTACGTCCCCAGCTTGCATATGAACGACGGGGTCTCCGACGGCTCCAGAGGCGGCAGCCCCGGGACCTTGACACTGCCCCCCGAGAGCGGGAGCGGGAGCAAGCCACGCTGCACATGGTAATATATGTTGTTGACCGCGCATGTCTGCGTGAAGAAAACCACTCCGAGCTTTTCGCACTGCTTGGCCACGTCGAGCACCCACGGGAGGAACCCATCATAGATGATCGCGTCGACCGGTCGACCCGAGCAATCGAGCTTATGGATCAGCTCGGCCAGGCCCCTTGACCCGACGGTCTGGAAGCACGTCAGGTAGGCCTGCATGGATTCGGCCTCGGCGCGGCCGCGGAGGTCGTGGCCGTCGGAGATGGTCTCGAGGTTGATGGACGAGGAGGGGTCGGCGTGCATGGATTTGGCGATGTGGACGGTGAGGGCGAGGGTGGCTTTGAGGCCTTTGGAGACGAGGCGCTTGGAGAATTGGAGCATGGGGTTTATGTGGCCTTGGCCGGGATAGGGGACGACTAGTACGTGCGCTCGGTGGAGTTTGCTTGAAGGCTCCATTGGCTCTCTTCGCTCTCTTTCTCTAGAGTTCTTCTCTTGAAGAGGGGTCATGTATGGACTCTTCCCCTAACCAGCTATTTAAAACTCTTTTTTACTGTCCAGCGGCATGAGTACGGACGTCCATGAAATACTCTATAAATCTCATGAACCCAAAGGCGACCCTGACTCAACACAGTTTACAAGGAAAGAGTCAAATCTGGACAGCCACCCAAACAGTCCGCCTGGAAAGCGACCTTGATTCAGGACAGTCCAGTTTACCCTCAAGTGGTCGAATCTGGACAGGTGACCTCAAGTTTTTTAATTGAAAATCCTCGATACCGCCACAAATTGAGCCAATTCTCTGGACCGACCGAGAAAATCTTTGCAAGATCTTAGCCGAATGACTTTTTTTCCAAGGGACTTGTGGTGTGTCGTTCATTCCACTGAAAGAAATAGTGCCAGTTGAAGAAGGCGTGCATAGAATTGACAGACAGATATTGCATCACCAATGACAGTTCGTGAACGTGCATCCGCTGAGTACAACGAGAAGGCTTTAAACATAGTCACTTATGGTAGGCCGGCCCTAAATTTTATATGGGAACAAGGAGGGATGAGCAATCTAGACAATAATAAAACTGTTAGACATCTGAATTTCGACATACCATTTAGTTAAGGATTGATCCCAGCCCCTAGTAAAAATAATAATTAAATAGAATATAGTCATTATGAGCATATTTAAATTAGTTGCATTCAATTGGATTGGTGGTGAATGGTTCTAAGCTTAATTGAATAAACTGAGCTCTAGGCAAGGAGTGGTGGCCGAAATTCTATAGACAGGGGGGCCCTAATTAGCTTGATTTAAGCTGAATACAGCTCATTAAAATTCTGATTAGGGAATGGCCTTAGTTTATTAGAGCTCATCAAGTTGTAGGGACGATATTAAGCCCGCAAGAGTGAATTAAACCTAAGTTAGCATTATAAATATGTATCTATGCCTCATAACTCGTCAATTCGCAATAGAGAATTTAAAAAACACAAGAGATTGAGAGAGAGTGTGAGGGAGACCCGGTCGATACCCCTTTCTCGGCTGTGCTTCCTTGTCACCGCAGACTACGGCCAGGCCAGGTCCCTCTTGGCCGTGACCCCCTCAACAGAGCAGTCACTGGCCGGCTTCGCTGTTTCCTTTGCCTCAGTGACATTGTTGTCACTACTGCTTCCTCCAATGGCGTCGGACCGAGCTTTACTGCAAACCACACCAACGCCGCAGCCTGTTCAAACCCGCGACACCGGTCCACCATCACCATGGCCCGTTGTTGTTCCTCTGCTGGTCCGCAGTGCCACACTTGCCGGGCTGTCGCCCATCATTGCCTTTGCCACCAGTCGCGGTCCCTGTCCCCACCGGCGCTGCATCAGTCTCGCCGACCTCGCTGCCCCGCCATCCAACCCCATCCCACAACGCCGCTATTGCTCAGCCACCTCAGGGTTGTTCTCTATTTTTGCAACTTTCCTGATGAAGCAATCGCTGCAGCCCACTCTCCACCAAGAGACGGCCTGAGCCGAGGCGCCACGGAGCCGAGCCACAACCAGCCATCACCAACCTATCATTGCACAGCCTTACCAAGTCCCAATTCGCAAGCCCCACCGAGCTGGGCTCCCCACACTAAGTGTCCTTCGCCGAACACCGTGAGCACACTGCCGGCCACCACCCTCGCAAGCCATCCATCGAGTTCAAATTTTGTAACATTATCACTGAATTAGGTATAATCTTTGATTTTATTTGCAACAAATATCAAGTTGAAACCTTGATTGATAAGATGGAATAGCTAAATTTGCTTATGCTAGTGTTGTGAATGTATCCTAAATGGAGACTCTTTGAACCATGGCTCTTGGATACATGAGATATCTTTGTTAAAATATTTAAGTAATAAATCATGACTTAATCTAACAGTTTAAACTTTTAGAATAGTTAGCAGTGATCCCACTAAATATCACATTGCTTCAGAGCTGAAGACCTTGGGTTCAAATCTTACCAAGATCCATTTGCCTCCCCAATTAGCTTAAGTTTTTAGAACAGTAGAAAGGATGAAGAATAAGGGGTTAGATTTTAGTAACAAGTGGTTAATAAGGAAATGAGAAAAAAGTCTCAATTTTTTTTTACATTCAATGTATCAACTAACCAAGGTTAAGGTGATATCATGATGATGCCATCTCTTGATTAAAACATATGCTTAAGAATTTAGGAAATGCAGCAACTTATATGAGTGATAAGTGGCTATAAGAGAGGGGAAGAAAGAGAGATTAATAATTATGTGAAAGCATATGAGCCTTAGGTATAGATTAATTAATGCTTGCGTAATCTAAAGGTATTTTTAGGCATTTTCAATGTATAATAATCATGCCACGACATGGCACTATCCTAATATTCATTAATTTAGTGGCACTTTCATAATTATAACAAAACTCCCATTAAATTTATGTAATCCAAGGAATGCTCAATCTAATGCCAAATAAGATGTTAAGCATACTTTATACTTTGTACGAGATAAGACTCATCTTTGACATCATAATGGTGTTTTACCTTAATTTTAGTCTGGAATTTAATTTCCATATAACAAAATAATTGCCCACATAATATATTGAAGGAAAATTTAGGATGTCACACTTCTACTCTACTGATGCACGACTCACAAGCTCCTCCACGAACTCATCGATGTTCCGATCCGAGCTCCCGCCTTCCGCCATCGCTGCCTTCGCCGTCTCCATCCACCTTCTCGCGCTCTCCGTCACCTCTCTCCCTCTCCCTCCTCCTCCCGCCACCTCCCTCACGCACCTCTCCACCTCCTCCCTCCCAACGACCCCCGCCTCGTCGGCCCTAGCCCTGACCCCAACCCTCCACACATCCTCCACGAACTTGGCGTTCGTCGGCTGGTCCGTCCACTGCGGCATCGCCACCATCGGGACCCCCAGGCAGATCGCCTCGACCACTGAGTTGAGCCCGCAGTGCGTGACAAAACATCCGATCGCATCGCTCTCGAGGACCTCCAGTTGATTGCACCACGGTAGGATTAGGGCTTCCTCCGAGGGGATCGAGTCCACTAGATCCCGAGGGAGCTTGTGCTGCTCGGTAGATCGGACGATCCAGATGAAGGGGTGGCCAGCGAGGGCAAGGCCGTGGGCGAGCTCGGCGAACTGGGAGGGGTCGAGGTCGGCCATGCTGCCGAAGGAGACGTAGACCACGGAGCGGGGCGGGTGGCGACGGAGCCAGGCGGAGACGGTGGAGGTGGTGGTCGGGGTGAAGAGGTTGACGCCATACGCGGTGTCGTTGGGGAGGCGCTTGTCCAGGTAGAGGGAGGGAAGGGTGGGGCCGACGGTCTTCAGCGGCCACAGATTGGCGGACATCCAGTCGACAACCTAATCTCATTGGTGAGAGAGAGAGAGGGAACAATTTTCATGTCGAGATGAATAATTAACTTCTTAATTAAATTCAGAATAAAACACGTGTATAGATTTTTTCAAAATAAAGTGAACAATTGACTATCTTCATAAATATAAGGATTCGGTAGAATCCTTAAAACACGTTTTAATTTTTTATGGTTTTTTATGAACCATTTTTTCTTGCGTGAAAGAAAATTTGCGCAAGGTGACGTACTCGCATGCGCATCCGTGACACACCAAATTAATGATATACAATCAACACCTTCGCAATTCACCATATTTCCTTGTAAAATATGGTGCGATCACATCGCCATTTACGTCAATCATAGAGTAAAATATTATGACATAAATTTGGACACGTAAAACTTTCTGGCATCACCATTTTTTTAATGCACCTTCATCGGAAGTCTAAATTAGCTCTATCGATTAAAGCAAATGAGCACGCCATCCTAGCATATGATTCGGCCATAAGACTCCAAATGCAGAAACGCCAAAGAAGGGGAGAATATTTATGCTCTCTAAGATTAAGGTAAAAGGACATGGACGAATATCCAAGCCAAGCGCTCATGTATCTTGACATCGTCTAATTTTACTTAGGCTTCGTTTATTTCAAAGAAAATATATAATTTAAAAAATATTTTCTTAAAAATAATCACTTATATCGAATTCATCATCTAAGAAAATATTTAAACATAAATTATTGTTGATAAAGAAAACATTATTCTTTGACTAATCATTTGAACGAAACAAACGATCATTTTATGACGATATTTTTCAAATCATTCATTTTTTGCCGAGCAAATAGAGCCTAAAGCATGATTGAACCGAACAAATGTGATGACCCAACAAAACTTTGCACGAGAGAGAAAAGAAATCATGGTATGATGTTAATGAGCGGTACATGTTCAGTTAGACAACAAGTAAACTGCAAGAAAAAGTAGTCTGTTCATCAAGACTGAGCTCCGACAATTATTAACTACGTTGGTCTATGATGAGAAAGCAGCAGCAGGGGATTGTACGTACCTCTTTCTCTAGCTCGTAGAAGGTGTCGAAGAGCACGAAATCCGCATCGTCCACGTTCGTGGATTGGTTTATCACCATATCATAAAAGGCAGGGTATAATTCCAGCTTATACACGTACGACGGTGCCTCCCACGGCTTCAGAGGCGGCAGCCCCGGGACCCGGACACTGCCTTCCGAAAGCGGAAGCGGAAGCGGAAGCAAGCCGCGCTGCACGTGGTAATATATGTTGTTGACCGCACATGTCTGCGTGAAGAAGACCACTCCAAGCTTATCGCACTGCTTGGCCACATCGAGCGCCCACGGGAGGAACCCGTCATAGATGACTGCGTCGAGCGGTCGGCCCAAGCGGTCGAGCTTATGGATCAGCTCAGCCAGGGTCCTCGACCCGACAACCCGGAGGTCCATCTGGTAGGCCTCGATGGACTCGGCCCCCATGAAGCCACTGAGGTCGTGGCCGTCGGAGATGGTTTCGAGGTCGATGGACGAGGAGGGGTCGGGCTGCATGGATCCGGCGAGGTGGACGGTGAGGGCGAGGGTGGCTTTGAGGCCTTTGGAGACGAGGCGCTTGGAGAATTGGAGCATGGGATTTATGTGGCCTTGGGCGGGGAAAGGGAGGATCAGCACATGAGCTCGGTGGATTTTGCTTGAAGGCTCCATTAGCTCACTTCGCTCTCTTTCTCTAGAGTTGGAGCTGTATACTTGTAAGCGCTATAGAGGTGTCATCTATGAAACTCGTCGGAAGCAATCTATAGATCTTTTTAACTATACAAGTGCAGTAGTAGAGAGAACTATGAAATACCCTATAAATTTCATAAATCAGTTCGGTCCGCCTATAAAAGTGACTCTGGCTCGAAGTAGTTTGCAGTCGAAGGATTAGATTTGAACAAGTGACCACAAGTTTCCGAATTAGAAATCTCCTTACATCACATCCGATTGAGTCAATACTAGGGTTTTTATATAGTGGAAAGGCTTTCTTAAGTTTAATATAGAAAAGTCTTGACGACGGAGACTTCAAGGAAAAGGTTAAATACTAAAATGTTTATTCAATGGCGTTAGAAGGTATATTGTGACGATAATAATAGTCCAAAGACAGACTAAATTTGGTCCATTTGTTTCACAAAAAATAATTTAAAAAATATTTTTTGAAAACGATCGTTCGTATCATTCATAAAAATGAACATACGAAAAGTACTTTCATTATCCACGAAAATATTTAAATATTAATTATTATCAATAATTAAACTATTTTTTATTAAGTAATTATCTTAAGCTACACAAATGATTATCAATTATTAATTTTTCGCGAAACAAACCAACTCTCCATATTTTATGAAGAAACATGTGGCGGGTCATTCATGCCACTAAAAGAACGATTGCTACTTAAAGAAGGCATGCACAGAACTCACAGAAAGATACTGAACCACCAATGACATTCGTGAACGTGCATCTTATCTGTAGAGCGAGAAGGCTTTCAAATATAGTCAATTAGCGTTTTGGTGAGTGGTCCTCCAGCCCTAATTTTTATTAGGGAAATTAGAGCAGATTAGTCAAACGATTGTGCAATTTCTTATCTTCCGCTGAGAGCATCCGCGAGACGAAACACTCCCCGAGGAAAGTCATAGGTGTTGAAGATTTTGCACTCATTTTTTTCTACGCATAATCTTTTTGCCAGTTACTCTGATTGGCCGGCGACGATCACTCCTACCCCGTGATCGATTACAAATTGGTGTTCATGCAATAATCACTATTGTCGATGAACTCGACGTTATTGAGAATTCAAAGCTTCATGCCATACTCGAACTTTCGCCGTATGGTACAACCACTTCGATCTACATATTCATTTTTAAGCAAACTATTTCTCCTCCAACTCCACTGTGAAAGCATTATATAAAATCCTAAACCGTGTCTACTCTTCTTCTTCTCGTTATTGGCGGAACATGACTTTGGAAAGTCCCACTTTGATGGGTCAACAGGTCAACTCCATGCTTATCTTTAAAAATAATTTTATGGATTGTGTAATTTGGGTTTTCGCTTTCGGCGACCAAATTAATGGTCGAACTTTGTTACCTGAAAAGACGCTTGACGTCTAGTAGCAGGTAACGTGCAGCTAATTAGTAGTGACTAGTGATGAAATGCTAAGCATATGCTCAGTCTTATCCACCATATATGAGATATAATTAGACGCGTCTAGCGATGTTAATCTGATTACAAGGTGCATGGCTACAATCTGCGGCCCTGTTTTCGTAGGGAATTGTCTGTCGAATAAGAGATTGAGGAGAAAAACAGGATCGTGACCCAAAAGTTGAGAGCATATCACTGTTTATCATATTGTGATTCTTGCATGACAACGTTCATAACACCGAACCAAGTGCAACGCCCACGAAACGAATGCTAAGTAGATGCGCATAGAGTCCGACAATGAGGTATTAACGTAGGGAAGGATTTTCATTTCCATTTCATTCTTGGAAAAGGAGGGAAAAAGTGTTACAACGTTGAAGCATGTCCATTTCATTCGTGGTTGTTTTTGTTCTTCTACTACTCTATCGACGTACGACTCATCAGCTCCTCCACGAACTCATCGATGTTCCGGTCGGAGCTCCCGCCTTCCCCGATCGCTGCCTTCGCTGCTGCCATCCACCTCCTCGCGCTCTCCCCCATCTCCCTCCCTCTCTCTCCTCCTCCTCCCACCTCCCTCACGCGCCTCTCCACCTCCTCCCTCCCAACAACGCCTGCCTCGTCGGCCCTAGCCCTGACCCCGACCCTCCACACATCCTCCACGAACTTGGCGTTCGTCGGCTGGTCCGTCCACTGCGGCATCGCCACCATCGGGACCCCCAGGCAGATCGCCTCGATCACTGAGTTGAGCCCGCAGTGTGTGACGAAGCATCCAATCGCATCGCTCTCTAGGACCTCCAACTGATTGCACCACGGGAGGATTAGGGCTTCCTCGGAGGGGATCGAGTCCATGAGATCCCGAGGGAGCTTGTGCTGCTCGGATGATCGAACGATCCAGAGGAAGGGGTGGCCAGCGAGGGCAAGGCCGTGGGCGAGCTCCACGACCTGGGAGGGATCGAGGTCGGCCATGCTGCCGAAGGAGACATAGACCACGGAGCAGGACGGGTGGCCGCGGAGCCAGGCGGAGACGGTGGAGGTGGTGGTCGGGGTGAAGAGGTTGATGCTGTAGGCGGTGTCGTCGGGGAGGCGCTTGTCCAAGTAGAGGGAGGGGAGGGTGGGGCCGATGGTCTTCAGCGGCCACAAGTTGGCGGACATCCAGTCAACCACCTAATTTCATTGGAGAGAGAAACAAGTGAGATTGAGGGAGAGAGAGGGTGAACAATGACTATATTGCACGTTAAAATGAATATTCAATCTCCCATATGAAATCCAGAAAAAATGAGTGTGTAGTTTACAAAATTACATTACTGACCATATTATCAACATAAATTTTTGCTAATGTTATATATCTATAATATAATTTGTACCACGGAAGACTAGTTCTTCATATGGTGCCAGCAATAGGCGAATGTCCGTATATACCTCTTTCTCTAGCTCATAGAAGGTGTCAAACAGAACAAAATCAGCACCATCCACGTTCGTGAATTGTTTCACCAACATATCATAAAAGGCAGGGTATGACCCAAGCTTATATACGAACGATGGCGTCTCCGACGGCTCGAGAGGGGGCAACCCCGGGACCTCAATGCTCGGCCCCGAAAGCGGAAGAGGAAGCAAGCCCCGCTGCAAATGGTAATATATGTTGTTCACCGCGCATGTCTGCGTGAAGAAGACGACTCCAAGCTTACAACACTGCTTGGCCACGTCGAGCGCCCACGGGAGGAACCCATCATAGACGACCGCGTCAATGGGTCGGCCAAAGCGGTCGAGCTTCCGGATCAGCTCCTCGACCCGACGACCCGGAGGTCCATCTGGTAGGCCTCAATGGACTCGGCCTCCATGAACCCACCGATGTCGTGGCCGTCAGAGATGGTCTCGATGTCGACGGGCAAGGAGGGGTCGGCGTGCATGGAGGCGGCGAAGTGGACGGTGAGGGCGAGGGTGGCCTTGAGGCCCCTGGAGACGAGGTGCTTGGAGAATTGGAGCATGGGGTTTATGTGGCCTTGAGCAGGGGTAGGGAGGACCAGCACGTGTGGTCGGCGGCGCGGATTGTCTGAAGGCTCCATTGGCTCTCTCTCTCTCTCTCTCTCTCTCTCCCTCTCCCTCTCTCCCTTATCGATTTTGAGTTGGTGATGTGGAGAAAGGTTTTGGAACGTTGTAGGATGGGAATGATTTCTGTAGGTATATAAAAGGTTAAAATGCTGGCAGCTGATTCATCATCCTTGGCCGTCTATGTTGACAATGATGGTAGTTGTATATAGGCTGAATTTTGATCCAGTGACCTTGCTCTCTTGTGAAACACATTTTTTATGGGGAATATGTGGCGTGCCATTCTTGCGACTGAAAAGAGTATTGCTTACTTAAGCAACTATCTCATGTACGATAATAAATTTGCGTAAAACACGAAAAAAATGTCCAATTAGTCCTAAATTTATTGTACTAATGTCAATTCAATCCTAAATTTTTCAATTTTGTTAATTTAGTCATATACCTTTAAACAAAATTTTAATATAGTCATTCCGATCAATTTTCAGCGGAAAATCGCTGACATGATCATCTAGTCATCATCTACCACCACATCACCATTTTCCATTAAAAATTGACTGAAACAACTACATTGAAATTTAAGGCAAAAGTTTGGACTAAATTACAAAATTGAAAAAGTTTAAGACTAAATTGGCATCCTTACAGCAAATTTAAAACTGATTAGATAATTTATCCATAAAGCAAGTATATCTTAGGATGGGTTTGATTTGGGAAAAATTTATGATAATGGAGAATACTTTCTAGAAAATCTTTTCCTAGGAAATGTTTTTTCCACTTTTTTTTTCTTAGGGAATTCATGTTCTTAACTTTAAGCATGTATATATTCTTTTATCGTAAATGGTTTTCAATTAACTGATATTTTTGGCAAACCAAATACGTTAAAATTCAGAAAACTAATTCAAAAAGAAAAATTCACTCAAAAAAAAAAAAAAAAAAAAAACACACACACACCCTTAATTTGGCTATAGGTTATTTGCCATAAAGTTTTTCAATGAAAGTATATCCAAGTAGATATATTAATGAACTCGCACTTCATCTCCTTCTTGGTGATCTCCCTAAGTCAAAATATTCCATAAGATGGATATCAAAGTTGATAGATGATTGGATGGGTAGAGTTTGGATCACATTTGGTGAATATCTCGAGAAAAGAATATCAAATGTGACTCTCAAATTGAGAGAGAGATTTGCCGATGTCAGGGAGCTAGGATGTTAGGTGATAGTTACACGATAGGGAATCGATATGCAAGGAGGAATGAACATATATCCTCATTAGCTCATATCCCATTAACTTATATTTTTTGAGTGAAAATATGAATCAAACTTAATATATTAATGGGTTTAGACTTGAATTTTATCTCAATGATTCCTCACGTAAAAATATTGAATTTCTACTACGCCTATCTGACACTACTTTTAGAGGGCATGCATAAACTTCACAGACAGAAATTGCATCACCCATGACATTAGTGGACGTGCATCTAATCTTTCCATATAGTCAAATCAAAACAATACAAGAATTGTTAGGTTTTCGAGAAGGGTTTCAAATCTAATTAAGTATGGTAGCGGTGATTGGTCATTCTTAATATATCGCGCTGAGTTATCTCCTTTATAGGTCAATTATCATCTATTATCAATAACCGTATAGTAGTAAACAACTTAGTTAATTAATCGACAATGCAAAAAAGAAGACTTTTACGGAAATGGGGAAATATTCAATCAAAACGAGAAAAATGCATCGAATAAGAGACCAATGTAGGAGTGAAAATGAAAATATAGATATATTAAATTCACATGTAATTTAATTTGTATTCACGAAGGATTAAACCTAGTTTCAACAATTAAGAGAGATTAGAAGAATAAAGAGTGATGTTAAATATTTTTACCTAAAAAAAAAGAAGAGTGATGTTAAATATCAAGCTTAGCAGGTATATAATCTTTCCGATTTATATTATGAAGGTTTCATGCTCTTAAATAAACTTTATAGCATATGATATTTCAGTATTACATTGACATAGAAACTCTAATTCATTAGATATATCAATGTTTTTGTTCATACAAACTACGGAGAAGAATAGTTGATGCTGTTGACATATTAAATAAAGGAGAAGAATGGTCACATGAAGTGCTGAGCTTGACACCCCAACTTTCAATGACCACTGAAAGTCACGGTTTATCTAGGAAGTAGAAAGCAGGCGAATCCTACGAGATTGAATGGTCGAGATGCATTAAAGTACATGCGCCAGGCTCATGCAATGATGTATCATTTTATACCTAGCATATCAGTAATGATCGTTTATATGCAGATCTTAGACGACATGCGACAACGTACGTGTAAGAAAAGCTTGTAAATTCAGCAAGAAATGGCTGGTGAGTTCTTGCAGATACGGTGGCAGCAACAGGCGAGTGTAAATTTGTGTGTATAAGTACCTCTTCTTCCAGCTCGTAGAAGTTGTTGAAGAGCACGAGATCCGCATCGCCCACATTCGAAAACTGCTTCATCACCAGGTCGTAGGAGCCAGGGTAAGACCCCAGCTTGTACAAGAACGAAGGCAGCTCCGATGGCTCAAGAGGCGGCAATCCCGGGACCTCGACGCTCCCTCCTTCCGAGAGAGGGAGCTCAAGGAGCCCGCGTTGGACATGGTAGTATATGTTGTTCACCGCACACGTCTGAGTGAAGAAAGCGACCCCCAGCTTCTTGCACCGCTTGGCCACGTCGAGCGCCCACGGCATGAACCCGTCGTAGATGACCGCGACGACCGGGTGCGTTGAGCGGTCGAGCTCCCGGATCAGTTCAGCTAGGGTTCTCGATCCTCCATTCGTCTGGTGAGCCTCGGAGGACTCCTCGCCCTGGGGCCGGCCGTCTCCGCCGGGACAGTCGGAAATGGTCTCGATGTTGACGGAGGAGGCGGCGGCAGCGGCGGAGGGGTCGGCACGCATGGATTCCGAGAGGTGGAGGGTGGTGACGAGGGTGGCTTTGAGACCTTTGGACACGAGGCGCTTGGCGAATTGGAGCATGGGGCTGATGTGGCCTTGCACGGGGAGCGGGAGGAGGAGTGCGTGAGCTTGCGGTGGCTTCTGCGGAGACTCCATGTTCAGCTCGCTTGCTTTCTCTCTAGAGTTAGGAGCCCTCTTCTTTGGTCATATGGACAGCAAGCAAATGTTTGATAAGTTAATATAGGCAAACCCTCTCTATTTCTTTTCTTTATTTTCTTTTTGATTGGCTGGCAAAGCTTTTTTATGAGTAAAGCCACTTTGATGATATATAGGAAACTTCTGGTGGGAGAGAGGAGAGAAAGAGTGGGGATAAGGTGCTGATTTAGTGATCTTCTTTTATCCGTTTTATTCTAGCTTTCATCTCTTTCTCAAACTTTTATTCTACTTCTTTGCAAAGCGTGGGAATCGAACTCCAAATCTAAAACCGACGTTCCTTGCCACTTAAACCGATTGTTTATGTTGGCTTAGTAGTCATTTTGGGAGATGTCACGAGATTTATTTATGTGCATAATGAGTGACTTACTAGCGAGATGGGAAGGGAAGTTAGGTTAAAACTTATTTTCATGTGATTTGGATTCCTTTTGATCATGAGTTTGGATCGCCGGATCGCTTCTCCGTTTATAAAATATCGATTAGTCTGTAGTGTTGGTTCAGCTCGTGCTAGGTGTAGGAATAACTATTTTCCGTGCCGACTCCATCAATCCTTGAGATTCCCTTTCTATTTTTTTTGTGGATACTGTGGGGAGACAGTATTTGTTTTATGCACATGCTAGAAAATGATTCAATAGCTTGACATACGGAGAAGCCTATTTATATGTAAAGAGGCCTTGATAATAAGGATAAAGGAGCATGTTGTAAAGGACCACGGCTAAACTTGAGCCTTTGACAGTGTTGGGTTAGCATGGAATTCTCGCGCAAGCAACAAATGTGTGTAAAAGTCATCGATCAACTAGACAGCCGAATTTTATTCATGACATATTTAGTATCTAAGTTTTCATTTTTATTTTTATTTTCAATGATATACCCGCCAAATTCTTCATCGATAGTTCATGACTTAATTTGTCCTTGATCTAATCTTCCATATATAATCAAATGAAATTCATCTACATCTCTTTCAAGGCAAGAAGTTGAAGGAATGCATATGATTCTATCACATTCACGGGTATCCTGCCCTTTGTCTATTCATGGTAAGCAAGACTCATATGCGTACTCCGCGGGACGTCATATGGGCCCCGTGACATTGCACCGATTCCTTCTTTTCTCTTCATTAATCCAAGAGCCAATCCTTGTTTTATTTTTTATTTTTCCAAAAAAAAAAAAACAAGAGGCTTAGATAAATAACTAAAAAAAAGAGCTTTTTTGTCAATTTTAATATCCCATTTTATTCAACTTCAACCAATAGAAGCCTTGAAGCATTCCCAATCGAGGAAAGAGAGTGCTAGAAATTGAGTCTGACTGTGTAAAGCTCGCGGACGAAGTATAGGAGAAGACTCGTGCAATGGGAGCTGGTACCTCTGTTGGAAGACACCCGGATCTGAATGGCCCAATTCAAGCATATCTCCTTGGCCCACTCTTACTAATCCGCAAATCAAATAATTGATTGGGTTGCTAAGACCCGTCGTTTGAATACCCTTTTCTCTTTCTAAATAGCTAGTCCCGCCAACCTCTTTGAAACCTTTTTTGTTTGGATGCCCCTACGTCGAGCCTTTTTGTTTAAAAATTGTTGACTTTCAAAGAAAATCATAATATATTTTGTCCAAAAAAAAAAAAAAATCAGTAGCGGCTTTGACGGAGTCATCTTCCTTTTAGTAAGGGAAAATTGAAAGAGGTGAGAAAGACTTGGACACAAGGACAATTGAATGTATGGTAGTGTAATTATGTACTTTGTTTTTTTGCAATTTAGCCCCCAATTTTTTTGAAAATTTGTAGTTTTAGTCTTTGATCTGTTACGTTACATGCAACTTTGATCAGTTCATAATCCTCACTTGTATTGGATAAGTCAATATTTTCACATGTTGCTGTGTGTGAGCCGTAACCTAGTTATAGTGGACAGGGCTACATTTCCCTACATCTTTTATTGGAGAAAATCTCCTCCAATAATGCCTATAATAAGTGGGACAGCATTTATAGACACTACACATGCAAATACAATTGAACAATGGTAAAAGTATTCAAATCTTTAGTTCTAAATTTTTTTAATTATGTCAATTGAATCATAAATATTTTCATATTTTACTAATTGAGCTCATCCAGTCAATTTTGATCAAAAATAATTGACATGAACACCGATCATTCTACATGACATAATTAGCAGTAACATAAACAAATGTTCATATTATTTTAATATTTCATTTTTTCCTTTTTTTTCTTTTCGTTATTTTCTTCGTTTTTTTAAAAAAACTCTAGCCGACGATCATTGGCCGAGCAAAGGTCACAAGCCCCTCTTTTGTGGCCAGCGAGGGCAGTTGTGACCTTGGCCAAGATCCAAGCAAGGTGTTGGGCCCTCACCTAGGCCAAGTGAGAGTGTCACGGCCTTCATCGTGGCCCTTGCCTGAATCTGACCAAGGATAGCTGGTCTTTGCCAAGTTGAGTTGTTGAAAAAAAATAATGAAAAGAAAAGAAAGGAAAAAAATGAAAACAAAAATTTAATAAAAATATTGAAAATATTAAAACATGTCACTTAGAACGGCCAACGTTCTTGTCAACAATTTTCATTCAAAATTGATCGAAAGAATCAACATGCAAAATGTGAAAAGATTTAAGAATTAATTGACACAATTAAAATGTTTAAAATTGAATTAATAAAAATGTAATAAATTTAGGAATTTTAGAATAATTTTTTCATTAAACAAATATTATGAGATGCTATTAGCCCATCTATCAGAATATGAGTTGCGGACATTTCCTCTAACAAGAGATGGAGAACATAGTCCCTATGCCGATGATTTCTAGGAAACTAAAATCACATAAAAGTTCGGGCTATTACTTGCAAATGACTTACAATCGCCATCTTATTGCATTGTCGATATAATTTAACACGAATTCAAAAAGGGAATTGCATTTTTTTTAGTAGGTTTTCGACAAACTCTTGACAACTGTACTCACTCAAAGCTTTAGAATTTTTTTTGAAAAAAAAAAATCAAAAACTCCAAACTATACCTATTTTAGCATATTTGCCCTCAATTTTTTTTGTGACACTTTTATCCTTAACTTTTTTTTATGACATAAAAAAAAACTCCAAATTTGCTTTTATATAATATATTTACCCTTAATCAAAATTCCGTTAAATAATTTTTCAGTCAAAATATTAATAACGCCTGTTTATATTTTTCTTAAACCACATGAATGTCATGTCAACAATATTCACTTTATAATGTATATATAGGTAGATTTCTAACGATTCTCATTTTATAGATGTTTGATAATGGGTAGATGTGTCACATAGGTACAAGTTTTAAATTTTTTATGTCATAGAAAAATCTTTAAGATAAATGTATCACGATTAACATAGTTTGAAGTTTTTATGACTTTTTCCTCTCTTTTTTTAATTTAAGGATATAAACATGGACACCTAATACTTGGAATCCCATGAAATACTTCATAAGCCCCATAAACCGGTTAATTATGGGAGGGACATAACTCAAGACAATTCACATGCATTTGGCATATGTTAAGCTAGTGACCTCCATCTACTAAACTAGAAATTCCTAACGTCCCAATCAATTGCGTCTAACTTAGGAGATTAAAAAAATCTTCTTCTTTTTTTTTTGTGTCTATCATATTCTAACTCTTAACTTATTCTCAAACTTTTGCTCTATCTCTTTACAGAACATGGAAGTCGAAGCCCACACCTGAAACTAAACGTCTCACTCTCATCCCCTATGAAACTAAACTCACCGTTCGTGAAGTTTGAGATGGTACAACTTTAAAATACGTACTATCAAATTCATAAAGCACTTCACAGCACTTTGTTCAAACATCTCTCTCTCTCTCCTCTCGGCGCTCCTTGTCTCCCTCTCTCCCACGCTCATGCTCACCCTCACGCTCACGACTCACAAGTAATATTAGTCAATGTTATCATGATTTTCAATTAGTTAAATCTAATCCTAGAACAATATCTACTAAATTTTTTTATCATAATCATCATATCACCCCATAAGTAGAACTATTACATTGAAACTATGGCAGAAGGACATCATAAATGGAAAAATTATTCAAAAAAATCCTAAATTTATTGCACTTTTGTCGATTTAGTCATAAAATTTTCAATTTTATCAATTAAGTCCTACACATTTTCACTTATTGTTAATTGAGTCTACCCAATCAATTTTAATTAAAATACGGTGACATGGATGCTAGCCCAGTCATGTGATACGATCGGTGCTAACGATGACATTTTTAAATAATTTTTAACAATTTTTTGAATTTTATGATTTTATTTTTATTTTATTTTCCTTTTCTTTCTTTCTTTCTTTCTTTTTTTCTTTTTTGGAGGGAAGAGGTTTTGGATAAGGCCAGGTTGCCGACATACCCTCGCCAACCACAGATGAGGGCCGATCCACTCTTACCAACTCTTGGTGAGGGCCACCACGTCCTCGTTGGCCAAAGCGAGGGCACACGAGCCCTCACCCAAAATTAGCAAGGGTTGCGACGCCCTCACCAAATATGAGCTAGCAAGGGCTTGGCGACACTCATCGATCTCATGCAATGGCTACAACCTTGCTTAGGATCAGTAAGGACCGTCAAGTCCTCACCAGGTCAAATATGGCTATCGACGCAATGCCCTCACTCAGAGTCAATGAGGGTTGGCCGGCCACGCGTGTGGCCATTGAGGGTTTGTCAACCACTCTCTTCGACCCTCTCCAAACCCCCCCCCCCAAAAAAAGGAGGCAAAGAAAAGAAAATCATAAAAATCCAAAAAACTATTTAAAAATATTCACATCAGCAACGCTCATGCCACGTGACACAATCAGCATTCATGTCAGCTAGTTTCAACCAAAATCAGCCAAATGGACTCAATTAGTAGGAAGTAAAAATGTTTAAAATTCAATTAGCAAAATCAAAAAGTTGAGGATTGAATTGATAAAAGTGTAATAGGTCTATGACTTTTTTGAATAATTTTCCTCATCATAAATATTGGAGTAAATTTAGTGAACTTTCGCTCCAATCTACATCCCATAATTCAAAAGAAAAATCATCGCGCTATTTCATTGTAATAAGTTGTTCCCCATAATCTCGGAAATCAACATCATGTCTTCATCCTATTCCATTCGATTGTTCATGCTCCTGATCCCAATGAATTCCATTTCATCACCCAAAATGGAGGGAGTGGAAGCCTCGTCTCCGCTCTTTCAAGCGCCCCTTGATATCTTAACCAAATCTTCATCATTGGACAATATTTTATTTACAGACATCAAGGAGCGAGATTGACTGAGACACTATAGATCTTCCAATCTTGTGATCCTGATGATCTGTGATTATTTTGCTGTTCATCGACTCGAGCTTAGGCAAGACGCTCTCTTCTTTCTCCTGGCCATTACGACATTCTTTACAGGAGGGGAAGGGGGAGAGCGAGGAGTGTGCAGAACCCAACATTGTTTATGCGAGTCATACATTTCCAACCATTAGACCAAACATGAGATTCATACCAAGGAATGGCCGAGCCAACGTGGAGCTATTGGTTCCTGGTCTTCGTAGGATGCGGACGAGACTTGACGAGGGGTGAAATGACCTCAGGGAGCCGCTGCCTTTCGTTTCTCTCAAGGCAAAAACTGCTTTCCCAGTGCATTAATGGAGAGTTGAACCCACCTCTCCCTCCGCACCTAGTGGAAGCCCCTCCCTAGTCAGCGCCTACCCATCTCCTCGGAGCACCTCAAAACCATCGAAGGAATCAGATACTTTTTCCAGATTCTTGTTTCTCCTCAAGCCACGACGAAAGTTTCCTTCTTGATCGAAACCCAGAAAAACCCAATTCGCCGTTTCGTCACCTGAAGTTCATTCCCTCTCTCTCTGATCGTCAAGAAAAGGAGAGAGAGAAGGACCCAATTCGCCATGGAACCCGGCTCGCCCCACACGATCCCCGTCTTCTCGACCCTCGCCTCGCCGTACGACGGCGCGGCTCCGATCAACGGCGCCCGGAAGCCGATCAGCCTGTGGCCGGGGATGTACCACTCGCCGGTGACGATCGCCCTGTGGGAGACGAGGTCGAGTACCTTCGAGCGGCTCCTCGACCCCCCAAAGGACGCGCCCCCGCAGAGCGAGCTGCTGGTCAAGACGCCGGCGCAGAGCAGGACCAGCATCTTGTACGGCTTCTCGTCGGATTACATTCTGAGGGAGCAGTACCGGGACCCCTGGAACGAGGTCAGAATCGGGAAGTTGCTCGAAGACCTCGATGCTTTGGCCGGTACCATCTCGGTCAAGGTAATTTTTTTGTTGAAATTTTTGTGGTTGTGATCATCTTTGTGCATTTCTTTTCATCGGATTGGAGGGTTGTTCATCTTCGGTGGTTCTTGTGATTCGATTATCTGGGTTGGGTTTGTTGTGCTCGGCCATGAGGATGTGACCACACCACCTAATTGTGCTGAAAATGTCGAGCCGCCTTAGAAATATTTGAATTGAAATGAAAGCCTCGTTGCTAGCTGGTTTTGATGCATCCATGCTTTGATTGAATCGGAAAATATAAATTTGCTTCTGCTAATGTGAGGCTTGTGATTGTGGTTCATTGCTGATGCTCATAGTGTCATGAATATTCGATGTTTACCGTGTTTTTGAGCAAGAGATGGGCCCTTTAAAACACCATGACTGTTGTTCACGGCTTCCTCCCAAGGAGATGCGTCATCCCCAGCCTAGACATTGTTGTGTCACTGTGACTTCTCAAGATATTATTGGATCCTGCTCTGGCTCCTTATGAGGAAATGGCACTTGTTTCAATTGGCAGATTGGGGAATCAATAGAACTGTTTGATTATTGGGTGACCGTGCTTTATCAGAAGCATTCAAAGCTGAGTGGATAAGTTATATCGATGAGCCAATAGTATGACGAAATGTGTTGTAGTCTCAAGGTTGTCTTTTGTTTCACTTTGGCCCTCTTCTTTCAATTTTATAAGTTGTTTTCGTGTGTTCTAAGTAAAAGACGGCCTGATTAACTTTCCCTGACAATGGCTCCTTTCAGAAGATAGTCTGAATTCATGTAAATGTGTTCAACCTTGAAATCCAATAGTTTCTGTGACCTCAATGATGTTTTCAATTCGTCAGTGCATATGACCCATCATTTCAGGTCAAATGATGAAGTGAGCTGATAATGTGCCAAAGTCAGTGTTACAATCCCTTTCCCTAGTAACTAAATGTTCTCTCATTTACTAATCAAACCATCGTTTGATTTTAGCACTGTTCTGATGAAGATAGCACAACGAGACCACTTCTTCTAGTTACTGCATCAGTTGACAAGATTGTCTTGAAGAAGCCAATCAGTGTTGACATCGATCTGAAAATCGTGGGTTCTGTCATATGGGTGGGGCGCTCATCCATGGAAATTCAACTTGACGTGATTCAATTTTCTGGAGGTACTTTAGCATGCAAAAGGCCGTAATTCGGTGATATTATAATTTACATCTGAGGTAGTTTACAACTGGCAGTCATTTCATGAGCTTAAAATTTACTACTGGATGAAAAGCTGTGTTGTACTATACCAGGAGCCCGGGAAAAAAAATAATAAAAAATAATAATAATAATAAAATTCATAAATGTCTGCTATCATGTTGAGAAAATAAAAGCGATGCTTCAAGTACTAGCAATGAACCCAATTGTTATGTTGTGACAATGCATGTTCAAAAGTTGAGAAAAGTGTCCTTTGTTGATGAGAGAATACTTGCTTTTGCAGAGAAGTCTAATGCCACGGACTCAGTAGCATTGACAGCCAACTTCATATTTGTTGCTCGTGACTCTAAGACCCATAAAGCTGCCCTGGTGAATCGGCTCTCTCCTGAGACTGACCAAGAGAAATTGCTTTTCGAAGAGGCAGAAGCTAGAAGTAAGCTGAGGAAAAGAAAGAGTGTTGGAGAAAGAAAAGAAACTGATGACGGAATTGCAAAGAGACTAAATGAGTTGTTGGCCGAGGGAAGGATTTTCTCTGATATGCCCGCCTTAGCAGATAGAAACAGCATTCTTCTAAGGGATACCCATCTCGAGAATTCTTTGATTTGCCAGCCACAGCAGAGGAATATCCATGGTCGGATATTTGGAGGGTTTTTAATGCACCGAGCATTTGAGTTGGCTTTCTCCACAGCTTATGCCTTTGCCGGCTTGGTGCCTTGCTTCCTAGAGGTTGATCATGTTGATTTTTTGAGACCTGTGAGTGCCCGGGCCACATCTTTGTTTAAGTCTTTTAATTGTTTGTACTGTTATTTCAGTCTCGGGTAGTAACTCCTATGAGCAACACTCTTATCTTAAGCCTAACTGATTCTTCATCTCTTCCCTGGACGGCTCATACGATTTTTTCTTATTTTTAGGAACAGAAATTTTACTTATCACTTGCTTTTATTGCTGTTTCATGCTATATTAGATAGCCCGATTTATCCTTTCTTTCTCTCTTTTTTTTTTTCTTTGTTTTTCCCCCCTAATTGTGGATTCACGATCTTTAGCTGAGGTTTCCTTTTGAGCAGGTGGATGTTGGAGACTTTCTGAGGCTCAAATCATGTGTGCTGTACACTGAACCGGAGAAACCAGATGGGCCTCTGATCAACGTTGAAGTCGTTGCCCATGTCACAAGGCCCGAGCTCAGGTCTAGCGAGGTATGTCCTCTTTACAGGTCTTGACTTTTGCTGTACTCATTCAACATTGCATTCTTTAAACAATCTCTAAACATTATGCACGGCTCAAAATGACTTCAAATTCCCATTTCAGTGTTAGTCTGTATCCTTACCTAATGTCTTGACAATGTTTATGTCGTTCTTCAACTTATCCCGTCTCTCTATCGGTTCAGGTATCAAACACCTTCTACTTCACTTTCACAGTGCGCCCTGAGGCAAAAACTCTGGAGAATGGATTCAGAATTAGGAACGTGGTTCCTGCAACGGAGGAGGAAGCGCGGCGTATTCTGGAGCGTATGGATGCTGAGACCTTGCAGCTGTAGTCCACATATGGGTATCGTTTATTGGTTATGTGGAGGTATCGTGCAATAGACTGGAGTGCCCACATGGCTCGTACAGGAAATAATATGTTACTAAATTGACTTGTCGAATCTGATATAGGGATAGTTTTTCATTGGTCGCTTCCTGCTCTTTTATCGAGCAAAAGGAAGACGTAGGTAATCCCATTTAAGTTATATAGCATGTAGAATGGCTGCCTTTACCTTGATAGGTATAAGAATACCGATTTGAATCGATTCAATGCATATCATGATCATATTCTCGGTAGCTAGACGATTCCCAGATTTAAGTACCATTAAGGGAAAATGTGATGCTTATCATGTCTCGGGAGTTCAGACCGAGATGAACAATTCGGCCCAAACTGATTGCCTAAGACATTAACTTTCTTCGGTATGATGCGTTTACCAAATCGAGCCAGTTTTGATTACGGGTCTCCCTTTGGAAGTCCGAATCTCCGGAAATGGCATGTTTACGAAGCAGATACTGATGTTCCAGATACAATCGGGCCAAGGGTCTGGGTCTCCTTATTCATCCCAATGCACCTCTCTACATAAGAGATCCGGTACCGTCAGATCTTGATCTATCACGCTATCAAGAGTGCGTCTGGTCCAATTAGAGTCTTTTCAAATCGCAAGTGGTAGAAAAGAATTAAAAGATCAAAGAATCAAGCGAGGATATTCGATAACTTAATATGCAAATTTTCGACCTGGCTCTAATGAAGTTTTATCTGTATTAGATTATCCTAGACACTGCCCTTGGTTTTTTTAAAAAGGCATCCAAGAAGATGCAGAGAGGCATCTAAATGGCCAAAAACTACAATATACCTCACGAACGATAGTCGAAAACACCCTTGCCAGCTAGATGCCTAGAAGAAACCGATGTCTTTTTCCACGATTCAAGCTGGATCTTTGTCGTCTTATTGGCAAAAGTATAGCTACTAAAGTCAAACTTGTCCAGACATTAAACTAATAGACCTTGAAAATGTAGTGCCTTATTTATACCTATTCCTCCTTGTCTTCTCTGGTTCTGCTATCCCAAATTTTCAAATTCGAATCATCTTTCACCACCAAATAACATAAACGGGGTTTCCTTTGCCCAACCAATGCGTGTGCCAAGTTCATATTTAAACTTAGATTTGTTACTGGGAAGCGACACCTTGCAGGAAGTCAGCATTCCTGGCTTTCGGCTAACCAATCACCTTAGAAGCTGCAGGGTGAAGAATTCGAGCAAATGGAATTTCAAACTGTTTTCTGGCATATACATGACCATTTTCTACAAGAAGACAGATATATAGACATGAGCTTTGGATGTTTTACCATCTGAGCCTCGCTTGAAACAAAACTTTTGACCACCTACGTAAAAATACAAGCTAACTTAGTAACAACCTTATTGTCCCCCCACGAAAACCTCCTCCTTTGTATATATATCTATAGGCCAAAACCATTTTAAATCTATTACATGGACTTTATACAGGTACAAATGGAATGCTACAAGAGGAAAACAAATTACACATACCGGGTAGCTTATGCCTGTCCCAGCCCCACCCTTCCAAAATTTAAGGTTTATCTGCTTTAGCTTGATGCCCAGAAGAGCGATGAGTCTTGCATATCAGAGAGAGCCTGCCTAAGGAGATGCGCTGTCACCATCTGAGAAACTGTGCTGCCGCTGGCCATGAAATACCGGAAAAACTTGTGGAAGAGTCGGATTAATGGGAATTGGTAGCATCGGGTTAATTGGCACAGGAAGTCTATGGGCAGAACTGACTATCGTGCGCTCATTTATGGAACCAACTTCTCTGCATACCCGGTCGAGGACAGCAAGAAAGTCTCTCACCACCATGAAGATTCTGAATGGGTGAGCTTCTTCCTTAGCTGAGTCTCCGTGGAAGTACTCTGTGATCTCTTTTACTAGAGACATGGCAACGCTTTCCTGGGCCTGAATTTGAATGATCTCATCCTCAGCCATTTTAGTGAACTTGTTCATAGTCTCCGAAAACTTCTTGCTGCTTTCCCCTGATCCTGATGTTTCTATTAATCGCACAATTTCTCTAATGTTCCCAATACCCCTAAAAAGTTTGTTGACGTCACTGCTCAGTACATCGGAGTCCATGGCAGCAGATTTCTTCACATTGCCAAGTTCTGAACTGAGACCAGAAACAACTTGCAGGCCAAGCTTCCGACACTTGGCATCTTCATTCAAAGCAGGATTCGAACCTTGGTGGGTCCCTGAAAGACGAGCGCCTTCAGTTCTAATGATTTCCTGTACAACAAAGTGCAGGAGTGTGGTCTTTCCATCAGCGCCCTTGACATCAACTAGCTTAAGAAGCGTGTCAAGCTTGAAAGCATGGGCATCCCCACGATTTGTTCCCACATTCATGCGGTTCCCGGTTTTCAGCACTGCTTCCAATAACTTCAAGAACATTCTGCTGTTTCTGAGCTCCTCACATGCAGTCTGTTACACAAAATGCAAAGTTAAAACAAAGACATCAACGAGGTATGACATCAGAGAGGAGCATTAAAACTAGAATTCCACGAGGAGTTATAGCATGACAGCATATACACGGTAGAGAGACAGAGAGAGACAGAGAGAGGCCACATGTAAAATTTACCTCCAGAGTTTCAAAAGATCTTTTAAGATATTCAACTTCAGACTCAAAATTGGCAACATACAGCATTATATCAACTCTTTTAAATGCAAGTGGTACATCAAGCACAGCCTTAAGAAACTTCTCGGCAGGACCAAGCTTGACAGGTGAATCATCTTTATATTCCTTCAGTTTGCGTTCTTCTTCTTTGGTGGGAGCCATCTTTAATAAACTTTCAAGAAGTTCAGCTCCAAGTGTGTCCACATTACCTGCAAGCATGAGGAAGAAAAATTATACTCCAACTTCAGAATGCTAATGATAAAAGAATCGGTGCTCTTCTTCCGTTAAAAAAAAAATAGTCATTAATGCTATCTTTCAAATGATGTCTGACAGAGAAATTTACAGGTAGATATGCTCCATGCTAGAACCAATCTCCATTAATTTGATAATACATCATGGACTTCTTGTAAATTTTCGAAAGAATAACTTTGTCAAAATCTACATGGAGTAACTATCTTTCACAAGCCGGTTTCGTTTGTGTCACCTTTCACCAGTAAAGATAGAAATTGACAAGAGTCAAAAATTAGTAACTCTCTTCCCAGCAAAGATCAAGAACCATCAATAACTCAACAGGTTTCATTTATTTTGACCAGAGAGGAGCAAGTAGGTGCAATCCAGAAACTCTTGCGCAAACGACCGACAACTTTACCGAGCAAAAAAGAAGAGAAAGCAAAAAGGCTCCTAAAAGCAGACCTGCGGATGCTCAAATACTGCCGTGCTTAAAAATAGTGGTGAAGAAAGGGGCTTTATTACAGGTACAAACCGTGATTGAGCATTTACATTATTCTGTCCATCCATTAACCAAAAAAGATGATTCTGTATTACCCATCTTTAAATTGGCAAAATTGCCACTTAAGGTCAAACGGTAATAGTTTCCATGGAGTCCTTCTATTCATCAAGATTCAGATAGAACAATGAAGACTCTTTTGCCAAACATGATTGACAATTACCTTCTAAAGGCCCTCGCAGACCTCCTCGATGGTGACGTTGAGCGCCCTTAGCAAAATCGCAATGTTTTGCGACTTCTTAGGATCAAGAACTCTGTTCTCCATGTTCGGAAAAGGAAGAAACGAGCGCGGAGTCGTCTCCTTCGCTTTCGAAGTTGGGGCATTTACAACAAACAAGGTCTCAATCATCTCCTCGTCCAACCTGCACCAAGCCCAAATCTTCAGAGTTCAAGCACAAGCAGAACATCCAAACAGTGACCCACGAAATGCAAACTGGTCAAATTGAGTAAAGAAACACTTTGAAAAGAGAAAAGCTAATCTTACTTGAAAGAGCTTGATCTCAACTGATCCCATACCATCTCCCGATCCGAGCTCGCTCTCACTTTGTCCCAATGCAAGGGCTTGAGCTTCAGTTTCGGAGTATCGTCCATCCTCTCAGCCTTCTCTGCAGTTTCGACACTCGGTGGCAACTGAACTGGAGAAACTTCAGTCGGGTTCTGGAGCATGAAAGGCCTCGACGGTGGAATCAGGCGAGGCGGCTCGGAAATCAGTTGACCGGTCGGTGTCAAAGGAAGCGGAAAGTCCTTGGCCTTTGGTTGCATTGGCAGAGGTGGCGGCGGGGGCGGAGGAGGCGGCGGTGGTGGCGGCACTGTTGCCGGAACTGGAGACTGCTGCGGGCCAGTGCTAACTCTCGCAGGAGACTGCACCAACTGATCATTAGCACTCGAATCTCTCTTCGGAGACGAAGCCAGAGGAGAAGCCGATTGCAAATGCAGGTTGCCGACCGAAGCATTGGACGATCTCGGCAACGATCTATGCTCGATAATCTCCGATTTTCTACTCGGCGAGCTGCAGGTCGAGTGAAGAGAAAACCGCGAGCTTCCTGCCGAAACATCAGATTTCCTCGGGGAAGCGTCATGATTTTCCTCAGATTCCCTGGCCGGCGACTGCGATAGAGGAGACGACAGCCGAGAACGTCCGATGCGGTGCGACCCGTCGGACATCGTCGGCGAGGCGACCGGACTTCTCTCCAGGCTTCTGCTCAGCGGGGAAGAATTCAGAGACGGCGACGGTGAGCGTCCGACGGAGTCCGAGACGGTCCACATTCTCAGCCACAGATCCGGAGTCTTCTCCAACCCTCGCTCCGGCGACCACGACATAGGGGACAGCGACGGAGACTGGACTTTCACGTCGGATTTTCGCAAGTCTCTCTCCGGCGACGAACCTTCCGAAGACAGCAGAGGAGTCTTGCTCTCGTCGGCGTACGGAATGGCGTAATGCGTCGGCGGCGACGAAGGTTCCTGAGCCTCCTCTTCGACGGCGACGTGTTCCGGGGACTTCGGCTGCGATCTCCGAGGGCTCAAGCTCACCGGCGGCGAGAGGCTGATGGAGTGCGACCGAGCAGGAGAGCCCGAGCTCGAAGACGAGTAGGAAGACGAGCTGGAGTCGCTCCTTCTGCCACTGTCGCCGAGGGTTTCAGTCGCTACGGCGGCGAACGCCCTCCTCGACCCCGATCCGGCGCCGATCGAGCTCTCCCTACCTCCCAGCGAGCCTCGCGGCGAGTAGAACTCCTCCTCCGTCTCGTCCGCCGTCGAGCTCACATCTCCATTCCCATTCCCGTAGTTCTGCCTCATGCCCTGCCGCGCCAGCGGCGGCAGCTGCCGGATGTCTCCGTTCCCATTCCCGTAGTTCAGCGCCAGGCTCTGCCGCGCCAACGGCGGCAGCGGCTGGAGCTCCGGCGAGTCCATCTTCCTCGGGTCCAGACCACCTCCTGCTCCTCCTCCGCCGCCGTGGCGTGCAGCTCCGCCTCCACCATTGCCGCGCGGCTCCTCGATCCCGCGAGAGTTCACCATGGTCCCCAAGTAGAGGAACTCGGAGCTAGCCCCGGAGGAGGCCGTCCGCAGCTTGCGGGCGCGGGAGTTGGGCTCGGCATTGCCCTGCACAGCGCCGCCGCCGTTGGTGGCGTCGGACCGCTGGGTCTTGGCATCGTCGGCGAAGTCCCGGGCCTGCCGGCGACGGCGGCGGAGGAGGACGACGACGAGGGCGGCGGCCAAGAGTACGAGGGCGGAGACGGTGACGCCGATGGCGACGGGGAGGAGCTTGTGGGCGGAGGCGGACTTGGGCTTGGAGGAGCGGGGGAGGATGAGGGAGGAGATGTTGGCGGGGAAGGAGGCGAAGGAGGCGGGGGAGGGGGGAGGGGGAGGGGAAGGGTAGGTGGGGAAGAAGGGGGAGTGGTCTGGGGGCGGGGCGGCGGTGGAGGAGGAGAAAGGGTACTTGGGGGTGGAGGGCGGGGGAGGGGAGGCGGTGGGAGGGGCGGCGGGAGGGGAGGAGCCTTGGGGGAAGAAGGGCTCGTGGAGGATGCGGCGGCCAGGGAGGGAGGAGGAGGAGGAGATGGGTGGGCAGGTCAAGACGAGGAGGACAAAGGTGGAGAGGGTGGAGGAGAAGGAAGAGGGCATTGTGGAGTGGAGTGAGAGGTCTCACTTCCCAGTGGAGGAGAAGGAGAGTGAGAGTGAGGAGTGCAGTAATGTTGGTGGTGGTGGTGGTGCTTGCTTTGTGTGGGGACTGTAGAGAGAGAAAGAGAAAGAGGTGTTCTAGAGAGAGAGAGAGAGAGGGGGGGGGGGGGGGAAGGTGGGTGAGATCAGATCAGAGAACAGGAGGAAGAGGAGATGAATAATGGAGGAGGGGAGGGGAAGGTGGATCCAGCTAAGATTCGGCTAATGAGCTTTTTGCTTTGATGTTGCTGCATGTTGCTGAGGATGATGGAGTATCTACTGTTGCGTTTTTTATTTTTATTTTTAACCTTTTCACTCGTCGCCACTGCCGGACTCTCTCTCTTCTCTCTCTTTTCTCTCTCTGTGTCTGGTCGGCTAAGGTTGATCGAGACGGTCGATCGAGGAGAGATTGCGTTTTCTGGATTTCTAAGGGCTTACTACGTATTCCGTTTTCTTGGTCGTCAAGACGGTCATCATCATGACCGCGATTGCAATTTTTGCATTGCTCCGTCAATTACCGGCCAGGCAGCCATCATTAGTAATAGTTTTCGACAATGATGGAGGGTCCTGTTGCATGATGGGATATGCTGGATTTATTAGATTTGAGTTAAATCCGCTGAAAAGTTTTTAACTTATACATTTATTGTAAATCATTTCAAATTCATTTTAACATGGCTGATAAACCTAAAGTCAAATCGATATGGATTTCCACGTGAACCCGTTTATTATATCAATTGAGTTATTGTTATGTGCCGTTCAACTCAACAATTTTACGGTAAAATAAGACGGAAGTTAACGAAGGAAAAATATGTTGTGAGGACATTGTACATATCTTTGTAAGATTATGTTAATGGGTGGAGGGGAATCGCGTCGATAGAAAGAGTACATTAATCCCGTTATAAGCAATATGAAATATTTCAACGGTTGTTTGTGAAATAAAAAGATTCAAATTTTAAAATTAAAACAAATTAGAGGTAGAATATAATCCTTAATTTGCGCATTTACCCATCGTTAAGATTTTTATAAAAAATAAAAAATCGAGGATATTTTGGGGAGAGAAAACAAATAAAGAGAATCTCCTTGTTTTTTTTTTATCGCAATTCTATGAAAATGAGATTCTCTTTATTTTATATAATGTTAATATCATTAAAAACCTCAAATTGATATATTTTTGATAAAATATTTCAAATTAATTTTTTGATTGTTAAAAACCCCAAATCAGTATAAGCGTGTCAAAAATTTACCCTCTATTAATTTTCGTTAAATTTTATCATCAAATTACTAAGTTAGATTACACGTGATAGTTGACGAAGGGATTTTGATTGGTCAAAAAGAAGAATCTACTTCAACCAATATGCCTTAGACATGGCTATACATAACATAGAAATCACATTTGGAAAGGAAAGGGTAGACAATTAGCTAGAGCAGCGGGTGCTGTAGCCCCTTCTCTATCAAAAGAAATCATATTCTCATGGATACAGCACATAAAGTAAAGAATTAACCAAATTTGCCTGACGTGGAGGCAATCAAGAAAGCCACATACGTGAATATATAACCTACGGAAAAATGGGCAATTAGATGATGACAAAATTATCAAAGATGGACATTCCTTATTTTTATTTAACAATGTGCAAATAGTTCCTTGATTCTGGCTAAGTAATTGTTGAGTGTGTTAGTTTGAGATTTTACATTTTATTTGTCACAAATATACAAGTTCATATTTTTTTATAGTATTAATCCAATTTAACAAAAACTAACAGACATGTACCAATTTGGAGTTGTGGTTGTTAAAAAAATTAGTTTTTTGTAAATTTATCAAAAATGTATTAGTTTGGAACTTTTGATGGTCAACAAATTAATTTATGATAAATTTATTACAAGTATACTAATTTGAGATTTTGCGTGATATTAATAATTTTTATATAATCTTTACCAAATAATAATAATAATAATAATTTTTATATAATAGGATACATTTACATAATGGATGTAACTAATGACTCGCTATCCATGTCCAATATTACTAATGCATGCACCTCGAAGACAATCGAATTAAGGGTCTTTCAGCAAATACATATTAAAATAGACATGCAGCTTCTTTTTTCTTGTTTAGATCAAGTTTTGTTCTCAATTGGTGCATTTAGGTTAAATGTCCTATCATGTCAATGATTGCCAAGCACTTAAGAATTTAGAATTTAAGACAACGTATCAAACATCACAAGTGAGTCAACTTCACACTCCAAACAAGTACCCCTTGCATTTTCTTCTTCGAATAGATGTCTTGGGAATCATACAGACCAATCGATTTGATCATTCCACAAACTCGCTCTTTTAATTAGATCATATAATTAAACCCTGTAAAAGAACTGCAGGTACCGACATAACCAGCGTATCAGCCCGATATTGCAATAATTTAAACTTGGGATATGTTTATTCCACTGAAAACTCCATTTGTTTTGTGGTTTAAAGAAAGTGATTTCTTTATTGCCGGAAGGGGAAGTCGTTTTCCTCTTATCTAACCTTCTTGTTTTTAATCCCTAGAAAATGTTTTCTGTGCACCGATTAGTTTCCCCTCATCCGAATTTTGGAAAGTCAAAGAATAAATTCCAGGAAAAAACAGCTTTCCTTCAAGCAAACAAATCCTTAGACAGGCCAATATTAAATCCGACTCGGTTCTAATGCTGATGCTAATTCGCAAAACAAAGGAGGTCGCGTCTTTGCGCAGTTGATGGACCTGCACCCCGAGTTGCTTTAGACAAATGATCCAGTATTTCATGGGCGGTTCGACCGATTGAACCGGGCGGCGATTGCTCAATCGATCTGCGGTTTGATTAGTAGTCGATAAAAAAAGCGCGAAAAACGTAGCAGAGAGAGAGAGTGACAGGACCACGCCGTTCCATAAACAAAAAGGGGCGTTTCCTTTTGTTTTTCTCCGTTAAGAAAATGGGGGTGATGATGCCATGGAATTAGGTCATTTCGGTCGCAAAGCTCGATGGCGAAAGCCCTTTCTTTTTCGTCCTCTCCTTTGGCTCTCGAGCGACTTGTGCTGCGATTTCGCAGCAAAAGCGGGGATACGAGGGAGAAAAAGAGAGCTCTTTTTGTCACCGAAATCAACGCCCCCGGGCCTCAAAGGTCAAACATATTCGGCCCTATGGAAATGGGTGCATATGCTCTCTACCGTGGGAATCCATTTTTCGAAAAGAAAACTGACTTTGAAAATTAATTAGAAAAAAGAAAAAAGAAAATGGTAATTGGACCGGAAGGTGATGTGACGTGGAGCAATCAATATTAATATATTTGGATTGGCTATGGTTTAAGTTCTTAATTGAATGTGGGTCAATCTAAAATGTCTGGTGGTTGAGCTCTCTTAGTGCTAGAATCAAGATACAGAGTTTTGCTACGTCGACTCAACAAGTTTATTGGTGGCTTAGATATGCAGTTCATGATAGAGAAACACGCAATTGTTCAAGAAAAGTGCATTAGAAGTTTCAGATCTTTTGTATAGCGCTCGATTTAGTACTGCAACTTTTCGAATGCTCATTCACCTTTCGGCTTCAGTGATTTTAAGTTTCTATGGCAAATTGGATAGACGGAATCAGCGATGTGATACTTTTTTATTTATAAGATCACCCCTATGTGGCTTTTTTAGATTTAACCACGTCAGATTTTCATGGGGAGTAAGGGTGCGTTTGTTTGTGTTTTTATTCTTTTTTTTTGTTTCAGGGGAATAGAAATAGAAAAAACTATTTTCGTTCCTAACGATTTTTGAACAAAAAAACGCGTTTGGTAAATATGTTCTCGAAATAAAAAAAGAACGAAAACATGTTTGGTAAATTTGTGTTCTTTTTTTGTTTCTTTTAATTTTTTAATATTTTTATTTTATTTTTCATTTTTTTCTTTCTTTTTTTCTTTTTTCTTTTTTTCTTCTTTTGGCGGTCGCCGGCCATGGCCGAAGGCCGGCGACCGGCCAAAGAAAAAAGAAGAAGAAGAAGAAGAAGAAGAGAAGAGTGGAGAGAGAAAATTTGTTCCAAAAAAGTTGTTAAACGAAAACAAGTTTTTTTTTGTTTTGCTTTGTTTTTTTTTTTTTGTTAGGGAAAAAAATAGATTTGGAACAAAAACGCAAACAAACGCGTTTGCTTCTTTTTTGTTGTTAACAAAAAAAAAAAATTTTTATTCAAAAACGAAACGAGGAACACAAACAAACAGCCCTAAGTGACCACAAAGCTTAAATAAACAAAATTTGAAAGTTGACGAACTCATATGAGCAATAAAAAAAGTCACGGTATACCAAAGATTTCAAACATCTAGTGCACGTTTTTTTCCAACGTACTTAGAGGAAACTCTAGTTCAACGCATGTGGACCAAATAAAAAGGTGGATACATGCATTTGAAAGTCTGAATAAAACCATAGAGATGCCCCCCAATGAGGTCTCCCCTAAGAAACAGGTCGAAGCACATTCACACAGGTGTCTTCTTCCCAACTCTAGATAGAGCAACCCCCAAAAAAAAAAAACAACCACCGCCATCAGTCGCCGCCGCAAGCCTTGCCGATGCATCTTCATCAACCACTATCATCGCCATCCCCATCCCCTGGTTAGCTTGACTACTCTAATCATTAGGATTCGCCACACATTCACAAAGAAAAATAGAGAGTAAATTCGAGAGAGAATTTGAGACATAAGATTTTATCTTGATCCATCCTTAAATTAGATTACGTCCAACTGAGAATCTTACTATATTAGCACATCACAACTCTCCGTTACATCCCTCGATTACAAGAGAAATAGAGTATATATACATATTAGCTATTCATGGATCCAATTCCGAACTACTTATAAAATGTGAGTCCAAAATATAAAAGTGGGGAGACTCATCCACTCATGGAAGAGCGAGATCCCCGTGTTATCCTATTAATGGAGAGTAGGAACTACGCTTCAATATTAATTGGCCCGATTTCCATATCTAGAGGATGCAACATCCATCGCCATATTATATGAACTACGCTTCAATATTAATTGGCCCGATTGCCATATCTAGAGGATGCAACATCCATCGCCATCCTATATAATAGGGTCTATGTCATGTGCACATGAGAGAGAGAGATGTAAACCCAATTCAGGCTCAAATAGTGTGACGCCAAATAGGCCTCGATATGGCAGTTTCGATGGCCACAACAGTGATAAGCGACGAAATCGTTACGTGATAATTCAAAATCTCTTTTTTATGTCAGAAATCCGGACCCTCGATTCACTTGGGGACGCGTCAATCATCTAATCAATAAAGGTTAAAAAATGCAATCTCAAATCTCAAATCTCAAATCTTTAACGAGAGAAAAAGCATCCAATGCTGTTTTTGTCAATGAATTTTCGGTCATTGAATGGAAGAGAAAGGGGGCAGTGGTGTTCATGTGAATGTGACGTGGGAATCTGATGGGGGGTGGGGGGCTACTGCTGCTTCTGGTACGGAAAGTCATTCCATAGACTGATCCTGTCGTGCCGGTCCCATTCATTCATTCATTCATAGAGAGAGAAATAGAAAACCTCCCCCGCTTTCTAACGACCACATTTCAGCAGCAGCACCACCGACAACTTTGCCTTGCAATTTCCGAGATTTTTCACCCTTCGCCTATGTTAAATTTCACCGCATGGGACATGCGGAAAGGCCGTACCGTGCCGACGACGCGTCGGTCGCAAACCACTGTAGGGAAAATGGACAAATCAACGGTAATAGCAATTGTACTCAAGCTGATTTTAATATAACGGTGAAAATGATGTCTGATGTTGAAAATTATTTTTGGTCTTCGATTGGTGCTTCACGGTAGTTGTTTTTAGATATTTGTGACTGGAAAGGTCTAAAATATATAAGAAAATACTTGATTGGCGTTAATTGCGTTTTTAGCCCATTTGAAAGAGATTCAATTTCACATCAGGGCGTAGGAACACAAGTGCTAAAGGTCTTGTGTTCAAGTGTCGGAATCCCAAATTTGATTACCAGGAAGGCAGGTCTAGCGCCGGCGATTTGAGACTTTTACTGGCGGAGACTTGGGTCTGGCCCTTTGGGTCCCCGATCTAGGGGTTCCCTAGGGGCTAAACCATAAATAGAAGGCTGAGGTCTCAAGGTTCGAGTTCCGGGTCGCGCGTGCAAGCCCAAGAGGTCCCTATTTGGGAGCCAAGGGTTCGAGCCCAATCAAGGCATTGTGATATGTTGTACAGCCATCAAGGGTTGCAAGTTCTCTCAAGAGATCACGAAAATTGTTGCATCCACCCATATCTAACCAACTAAGTGAATCACAATTATTGAAAATTACAGAGTAACCCATAAGCTCAAGAAATAATTAAATCACAAAAAATGAGAAATAGATTCCAGATTATTTCGCACAACACAAAAGATTGTTATTTTGTTATAATTGACCTCGTCAACTAAATCATTATGAACCTAGTAAGTATTTCCCTAAAGTAAATAATTTCTCGCCATAATTAACCATCCATTAATGTCCACATTGAAATTGGAATATTGGGGAACACAAAATGCGGTGGCCGTACTTTCTTTTTCTCAAGTCACTAATTCAATGGTCATTGTATAATTTCATGGATCTTTCCCACCATATAAAATGGATCGTGGATCTTTCCCCCCATATAAAATGGATCCAATCTCTTGTCCTACTCCCAAGACCTTTCAACAACAATATCATGTCACGCGCACCAAACGTAGCCAAAAAAAAAAATCATTGAAAAAACACAATCATAATGCCAATAATTCACGTTATGCCTATACCCATAATTATTTTATATTCAACATATTAAAAAATTGTTGGGTGGTCATGCTATTATTATATGGCATTAAGGGGCGAGATTAACCAACCGAGGATGTTTACGTCCGGATGGCAATGGTGGGGATTTGTCGAGCCGACACAGTAAACAAACATATAAGGGCATGTGCCACGTACGATTAGTTTAATGCGACGGCCCGTGGTCCGATGTGACGATGCACCGGTCAAGTTTAATGTTGACTAGTGAATGAATGCGCGAGCTCAGGAAGGATTGCAGCTTTGAACGGCACGATACACGATTTTAAGAGTTTCGGATTAGTGATGAATTACATGTGTGTTTTGCTGTGAGATTCGGTGTTGAAGGCCACAAGATGTTGGGGCGAGAAAAAAGTTTTGGAACAATGGGTTTGACAGTGAAATTATGCCATAATAATTGGCACATTCGAGGCGATGTGTCTATGCCCTATTTTTGCTAAGATATTTAAATATCAATTACGTCTATGTCTGAAAAATTTAAACTTTCAGATTAATTGGTGGTGATCCCGTAAATTCTTAAATGGTATGTAAACCTTTCTTAAGGATTGTTCACTCGTTCACCTGAATCGTGGAGAAAGAAAGTTTAGAAAGAGCAGCTTTAGGAGAGAATTCTTTATCTTGTTGAAATGTTTTGATAAATACAAATAAAACGAGAGTTCCCTTATTTATACAAAAAACTTTTTTATTACAATATTAATGCCTTTTTGATCTAGCGGATAAAATCGCATCTCTCCATCTACTAATTACCGACACTTGTGTCAAGAATGATCTAGAATTTGAGGCAATTACCGTATCGCCTGTCCTTGGCGATTGTGGTCAATCTTCTTGAATTGGACATAGTCTTTTGTTCACGAGAAACCTTGAGATCATGACAACCATGACAATGAGATGAATCTAACTTATCCACCAACTAAAAAGGACATTTGTTCTTGTAACTTTCTATGAGTACAAATAATGATGGATGCAAGAAGTGGAGATGGTTTTCCATTAATAAAGTTCACGATAAATTACGGGTCGTGTCTTCCTCCTTCTCTAATGGAGAAATATTATTTACCATTCGACTTTTGATTGTTACATCCTCCTAAATAAGCCTACTCGATTTTAGAATAGGTGCACGCCACCATAGCCTCTCTCCCTCCCTCTTCTCTCACTTCCTAAAAAAAAAAAAAAAAAACTCCCAATAGTTCTTGGATATTGACCTTCGACTTTCCCCGCAAGATTTGACGTGGATTCAGATTTTAAAATTGGATTGAAGAGAGAAAACATCTTTCTCGTTCATAATAATTTTTATGTCAATCGAGTCAGTTCTAGCAGTGGAATTGCTTTCCCATACCGAAAATTTATATAAAATCACCGAACGATTCAGATTCTCAAAAAATGGAGGGACAAAAAGATATATCGGAGCTTTTTGGTCTTTTAATAAAAACTGCTTTAGTAATTTGTCCGACGTGGACCCCACTACCTTTTTGACCTTTTTTTGTGCATTTGTTGCTTTATTTAGGCAGGATAATATAATAATATGAGAGATTAACATTTAATAACAATGCCCATTTCTCTCCTTTTTTTGTTTCCTCCTATTGGAGATACGCATGGATGTTATCACTTGTAACATTCGTAGCTTTTTTGCTGCAAATCTTGGCGAAGAAGATGTTGATTTTCTCATCCATCATCGATGGAGAATTGATTACGACTTCACTCATCATTGCATTCACATGACCCTTTGATCATGAGAAATTGATCCCAAATATAGTGTCAATGCCATGATTAGTGTACCAACAAAATTCCGCACTGTCCGTCACCACGTATGTATTTAAGCATGTCCAGATCGAGGTTAATTGTGTTCTTGTCTTAAATGGGTGACTACTTTATACACAAGTGATTAATTGAGGGTTCACGAATTGGCTTTTTCAATCCATTTATGATACGCTTGAGTACGTTTGATTAAACAGATAATTTTGTTTTATATATAACATTAATACAAATGTGTACATACACCCGGACTCATTAATATATTTGTGCACATATTTTTGCATGTTCATATATAAGAAATTTTGTCCTAAACATTTTCTGCATATGTTGCCACATTGAGTTAGATCTAAGCTCGATGGAGCACCATTAAATCACAAAGAGCGAATTGCCAAGCCTTACTTTTGCTAAAAAATTTATATTATGGGTCCAAAAATTGCGACACCTTTACTCAGGGGGTTGGGTTGGGGGGAGTATAAAAAATTTCTTATGAAGTTTCGTAGATTATTGGATAGATTCATCAAAAATCGCATCAAACACCAAGCGGTTTGGATCTGTATTTGCTTATCCATAGCACACTATGCGGGGCTACTCAGCAGAACAAGAATAAAAAGCTTGAGAAAGTGCATAGAATGCGAGCGAATCTGCCATGGAACTCAGAGTCCACCTAAAAACAAAAGCAAGTGATGCCCACATCCTCTTCTACGGCCTAGGGGAAAAAAAAAAAAAACTTTAGGGGAAGCTACTCATTCAACATGCGATTAGCTTAAGACAAACATATCTAGACATGTAAAATAAGATATCTTGCTTGTGGGTGGCATTATATTACGCCAAGAAAAGCAAAAAAGCTCCTGCAAAAGTGGAGAAATCTAATGGAATGTCATCAAGTATCTCCAGCCTTTCGTGTGCGCTTTGGAGTGGAATCTATGAGCACCCCCGCGCCACCTTTCTCGATTAGATTGAACGGGGTAAAAATTCTTCCTTTTCTTTTCTCTCTTTCTAATTCCACCATGCCATAGAAAAAAAGGAAGATGCTTTTGGATTGGCGAATAAAATTTGCTAGGATACCACCAAAAGGCCGAGATAAAAAGGAAAGGCAATGAGCAAGAAAAGGGAGAAAGGACGAGGGGAGATGGAAATTCATGCCCACCGGTTTATATCGCACTGGCGTTTCATCTGTAGAAGAGAATGATGTGACCGGATCCGATGATGAAAAAGTGTTTGTAATAGCTGGTGACGCTTGATTGATTTCATATGAGTACTTCGAGCGCCAGTGATATAGACTCATTTGGCTAAAGTGTTTGTAATCGCTGGTGATGCTTGATTGATTTCATATGAGTACTTCGAGTGCCAGTGATATAGACTCATTTGGCTGAAGTCTCGACGAGTTCAATTAAGTGGATTACACTTTCGATAGTGTTAGGGGGTTTTAATATTCAATTCCAAATATCAATTTTTTGTGATTTTTGCTCTACGATAGATTATGATTAATCGTAATTCGATATCGAAGTAAAATAAATGATTTTATTTTCTCAAGTAATTTGATGCTGTCATACCTATTATCTGTGACAACAACTTAATTTTCATATTTTCCTCCACTCGAGTTGAATTGCAACTTTGCATATCTTCTTCTAGATGTAATTGTTCCAATCCAATAGGATTGAATTACAAGAGAAATTTACCCCATTGAAGGAGGCACATGTCCCTCTTGAGACAATGAGCAATACAAACACATGTTCCATTACGTATCTTAGTCGGTTCGCATACAAGATTCGCCATATTCGGACAATTGATTCATGTACCGCATCCTCGTACCCTGAAGGACTTGCAACTTTTTAGTTAAGTGGATCAACCAATGACCAAATGAACCGAGCACTCACAAGGAAAGAGTATACTTACAGTGACCATACCCTTAAACAAGACTAGGAATCTATCATGCTAGAAAGGCACGATAGGATGTGAAATGATTTGCCCGGGTGGGTGTCGATTGTCTTGTTTTATCGGGCAATCGGGGGTGTGACAATCAATAATACCAAGAGCATGTCCCCTTCAGCCAAACTCCATATCTTCACATGGGAACAACTAGGACCCTTGTTTGCTTTCCTCGTCATTACACGCGTCCAAGCGAGAGTAAATCGATAGACGACATCAAATAAAGTGAAACAGTGCAGAAAGATTCCAACAAGAGAATCGACGTCGCAGGGTTCTCAAGTGGTGAGCTTCTAGGAAATCACTGTAACAACATACACGACACTGCCTAACTTGGGCACATGAACTTACTTGGACGTGCAATCAGTAGTAACCTGTCGGCGCTGGCCAAAAGACCTCAGTTAGCCTAGAGGAAACTTGTACCCCGCAAAGGTCTGTAAATGAGGAACGACCTGTGGCGTGCGCGAATTAGCCCAAAGTACCTTCCTCCTTTAAGAGAGCGAAGGGCATGAAAAGCCGGACCTAACGAGTCCTGATAGATAGACGGGATCAATCCTTCCCCGCAGCATCACTAGCAGGGCTTAGCAAAGAGACGTTTGAAAACAAACAAAGTGAGGGCAAGTTTATATAGCATTTGGATGACGACAATCCCAGTAAAAGGTAATGACAATTAAATTACTATATCCAGCACTATTTTTTTAACGATTATGTACAATGATCAGATCACTTGACATTACCTATATACTATGCATTCCCCTCACCATTGTCAAAAGTAGATTCCCCACAACCCAACCCCTCACCCCTCCCTTTATGTACAATGATCAGATCACTTGACATTATCCAAAGATTCTTTAATGGTAGAGAGTTAGTACCTGTGGTGAATTGAGCCTATTTCGTTAATAATAGAATAAGCCAAAATCATTCCAAAGAGTACTGAACAAAAATGGATCACGTCCTAAACTACTGGCCCTCTATATAATCCAGAAAGACACAATCCCTTCATTCATAACGGCGGTGGGAAGCAGCTAAGCTCATCAAAATTTGCTTGGAGTTCTAGACAACCAGGGGGTGTCCAGGACCCCAAGATAACCCGAAACCAACTCCCAGAACAGAAAAATTTCGATTACTTATAAAATCCGACACGCCACAGCCCATTGACATCCCTGACAGGACCAAATGTCGGCAGACTAAGCGCAACCATGATACAAAACTAAGCTAATTAAGTAAAGGAAGCTATGGAGTTCTTGGCAGAAGAAAAATGATTCTTTTCTGGGTGTACCTCAAACAAGAACATAAATTTTGGCTCCCCAGTCACTCCACAAAATCCTATCATTCAGCACATATCACTAGCTTTGCACCTCACAGTCCAGTAAAGCAAGATGAATCAGCAACTAGTTATTTTACTACTATCCGATTGCTCCTCAAGCAATGTAGGTCCTGCAAAACCCCTGGCTCCAGCTTAACCGAGGAAATTCATAATCACCAAGTGGAGCACCAAATTGCAAAGAACAAAATCTGCGAAAGCACGCTCAGGTGGTAAATCCTGCATATCATGAGATAAGCAACATTAATCAGTTTAGAACCAAATATTAAGCTATTGCTGTGTTTAGGTAGAGTAATGTCCCAAAGTTAGCAAGAGCCAGGTGGGAATATTGAAAAACAAGTTGCACAGATGGAAGGTTACCTTGAACTCCTTGTTCTCCTTGTTCACTTGGATACGGAGACAAACTGTGGCCAATTAACCAAAGCAATTCAGATATGAATTATCCAAAAAGGTTACAATTGACATCATCAATATTAGTGAGCCTGTCCTACTCACCAGCCAGGACGGCTGTTCCAATACAAGAAAGGACCCCAGACAGGAACGAATTGAAAGGGAAAGAGCCAACCAGAGCCAAATAAACAACCTGTTCAAGAGAAGACTTGCTATCAGAAATTTTTTGAAGAGTGGACTTTTGAGTTGTGCAAGCTAAAACTCTAGAGATTGTGATTCTATCTCAAAAAAATCACTAAAAGTTGCAAGCCAGGCAGATTTTTGAGCGTGGGACGGATATTGAACAAGTTTCTATATATATGCAGAATCTAACAAGCACCACCAAAATTTCTCAAGATTTAACTCACTCCACCAATTATGTACTTAATACAAACAATTGGCGAGACAAAATCAATAGAAAATGAAAAATGAAGAGGCAAGTTAGCAAAGAGTTAGACCCTCGTCAGCACTTAGTATCAATGCCCTAGCTGCAGCTAACAGAAATGCATGATAGCTCACATTTACAATGATGCTTGTCTGTAAAATTTCCTCCTTTTCATCACCAAAGCTACCCCTGATTCTTCTCACTCAATGTCCTCAGCTAAAAATAAGGATGGAGGTTCCCTCTATTCCTCCATGCTCTTCCATGGTGTAAGAGATGTCAAGTCTTCAATATCACAACCAAAATGGGGAAACAAAAAGGAGGAAAAACAGGTACCCAATCCCCAATGTACTTTCACCAATGAAATGAATTCTATTCCCGTTTCGAGAATTGCGAGTGCTTCGAACCCAATAACCATCCGTTACTCTCTTACATTCAAAGCTTATTTGCCTCGGAACACATACTGCTAAAACAGATAATTAACCGAAACCAAGTCTAATTATCAAGTGCCCAGATCACCCAGTTAAGCGAAGTATCAAGAAATTAAGCAAAAAATTGGCGAACCGCAATAAACTAGACAAAATCGAAATCAACCCATCCTCTCTCCTCGCTATCCCACACCAGGCAAAAACAAGCCCCGAACGCCATCTCAACCGAAAAAGCCACAACGAGCGCGGGGTTCCTCGCGAAAGAAATCGGAACCAGGACGCACCCCTCCGACCGACCGACCGACCACGGGATTCGACGAACCGGGTCCCCCAAAACTCAAACGACGCGCATAGAAAAATGTCTAGCTCGAGCGGGCGGATCGATCGCGGCGTACCTGAATCAGGGCTGTGAAGACGGCGAAGGCCACGTACAGATCGATGATCTGGAGGCGCAAAAGAGCAAACGCGGTCACGTCAGTCGATTTCCTCTTCAAATACATTGACAGAGATAGAGAGAGAGAGAGAGAGAGAGAGAGAGAGAGAGAGAGACCTTGAGGTTCTTGGGAGTGGCGGCGTAAGCGGATCGGAGCGAGTGGAACAGAGCCTGAGCGTCGTCGCCGCTCGATCTCGCCATTCTTTCTTCCTGCTGCAAAACCCTGCGCTTCGCTTCTCGACCCTCCTCGTCGTCGTCTTCGTCTTCTTCCTCCTCGGCCTCGCTCTCTCGGTGGAGTGCAAGCTTTTGCTGCGATACCCTACTATCCAGTCCACACGGCGGGTTGACCCGATCGCGGGCCGCCGATGCGGGCCCACTTTCAGGCCCGTATGGCCCAGAGCACGACCGGATGGGCCGGCACGAATGATGAAAAGTCTATGGGCCCGAAGCTGATCCGCATCCATGGTCCATTTCTCCCGGAGAACGACGTCGGACAACCGCATCGTGAATTGGAATCGGCCTATCCATGACGCGGTTTTGTCCTCGTATGTTAACGAGCGTCTAGCGAATGCAACACGATGACGATTGAGAATCTTTTAAGAAATCGATAATTACATGAATGGTCTATAAGTTTTGACTTAATATGTAATATAATTCATCAAGTTTTATTTTATTTATTGTGATCTCTGAGTTTTAGCCTAATATGGATGCATTTGGTTTAGCTTTACAAATGAGCCTTTGATCTAAAGCACATTGAAGGAATGCAGATCGCGTTTGGTGAAAAGTCCTTTGTAAAGCTACTTTGTTCTAAATAGTGCTTGAAGGGCTTTTGAGTCTAATTTTGCCTTTTTTACTTAAAAAAATCAAAACCTTCTGGCGAAAGGATGACTACCGACAAGCCAGATTTTGGCATCAGCACAACCGTCGCCCTAGTTCATGCGACACCGAGATTTTGTGACCCCTGGCGACGCACCTAGGGTCAAACAACCCAAGCTACTATCTTGCGACTTTGCAAACCTGATCTAGCTTCGTCTGCTACCCTAGCTCAAAGAAGTTGAACTGTAACAAAGGATAAAATTGGAAAATGAAAGAATTGATGAGTATAGTCTTGGAAGAAAAAATTAGTTTCAATATTCGACCAAATGTTAAAAGCCCAACTAGCCTTCCCAAGGCTAATATTATACCAAAACCCTCTTGAAAAAGTTGAATCAGATGCATCTCATGTAATATGATCCCTAAATTTTTAATTTATTTAATATGACTCATAAATTTTTAATAAAATTTCATTGTATTCTTAATTATTGTATCTCTGGATCCAATCTAATCCCTAAATTATATAATACTCTAGGGACTAAATTGAATGTTTATCAAAATTTGAATGACTGCATTAAATAAATGAGAAATTCAAAAATTCACATTTTATAATGAACTAAAATTCAAGAATCACATTAAAAGGATCACATTGCACATTGCGTTAAAATTTAATGACCATTTGTATCATTTTTACTTTCAGAAATACAATATACAAATTCGTAGACATATAATTTTATAGAATTGCCATACTGACATCATCCCGCCAATTCTCCGTACATAGATTTATGAGTCCTTTAACAAACACAATCCCTCCCTCAATCAGAAACCGGGCAACCACCTGCGTTAGGCAAAAGTTCCAGTGTCCGCTCGAAAGTCATAAGTATTTTAAATAGACACCATAAGGCATGACATTATATTTAATTAAAATCGATTTTGCGACCTTGTGCGACCTCTTGAAGGAGCACAATTCTAAACACCATGCCACTAATAATCTTACAAAAATGATCAGAGATTATTTGATGACATGCCACCATCGACCTCACATTTACAAGTTGCCAACAATTGACGAGGAGAGTCATTTACATCAACACAAGGGGAAAGCTAAAAGCATTCACAACATCCCCTATCCCCAAATCCTATTCTCATCAGTCCAAAAAGCTAATAATCATCTGAGACTATTCACACCACTAAGCATCTCCTAAACCAATAATTAAATCTTAAAAAAATTTGAGTCTTTGACATCGAATTAGCCACAAAGAGTGAGGAGGAGAACACGCGAGATCTACATAGCCCTCCTTTGAAAACAGAGTTCACTTTCTGCGATCTCTGTCATCTGCTAGTTATACTCCTACGCACTGACATTTGATCTGCACAAGGAGGCCAAGACCTGTGAGTTTTTTTCCTTATGCACAGGAAGAGCTCAAAACAACAACAAGGGAGTTTCACCAACAGTTAAAATTCATGATAACCGCATGAAAAGTAGTTTGAAAGCTACGTGTCCCATCATGGATAAGCAACTAAACTACTCGCATAAATGAAGGATGCACAGACAGCTCAGGTGGTGAGGTAAATGAAACGACAGCAAACAATTTCCACCATGTCTTAAGGAACAGCAATCAGATCAGTTCTGTAAGAGAAGAAGCTACTGCAGGCCCAAAGATAGACTTGAGATAGTATTTCATGGGCTACCAAAGGGAACAAGCATTCTTGAGCAACTTATTAAGACAAAAACACATGCAACATTTTTCATAGCTGGAGACATCCTACAGAGGAAACCCAACAACTAAATCCAAAACCTTTGCTGCCGGCACATCTTATCAATCAACTCTCCATCTGCATTAACAACCAAGCCAACTGCAGAAGGGCATACAAGGATGGATCCAAGAGGAGCCCCGTAGGGGCCATTAAAAAGCCTTCTACTCATACTTAGGTTTGTGTAACTGGTGGTTCAACTATGCGAAGCATTGAGCTCGTGCCCCACCCCCAGCCCACTTCAATCATAAGCTCTATATCTGCCATGGTCCACCTTTTTTTATCCGGTAAGCTCTCTCTCTCCCCCCCCCCCCAACCCAATCCTTCCAAGACTATTATCAACACAATTTTAGAAAATAAATCTAAAATTTCACATAGTTATTTAATTGCTTTATTTATTCGGTAAGTTATCCTCACTATGTGCTTATATTATGTAATGAGCTATATTAAAAATCAAATGAAGCATCATAATCATTACTAAAATGTACAGTTTGTTTATAACCTTCTCTTTGTTGTCATATAATTAGAATGATCATCAAATTAAAAACCAAAGTAACAAGAAAAAAAATTAAATAAATAAAGAAAGAGATAAATTGTGAAGATTTGATATAATCCAGATAGATTAATGCAGATTTTGTAAATCTAAAAAATATTTCAAGTTTGGATAAACGAAAGTTTTAGGAACTACTATTTGATTATCTCCAAAGAAATTCAAATTAAAAATTAAATTAAATTTTATCGATGATTGGAAAATAAAAGTTTATCTCAACAACTTGTATGCGCTTTCATGAAATTCTTCAGGAAAAATTTGAGGTCGAAATCCTCCTTTGAGCTTGCATTATATATCAATTATAGATTCTTCCTTTTAGTGTTATTCCTAATAACTGGAATGGCTATCAAATAAAAGTACCACGAATGATTTTTAATTCGACGATTTATCATGTCCAAATTAAGTATATGAATACAAATACAATAAATTAAAAAAAAAAAAAAAAAAGAACCATAATTTCCACTTTTAATTTTCTTTAAGTATTTTATGTACATCTTCAAAAATATGTATTTTTCCTGTGTTTTTGCAACCCCCCCCCCAAAAAAAAAGGAAAAAAAAAACATTTTTTCAATTCTGGATCCATCCCTGAGTGCATATGACATGAACAATAATTGAGCTACATCAGCATGCCAGGACTACTCTCAGCTTCTCATTACTGATTATTCCAATTGCCACGGTTTAGGGAAATTAGGCAATATTTCATCAAACCATGAGGAGATCCTTTAATATATTAAGTCCCTTTAGAAACAAAAATTCCTCTTAATTAAAATCCAGAATAAGATAATAAATGTGAATCAGCCCACAAAAATAGTTTTTTGTCCAATCAGTCAAAACCAAAATTTAAAGCACATCAAAGCAATATCAAGTTACAAGGCACTTTAGCGATGCATACCTCAAGGAATTTGAAGGGACAAAATCCCACCAAGCTGCTGCTAACATCTAAAGACAAACAGCATGCCCCATTCTCAGCCAGCTACCTTTATCACACCAACCTCATCAAGTTTTGAACTCTTATGCTGCAAATATCAGCAAAAGGATGCCTCATTCAAAAGTGCAAAGGAAGAACTATCTATATCAATAATGGGTTTTGTCTCAATTTTAGCTTTCCAACTTGCATGAAAGAATGAAACAAAGTTTAACATATCTACATTAACTTCCCGAATCAGTCACTTCCTTGGATATACTACTCAATTTCTTCCCCTCACTCAATCACCTAACTGCGCACAAGCTTAGCATGTGCCAGAACACTAGTAACACATCAAAGAAAGGATGACAAGATTGAGCAACCATCCTGAAGCCAAAGTAAAATGTGTAGAGCATTTGTAATTACCTTACTTTTCTTATGCTTCTGGATGTCATTAAGATTTTCATCTTCGTCGTGCTTCCTTTTCTGTTGTGATGCAATGATAGGTCAGATGCAATTATGTACAAATGGTAGCATCTATTCTATAATGATAGTAAATCAGTATAATGCACCATTCCAAGTCTTATAAATCGTCTCTTGGGTCGCCCAAAAGTTTATTAAGAAAAAAAGTTCTAACATAGAATCAAGTATTTTTTAGTAGATACCTAAGTTCACTCTCCAAGATCCAAAAACACAAGGTAAGAAAAGAAAGAATCCAAGACTTCACTTGAATGCTTATTCAAATACTATTTTAAACTCATGCGAGGCCAGGGTATGCAGTATTTAGCTGTCAACCCTTTATGTCTTTCAAGTAAGTCAGATCTCTCACCTTCTCACTCTGCTTCTTTGAAGGATCAACTCCAGAATCATGCTGTCCACTCCCATCCTTCTTCTTTTCTTTATCTTTACTTCGATCTCTATGACGGTGTTTGTGCTTCTTATGTTCTCTATCCTTCTCCTTATCTCTGTCTTTGCGCTTCTTATGCTTTCTATCTTTGTCTTTTGATTCACCTTTTGATTTTCCTGCAATTGTTGGTATGCCTTTTTCCTCCTAAAAAAGGAAAGAAGGTGAATCAGCATTCCAGACACGTGTTAAACAACAGTGCTTTAGGCACCATAAGGTTCAAGGAACTAAGGTTGCACAATCGGAAATTGAAGAAAAAGAAGTTTGCACATCATAGTACGTACTGCAGGAAGCTCAACAGGTGCAGTTTCCTTCAGTTGAAAAGCATGGCTGAGAACCTCAAGGTCAAAAGGCCGTATGTGCACATTAGATCCTTGAGAATAAGATGTATTCTGAATAAGTTGGTCCAGTTGCATCCCCTCTCCTTTTCTAATTGTCGTATCACCCACAACATTGTGAAGGTAGGAGGTATCAGATATTGACAAAGGTAGTGTCCGCTTGCAGAAATAATCATAGTGGGGCAACAACTTGAAGTGACTGATAAGATCTACGGCACCGGTGAGTTCCCTAAGCCCTGAAGGTCAAACAATTTAATATGCTATTGCTAAATAACCAAAAAAGAGAAGGCAAAAAGAAGATAGTATCAACATGCAAACAAGCCGAAATAAGGAGATCGTGAGAGAAAGATGACAGAGAAGAACAAATAATGCAACACCCTAGATTTAGATCATAGAAAATAAGACTTGCCCTTGAAATCAAGAAAAGCGACATTAAACAAACGTTTCAGAATTCTGATGATAAGCCAACGAATGTGTTGAATTCTTCATGGCCCCTCCCACCACAATTTAGAACGAAGTGCAGATAATTCAGTATTCCAATGATGGGCTACTCAACTTTCGTCTATTGGAGACAAGTAACTTTGAAAGGTCAAAGGAAACAAAGAAAAAGGTAGACCATCGCAGACTTCCAATCCGTAAGGTTTGTTCTGTATGGAGTGATTCGTGGTTCCTCAGGTGCCAGTTCCTCCCTCAACTCAATAGCTATATGAATTTCTTTGTTTGTGCTGCATTTGTGGATATATAATAATCTATGACCATTCACATTTTCTCCACACCATCATGAGCACTTGAGACTTTTTGGGAAAAAATAATAATAATAATAATAAGCGAACTGCTTGTTTTCAGATTTTTGGTGTAAAGCGACTATATAGAGAAGGATGAACAAAAGTGCTACCAAGGAGAGGAAAAAAAAAACGAAAGATAAGTAATAATTTATTACCACTTCCAAACTTCTTGCCTTCAGGATCCATGATTAATCTGAAACAGAGTGGTGAAGCATTAATAGCACATTTTGGGGAATACATGAAGAAATATAAGGATTGCAAGCATATAAAAATGAGATTGACAAAACTAAACAAATATTAAGCTAGGAAAAAAAGATCAAGCAGAATAATCCAACCCAAGAAGTCCCATTTTTCTCTCTTTACTTCTCTCCCAAGGTTTCTTTTAATTTTTTAGCGACAGTGGTGACAGTGTTCTGCTCAAGTATTACATTCCGAAAGGAAAGCGGAGGGAGGATGGAAATTTCATAGACTCTGGCAACACTGGAAAGGAATAACTACAATTATCTGGTAGATACATATTTGTCTAAACTAGAATATCAGGAAACCTCCCCAGAGTACAATAGGACGAAAACAGAACTACCAGTAAGATGAACTTATCGAACAAGAAACTAACCAGATTAGAAATTAAATAGAAAAGATAAAGTTTAATCCGGTTAGATTTCTCGATATAGTCTATTCCACCAAATCTTGGAAATAGTATCAAATTTTGAGCAACATCAGCACATTTGATCTTGTGGACTGCATCAATGACTTACTCCATGAAATATATTTAGCTAACTAACAACAGTTTACTTCCCTTAGGACACATTTTCGCACAATTATCTGAGGCCTCATCTGTATGAAATTATAAATTATTTAATACCAATGCAATATCTAATTGTATGATTGCTTTCCTCAGAACATCTAAGAGATTTTTGAAGCGTTTGAGGACTATCGTGACAAGATATAAACCATTTTGGTTCGGCCATTAAAAAGTAAGATCCCTGGTGGCAACGCCAGATGCAGAGCTAACAAAATGATTATGTCAAACTAAGAAATTTCTGAAGATGTCAACACTAAAAGCTAGTCATTACAAAGAGAAGTCAAAGAAACTACAAATGCCAACAAAGCTTCTCGTATGACCTATATTAAAGTTTATTTTACATGGCAATCCTCCAGTTTTCCACAAGTGACATCCACAACGGCTCTCACCTCCATCCATGGACTGTGGTCTTATAACATGGTCACACATTTAACTATCATCAGTTCCAGTTAAGCCCAAGCACAGTCCTTTTATTTGGCTTTATTGGCACCAGCACAACAATAGGTCTTACTCTTAAAATTTACCAGTATAGGTAATGGAGACAGGGGTTGCTGACAGTCATTAGTGGCCATAGTCAATCAACATAGGTCCACTAAAGGTCCCACGCCTCCAAGGACTACTAACATTCTACCTGTTAGTCTCGTGCTTGGATGCACATATTCGCTCAGAAGGAACCGCTTCAAGCAAAATCTACAGAGAACTTCCCGCTCAAAATTATCACTTGATCTAACAGAGACCAAGAACTTATCATGACATAAAAAGTTTCCCACATAGCCAACGTTCAACTTTATATTCACACACCAGGAAAAAGAACAAAAAGAGAGAAAGAGAGAGACAACAACAAGGAGGCAAGAGTCACCATCTAGCGACATCACAAACGAGAAGCAACTCTCCCATCACTCACCCAGCAAGAAACTCCAAGTAAATCAAAAAGGTACGCCAAGAAGACCCGCGCAGCAAGACCCAATTCAAGAAAAAGTGCCAGCAATCTCGGGCCGGCGAGAAAATCGAACCTTTGGCATGGATCCCGGACGCCCCAAGCCCGCACTCCGTCCCACACGCTCTTCCTCAGCAGGCGGTCCCCCAATTCACGAACCCCGCTGGACGGCTTCGACGAGCTCCCCCAATCTGCACCCGCGCGCAATCGAATTACACAAGCGTCGTCGCCGAATGCCAGCCTCGAAAACTCTCGACCACCAGCTGAACGACACAGAGACAGAAGAAGAAGAAGGAGAACTCACCGGGCCCGCTGGGAGCTTCGACGACGCCGGACGAATTCGGCGCGTTCCGCCGGCGAATCCGGAGGAATCCGGGGAGCGCGAGGGCGAATCGGAGCGGATTGCCGGGAGCGAATCGAAAGCGATGGGCGGAATCTCCCGCTCGAAAATTTTTGCTTCTTTTCCGGATTTAGGGTTTCGCCCGGGTTGGTTCTCCCAACGAGCGAGTGGTTATTTCTGTTGGGCGCGTGCGCCCTCTCGCGATCGATGATGGAGTTTCGTTACGCGGAGTGGCGTCGCGGCGGAAATGACGAAAACGCCCTCCGCGGCGGGGCTTGGCGATCGTCTTTTTGCTGTCCTTTTAGGTCATGTTGCTCGCGTTGTCTTCCACTTTTGGTCAATGATTTGACTCCAACGTTAGGAAAGTCCAATGCGTTAGTCGTCGAAGCTTCTAGACTGCGGTCGATGACGTCGGATTGGGGCGACTTTGGATGTGGTGATCATACCGGTGAAAATCGGTTCCGGAAACCCGGAATTTAGCTTGTTAGCTTTTGAATTCGGGAACAGCCTCTATTGACTTTGACTTTGGAATCGATCGGGCTCTTTTTTTTTTTTTAGTCTTTTTTTATTATTTTCATAATATGTTTATGCCAAACATGAATATAAATTTTGTTGCTCGAGGATAATATGTCGATTATATTCAATTGCTACGATTTTTTTTCTGTTTTATAAAGGAATAAAAGAGCTTATGTAAGGTGAGAGGCAAAAGAGCTTCAAGACCAATTTCATTTCAAATTCTACCATTTTAGGTTTTTTGGATAAAACCAGTCATTTTGAGGTAGAAAAACTGAGTACCACACCAAAATTGGCTAGTTAAATCTGGTTCATAGTTTTTGAAATTTGAGAATTGGATCAGCTTCGCTATGAATTGGCTGGGTAAGGTCGGTTTGGGCTAATTTCCAGGTTGAAACGGTTTGGTTGTTTGACCTTAGTTTGCAGAGGCTACAAAAATTTATATGTTTGAAAAAAGTTAATATTTAAGCTTCATTTATTTTGCTGAAAATATTTTTCAATTTTTTTTTCCATTTTTTGGTGTCTAATTTGCTTAGGAAAATGAGTCAACAAAAAACTACTTAAATTAAAGAAAATGTTTTTCTCTTTAAAAACTCGAAAATCATTTTTCAAATACATGGCTAAGCTCTAGTGCTTTGACCCAAAACCATATACTTGGGTATAAATATCTTGACGTTGGTTCTCGGCATATAGGACTAGGTCTTCAATGCCTAGGCGCTAGTCCATCGAAGCTAGTGCCATGACCTCAATGCTCGCACAGAGGACTTTAGTGTCCATCCCCTGACGTCCATGCTTGGGCTCTTGATACTCGAGCTCTAGTCCTTGGCACTCGGGCTGCGTTTACAAAGCTTGTGTGTGGGTCCTTAGCACTTAGGCTTGGGTCCCTACTACCCGAGCTAAGCCACGAGCTAGGCTTGGGACCCCAAAGCCTACGCCTAATTTCATTGATGCTAAGGCAAGACATTGGTCCCAACACTCGGGTCCATCGAGGCCAAACTTGTTATCCTAACGCTCGTGCCCTTATCCTTCAAGGCTGAACCCGAGACCTAGGTGCCCGTGCCCTAATCCCTAGCATTAGAGACAGGGTCCATCGAGATCGAACCCAAGACTCCAATGCTCTAATCTAGTTTTCCCAATGCCCAAGTTATTATCGCATTTAATAGTGTGTGTTTATTTACGAAAAAAAAATATTTTCTATATCAAACAATAGAAAATATTTTATAGTTTATTTTCAGGTTTAAGCTATATACTATAAAAATATTATCAGTTCCCTATAAAAATGCCTTCCAAGAAGACATTTTTCAGAAAATTGTCATGTTTTCTGCGAAACAAACAAAGCAAGTGTCTTTTGTATCATGGAAAACTCATGTTTTTGAAAATATATTTCAAAAATTAATTATTTATATCGCTTACAAAAAAACAAGAATCAAAATTATTTTCATTGTTCACAAAAGTATTTAGGGATTAATTGTTTTTTTTTAGGGATTAATTGTTGCTAATGATAAAATTAATTTTTTTGTTGGTTAATTATCATTTATTTCGTTGGTTAATTATCATAAACAATATAAATGATTATTTTAGAAAAATGTCTTTTAAATCGATTATTTTTCACGAAACAAATACATCGTTATTGAGTTGGTGCCCCTCATGCGACGAATCGAGTCGGCCCAGAACGGCTAAACTCGTTCTGACGGGCCGGCCCGAGCCCATCTTCAGGAGGCCCCGCACATGTCGGACTGTTAACAGCGGAGGTAGACGTCCCCGAGACTTCCAGTCCACGACACGCGAAGGCTAAAAAGCAGACATTTCACTCCCATTTCATGCCACGCGTCGTTCCGCTACTGGTCTCTCCCAGCTCGGAGTTTTGTCCGTTACCGTTGATCGCAAACGAATTGACATCTCTGCCCTTTCCTATTCCAGCCGCTCTCCGTATCGTCCTACTACATCTTTCCCCGTGCATTATGCGAATCTGTCGCGTCCCGATTCTCTCTCTCTCCATCGATGGCTTCTCCTTCGTCTCTCCTCCGCCTGACGGTTCTCGCCGCGGCGATCGCGGCGGCGGCGGCCGTCGCCGGGGGGGCGGACGACGGGGGCAACCAGAGAGAGTTCGATTACTTCAAGCTGACGGTGCAGTGGCCGGGCACCTTCTGCCGGCGGACTCGCCATTGCTGCTCCTCCAACGCCTGTTGCCGCGGGTAATTTTTCGCAGCTGCCATCCGTTTCGTTGACTCTGGATGCTTGGCCTTTGCAATCGCTGGCTCGCGTCGCGTGCTCCGTGCGTTTGATGTTCGATCGCTGCAATCTTGCTTTTGATTGGGGTTTCGTTTGCGCGGTCTGCGACTCGCATTCTCCGCGTGTTTGATTGTTATGCTGGCGTGGTGATCGAATTTGAAATTGCGGGTGAATTTCAGCTATGGCATCGTGTTGGCAGCCTACGAGCTCATTACGATACGATTGTACCGATGCGTTAGATGCCGAACAAGTCATGTCAAACCTGCCTGAAATACCTCAAAAATGGTTCTATGTCTAGTTCATCGAAGCCTGGAAAAAAGTCACATGCGCAGAATGGGAATCTTCGGATCAATTTATCATGCAGTGCGTTATACGTGTTTCTAGTGATGCGCCACCGGTGCTGCTAATGACGATCTTGTAGTGTTTAGCGCATTTGTTCTGTAGGGTGCTAAGTTAATAATTGAGAAAACAGTATTATAACTAAACTAAGATGTCGTTGCTCTATGGTATCGTATGTCATCTGGTATAGCGTGGTTGGACTTGATTAGCTCATGGCCAAGTATCTGTTGATGTCAAGAATATAGAAAGGGCACAAGTCGAATTATTTGTTTAGTGTTGGGGTTGATTTTATGTGGTAAATAACTTTGAGAAATTAGAGGTGATTTTAAACATGCTAATTGTTGCATCCAATTTATTTATTTTCTTATTTTCTTTAGTACCATCTGTCATATAGTTCCTAAAACCTCACTTCTTCTATTCTCTTGTTGCAGCTCAAATGCTCCAGCTGAATTCACTATACGTGAGTGCGACCAATGATGTCAATAATGCAATTTGCTTATGTTGGCTGGATGACACAGAGGACTCTTTCCTCTCTCTGAACTCAACTGTGTTTATAATTTTTGTCGTGAGTCTGTAACGTGACTTCCTCGTACACGGTATTGGTTGGCATGAAGTTTATAAAGAGAGATTAAATTTTTCTTGGTATGTGAACGGCAGATGGACTATGGCCTGATTACAATGATGGAACTTGGCCTGCCTGTTGCAGTCGATCTGGTTTCGATGAAAAAGAGGTGCATTTTCTTTATGTTGGTTAGTCATTTTTAAGCCGCATGAAAAACTTATGCATGTGGTGTCGCATTCTTGCATTGACTTTAAAAGGTATTCTGAGAGAGCTCTTGTTGGGTGACTTGGAAAAAGATATGTTTTCTGGTGTGAAAATTGAGACGGTTGAAGTTGGTGATGGAACATACTAAACACAATGAATAACTGCTTGATTATTTTCTTCAAAGGAATGTTGTGAGGTGCCTACAGATTTGTTATGATGACTAAAATATCTGATACTTCAATATCTAACCAAACTGTGTTAATAGTTTTCTGAAAATGCAATGTTGCTTCATTATTTCTATCTGTCTACTGGGGGTTTTTCAAGCTGTCTGAAAAACATGAGCAGCTCTCTTGACATTTTCCCCCTGCGATTTTTGAATTTGCAGATCTCAACATTGGTTGATGCCCTTGAAAAATACTGGCCATCTTTAAGTTGTGGTTCACCTTCAACTTGTCATGGCGGAAAAGGATCATTCTGGGCTCATGAGGTTGCTGCTAATTATTTACTTTTCTTTTCTTTTGTTTCCTTGACCGCTATGTTGCACTGACAATTTTCTGCTGTTGCTGATGTCTATTGGCAGTGGGGTAAGTGTCTTCTCCTTACAATGGATCTTTGAGTACAGTTAATAAATATTTGCATTTTTCCTTGGAATTTATACCAATGCAAGTGCATAATAGCATGGAATAGCTATGGCATTAATCTTATTTGGGTGAAGGTTAGAGACGAGAAACTATTGTTGAACTGTTTTTTTTTTTCCCAAACTCTAAAGAACTCTCAAGTCCACTATGGTCCTCATGTTGGTCAAAAGAAAAGAAAAAATGATGAAGTTTTTCTTGTTTGCATGCATAAAAGAAATTATTGTCCAAGCAAAATAAAAAAGATTTTATTGGAGGAAAGAGTATTCTCTCTTTTTGACTGGTGCTCCTTGACCAAATTGCTTAGTGATGTGTTCTCTGTTATTTTAACCACCTAAAATGCCGTGGAACCTGTGTCTGCCTAGTGAATGTTAGGCTGTTTGTTACATGGATATGTAAATCGGAGCCATGCATGTAAGATCTCTCACAAGATCGCTATTTACTACATTAGTCAAAAAAAAAAAAAAAAAAAAAAAAAAAAAGAAAGAGAGATATCCGAAGAAATTGAAGATGCTGCTGGTTTTGGGATAATTTTTTGGCCAATCGGATGTTTGAGAAACTGTGTTGTTTTGCTGTTTTGATCTCTAATGCTCGGATGCTAGGTTGAGCAGGTCCAAAGCATGCATTCGGTTTACAATAACTACCTTTCTTAATGGCAGATTTACCAGCCTTATTCATATGTTTGTGTTTCCATGACAGAGAAGCATGGAACTTGTTCCTTTCCTGTAGTGCGAGATGAATACAACTACTTTTTAACAGCTCTGAATGTCTACTTCAAATATAATGTGACTGTAAGTTATGGAAGTCTGAATCTGTGCATTTACTATAAGCCTTAATTTTTTTAGTCTGTTGTTTCGTGTAGAGGATCGACTTGAGCGTGGTAGTGGAATGAAGTTAATTTGCATGGGATGTTGAGGTGTTAGTGAGATGCAACTAAGATGGCTTCTTGACATGTCTTATGCTAGGTGGAGGAAATCTACAATGTCGAAGAGGCTCTTTTGTGGCAGTTCATATATTCAGAATATTAGATAGCGCCTTCATATTTCAGCATAAGCTTTTAGAATATTTGACAGTAGCTCCACTTCCTTCACATGGTGATAGTGCCGGAGGTCTTGAGTTCAAATCCTTTTAGGCCGCCTTATTTGTCTCCCTATATATGTGTTGCCCCAATTTAGCAAAATCTAGCCTAAATGCGAGGGGCATCAGAATAATTAAAATGCGTAATCATGCTGTCATTTAACCGTTTAAATTTTTGGAATAGTAGGGGTTTTTCTATGTTCTTTGCACTGTAAAATAAGAGAGAGACTTTTGGTGATATATTTAGTATAGATAGGTGTGTGGTAGAAGCTGAAAAGGAGCCACAAAAACTGCAAGAATTGAGACTCGGGTGGCTTTCAAGTTCTTGGCCTTTCACAAAATAATAAACCCTGTTCCTATTTATACTAGATTCGCAGCCGAGATCCTTGCTAAATATTCGACCGATGGAGAGCTTCTCGGCCTTGTAGATTTCGGTTCCATTTAGGACCCACTTGTCAAATAGCCTTCTACTTTGCCATGCAAGCACAATTAGCACATATATGTATATGTTCCCTGATTCACACATGCACACACCGAACACATCACCACAGCATGCACTAGTCATCCCAGTTGCCTTCAAAACTAGCAGAGATCCTTTCCGCGAAAGTATCAGTGACTTTGTAGTCAATTAAATCTGGGGCATTGGCTTCTTATTAATATGGTTTCTGTTTTACTGTGATGCCAGAGAGTACTAAATGATGCTGGATATCTGCCTTCTAACACTGAAAAATATCCTCTTGGGGGCATCGTTTCTGCAATTCAGAATGCTTTCCATGTGACCCCAGAAATAGCTTGCTCCAATGGAGCTTTGGAGGAGATTTACTTATGCTTCTATAAGGACTTTAAGGTTACTCCTTTCACTCCACTTGAAGTTTGCTGCATCTTTCTAGGAGGATCTTCATATACTAAATTACAGAATTTCCTTTTTATGAGAAACTTCTGCTTTGTTAGAAGTCATATTGTTTTAGTATCAGCTGTAGTATGTGTTTTATCAACTTGCTTCAGAGAGATGGCTCTTTTGTAATCACATTATCTTTTTGTTCCGAGTGTTGATACTTTGCTAGAAATTCCATCTAGTCTTCTTCACTCCATTTATTAAACAATTGAGCCTACAGGTTGAGCTGGGTAACCCATGTCAGGTTCTTTAGGATCTTCATTAGCTGTTTTTTTTTATTGTAGTCATTGCTAAATTGCTTCTTTACAATATGTTGGTATTCCTTTTATACCTTATTTTGCCAATTCTTTAAGTCTAATTATTTCTTGACCAAGCATTACCTGAATTTCCACTGTAATTACAGCCTCGAGAGTGTGCAGTCGGATCTATCCTCCTCCAAGATACGAGTTTATTAAAAAGCTCATGTCCCAAGTACGTCAGCTTGCCAGCATATGTGTCACCTGGTAAGTTTTCACCATATCCTTGCGATTGATTGAAGTTGCATCTGCTGCTGTCAAACATGACTTGTCACTAATATTTGGCAAATGTATCAATAGCTGGATGCGCAGGAAAACCCTTTTCTGTTTTCATTATATTAGTAACTTGGTGAGGTATGCAATTTGGTCTTGACGATCCATAGTTAGTCAACATGTATGGTTAGTCAACATGTATGGTTAAGAAACACTAGATGACCATCCAGGTCTGCAAGTATGCGCTACTAAGTTTATGCATATGAGAGCGAGGAGATTCCCATTCAGTTATGTTTGTAACCTTCTGCTAAATCCATTATGGTTCTTCCACTTTTGTAGGGCAAGCAAAGACTGAATGGATAGCGTCCTCGGTTCCCCAAATCGAAGCTCTATAGGCTCTCGACTGGCAAAGGCTATCAGTCAGTTGGCGTTCGGCCATGATTGGGATGGTGTATGTCGTGATGTATATGTACAGTATGATGATTCATGTTGTATTCTTAGAGCGCGTTTGGTAACGCTTCTATTTCCGAAAACAATTTCTGATCAGACATGATACTTTTTGATTTTGTTCCTGAAAACAATTTCTAAACATTTTAAGCCGTTTGGTAACTGTCCAAAATTTTAGTTTCGGGAATAGAATTGCGTTTAATACCATCCTCAAAATTTCTACTACAAATCGTTTTTTTTTTTTTAAATTTTTTTCTTCTTTTATTTTTTTTCCTTTCTTTCTCCCCTCCTTCTTCTTCTTCTTCAAGGTGGCTGGTCGCCGGCCTTGGGATGACCGGCGATCGGCAACCTCGTCGGTAGCTGGGCGAGGCCGAGCTCGCCTAATCACCAGTGGGGCTCTACCTCACCTGGCTAGGTGAGCCTCGCTAGTGGCCGAGGGAGGCCTTGGCGAGGCCCGCCTGGCCACCGGTAAGCCTCCGGTGAGCTTGTCGAACCTCGCCCTGGCTTGGCGAGCCTTCGACGAGCTTGTCGAATCGGTTGTCGGCAATTGACAACGGTGGGCGGCGGATGGCAACAGTGATGGCGGCGGAACAGTGGTGGCGGCGGTATTTGAAGAAGAAGAAAGAGGAAGAAGAAGAAAAAAAAAGAGAGAAAATAGGTCTTGATTCTAATTGTTCGAGAATAAAGAATCAATTTTTTTTTTTACTTTTTGATTATATTTCAAATTTACTTTCGGGAACAAAAATATAGAAATTTTGTTTTACGAGAATAAAATTTTTACCAAATGTATTTCTATTCCAAATCTACTCCTAATAACAAAAGAATATAAATTTTCACTATTGGACAAGTTAACAAACAAGCCCTTAATCATGAAGAGCGGACTAATGCAATTTAGTTAGGCTTTAGCTTAATACTAAAAAAATATTATCATTTTCTTAGAAAATGACTTTTTGAAAAACATTTTTATAAAAAAGTGTTATATTTTCTGCAAAACAAATGGAGCAAATTTCTATTTGTTTTGTGGAAAATTCACATTTAGAAAAATATTTTCATCATTTACGAAAAGTAATTACTTGAATTTCTTTTAAAGATGAACGGACGAAAAATATTTTTATTATTCACGAAAATATTTAAACAAAAACTATTACTGATAATAACTATATTTTTTAATTAATCATTTGAAACGGTATAAATCGTAATTTTTGAAAAATCGTGTATTTTCTAGGAAACAAACGAACCGTTATTGAGTAGGCCGATCTTCAGGAGCCCCCCCGCATATGTCGGACTGTTAACAGCCAAAGTAGACGTCCCCGAGACTTCCAGTCCACGACACGTGAGGGCTAAAAAGCAGACATTTCACTCACTTTTCGTGCCACGTGTCGCTTCGCCACTGGTGCCTCCCAGCTCGGGGTTTTGTCCGTTACCGTCGATCGCAGACGAATTGACATCTCCGCCCTTCCCAATTCCAGCTGCTCTCCGTATCACCCCTATAATCCGACATCCCCGCCGCGCGCATTATGCGAATCTCTCGCGCCCGATTCTCTCTCTCTCTCTCTCTATCGATGGCTTCGTCTTCGTCTCTCCTCCGCCTGACGCTTCTCGCGGCGGCGATCGCCGTGGCGGCGGCGGCGGCGGCGGTCGTCGCCGGAGGGGCCGACGACGGGGGCAACCAGAGAGAGTTCGACTACTTCCAGCTGGCGATGCAATGGCCCGGCACCTACTGCCGCCGGACTCGCCATTGCTGCTCCTCCAACGCCTGTTGCCGCGGGTAATTCTCGCGGTCATCATCTGTTTCGTTGAGATTCCAGACGCTCGGCCTCGGCTGATCGCTGACTCGCGTCCTCGTGCTCCGTGTGTTTGATGTTCGATTGCTTTTATCGTCTTGCTTTTGATTGTTATGCTGGCGTGGTGATCGAATTTGAAGTTGCGGGTGAATTTCGGCTATGGCTTCATGTTGACAGCCTACGAGCTCATGGCGAAACTATTGTGTCAATGCGGTGAATGCCGAACAAGTCGCATCAAACCTGCCGGAAATACCTCATAATAGCTCTATATGTCTAGCTCATAGAAGCCTGAAAAAGTCACATGTGGAAATGGAACTCTTCTGATTAATTTATTGTGCAGTGTATTATGTGTGTTCCTAGTGATGCGCCACTAGTGCTGCTAATGAGGATTGTGTAGTATTTAGCGCATTTGTGCTGTAGGGTGGCAAGTCAATAATCGAGAAAACAGTATTATAAGTTCACTAAGATGTCCTTGCTCTATGGTATCGTGTTTGTCATCTGGTATAGTGTGGTCGGACATGATTAGCTCATGGGCAAGTATCTGTGGACGTCAAAAATATATAAAGGGTACAAGTCGGATTGTTTGTTTAGTGTCGGGGTTGATATTATGTGGCAAATAACATCGAGAAATTAGGGTTGATTTTAAACATGCTGATCATTGCATCCAATTTATTTATCTCCTTATTTTCTTTAGTACCACCTGTCTTATGATTCCTGGATATGTGTAATATCCTTCATAAAGTGGTATGAGGTTTCACTGGCTCATGCATATTAGGCTGGAAAACCTCACTTCTTCTATTCTCTTGTTACAGCTCAAATGCTCCAGCTGAATTCACTATACGTGAGTATGACCAATTATGTCAAAAATGCAATATTGCTTATGTTGCCTGGACGACACAGAGAACTTTTTCCTCTCTCTGAACTCAACTGTGTTTATAATTTTTGTTGTGAGTCTGTAAAATGACTTCCTCATACATGGTATTGGTGGCCATGAAGTTTGCACAGAGAGACTAAATTTTTCTTGGTTCCTGAAAGGCAGATGGACTATGGCCCGATTACAATGATGGAACTTGGCCTGCCTGTTGCAGTCGATCTCGTTTCAATGAAAAAGAGGTGTTTTTCTTTTCTGTTGGTTAGTCATTTTTAAGCTGCATGAAAAACTCATGCATGTGTTGCCACATTCTTGCATTGACTTTGAAAAGTGTTCCAGGAGAGAGCTCTTGCTGGGTAACTCGTGAAAAGATATGTTTTCTGGTGTGAACATTGAGACGGTTGAAGTTGGTGATGGAATTCACTTAACACAATGAATATCTGCTTGAATATTTTCTTCAAAGGAATCCTGTGAGGTGCCTACAGATTTGTTATGATGACTAATGTCTCTGATACTTCAATATCTAACCAAACTGTGTTAATAGTTTTCTGAAAATGCAATGTTGCTTCATTATTTCTATTTGTCTAATGGGGGTTTTTAAAGCTTTGTCTGAAAAACATGAGCAGCTCTCTTGACATTCCCCCTACGATTTTTAAATTTGCAGATCTCTACATTGGTTGGTGCACTTGAAAAATACTGGCCATCTTTAAGTTGTGGTTCATCTTCAACTTGTCATGGCGGAAAAGGATCATTCTGGGCTCATGAGGTTGCTGCTAATTGTGGAATTATTTACTTTTCTTTTCTTTTATTTCTTTGACTGCTATGTTGTACTAACAATTTTCTGCTGCTGCTGATGCCTGTTGGCAGTGGGGTACGTCTCTTCTCCTTACAATGGATCTTTGAGTACACTTAATATATATTTGCATTTTTCCTTGGAATTTATACTGTTGCAAGTGCATAATAGCATGGAGTAGCTATGGCATTAATCTTATTTGGGTAAAGGTTAGAGATGAGTAACTATTGTTAAGCTGATTTCTTTCCAAACTCTAAAGAACTCTCAAGTCCGGTATGGTCCTCAGGTATCTGGTCAAAAGAAATGAAAAAAATGATGAAATTCCCCCATTTGCATGCTTAAAAGAAATCATTGTTCAAGCCAAAATAAAAAAGATTCTCTGTTTTTGACTGGTACTTCTAGACCAAAGAGACATCTAACAAAATAGAAGATGCTGCTGGTTTTGGGATAATTTTTTGGCCAATCGGATGTTTGAGAAACTGTGTCGTTTTGCCATTTTGATCTCTAATGCTCGGATGCTAGGTTGAGCAGGTCCAAAGCATGCATTTGGTTTACAATAGCTGCCTTTCTTAAAGGCAGATTTACTGGCTCTTATTCATATGTTTGTGTTTCCATGACAGAGAAGCATGGAACTTGCTCCTTTCCTGTATTGCGAGATGAGTACAGCTACTTTTTAACAGCTCTGAATGTCTACTTCAAATACAATGTGACTGTAAGTTATGGAAGTCTGAATCTGCACGTCTACTATAAAGCCTTTAATTTTTTGAGTCTGTTGCCTCATGTAGAGGATCTTGACTTGAGCGTGGTAGTGGAAGCCCATAAAATAGTAATGGGCAAAAAATAGAGACGTGATGAAGTTAATTTGCATGGGATGTTGAGGTGTAAGTGAGATGCAACAAGATAGCTTCTTGACACTTCTTGTGCTAGGTGGAGGAAATCTACAATTTAGAAGAGGCTCTTTCTGTGGCTATTAATATATTCAGAATATTAAATAGTGCTTTCATATATCAGCATGAGCTTTTACAGTACTTGACAGTAGTTCCACTTCCTACGCATGGTGATAGAGCCGAAAGTCCTGAGTTTAAATCCTTTTAGGCCGCCTTATTTGTCTCCCTATATATGTTGCTGCAATTTAGCAAAATCTAGCCTAAACAGGAGAGGCATTAAAATATTAAAAATACCTAACCACACTTTCATTTAATGGCTTAAATTTTTGGAGCAGTTGGGGGGGTTCCACATTCCTTGCAATGTCAAATAAGAGAGACTTTTGGTGATATATTCAGTGTAGATAGGTGTGTGGTAGAAGCAAAAAAGAAGCCAAGAAAACTGTGAGAATTGAGACTTTCATGGCTTTCAACTTCTTGGCCTTTCACAAAATACTAAACCCCGTTCCTGTCTATAATAGATTCGCTGTCAAGATCCTTGCTAAATATTCGACCAACAGAGAGCTTCCTGGCCTTGTAGATTTCGGTTCCATTTATCAGCCACTTGTCAAATAGCCTTCTACTTTGCCATGCAATCACAACTTAGCTTATTTATGTACATGTGCTCTGATTCACATATGCACACACCAAAACATCACCACAGCATGCATTAGTCATCCCAGTTGCTTTCAAAGCTAGCAGGGATCCCTTCCACGAAAGTAGGGGCACTGGCTTAAATTAACATGGTTTCTGTTCTGCTGTGATGCCAGAAAGTACTAAATGATGCTGGATATCTGCCTTCTAACACTGAAAAATATCCTCTTGGGGGCATCGTTTCTGCAATTCAGAATGCTTTCCATGTGACCCCAGAAATAGCTTGCTCCAATGGAGCTTTGGAGGAGATTTACTTATGCTTCTATAAGGACTTTAAGGTTACTCCTTTCACTTCACTTGAAATTTGCTGCATCTTTCTAGGAGGATCTTCATACACTAAATTACAGAATTTCCTTTCTTTGAGAAACATCCGCTTTGTTAGAAGTCATATTGTTTTAGTAGCAGCTGTAGGATGTGTTTTATCGACTTGCTTGATAGAGATGGCTCTTTTGTAATCACATTATCTTTTTGTTCCGAGTGTTGATACTTTGTTAGAAATACCATCTTGTCTACTTCACTCCAAAAATTAAACAGTGCCTACAAGTTGAGCTGGGTAACCCATCTCAGTTCTTTAGGATCTTCATTAGCTGTATTTTTATTATAGTCATTGCTACTTTGCTTCTTAACAATATGTTGGTATTCCTTTAATTCCCTAATATGCCAATTCTTTAAGTCTAATTATTTCTTAACCCAGGCATTGCCTGAATTTCCACTGTAATTACAGCCTCGAGAGTGTGCGGTTGGATCTATCCTCCTACCAGATATGAGTTTATTAAAAAGCTCATGTCCCAAGTACGTCAGCCTGCCAGCATATGTGTCACCTGGTAAATTTTCACTATATTCTCGCAATTCATTGAAGTTGCATCTGCTGCTGTCAAACACGACTTGTCACTAATATATGGCAAATGTGCCAATAGGTAGATGCTCAGGAAAACCCTTTTCTGTTTTCATTAAATTAGTGACTTGGTGAGGTATGCAACTTGGTCTTGACGATCAGATTGTCATCTTGCCTGGCTAAGAGTATTCCCTCCATAGCTAGTCAACATGTATGGTTAAGAAAACACTAGATGACCATCCAGGTTAACAAGTATGCGCCTCTAAGTTTATGCATCTGAGACCGAGGACATTCCCTGATTCTGTAATGTTTGTAACCTTCTGCTAAATCCACTATGGTTCTTCCACTTTTGTAGGGCAAGCAAAGACTGAATGGATAGTGTCATCGGTTCCCCAAATCGAAGCCCTATAGGCTCTTGACTGGCAGAGGCTGCCCATCAGTCAGTTGGCATTCGGCCATGATTGGGATGGTGTGTGTCGTGATGTATATGTACAGTATGATGATTTATGTTGTATTCTTAATCATGAAGAGCGAACTACTGCAATGCGTGCATAGTTGCTCGGAACTTCCCACTTCAAGGGTCGGGATATTGCGGATACACTTTCTAAGAAGCTACTGCTTGCTGAAATTATAGACCTGCATGCTGGTGAACTGTGTCCCTTCCTATCCGATCCCTGAGCCGATGCACGCGACATCTGCGTTGGGTAGAGGCTGTGTTGGCCATTAACTTTCCCGGGCAACAATGATGATCTCCACATGGGAATCGTTGCCCAAATATCATTGAGGTGCGTTTTCAGTTCATTGGCTGGCTGTACTATAATTAATTATCAATCGCTACCTATCAAGGACGAAGCAGTTTTTACTGGGAAGTAAAGGAGTAGGTAGTAGTTGTGAGGTTTTGTCCGACACTTTCACCTTCTCCAGCAATTCCAAAAGTATGAAACCAAACAGAAAGAGTCATCTCGCACGCATGCAGCAACTAAATTGAAGTATAGAATTGCTTTTTCAGCTGAAATAAACTCAATCGAAAGAGAAATTTCATTTCCTTGTCGAATTTGGCCAATGAGAAAGTTTCTTAGCCCTCGCTTTAGTTTTAAAAATTTCGAAATTTTGACAAGTAGACAGAACAACATTTTAAACTGTAATGTAAGTGAAGAGGATCTCTTACTTTGAAGGGATCATAGTCCTTTTGCTTCGTCCCAAAGCATCCTCAATTAGTAATTTTCACACATGCTCTGTTAAATTAATAACTTCATTTCATCTCTCATCCACTTCAATTATCAAATTTGAATCTAATCCATATTATAAACAACCTTACCATCAAAATTCGAACCCTAAAGTATTTTTCTCTCTGTATATTTGTACCACTTCTTCACATTATATCAAGAGTTTCTTCCAATCAATTGATGATTTAAATTCTTCTAATGACATATCAATAACTTTGTAAAATATTTTGAATTTCGACCACAACTCGTGTTTATTTTTGCTTGTAAAACATATGCATACTTATTGGAATGACCAATAACTTGAAAATCATTAATGGATAATAGATTAAAGAAGTGAGTGGAACAAGTCATTTCGAAAGATTTGCATCATTAGTCAAGAAATATAACATTGTTGCCAAAAAAACGCTGAAATATATGTTTTTTTATCGTCACCCTCGAGAAATAGAGCATGTGCTGTTCTTCAAGTTAAAATGGAATAAATTAATATCCGATCTTCAAATAAAAGGAATTTACAACAATTTAAAAATGACATCAAATTAATAAAAAAGTCAATATTCATCTCTTTCGTTATATATTGTAGGGACCACCTCTTTGCTCTTTCTTCCACAAGGTCACCCCTTTCCCCTGCAACTCCCCACTTTCTCTAAAACCCTTGCGTGCGAGAGATTCCATGGATTAGGGCTTTCTAGAAAGTAAAACAACCTCCCTCAGCTTCTCTTCACCACTGGTATCTCTCTCTTGTTCTCTCTCTCTCTCTCTCTCTCTACAGCGATGCCATTGATGTTTCGTCTTCGTTTCTAGAATCATCGTTGGACGATCGAGCGCTATTAGCATCGTCCCGTGTTTCCCCAGTTTTCTCGGCGCGATCCTCGGCCGATCCTTAGTCTCCGATGTCCGTTCCGTTCGGTCGAGCCGATACGAGCGAGCTTGTTCCGTGTTCGATCGTCTCGCGTCCACGATCGTAGGGCTACTTGAAACTTGAAGTGTCTGTTGTGGTTTTGTAGCTAAGCGTTTACTCTTGTGTGAGCTTGATTGGTTCCTGTTTCGTTGATGGAGATGTTTCGAGGGGGAGCTCTGATGATGTTGTTTTTCCTTTTCGAATGGGCAATGCAGGTTTTTGAGATGATCTGTGGGCTCGGCGCCGTTGATTATTATTATGTCTTATTCTGACTTGCTGAACTTGCTGTTTGCCGTGGGCGTTTGGTGCACCGCGTATATTGCGGCCGCCGTTCTCGAGTCGCTCCGGGTCTTCCATACCCTCTGCTCGTTTTGATTTCGATAGCTGTTTTCGAAGGCTGAGATGGGCTACGCACAGCTGGTCATCGGCCCTGCCGGCAGTGGCAAGGTGATTTCCTATTGAAAGTTTTGGATGATTCTGAACGTTGATCTCGCTTTGGATTGGTTTGTTCTGTGGTTGGTGTTATACTGGAACTGATTTGGTACCCTTTTTTCGTCAGTCGACTTATTGCTCGAGTTTGTATCAACATTGTCAAGCTGTTGGGCGGACGATACACATTGTTAACCTAGATCCTGCAGCAGAGAATTTTGACTATCCTGTGGCCATGGGTAAATGAAGTCTGCTTTCCTTTTTAGCGTCGCTTTATACTTCTCGGCTGATCTTTGTAATAATGGCTTGTTTTCTTGCAGATATCAGAGAACTCATTTCATTGGATGATGTTATGGAGGAACTTGGACTAGGCCCAAATGGCGGCCTTATGTACTGCATGGAGTATCCAAGTCATTTATTTTGTGTTTTTCTTTTTTTTTTTTCGTTTTCCCTCACCATTGTGCTTTCATGTGCTCACTCAATGCTTCTCTAAATGACGTCAGATGCACCTTATTGAAGACTTCATTATATCATTACTTCGATAGGCTTGATTAATATCAGTGGATGAAAGTATCTTAGTCTTCTTCTGTTCTCTATTTTCCTTGTTTTTCTATTGGTCACAGTGGACGACCTTAATGTTCTCAAATAGACATCTTGAGGAAAACCTGGATGATTGGCTCACTGAGGAGCTGGATAACTATTTGGACGATGATTACTTAGTATTCGACTGCCCAGGTAATAGCACAATAACTGATTTCAACGATTGTGAACTAACATGTGATGCTGCAATTGACATGTGATGCTTGTCATGGTAGAAATATGCTTGTAGGATTAGGAAAGTAGCTATTTCTACTCTTCATCTTTGCTAGATATTGTTTTTGCATTCCTCGAGCAGTGAAATATTATTGAAGTCAATTTAGCCCGCCTCTTAATGGTGTACGACATGTAATGTGAACAATTATCACATGTCAACAATCATGGACAAACGTGTAATGCTGCAAAATTAACATCTGATACTTGTTTTGGCAGAAATATGCTCGTAGGACAAGGAAATAGCTATTTCTACTCTTCATCTTTGCTAGATATCGTTTTTACATTCCTCAAGCAGCTTAATGTGATTAAACTCAATTTAGCCCACCTCTTAATGGCGATTCTTTGACATGTTGAATTGGTGGCTGCTTAAGGGAGGTCAACTGTACTTTTCTTGTATTTTACTTTCCCTTGACAAACGCCTTAATAAGCAATTCTCTACCTAGTCTTTTAGATATCCTGAATATTGTGGAAGACCTCTTGTTTAGATGTCAAAATACTCTCGATCCTCTTTTCACTGATCGTCAATATTTCATGGTGAACTAACTTATTGGCATGGTCATATGATGTCATGTGCAAGTTTTTATCTGGACTTGATTTTTGCTTTGTTTCTTCCTCATTCAAGCGTCATCATTTTAAGCAAATTCCATTCGCAAGCATAGTTATCATAGAATGCACGGGCATTTATGTGGCTTATGTACTTTTTTTACAATGTCTGCACATTAATCTGAACTATTATAACTGCGAAGCACTTTACAGGCCAGATAGAACTTTTCTCACATGTGCCAGTGCTTCGGAATTTTGTGGAGCATTTACAGCGTAAGAACTTAAATGTTTGTGGGGTATACTTGCTCGATTCACAGGTTTGTGGGACATTGCCTTTTTTTTTTCTCTTTAAAATTAATTATGTTGTTGCCTCTTGATACATTTTGAGGCAATTGATTTGTTATCTAGATTATAAAGTTTCAAGTTGTTTGTAACAGTTCATCACAGATGTGACCAAATTTATCAGTGGATGCATGGCATCTCTCTCTGCCATGGTTCAACTCGAATTGCCCCATGTAAATATCCTGTCAAAAATGGACCTTGTGAAAAACAAGAGAGATATTGATGAGTGAGTTCCTAATCCTCTTAGGGCGGCTTCTTTCACATATTTGATATGGCTGATGAGTTTTTCTTAATTTAGTTACTTGAATCCGGAACCTCGAGTGTTGTTGTCAGAGTTGAACCAAACAATGGCTCCTAAGTTTGAGAAGCTCAATAAAGCTTTGGCAGAACTGGTATGTGATGTATCTGCTTTATGTATACTGGCTTAACTTAGTAGTGATTGCACTTTGAGGTTATTTGCAAGATAATGTTGGATGGAGAGTGCCCGCATGGCCTGGAAATGGAAAGACATGCAGATTTGGTTTTGAACTGCTCAATCCTAAGTTTGAGAAGCTCAAATAATCTTTGGCAGAGCTGGTTTGTGAGATATCTGCTTTGCATGTATACTGGCAAAACTTAGTGATCGTAGTTTGTGGTCATTTGCAAATTAATATTGGATGTTAAGTTGACACATGGTGTGGAAGTGGAAATACATACAGATTCTCTTTTGAACTGCTCTTTAGTTGCTTTCAATGATTCCTTCAGTTCTCATTTGTAAATGGTGAATAAACTGAATATGTTTGTGGTGCTTTGTACTTTATACTGACAATATGTTTGTATGTGCTATTGCAGCATTCTGGCTTCTTTCTATCATAGCTTATAAGTACCTGGCAACTCATTCTCCTTTGATTTGGCTTATTATAATTCATGATTTTGGGATAATAAATTTTGCTTTAGTTAACTAGTAATCTAATCTTGCTAGGACATTCCTCATTGATTTAACTCCAATGAGTTTTTGGTTTAGGTGGATGAATATAGCATGGTGAGCTTCATACCTCTCGATGTTTGTTGTATGTGTGAAATGTATATGTTAGACTGTAGGAATGCCACTCTCTCTCTCTCTCTCTCTCTCTCTCTCTCTTTTCCCCGCATGTGTTTGTGTGTATGTGTGCATATGTTGATATGTATATGTTAGACTGTAGGAATGCCACTCCAAGTGCATATGCTCTTACATCTTTGCTCATGCCCTTGTTCTTTTGCTGCATCTCTTCTGTCACACACATGAGCAAGCATGCACTTGCGCTCAGTTGGAAATATTGTTTGTTTTAATGGTTATTTGTTCATGAACACCCATCAGGCTCAGTTGTGTGGATGAAATTTCGGACTACACTTGTTAATTGCTTTTATATAATTAGAGAAGTTCAATGGGATCTTTCTGTGTCTCTAGTTCATGGCATCTCAAGAGAGGCTGTGAAAGTATCTGACTTGGTGTAATCTTTTATATTCTAAAACATGTTTCTGCTTATTCATTTTTAGCAGCAGCATGTGGCTTGCCATGGGATTTGAAGGACATGATTGGATGATTTTGGTTTGTTTTCAGTGGAAAAATAAACTTTTACTTAATGAAATGAATCAGCTGAATATATGGATTGTGGCGCTTGAAATTCTGACAAATCTGTGGGACTGTAGGTTATGGATATTTAGTTTGTTGAAGAGTTGTTGCTTCTCCATTTTTTGATGATTATCCCTCCTTGTGGTTTGTTTTGTTGGACTAGTTCTTCGTTGTTCTGTAAATCCTTGGTACTCTTCTATGTCTGCTGTGCGAAAGTGTTGTATAGAAACTCGCCTTCTTTGGTATTTGCTATATGGCCTTTCTATATGAAAACTCTAGTCATGCCAAGTTAAACGATTTGGACTACTAGCAGTATAAGACGAGAAACTTCTAGGAAGCTATGAGAACCTCAGATTTTCTGGTCTCTCTTGGCCTTTTCTATCCAGTGATTAAGGCTTAAATAGAGTGAGGAATGAAATGATGCGATTGTCTAAACATGTTTCTATCGATTTAAAAGAAAATTTGATGTATTTTGCAGCATACAATATGTATTGTCCCAAATTGACAATTGCATCCAGTATGGGGAAGACGCGGATGTCAAGGTCAAGGATTTGGATCCAGAAGAGGATGACTTAACTCCCTAGATGTATTTTCGATGTACTTGGGAGTGTCTTATGATAACTTTGAAGTGTTGCGCAGTGATGTCGATCCTTCCATCCACATCATGTCATTTGTCATTGGGTCGAAACTTGTGTGATATTTCTAGCGGAGTGGAGTTGAAGTGTAGATATAGGCCTTCTGTTTAGAGTCCATGTCCTGGAGACTGAAACTTTCTATAATCTTATGCTCCAACGTGAGTTAGTTCCACTGTTTTGCTTTTAAATTATCTTGGTTTCCCTCATTTGTGCCTGGGATTAATTTTGTTTGCACTTGATCAAGTCTTAGTCTATACTCTCACCCCACTCAAATATAAGCATGAGTTTGAGATCTGAACGTCGGCTTGGGCTGAATAGTATCTATGGGCAAATTTTATGGTGACACAAATCAGCAACCCGAGATGATCTATGCGTTGTCTATTCAATGTTCTTTAACAATTATTCAGTGTTCATGTACTGGGTTCATTCTTTTGCATCAGTTTCCAGGGTATAGTCTAGCCAAGCAAATTTTGCAGTTTCTATGTCACTATACCGAAATTTAATGTCAACCTTTTGAACATACCATTAATGGGAAATTAATGGAAGCTCGAAGGTTTGCTCGTAATTGGTAGGTTACGAATACGGCAATCGTCACTTTGATATCATCATATTGATGTTGCCAGTTCTTGCAGTTCAGCTGCTAAAGCCCAAAAACATCGTCGAGATATCTGCCCTGATGTTAATTAATCTCTTGCAAAAGGAAATGACGATTTAGGAGTTGAAGTACCAAATCTTTAAGCTTTGGTCCGCCCCATTGACGAACATGCTAGTGTCCCTATCATGGGACGGCGACTTAGAACTGTGGCATAGCCGGGTGATACTAGCGCTCTTTCACGGGATCGCAACTTCGAACCACGGCATTGATCGGCAGGCAGGCGGGCGGGCCATAATGTGAAATAGCATCCTTGGCGCTGATACAATTGGTAAGGATTTGAGTACTAAAATTTACCGCATTCGTCCTCCGACGAGGCCATTTACGACTCCGGTGGGGGTAAAAAAAGGCCTCTGCTAAAAACGACACTCTCGCTCGACCCAGAAAACACTAAAAACGACACTCTCGAGCTCATGCTAATGCCCAGACGGACAGAGACAAAACCTTCGGAAAACGTGAAAACGAGGAGAAGCTGGAAAGATCTCTCTCTCTCTCTCTCTCTCTCTCTCTCTCTCCCCCTTCTTCTCATTAGCTCATCATCGCCGTTTGGCTCCTCCGGGTCATCTGTCGAATCATCGGAGCGGAAACGAAGACGCGTCCTTTGGACCATACCCATCCCATGTACGTTCCTCTATTCCTCTCTCGTTTCTTCGCGAAAAAACCTGCTGAAAATCGGATGCATCGCTTGATTTTGCCGCAATTTTGGTTTTTTCTGGTGAAATCGTGTCGGATGGTCGGAGAAAAATCGCGGCTTTGCATTTCTTGTCGGACTTTCGATTGGAGAGAGCTGGTTCTGGGCGATCGTGGTAGCGTCGAACTCTAGTTGTAGAGCTGGCGGCAGCAAAAAAAAGTGTGGTGCTTTTGTCAATCCGATGATGGTTTAAGATAGCCAAGCGCTTCGTTCGAGTTCATGTCCTTGGCTTGGGGGATTGGTTACGAATTACGATGGTGTGCGAACCTCGTCCTTTCTCTGAGAGGAAGACTGGAAATTTGAGTGCGTACCGCATCGGCCTGAAAATGCACGGAGCCGGTTCGGATCGGAATTCTGCTAATTTATCGATAAAAATGGTTACTTGGTCTGTACATTTTAGGGGGGATGGTTTTGGAAGACTGATCCGACTTTCGAAGATGGGCAGTAATACCGTGTCGACATGGATAAGCTATGTTAAGATGCAACAGTTCTTAATTTCCGACCAAGCGTCGGTTTAGATTGCTCCAGAATGATATTTGCCTAGTCATACTTTCTTTTCTTTAGTAGGATTGTACAAAAAAAGTGATTATTCTTTATTCATTAGGGAATTTCCCTGTCACGATACAGAATGTGTATGGATTCTTAACTAGTAGATTGAAAATTCAAAGTCCTTTTCTTTTTCTGCGCAGCTGCGGGTCTTGTGTCGTTCCCTGAACCTGACATCTTCCAGTAGAATAACTTCTGAGGTAGGCTCTGAATGTCGGAAAAGAATGAAGAAAATTTTTATCTTCTTCCTCTCTGTTGATCTGCATAGTTTCATACAGGTCGATGAAGCTTGGATGCGCTCCTCTCTCCACCCTGTGCTTATCTTGAATGAGGATGACGGGAAGGTCTTGTATACCTTTCTCGTCGCTTGGGTGTTGGGAGTGACCGGAGACAGAATGCTTTCTGCTGTAATTGTGGGGTTCATATCAGATATTTGCTATGGAGACTGACTGCCTCTTTGTGGTCTCCCAACTCGTCTACATCTTCTTATAAAAGGTTAACTGTGAATATCTGAGCTCTTTATCCGTCAGGAGATTGTTGAATCAACATGGAAGATCTTTCTGGAACTCATCCTGCCTCCATCGTGCACCTACCTGATGATTGCCTCATCTTTATTTTTCAAAGGCTAAAGAGTAGCAATGATCGTGCATCATTCGGCTTAACGTGTCGTCGCTTGCTTCACGTTCAGAATGTCTGCCGTCGATCATTACAATTTGACTGTTCATTCACCCTCTTGAAGCTTTCTCCATCGCACCCCAATCTTAACGTCAACTCTTTACATCTTGATAGACTACTTGCACGTTTTCAGCATCTACAGTCTCTGTCTCTTTCAGGCTGCACAGAATTACCTGATTCAGGATTGACCCCATTGCGATCCTATGGTTCAAATATTTGGAGTCTTTATCTTGACTGCTGTTTGAAAATTACAGACCATGGAGTGTCTGCAATTGCTGCTGGCTGTCGATCTTTAAACGTAATCAGTCTTTACCGCTGCAATATTACTGATGTTGGCTTAGAAACTTTGGCTAGTGGTTGCTCAGAGCTACAGAACGTGAATCTCACATACTGTTCGCGTATTAGCGACCGTGGTTTAAGAGCTCTATCACAAGGATGCCACAATCTCAGGGCCATCAAGATTTCCCATTGTAGTGGGGACGTAACTGGCATTGGAATTAGAGGTTGCTCACCAACACTGATACATGTAGATGCCGAGTCCTGTAATCTTGACGCTGAGGGAATAACAGGAATTGTGAGCGGTGGTGGGCTTGAATATCTGAACATTGGCAGTGTTGGCTGGGGGCTTGGTCCTGATTGCTTCGTCACAATCGGCTCAGGGTTTGCTCAAAGGTTGAAAATTCTTAACCTCCGATTATGCAGATCTATTGGCAATGAATCTGCTGCAGCAATTGCGAGGGGTTGTCCGTTACTACAGGAGTGGAACTTGGCATTGTGCCATGGGGTCAAGACGCCGGGGTGGCAAGCTGTTGGGTTACACTGTAATAACCTCGAGAAGCTTCACGTGAACCGATGTCAGAATCTATGGGACCCGGGGCTTGAGGCACTGAGAAGGGGGTGCAAGAAGCTTGCTGTTCTTTATATCGGCCGGGGTGCTCGCGTCTCGGGTCTTGCAATAGAACTGTTCAAAATGCACAGAAGCAGTGTTGAGATGAAGGACGAAGAGGTAATGTGCCTAGCACCCGAGCGGGCAGCTTCATGGTAGTGTGCATACATGGTTCTTTCTCCAGTGACTATTGACATTAAGATGCATCGAATCAGAACATGGGGGAGGCGTTGATTTTATGGATCCTCTTGGTCTTGGTTTGGTGCTTGTTTTCTTTGGTAATTGAGATCGTTCCTGTACGTTCAAATTTTGGTGCACTGAGAAGCTTCCTTTCGACTAAACTTTGGAGGCGGCGGTTCATGCTTAGTGAATTGTATGAAAGTATGTTGTGCACAAACGTATATGGAAAAATAACACAAATGATCTCTCAATCTTGATCAAATTTGCAATGTTATCCCTGAATTTTTGGTTTGTTAAATGTGTTCTCTGAATTTTAGTTTGATGTTCAATGTGGTTCTCAAATTATTAAAATTTATTCAATGTTGTTCATGGATTTTAGTGCAACGTTCAATGTGATTCTTGAACTTTTGATCATTTTCATATAGTTTAAAAACTACATTGAACATTTACGAATAACTCGGAGACTACATTGAATAAATTAAAACTCTAAGAACGGTGCACATTGGGTAAAAATATAGAACTTTGTATTGTGCAAATTAAAAGTTAAAAATGACGTCACACATTAGATCAAACTTCATTAAGTTCATTGATCATTTTGGCTATCGTCCCTATATATTGTATGTGAATAAGATACGCCGCACAAATCTGATACCCTTTTTGCAATGTTGGCATAAATCTTATGTTTAGGTTGCATGCTTAGCATTTTAATTTGCATTTTATCTATGGTCGATGACCATAAAGTATGATTGCCATTTCATATCACGGCAAAAAAAGAAAATTATAGGAGGCTGTGGATTTATCGCAAGAGATTTCAGAAGAGATTTCAATTTTGACACGGCACAAGCAAATTTAATTCGAAGTCAATATTACTCGACGTGTTCCGATCGGCTGATGATAGAACGTAACGTAAGGTGTACCGAGACGAGTTTATATTATGTCGAAATTGATATTGGCTGGCGCGAGAATAATATAATACGGCGTGATAGCTTGTTCGGGCTGTTTTCTTGTGAAGGAAAAATAGGAATTTTTTTTTTTTAAATTTTTCCCTGGAAAGTACGACGAGCGCAAGGGTACAGACATGAGGAAGGGACAGCTGAGAAGTCAGAGGATCCCTCCGTGTATTCCATTCTACGGAATCTCCAAAAATAAATAAATAAATAAATAAACTGAAAGAAGAAAAGGAAGGCTACCGAAAATAAAAATTGAAACTTTGGAAAGAACGGAAAGGGAAATCTATTCCTTCCTTCTCATTGGATGGAACCAGGCCTTTGAGAATGATATTGTTCCATGTGATTCCTCTAACTATCCCTCGATTCCAACAAGCGAGAGGGCAGCGAGATGTCCCTCCACCCCGCTGACGTCTCCTACAGGTCACCTCTCTCTCTCTCTCTCTCTCTTTCTCTCGCTGCTGTATCGTTTCCCCTCTGTTTGATGTGCTGTTTTGTGCTTGAATTGTGGGAAAGGTTCGATCTTTTCCGTTCCTGTCGTCGTTTCTGTGGATTTCTGCATTTGGGTTACGTCAGTTTGGCACGGTTCTGCGTTGTATTATGAAAATTCTGTAGTTTGATGAGGTTTGGCAGTCGTTTCGTGCGGCGACGTTGCTGTCTTCGTCTCTGAGTGAAGCAATTGATCTTGAAGGGCGGCGACGGTGTTTTTTTGATCTTAGATGTTTTTGAGTTGATGGGTTTTGGCTCGCTCGGCATCAAGTCATTAGAAAACGATTTGGTTGCTCCTGAACTGACTAATGCCTCGCCCCATGTGGCGGAGGGCCCGAAGAGAATGTGTAAGCGCGGCGATTTGAGCCTGCGCTTAAGCGACGGTTTCTTACTACTTAAGCAACCTCCGTTTGTATTAGGGGGATTATGGAGGAGCACTTAGGAAGCTTGTGGATGGCGATTTTGAGGTTTATGCAGTTTTTGTTCTTGCTTTGCTAAAGGAAAAACCATGACTGATCGGGTTTTTGTGGAATCGAAGACTTTACTATCTTGCAGTGGCTTGTTGTTTTGCCCTTTGGATAGTGTATGAGATGGTTATCATCTTACATTTAGCAGGAGATCATTGAAATTGTTTCTTCCTCTTTTCATTTGCAGCTGTGGATCTTGTGGTTATCCCTTGAACTTGACATCTTCCAATAGGATTACCTCAGGGATAGGCTCGAAGTATCGCAAGTCGATAAAGAAAGGTTCTATCTCCTTTCTTTCTGTTGACCTCAGTCGCTTCACACAGGTCGACCAAGTAAACTGCTTCCCAGTCGCCTGGGTTCGCAGGGGCCTGAAGACGAAGCTCCTCTGCCGTAAATGCGGGGCTCATATCGGATACGGCTATGGGGACTCACCGGCTCTTTGCGGCTTTGACTCCCCGAACTTGTCCACATCGTCTTATAAAAAATTTACTGTAAAGATTCGTGCTCTGCAACCGTCCAAAGATTGCTGAAGTCGGCATAGAAGATCTGGCTGGACATCATCTTACATTGTCTGATAATTGCCTCGCTCTTATTGTTCAAAAGTTAGGCTGCTGCAACCGTCCCAAGATTGCTGACGTTGACATAGAAGTTCTGGCTGGAGATCAATCTTACCTTCATCACACACCTGTCTGATGATTGCCTTGCTCTTGTTTTTCAAAAGCTAGGCTGTAGTTCTGGTCGTGCATCATTTGGTCTAACATGTTGTCACTGGCTTCACATTCAAGATATCTGCTGCAGATCGTTACAAGACGAACCTTTCTGCATCCTACTACAATCTTCGTGTGAAGTATTTCCATCTCAATAGATTGCTTGCCTGTCAAGCACCTCGAGCCCTTATCTGCTGATCATTACAAGTCGAACCTTTCTGCCTTTTACTGCAATCTTCGTGTCAAGTATTTCCATCTCAATAAATTGCTTGCCCGTCAAGCACCTCAAGCCCTTATCTGCAGATCATTACCAGTCGAACCTTTCTGCCTTTTACTGCAATCTTCGTGTCAAGTATTTCCATCTCAATAAATTGCTTGCCCGTCAAGCACCTCAAGCCCTTATCTGCAGATCATTACCAGTCGAACCTTTCTGCCTTTTACTGCAATCTTCGTGTCAAGTATTTCCATCTCAATAAATTGCTTGCCCGTCAAGCACCTCAAGCCCTTATCTGCAGATCATTACCAGTCGAACCTTTCTGCCTTTTACTGCAATCTTCGTGTCAAGTATTTCCATCTCAATAAATTGCTTGCCCGTCAAGCACCTCAAGCCCTTATCTGCAGATCATTACCAGTCGAACCTTTCTGCGTCCCACTACAATCTTTATGTCAAGTATTTCCATCTCAATAAATTGCTTGCCTGTCAAGCACCTCAAGTCCTCATCTCTTTCTGGCTGAACTGAATTATCTGATTCAGATTTGACCTGATTGTGGTTGAATGGTTCACCTATTCAATGTCTTTATCTTGACTACCATTCCGCTATTGCTGACCATGGGATGTCTACCGTTGCTGCTGGCTGTCCGTCATTGACTGTTGTTAGTCAAATGCTGCAGTATTACCGATGTCGTGTTAGGAGCTCTGGCCGGGGGTTGCTTGGATCTGGAGGATGTCAATCTTGTGTACTGTTTTTCTATAAGCGATGGTGGTTTAAGAGCTCCATCGCAACAATGTCGGAAGCTCTGTGCCATCGATATTTCCTACTGTATGGATGTGAGAGGCATGGGGCTAACAAGCTGTTCATCAACTCTAGTGCATATCAATGCCGAGTTCTGTAAGATCGACACGAAGGGCATAATGGCAATTGTCAGCGGCAGCAGGCTTGAATTCCTAGATGTTTCTTAGGTAAGTCGGTGTGTTCTTACAAAGAAGTCGGCCGTAATTGGGGCAGGATTTGCTGGAAGGCTCGAAGTTCCTAAGCTTTGGGGGTGCAGATCCATTGCTGACGAATCCATCTTGGAAATTGCGAAGGGCTACCCGTTCCTTGGAGAATGGGACTTGGCATTCTGCCATGAGGTCAAGCTTCCAGGGTGGCGATCCATTAAGAGATACTGCACTAACCTGGAAATACTTCATGCGAGCCATCATTGGAACTCTGGCAACTGCAGGTTGGAGGCATTGAGAAATGGGCGCAAGATGCTTATGGTTCTTTACTGGAGGAGGGATTCACATTTTGCGACTTTTTCAGGAAACACAATTAAACTGTTTGAAACGGAAAAGCATTGTGTTCAGATCCAAGAATGAATACTGAACTGCTAGACGATATTATGCGTAATGATTATCATGCAGAGTTAGCTGACTTGAACATCAAGCTGTGTCAGCCAGCCCGTTTGATTTGCTATCAAGATCAGTCGAGCGTAATTTCAGTGCACAAAAATTGGCTTTATTTTAGCTAATTGTGTTTCCTGCTTCGATGCATTCACACCTGTACTTCTCCATGTGATTGTCAAGGCTGAAAGCAAACTTTCAGAGAAATGTAGTCGGCGGCATGATCAAGAAATTTAGCGTTGACCAGTATATATCAACTTATTTTCTTTGACAGGTGTGAGTGATGCAGCGGTCTGAGTATTACCCCGAGAAATTTGGCAATGTTCGTCGTCATCGTCAATTATTTTCTCGATACACTGTCTCCTGGTTCTCCTGTTAAAGGACCTATCAAATCCCCCCGAAGAATTTCGTCCGCGCGTACAGCCCCACCCCTGAAAGCACAGAAGAGAAAATAGGTCTAACTTGCTCCGACTTCCGTTATCTGAAACGCAAACCCGGCCTCTAAATTGACAAATGTATAATCCAAGATAAGATTTCTGCATAATGCTCCTGTTTAAGTGCTTAACATACCCCATGATCCAGGTTAATCTAAGTAACCCCATGCAAAGGTCACGCCTAACAAAATGCTTCGAACGTAAGTAATCCACAAGACGACTTGAAATGATGGCATCAAAGAAACACTATAACAAGGTCGTGTGAGTTTGCACGGCAAATTTATCGAGCACACAATGCGAAAAGTGGCAACACTGAACCTCCCGAGTCCCAACAAATCTCATTGCATACTCAATTCCAAATATACATGCCACGAATATTCTTTACTTAGATATACAGTAACTGAGTAACCTACAGTGCAATCCAACATCACAAGCATCTCATGGGGGATAGATTCGACCATACAGCCTTCACAGGAAGAATAGCCCTTCGGCAAACCAAAACTGAGAGACTGAGCCAGCGTGACCATGCCTTTTGGCCCCAATTATTGAGCGGGTCTGTGTCATTACCCTCAGTAGTCTTGAGCATCCAATCTCTTACGGTAACGTCTTTAGCTGCTGGGTTTGTCCCCCCATACGCTATCCCATGCGCCACTTTGAGCTGCTTTCGGTCCCTCAATAGCATTATGAGGGAAAGCACCAGGAAGCCCAGGCATACCATTGTGTCCAGGTGGAGGAACCTTTTTAGGCTTTGTCTTGATTCCCAGGATTCTTAACACAAATCTAGCTAACTCGCCATACAATAATCCTGATCGTTCAAAAAGCTGCATGAATGCAATTTAGTTAATGATCAATGTTGCATAACACTCAAGTCTACTTGCTCAAAAGACAACTACTGATGCCGTGGAACCCAATGGCACAATTCCAGCAATATTTTATCTGGAAGAAAATCAGTAAGTAGAGAAAGCAGCACCTGAAGAAGTGCAGACATAAACATGTGGAATGCCTGGGTATTCTGGTCTATCAGAATCGAAATGCGGCCAAAAAATGTAACAACTCCTTGCATCTGTCATCAGATGAAAAAACAAATCAACAACACTAGTCACATGATTGTACTCTAACATCGATATAATATGTTAACAAATTTATTCACAGATTCAGCAAGGTCACTTACTCTTCCATGGTTTTTGCACAGGCATAAAGTTCATATAACGACATAGCCAACATAATATTAGTAATAAAGGACCATTGGATTGACCAAGGTAGAACTCAAGTCAATCAAAGGGACATTCACGATGTAAAGGTGATATGAGACCTTTCTACTTAGCAGTAAAAGAGAATCGCATACAGAAATAGGTAGTTTTTTAGCAGGTTCTGCAAAATATTGAAGTAAGAATCAACCTTCCCACAGCTAAGCTTGTGGGTTGCACCAAGATATAAAGTTTCCCTAGTTAAATCAAACGCGATTCTTGTTCCTGGCTTTGTACAGGGTATACATTCTGTGTAAACTGTTTCTTTCATAAACCATGTCTATCGCATTGATTTAGAAAATTAGTTGAGTAAACCTGTATCAGCCATAAGAAAGTTACTCATGTAAGAAGAAGTTTACAGACTGTATGTCTAACCCTGGTTTTCAGAATAATAATACAAAATCATTACACTTCACAAAACCAGTGGATGCTTGCTCACCACTCGGATAAAGGAAATCCAAAATCCTGGTGGAGAAGGGGGAGCACCATAAGGGTTGTTCGGATCTTGATCGCCATAGGGACCCATGCCAACACCATAACCACCTCCATAACCACCCATTGGACCCCCTAATCCACTATTGTACATGCCCCCACCGTAACCACCGCCCAAGCTAGAACCACCATACATCCCACCATAACCTCCTCGGTACATTCCATTTCCATATAACCCACCCCCATAAGATCCTCCGTATCCTCCCAATGAAGAGCCTCCCAATGAAGAGCCATACATCCCTGAATTATACCCTGAGTTATAATTCAGCCCAGAACCATATCCTGCAATGATTATCAAAAGATTAACCAAGAACCATCTTATGTTATATTGTTCTTTAAAGCAATAGCTGAGATAGACACACAATCAAAATGTAATGTAAACACATGCAACTCGGGACATAAAATAAGCAGTATGTGTGCACCTCCATAACTGTTGCCATAGGATTGTTGCTCCCATGGCCTGGTGGGAACCGGCCTGGCAATAGAATTTGCGTTGACAGGAACAGTTCTATCAGTAGTCGAAACAATTTCACCGGGTCTTGCTGTTCCGGAAGCTTCCACTATATCACTAGTGCTTCCAGAGGATGGCGGCTTAAATGGCGCAGGACCCGATGAACCCCCGGCTCTTTCCCACGGCTTAGGAGGTGGACCATTTGCTGCGGAAACAGGGAATGAATGTCACAAACTACTGCAAACAAACAAGAAGGACGGATGGTTGGGGTCGATTTTACATAGTGGCCTGACTTTGCACCAGCTGCCTCAAGACTAATCATTCTAAGGGCAACAACCAACATGAGAATCCCTGTTCAATTATCACTACAAAACACGGATCATTCAAGCAGATAAAGAGTTAAAAGACACCAACCGACGATTGCCCTTAAAGATACACAAACGGCGAGACCCAATAGACGGAAAAAGCAGCTAAGCTCGTAAAGAAAACAAACCCAGAACGCAGAGACCACACACAACTAAACCAAACCAAAAAAAGATCGAAACTTCAATTACAGACTCCCACCAAATTCGGCTACGAGAATAAATCCCCCTCCTTTTTCAGCACGGGACCACGAAACTTAAAGCGAATGGGAACCCAAATCGGAGAAGACAAAGAGCACTCGATTCAGCCGGACGTCACCCATAATTGCATCAAGAACGGAAACGAACGAGCAAGAACGAAAGACAAGAAAGGAGCGAACCCGGTGCGCCGTTACTGGATTCCATGGTAGGATAGGAGAGAGCTCCGAACCCAGATGAAGCACCCCGTTATGCCTGATTCACGCGCGAAGCCTCCCTTTGACCTCGGCCGGAGAGAGAGAGAGAGAGAGAGAGAGAGAGACAAGGGGGTCAAGAAAGGTGATGGCTTTTACCTCCTTCGCATTTAGGAGCCGCGATCCGATAACATTCGGTCATCATCTCAAAAAAGAAAGAAAGAAAGACAGCGAAGATGACGCGGGCAGAAGAAAAAGATGACGATCGACACGTTGGGCTCGCCAGTATTATTATTGCACGATGATCTTTGGGCTTTGGAAGGTGTTCCCGCTCGTTCGCATGATCATCATCCATCACGCATCTCGAGGAAATGGTTTCTTGGTCCCCGTGGATCGTAGGATGTCACTAAGGTTGACCGGTTTCGGGGCTCAGCAATTACCAAGCCCGACCTCGCATGTCCCGATTGCTCGGATTTGGGGACGGAATCGGCCGGTTCCCAGTTCCGTCCGGAGTTAGAAATATTTTCACTTGATGAACAATTAAGTCGAGTCAAGTTGACATGGTTGACATGGTTCAATATATGCACTCAAATCGACTCGAATTTTTAAGGTTCGAACCTCGACACTAGATAAGGTCTTGATTGAGCTTGACTTTTCAAGATCGAGCTTGACTTAAATAAGTTTGCAAATTATTAATTTTTTATGAAATAAACGTACATAATTTTTAGCTTCTTTCACTATAAGAGAAAAAGCATTCCATTTTGAGATATCCAATGTTAATTTCACCTTTATTTATATGACAAGTAATCATTTTTTTTGTCGTAATTCATGACACGCTCTTGACCATTTCATCTTCACATCCATTATAATAAGTCCAATTCAATGATTTCCAAAAATTAAAAGAGAAAACTTACAAACTCATACTTTCCCATAGAATGGACTGCGTCAACTGATGCAATCACAAGTCTTATGCTCCAGGATAACCCATAATCATTTGTTAACAGTTTAAATTTAGGGGATGTCGAAGTCCGCAAGCTTAGATGGAAAACACGGTTTACGATTTCTTCAAAGCAATCTTCTCGTCTGCAATCTAAACTTCGCCATAATATCCTAATTTGGATTATCTTGTGCTCGATTTGGAGCTCATTGATACCCATCTCCGTCTCCATTTATTTGAAGGAAAACTATTTTCAAAAAATTATTTTCGACTTTGTGGTGTTTGGATAATGGAAAACAAATTTATTTAAGAAAAAAAATTATATGGATTGAAAACAACAAATTTAGATTGAGAGAAATCGACTAGATCACCGAGCAAATGGAATTGATCACTATTTGGCTGAAATCTAAAAAATAAATAAAAATTATTTTTTGCTGTTTGGAAAGGAAAATCTTATTTGATTTTCCTAAATTGACATGATATTTGGGCACTAATGACTTACGGACGGGAAGCCATGGAACTATGGATGGGTATCAAGGTCCTGGGTTCGGCCTTAATGGACTCAGGCTCAAGTGATGGTGACCTGGGCTCTCCAGTGCCTCTTGGGTTTGCGGACCTAGACACAAGCGTTGAGGTCCTAGGCCTCGCCTCGATGAACTTGGGCTCAAGCATGGGCATTAAGGTCTCGAGCTTTGGTGTTGGGGACTTAGACATGGGCACCGGGATCTTAAGCTTGGTCTCGACGAGCACAAGCACTGAGGTCTTGAGCTTGAGTGGAGGGGACCGAGCCTGGGCATTGGCTCGAGTCCATCGAGACCGAGTTTGGGCATTAGGGACTTAGGCATGAACACCGGGTTCTTGGGCCTTGGTCTTGATGGACCTGGCCTCTAGTGCGGGATATTTCAGTTAGCATCCTTGGCTAGCCCTTGATGGACTCAAACTCTAGCTCGAGCGTGGGGATCACGACATGGTTTTTGGGGTCTTGAGCCCAATTTTTGTGGACTTGGCCCAGCCTCTGTGGAATGAGGAGTAGGTTCTGGGGCCTTGGGCTTGGCCTTTGTGGACCTAGGTTGGGACATCGAGCAATGGTATCGGGGTCCTAGGCCTAACCTTTGTGGACCTAGGCACGGGTGCTAAGGTCATGGCATGGGTGCCGGTGTCTCAAGCCCCACCTTTATTTACCCAAGCCTAGGCACTAGGATTTCAGACCCTTCCTCTTTGGATCCGGGCTTGATCTAGATGGACCCCAGCGGACCTAGCCCAACCTCTAGACCTTGGTCTTGCTAAAGGGTTCGAGAATGAGCATTGAGTTCTCGCGCCTAAGTACAGAGTTCGACTTCAAATGTTGATATCTAGTTATATATTGGAAAATGATTTCCAATTCTTTAAAGAAAAAATCATTTTTTTTTTTGAATTTAAGTATAAGGTTTTGGTTAACTCATTTTCTTAAACGATCCTAACGCCCAAAAATATTTTTGTTGGAAAATATTGTTTACAAAACAAATGAAGCCTAAATGTAGCTCTATCATCCTAAATCTAAGCTCATGAGATTATTTAAAGTTAGAAATCTGGCTCGAATCGGAATCAATATAATAATAAAATATCAACTCTCCCCGAAAACCAATTCCATGTCGAGCCATGATGAAACGAACAACTTCTCTATTATAAAATCAAAATACATATTTATTATGACCTAGTCAGTCTCTCAGATCAAGTCAAACCCCAAAAAAAATAAAAATTCCTTTCATTTTTTTTTTCGCCCCTATGGCTAAAGTACAATGCTGTAGAAGCCGAGGAAGATGAAGCAGAGCGTGCGACAAAGTTGGGGCAACTTTCAAACAAAGAAGAGAAGGTGAAATTCCCAAGGCCAGAGCTTTGCAGTCACGCCACCAGCTCTCAACCTCTCATTGCCATTTTGTCAGCACTTTGGAACAATCGAATGAACTCAACGCCTGGGCGACCCGGCCAAGGACTGATGCCAATATGCCCCGACGGCATCGTACGGTCCGTCGGATTATTTTACCTTTCATCCCTGAAATTGCCTGCTTTTCCCAATTGACCCACTGAACTTTTAGATTATTCAATCGAGTCATTGAACTTGCCTAAGTTTTTGTAATCGAGTCCTTCTACCGCCCATCTTGATCAACTCGAGCTGACTTGGCTGTCGAATTGTGATGTGTGGCGTGAAAAATTATGCCTTCATAGACAAGCCATTGAGGCAAGCCACTGCAAAATTTCTCTCTCTATAGACAAGTCATCATGGAAAAATGTTCTCCACACCTCATCATCCGATGTGGCCTGATGGGCAAGTTAACTGGAATTAGATCGAGATTGGTGTTGAAAGGACTTGATTGGTAAGTTTATACCCTTGATAAGATAATTTTGGAATTTGATTATTTGATTGGGAAACGAGTGTAAAAACATGTTAGTCACAATCATTCTCCTTAAAATAGTGGAGCAAAATTGTCATCTTCCTCAGGCGAGTTCACATATATAAATGTCCCACTTTCTCCATTACTTATCTACCTCCAGAGAGAGAAAAGAGCGAGAGAGAGAGAGAGAGAGAGAGAGAGAGAGGGAGGAGGAGATGAAGGCGTTCCCGTCGTTGGTCCTCGTCCTCGTCTCTCTCTACGGCCTCACGGCGTCCGTGAGGTCGCAGTCGTCGGTGGACTCGTGCAGCAACATCCTGACCATCGATGGCAAGCGCGTGGACAAGACTTCTTACAAATGCATCTCCGCTTGGGACTCTCATAATTCATCCTTAGAGTGAGACTCTAACTATCTCTTCATTTGATTTGATGTTGTACATCGATGGTGACAAGTACTAAAAATATATAAATCTTTTGTATTTATATTAATTCAATCATTTGTATTTATATTAATTCAATCATAAATTTTTCAATTAATATTAATTTACTCATAAACTTTTTCACATTAATACTAATTAAGTTCATACGGTTAATTTAGATTGGAAATTACGACGTAGACACCTATGGTTACATGTGGCAAGACAATGACGCTGATATGAACAAATTTTATAATTTTTTCATATTATTTTAGAATTTTTAATTTTTTTTCTTTTCTTTTCTTTCAAAACCCTTTGGCTGGCCTTGACGAGGTCGTTGGCTGACCATCAGCCTCTGCGCTCTTGTCGCCATAGTTGAGGGTGTTGGGCCTCCACCCAAATCCGGACGAGGGCTGAAACTTTCGCCTAAAATTTGGCTATGTCAGTATCGATCGTGCCACATAGGACCGCGGCATATATGCCAGTAATTTCCGGTTTAAATTGACCAGATGGATTCAATTTGCACCAATGTGAAAATATTTAAGACTAAATTAGTCCAATTGAAAGATTTATGACCGAATTAGTATAAATGCAATAAATTTAAGACTTTTTTTTTGCTACTTTTCCCTACTTTTCGATGTATGTTGCATTTCTGTGATCTCTAGTCTATGGCGATTTTTGAAAACGGGCAATTTTCGGAAGGACAGGTTTTGGATCTTAGCAACCCCGAATCGAAGTACGATTCCCGGGTCAATCTTTATATCGCAGTTGAATTCACCGTAGATACTCTAAAATTCTAAAACTCTGGACGTGATGTGATCGATTCAGCATTAGTGAATTTACACCGTAAGTGCAAACGGATGGGAATTCTTACTCTCTACGCCCATCACCCACTCCTACATAGCCATGGGCTTCTCAAAGAACGGGCGGATGGTCGGGTCGAGCGCCGTGGTCGGGTGGGTCTCGTCAGGCGTCGGCACGATAAAGCAGTACGAACTGGACGGCCAGACTCCAACCCAGGTCAAGCCTGACCAGGGCTCCCTGACCCTGAACTTGTCCGTGATCGAGTTGCAGTCAAACCGTACCTACATGGGGTTCCAGCTGGTCACGGCCCAGCCCGAGTCGAAGCTGATTTACGCGGTCGGGCCGTCCAGATTCATGCCGGGGTCGGATTATCAGTTGAGCCAGCACCAGGAAGTGACAGCGATCACCGTGAACTTTGCCTCGGGACAGCGCAACCGCTCTCTTGCTATTCTTAGCTCTTTCTTGTTCCTTTTCCATGAGAAGATACGAATTCGGGATTGCTTACGACAATGGATTACATCTTGAGTCAAGACTTCTGTTGGTCTCTTAGACATTGATCAAATGCTGTTTATCTACGCGAAAACCTAATTTAACCTCGGAAGGTAGGATCACGGGATTGTCTTAGGCGGGTTTTACGTTTCTTTGTCCCCACTTTTCACCTAAAGCTTTTCACTCAATTTCACAATAAAGCAAGCAAGAGCAACCAAAAGTCAATTTACAAAATTAGAATAGAAGTGAATGAGTTTGCAAAATAATCGGGGACAGGGTCATAGAGATTTTTATGGGACAAAACAAATTCAAAAAATTACAACTTCGATACTAAATTAATGCGATGACATCGAATTAGATTGTCCAAGGTTATTCTTAGAACGAAACAGTTTTTGTTTGATGAGTTTCATGTGGTCGGTGCGTTAGTGCGTTTCCAGGCATTTTGGGTGGATATTTGATAACTTCTCCATTTTTTCCAGAGACATAACCATTTTGGTAGACATTAAAACAAAGATGAAGAGGAAGTGATGAAAGGAGGAAGAAAATGAAAAAAGAAAAAGAAAAGAAAAGATAAGAATATGGTTGGATAATATGCACAGACCGCATAAACTTTGAGTTTTTACATAGAATATTATAATGCATGCAAGTACTTGTCTGGAATAAGAACAGTTTCTTCCGTTTTTAAACATAAACAAAAGAGAGGAAGAGAGGCTACAACGAAATTAGATTATAGACGTGAAAATTTTGGATCAAATTTCTTAAATCCATTATTGTTAAATTTTGAATGAGTCGTTAGACAAGATTAAAATATTCATTATATATTCATTATTCTATTAAAATGTGGATAGTTTGATGTTTCAACTGCTCCACAATTGTTACTTTATTCCTAACTCTTTTTCTCAATATTTTTTCTTTTTTCTTTTTATTTTTTAATGGAAATGGGTCTAGTACCAACTATAAAAAACTAATCAAATGTATACATGTGTCGAAGTGCACGTTTTACGCACACGTTGACTATTGATGGGTCCATTGCCTGTTTCTCGCTCGAGCATTATCATGGCATGTGGGATACCAAACTCTTTTTGGTTGGACTCCAAATGGGAAAAATTGAAAAAGGATGTGACTTGATATACATGAAACAACTATATATATTTACCCATACACAGAAAATTAGTCACACTGAAAATAATAAGCTAGAGGGTGGTTCAAAGGAGTCTAATTTAGGGAAAAAAATTCAGGATGTCTTTGGCCCGCGTCCTCTTCTCTTTTCACCCAATCAATCATATAGTACAAAATATTGAGTGGAGAGCGACATTATAACTTGTGTCTGCATAGATAAAGGAAGTGGTCATATTAAAACCCTAAAATATCACTGCTAATGTAGATATTTCGTTATGTGATTTTCTTCCCATATTATAAAGTTCGGCCGATAATGTCTTAATCTCTTTACGAGCACTTTAAGTACCTCTCAATGTCAAGGGGGGCAGGTATGTGTTACATTGGCGGAGAAGTTGAAGTATGCCATCCTTGTCACACATACTGATCTTTGCTGTTTGGACGGAAAGAAATAGAATACGAAAAATTGCCCCCAGTTGACCCAATGTAAACGCTGACATTTTTCTTATAGTTATCAAAAAGCAATCTCAGGACTGTCCAGTTAATCTCAAATTCGAAAGGTTCTTTTCTTTAATTTTTTATTTTACCCGAATAAGTTTGAAAAAGTCTTCTGAGGCAAAATGATTTGAGAGTCGCCATCATTTTTACCTCAATTGGGTCCAGGTACATGCATATCTTAAATAATAATTATAATAACAGTTGCCATCATCGTTTCAACTTTCTTTTCAACGATCTAGATGCTAAGTGCTAGATCAAGCTCTTTCTAACATGGGGTTATTAGGCATGCAAATTGCGGGGCAGGCCAAACCACGACTGAGAGCAGGCGCTATACCGGCCTGAGGAGGAGCCATGGGATCCTGAACATCTTGGGATGGAGCATCTTGATGATCGCTGGGATAATCGTTGCTCGTCACTGCAAGCAGTACGACCCGATGTGGTTCTACGTGCACGCCGCAGTTCAGTCCTCGGCCTTCATTCTGGGTTTGCTGGGAATCATCTGCGGGTTCGTGTTAGAAAACAAGATCAGTGCCAGCAGCGTCTCCACCCGCAAGGGCCTGGGAATCTTCATCCTTGTTCTTGGCTGCCTCCAGGTAATCTCTCTCTCTCTCACACACGCACAAAATTCAGTTTCTTTATCAAGTTCAAGGCATGCACATACAACATTAGATTACCATATGTGGATAATTTCTTTGGACATATGAATAAGGGAATAAGATGGGAGATAGATATACCTTCACTGGCCATGCTGCAATGCTTCTTCTACACATTGTTATGTATTCGAAGAATGATTTACCTAATATTATCTACAATGTTTCCCCTCTTGATCTCATTTTCTATCGTATATATTTGCCGTCTTTCTTAGTTAATAAGAATTTATGTCTTCTTCTATTTTTTGTATGAAATTTGGCAGGTGATGGCAATTTGGGCTCGACCGAGGAAGGGATTGAAAGTGCGAGAATACTGGAATTGGTATCACTATAATGTGGGGCGGGTTTTGATCATTTTTGCGATCGCGAATGTTTTCTATGGATTTCGTTTAGGCGAAGAGGGGAAGAAGTGGAATCTTGCTTATGGAATTATTATTGGTGTCCTATCTGTAATTCTCATTGTTCTGGAGATACCAAAGTTTAGGAAGTGATGACACTTTTTTACCCCTTTTGCGTGCATTTGTTTCCTCAGAGAATATGTTTGAGGGTCCGTGGAGTTTGAACTTTCTCCTTGTAATTTAAACTTGTTTGTTTTATAATGTATGGCTCCGTTCAATTATAAAAAATATTTTTCAAAAAGTCATTTTCCAAAAAAATGATAATATTATTCGATATTCGGCTGAAATCTAAAATTAAAATGGAAAATATTTTCCTAATTTGATTTTCCTCCATATACTTCTTCTGATCATTTTTTGTTTTTACTTTTTATTTTTTATTTTTTTTCTTTCTTTTTCTTTTCCTCAACCGGTCACCGAATATGGCGATAGCCGGTGAGCTCCGTTTGATGGGGCCCAAGCATCACCAATATGTGAGGTGTGAGCCTCGGCGCCTCTTGGCAACGCTCGAGCGTCGTTGATCTGGCGAGGCTCGAGCCTCGCGGCCTCTAGCGACCACGAGGCTCATCAATTTGGCCTGAGCCTCGTGGCCTCTTGGCGATGCTTGGGCGTTGTTGATTTGGGAGGTCTGAGCATTGCTTCCTTCAAGCGTCGCCGATTTGCAAGGCATGAGCCTCACCACCTCTTGGCGGCGCTTGAGCATCATTGATCTGCAAGGCTTGAAACTTGCCGTCCTCTAGCAATGCTTGAGCTCACCAGTGGCTGATCGCTGGCCTTTGCTGTGTCTGGCAACCAAGCGAAGAAAAAGAAGAAGAAGAAGGTATAAAAATCGATTTTTGAAATATAATAAAAAAATAAAAAAAAGGAAAAGGTATTTGGTCAAAGAAAGTGAGGTAAAAGAAGATATGGAAAATGATTTCTTGAAAAGTGGAAAACATTTTTCCCTATTTTAGAAGACTTCCATTGATAGGAAATGTTTTCTCTGTCTAGTTCATTTTTTGTGAAATGAACATTGAAAAATTCGAAAAACGTTTTCCTGAAAATTATTTTCCATGAAAGAAAGGAAATCTATATGTTGCTCAGTTTTCTTGAAAGCTGTTTTTTAGGAGGCTCATGAGTATGTTTGCAACTAGCAATATAGTAATTAGGGTGATTTTTATTTACTTTTGTTTTTCTTTGAATAAGATCTTGTTTGGTTACGTTTATTTTTCTAACATTTACAAATAGTAAAGTCATCTAACTTGTTATTAGTTTATATAAGAGTTTCTTGATAAAAAATATCATGTTTGTTTATGTCAGATAATAAATGTTTATCTAATATCATTTTCACTCAACAATATCTGTTTGCTAAATGCCAATTATACTTTCCATTTGTTCCATTAGTCCATGACGTCTTTCATTGATAAGCTATGATAAATATCAATTTGTTAGAAGTAGCAAAAGTAGCACGTTTATCAGATGTAAGAAGATACCTAATTATTGAAATAGAAACCGGAATGTAAAAAAAGTCAATACTTCTTAAGACATGATATGAGAGGACTCACTGTTTATGATGAAGATATGCAACTGTCATTGAGTAATTGATCCCTCACAAAAATTTCAAAAGCACTAAAAGCTCACATCAAAGTTTTGGGGCAAAGAAGAAGGTATAAGTTATTGCATAAAGAGATCTACAATCATTTTCCCAAAATGAAGAATGATATTCTTTTTCTTTCAAGATAATAGATTATACTAATTTTTGTTTCTAAATAATTCATAATATCGTTAACTATGCAAATGGTGTTTTCATGTTAAAAACTATATCTTTTTTTTTTTTTCTAATAGAGAAATGGGTCACGTAACCAAACGGCCTCCAGGTTACTCCACAATTCGATGAGAGATGGTTGGCATTCGATGCCTAAGAACTACATTGTTCTTAAAGGACATCATTTCCTGAGTAGTTCCAGGACTGTGAAAATCCAAAAAATAGATAAGTTACTGAAAATTCAAGATGAGAACCCCCATGTAGGAAGGAAAAAAAAATGAAATTTTACTTTTCGTCCCTGATATCGCGGGCTTTTCCCAATCAACCCTTTGAACCTCTAGGTTTATTCAATCGAGTCATTGATCTTGCCTAAATTTTTGTAAGCGAGTCCTTCTACAACCCATCTCGAACAACTCAAGCTGACTTGGCTGTCAAATCGTGACATGGTGCAAAAAATTGTGCTTTCATAGACAAGATGTCGTAAAAAAATGGCAGCAACTTTTGTCTCAAAAGGCAAGCCACCATGAAGTTTCTATCTATAGACACGTCATCATGATACAATGTTCTATGCCTCATCTTCTGACTTGGTTTGATGGTTAGATTAGATTAGGATTAGTGTCGAAATGACTTAGTTGGTGAATTCATAGAGTTCGAGGTCTTGATAAGATAAAATTTGAAGTTTCATCATTTGATAGGGAAACGTGCCTAAGTTCGAGGACTAGAAGTTAGATACTCACGAAAATAAAAAATTCCCATTGCAAAGCCGTGTGAATACAAGAAAACCCGGTCTCGATTTTCCCGGGAAAATAATAAAAAGGGAATAATAATAAAGTAAAGAGCAATGGGGACTTCAATAATGTACAGGGGCAATATAACATGTTAGTTACAATCATTCTCCTTAAAATAATGGAACCACATCGTCACCTTCCTCAGGCGAGTTCACATATATTAATGTCCCACTTTCTCCATTACTTTCCAACCTCCAGAGAGAGAGAGAAAAGAGCGAGCGAGAGATAGAGAGAGGGAGAGAGATGAAGGCGTCTTCGTCGTTAGTCATCGTCCTCGTCTCTCTCTGCGGCCTCGCGGCATCTGTATGGTCGCAGTCGTCGTCGCTGGATTCGTGCAGCTCCAACCTGAACGTCGATGGCATCCCCTTCGACACGACTTCTCTCACCTGCATCTCCGCTTGGGGATCTGAGAACTTCATCGTCAGAGTAAGACTCTGTCTCTTCAATCTGATTCAATGTTGTACTTTGATGTATGTCGCGTTTCTTCGATCTATAGACTATGGCGATTTTTGAAATCTGGGAACCCTGAGAGAACCGGTTCCGGATCTTACCAACCCCGAATCGAAGTAACGATTCACAGGTCAATCTTTATATGGTAGTTGAATTCATTGTAGGTGCTGTAACAATCTAAAACTTTGGATGTGATGTGATCGATTGAGCATTAGTGAATTTACACTGTAATTGCAGTACAAGCAAACATCCGCAAACACATGGAGCTTCGTCCTCTCCACGCCCACCGCCAACTCCTACATAGGCATGGGCTTCTCGAGCAAAGCGCAGATGGTTGGGGCGAGCGCGGTGGTTGGGTGGTTCTCGTCAAGCGGCAGCGGCACGGTGAAGCAGTACGCGCTGGATGGCCAGACTCCAGCCCAGGTCAAGCCCGACCAGGGTTCCCTGACCATCGTGGCGAACTCGTCCATGATCGTGTCGCAGTCGAACCGCACCTACATGGCGTTCCAGCTGGACACGGCCCAGCCTGAGTCGAACCTGATTTACGCGGTCGGGCAGTCCGGATTCACGCCGGGGTCGACGTATCAGCTGATGCAGCACCGGGACATGACAGTGACCTCCGTGAACTTTGTCTCGGGTCAGCGCAACTGCTCTCTTGCTATTCTTATCTCTTTCTTGCTCCTTTTCCATGAGAAGATAAGATTACGGGATTGCTTAGAACAATGGATTACATCTTGAGTCAAGACTTCTGTTGGTCTCTTAGACATAGATCAAATGCTGTCTATCTACGCAAAAACCTAATTTAACCTCGAAAAGATAGGATCACGGGATTGTCTTGGGAGGGTTTTTACCCTTCTTTGTCCCCACTTTTCACTCAGTTTCACGATATTGCAAACAAGAGAAACCAAAATTCAACTTACTAAATCAGAATAGGAGCGATTGAGTTTGCAAAATTATCGGAGACGGGGGTCATAGAGATTTTTATAAGTCAAAACAAATTCGAAAAAATTACAACCTTCGGTCACTAAATTGATGCGATAACACCGAATAATATTGTCCAAGGTTAGACTTAGAACGAAACAAAAAATAATGGATTTAATATTTGTTTGGTGGGTTCCATGTGGTAGGTGGGCTAGTGCGTTTCCAGGCGTTTCGGGTAGATATTTGATGACTTCTCCACTTTCTTTTAGGTTGAATAAGATAGATGCAGAGACGTAACCAATTTGGTAGAAATAAAAGAAAGGTGAAGAGGAAGTGAGGAGAGACGTAACCAATTTGGTAGAAATCAAAAGAAAGGTGAAGAGGAAGTGAGGAAAGGAGGAAGAAAGTGACAAACAAGAGAGAGAGAAGAATATAGTTTTATAATGTGCACAGTCTGCATAAAATTTGAGTTCTTACCTAGAATATTGCAATACATGCAAGTACTTGTTTGAAATAAGAATAGTTTCTTCCCTTTTAAAACATAAAACAAAGAGAGGAAGAGAGGCTACAGCGTGATTAGATTATAGACATGAAAATCTTGGATTAAGTTGCTTAAATCCTTTATTTACATTATTGAATGAGTCATTACACAAGATTAAATTATTAATTATATATTCATTATTCAACTAAAAATGTTGACCGATTAAAAAAAAAACTAAAAATGTTGATAGTTTGATGTTTCAACTGCTTTATGATTGTTACTTTATTGCTTACTCTTTTTTCTCGATACTTTTTTTCTTTTTATTTTTATTTTATGGAAATGGGGCTAGCACCAATTATAACCAACTAATTTAATCAATGCATGTGTTGAAGTGTACGTTTTACGCACACGTTGGGTATTGTTGGGTCCATTGCCTTTTTCTAGCTTGGGCATCATCATGGTGTGTGGGTTGCCAACCCTTTCTTGCTGGACTCCATATGGGAAAGATTGAAAAAGGATGTGACTAAATTTACATAAAACCACTATAAATATTCATCCATAGACATAAAATTAATCACACTGAAGATAATAAGCTGGAAGATGGTTCTAAGGAGTCTAATTTAGGAAAACATTTCAGGATTTCTTCAGCCTGCGCCCTCTTCTCTTTTCACCCAATCAATCATAGAGTACAAAATATTGAGTGGAGAGCAACAACATAACTTGTGTATACATAGACGAAGGAAGTGGTCATACTAAAACGCTGAAACGTCACTGCTGATGTAGACCTTACGTTATGTGATTTTCTTGCCTTGATCCTTGAGAAGCACTTAAGTACCTCTCAATGTCAAGGGGGCAGGTAAGTTTCACATCGGTGCAGAGAAGTTGAAGCGTGCAATTCCTTGTCAATTATACTGATCTTCGCTGTTTGGACGGAAAGAAATAGAATATGAAAAATTGCCCCGAGTTGACCCAATGTGGAAACTGACATTTTTCTGATAGTTATCATTATCAAGAAGCAATCTCAGGACTCTCCAGTTAATCCCAAATTCGAAACGGTCTTTTCTTCAGTTCTTTATTTTACTTTGAATGAGAGTTTGAAAAGGTCTTTGAGGCAAAATGACGTGAGAGTGGCCATCATTGTTACCTCAGTTGGGTCCAGGTACATGCATATAATAATAATAATAATAATAATCATAAGAAGAAGAAGAATTGCCATCATTGTTTCAACTTTCTTTTCTACGATCTAGATGTTAAGTGCTAGATCAAGGTCTTTCTAATATGGGGTTTCTGGCATGCAAATTACGGAACAGGCCAAACCACGACTGAGGGCACTCCCTATACCAGACTGAGGAGGAGCCATGGGATCCTGAACATGCTGGGATGGAGCATCTTGATGATCATTGGGATAATCGTGGCTCGTCACGGCCAGCAGTACGAGCCGATGTGGTTCTACGTGCACGCCGCCGTTCAATCCTCGGCTTTCGTTCTGGGTTTGGTGGGAATCATCTGCGGCTTCGTGTTGGAAAACAAGATCGGTGCCCGCAATGTCTCCACCCACAAGGGTTTGGGAATCTTCATTCTTGTTCTTGGCTGCCTCCAGGTAATCTCTCTCCCTCTCTCTCTCAATTCAGTTTTTTTTTGTCAAGTTCAAGGCATGCACATACAACATTAGATTACTATTATGCAGATATAAATTTCTTTGGACACTTGCAATGCTTCTTCTACACATTATTATGTATTGGCAGAATGATTTACCTAATATTATCTACACTATTTTCCCCTTTCGATCTCATTTTCTATCTTATATATTTTCGGTCTTTCTTATATGTCTTTTTCTATTGTTTATATGAAAATTCGGCAGGTGATGGCAATTTTGGCTCGGCCGGGGAAGGGATCGAAATTGCGAGGATATTGGAACTGGTATCACCATAATGTGGGGCGGGTTTTGATTATTTTTGCGATCGCGAATGTTTTCTATGGAATTCATTTAGGCGAAAAGGGGAACAAGTGGAATGTTGGTTATGGAATTACTATTGGTCTTCTATTTGTAATTCTCATTGTTTTGGAGATACAAAAGTTTAGGAAGTGATGACACTTTTTGTACCCCTTTGCGTGTATTTGTTTCCACAGAGAATAGGTTAAAGGGTCGTGGAGCTTGGACTTTCTCCTTGTAATTTAAATTAGTTTGTTTTATAATTTATATGTCGCTCAGTTTTCTTGAAAGCCATTTTTAACTAGACTCATGGGTGTGATTGCAACTAGCAATATAGTAAATAGGGTGATTTTTATTTACTTTTGTTTCTTCATTGAAGAAGGTCCCGTTTGGTTACGTTTATTTTTGTTTACATTTATAAATAGTAAAGTCAGTTAACTTGTTATTAGTTTATTTAAGTGTTTCTTGATAAAAGATATTTAATGTTTGGTTATGCCAAATAATAGATGTTTATCTAATATCATTTTCACCCAACAATATCTGTCCTAACCAAATGCGAATTATACTTTCCATTTATTCTATTAGTCCATGACGTCTTTCATAAGAAAATGCCAAATAAAGGCATGAAATACCCTAATTTTCTTGAATAAGGGTTCGAAATGAATTTTATTTCAAATAATAGTTTGAAGTGGTTATATCAGTTTAATATTTTTTTTTGAATTTCCGGTTGGTCAAAGAAATTTCCATCCTTTACCTTTTTTGAGTTCTTTCTTTTTTTTTTTTTTTTTTATTGGTTTTCCCTTTCTTCTTCGCCGGTGGTGATGCTTAGAGAGGATTGGGCGAGGGTTGCCCTCACTGGCCATGGGCGAGATCAGTCCTCACCTTGACAAGATGACCCTTGCCCCAAGCAAGGCCGCCCTTGAAAGTCATAGACAAGGGCCGCCTTTGCCCGCAATTGGCAAGGCCTTGGGTAAGGCGACCTTCACCTAGTTTTGGTGAGGGTCACTAGGCCCTCTCTAGTGCTTGCCAAAAAGAAATAAAATGAAAAGAGAAGAAATAAAAGAAAAATAATTTAAAATTAAAATTATCTTTTGATAAAAATGTCCTTGATCGGCTGGAAATTCTAGTCAGCTGGCGACTAGTAGGGCTAGGCCCTTACTTGAAACTACCATAGACATTTTAGACTCTTATATGAGACTAACATGGCTAATTCAAGTTCTTATTTGATACAAGATTCACTTCAGACTCTTATTTAAAATTTTCCAGTTATGGTAAATATCAATTTGCTAGAACTAACAAAAGTAGCATGTTTCTCAGATGTAAGAAAATCTTAAAAATTAAAAGACAAACTGGAATATTAAAATAATTAATAGCTCTTAAGACATGATATGAGAGGAGTCACTGCTTATGATGAATAAAAGCAACTGTCATTGAGTTAGTAATTTCATCCCTCACAAAAATTTCAAAAGCACTAAAAGCTCTCATCAAAGTTTTGGGGCAAAGAAGAAGTTTTAAGTTCTTACATAAAAGAGATCTGCAATCGCGCTATGAATCCAAAATTATAGATAGATATAACCAGAATCACTTTTTCCAAGATGAAGAATAATTTTCTTTTACTTTCAAGATAATAGATTATATTAGATTTCGGTTTCAATTAATTCAATATATCGATACCTATGCAAACGGTGTTTTCATTTTAAAAACTATTTTTTGTTGATAGAGAAATGGGTGTTGTAAACGTAAACAAACGGCCTCCAGGTTACTTCACAATTCGATGAGAGACGGTTGGCATTCAATGGCTATGAATTACATTGTCCTTAAAGGGCATGCTTTTCTGAGTAATTCTAGGATTGTGAAAATCCAGAAAATAAATGAGTTACTAAAAATTCAAAATGAACATATCCGGGCAAAAATTGTAAGTTGTCAAATTTGTTTTATGTTGCAAGCTTAGATATTCAAATACCTAATTGGATATATTTCTATATTGGATTAATGATGGGGTTTAGATAATGGACATGCGGATTGTTTATATGTAAACTAAACTAGTTATTTAATGAGATTCGCACATCTAAGATATATTACCTAAAATGTAAATAGGAGAAAATTGTCTATATATATTTGCTTGTTGATATGTTGCTCAGTTCTCTTGAAAGCTTTTTCTAAGTAGACTCATAAATATGATTGCAACTAGCAAAATAGTGAAATCGTTTAACTTATCTTTTGGTTTATTTTAGCATTTCTTCATAAAAAAAATATTAATCTTCGGTTGCCAAATAATAAATGGCTATCTTTTTTTTTTTTTCACTAGACAATGTTTGTCGTGTCTTAATATCAAATTATACTTTTCATTTGTTTGATAACTCCATGATATCGTCCATTCATAAGCTATATATAGTCAAACTAAAAATCAATTAATTAGAACTAACGAAAGTAGCACGTTTATTTCCTCATAACATTAAAAGAAATACTTTCAATTCAAACTAAAATTGTTGTTTATAGACCAGAAGAAATTCTTAATTATTAGAAGAAAAGCAAAAATTTAATAATGTTAATGACTTTTAAGACATGATATATGAGGGGTCACTGCCTGTGATAAAGATACGCAATTGTTATAGAATTAGTAATTTGACCCCTCACAAAAACTTTAACGGACCAAAAGCTTTCATCAATATTTTGTGACAAAGAAGAAGATGAAACTTCTTACCTATAAAGATCTGCAATCATTTTCTATTATTAATGCAATATTAGAGATAGAAAAATCAGAATCGATTTTCCATCGTTACGGATAATTTTTTTCTTTCAAGATAATAGATTACGTTAGTTTTGTCTTCAGAGAATTGATAATATCGATGACCATGCAACCGGCGTTGTCGTGTGTTGACAAAAAAAAAAACAGCATTTTCGTGATAAAAACTATTTTTTCGATAGAAAAATGGGTCTTGTAAAAGTAACCAAATAGCCTCCAAGTAACTTCGCAATTCAAATGAGAGACCGTTGGCAACTTGGCATTGAATGATGGCTATACACTTTACTTTTGTTGACGCCTAAATTTCATTTTTTTAATTAATTAGGTTTTTTTAATTATCAATTTTGCCATTTTCGGGTAATAAATAAATAAAAAAAAAAAAAATAATAATAAAAACAAGCAAAAAGCAAAAAAGCGGCCAGCCCCCTTTTCTTTCCTTTTTTCCCTTCCGTGCGGGCCAAAGGCCCAACCTTTTCTTCCCGAGATCCGGCCCGACCTCTTTCTTCCTTCTTCTTCCTTTCTACTTCTTCCTTCTTCCTTCCTTCTCCGCCTACGCCTATGCGCAGCCACGCGTAGCGACAACGACGCGCTCAAGAGCAACCTACGGCAGAGAGGAGCGGAGGTAGGCCGCCGAAGGAGAGGACAATGCGCATGCGCCTTCAATGCGCGCCTTTAATGCTGAGATGAGACGCCGGTTCAACCGCGGGGGTCCGGTCGGCAAGCCAAAGACCGGCGGCCGAGCCCTCTGTCGACCGGACCCCCTCGCCTATAAATAGGCGGCCACAAACTCCGTCGAAGGACACGGCGAACTCGGAGATTTCCCTTGAGAGACTTCAGGGGAGATCAAAGAGTGAGCGTGCGAGAAAAATCGGGTCGCGAGCTCGACCGACCTCCCTCCGAGAGACTTCGGGGGAGGCTGGCCGCAAGCGAGCCCGAGGGGGAGAGATCCGAGCTTGTGGAGGCCGAGAGGAATCGGAGGGAAAAGTGCCGGATCTGAGAAGCCGAGGACCCGCAGTCGCCGTCGATCGCCCACGCCGAAACTCCAGTCAGCCGCTATGTTGTCGTCACCCTCCGACGCTGTGCGCCGCTGCCATCCCCTGCCCTCAGATCTGGAAAGCAGAAGACCAGATCTGAGGAGGATCCACGAGATTTGGCCACCGCGACACGCCGTCATCCACCACCGTGCTGCCCCCTACCGACGAGCCTCGGTTGAAGTCCCCGAAGCCAGTGAGTATTTCTGACCTCCCCTCGTCTGTCACCTCGCTTCTGGGTTGGGCATGCCGAGGCTCGCAGAAGCTCCAACTGCCGGTCGCCCCTTTCTTCGCCGTTCCGCCGTCTCCGCCGTAGCCACGCCACAGTAGCCCAGACGCTCCCGTTCTCGCCATCTCCGCCGTAGCCGTGTCGAAGCCGCTCCGCCGCCGCTCGGATGTCTTTTCCCCCCGTCGCCCGTCACGGCCGTTGGACCGCGAAGGCAGCAGCGGCTGCGAAAATCGGGTCAGCCGGGTCGGGCACGTGACCCGGCGCCCTAGGGTTTCATCAAATGGGTCACGGATAGGGAGCCGGGTCAGTTCGTGGACCTGTCCGACCCGGTTCCTTTGTTTCTGGGCTGGGGTTTGGATTGAATGGGCCTATTTTGGTTATGGGCCTGGACTTTTAAAAAAAATAAAAAATAAATAAAAGTCCCGGGTCTCGGGTCGTCGACCTGGGTTGGACCCAACCCTGGGATTCGACCCGGGTCGCATATTAATATAATAATATTAAAATAAAATAAAATAAAATAATTTATTTTCCAAAAAATCAAAAAAATAAAAAATGTCCATATTTTCCCCCAAAAAAACCAAAAAGTCAGAAAAAGCCAAAAAATGATTTTTATTTAAAAAAAAAAAATCAAAATTCATAAAATGCCAAAAATTTTCATAAGATGCCAAAAAGACTTGTATTTTTCTAAAAATACCCAAAAATCTAAAAATTCCTTTTACGTCCAAAAAATGAGAAAAATACTCAAAAATGTTTTCCTCCCCAAAATGCATGGAAAATCCCTCAAGCATCCAAAAAGCCTTTAGGGTTTAAACAAGATTAGGTACCGAAAGGGCATTAGTGATTAACTAGTGTAATCAAGTCTCCTATCCTAATTTCTCTGGTTGCACAGAAGCAAGTATTTCTCCCGATACTTTGCTTGGGTTTCTAATCGACCCACCCCGAACCGATTAGTGGCGACTCCGTTTTAAAATTAACTCACAGATTAAAAACTTGAACCATTAAAGTCGTGAATTGGTGGACTTGGGAGAGTCCGGGCATAACTAAATTCAGCCGAGCCATTAGCCTCCGCAAGGCGCTCGCCCCCGAGGCGGGCGCCGAAAAAAAGAGGCCGCGACAGCTTGGCGACTCCACTGGGGGAGATTTAGGCCTTTTTTTTTTTATCTTGTTTAAATGCTTTGCTGACTTGGTTTTCTTTCTGTGCAGGTTAGTAGCCTTTTTTTACTCCGTTAAAATAAAATGTTTTGTGATTATAAACTGCTGGGCATGCTTTATTGTTTTAGCACAACACATGGCACACACAACCCGGCCGCCAGACCTGGGCCGCCATAGGATATTTAGATGGTGTTAAGAAAGATACGGCCTTGAACGCGAGACTGCGATGTAGAGGTTGCCTTTCTTTTCCCCGAATTTCTTTAGCCGAGGTTAAGAGGGTATGTTGCTAACGCGAGACTGCGACGGGCGGATACCTTTTTAATCTCAACAAACCTTCTCAGTTAGAAATCGAGCTGCACATATCATGTGCATGTCTATGTGATTGTCATCAATTTTCTCGTGTGAAGTAAGTTTTTATTTCGTATACTTTGCAATTTACTTACCTTCCTGTATATATTGAGTAGTCCATGATTAGTGTAGGATTTAATATCACGGTCATTTAAATATGGAAGTCATTGTCATAAAGTTTTTTTTTTTTAAGTTTAAAAAAAATTTGCAAAAAATTACTTTCAGTTGATGTTTTTATTCTCAAGCATGTTACAAAATTCTTTTCCGCAAGAATTTTCATTTGCCTAAAAAAAAAGGGATAGAAATCTTTTTCAAAATTTGTTGCAACTCATGCTTTTTTCGCATTTCAAATTGAATATCTTTTTAGCTCATGTTAACATGTCACATGCCCTTTTTCCAATCCATGCTTAGGAAATCCTCTACCTTTTCATGAATAAACAAAAAGAGTAGGATTAGGTCGTCATCATGGACTGACTCCCTATCTACGCCTTGTCTTCACACATGCTTGTCTATTCATGGCCAGGTAATCACGGAACGTCAACGTTCACCGGTCCAGACTCGCTCAAAAGCAAGAGCAAGAATGGCTGAAGAAAATTTACCCAGCCGTATTGCGGTCGTAGAAAGCGAAATGAAACAAGTCTTCAATGTGCTTCAACAACTTTCAAAGCAGATAGACTCCATCCAGGGCAAACTCACTCCCGCCCCGGCCTCAATCGAGGTATTGTTGCCACAATCATCTACCAGGGGTGATCAAGGTGGAGATGCCGACGATAACGTGCCCGAATTGGAGGATGATCCGCACCAAACCGCAATTGAGAAAGCTAAGCAAGATAGTTTGTCTAAAACTGAGCATGACAAACGTCTCGAAAAGCTTGAGGAGAGATCGAAACAACCGCAAGGCCTCCAAGATCCTACTTTGACGAACCTCTCCATTTATTCCAAGGTCAAAATGCCGGAAAAATTCAAAATGCCTGAGTTTGAGAAATATGATGGCACGACTTGCCCGAAGGCTCATTTGCAAATGTACTTGGTTCGAATGACCCAATACGTTAATAATGCACCATTAATGGTCCAGTTGTTCCAATCGAGTCTAGTAGGTCCTGCCCTGAGATGGTACATCACGAAAAACATGAACCTTGTTGAAACATGGAGCGAAATGAGTGAGGCATTCCTCAAGCAATACAAGTTCATAATGGACATTACCCCTTCTTGTGAAGATCTTGAGCATACTGAGAAGCAAAAGTATGAATCATTTAAAGAATATGCCATTAGATGGAGAAATCTAGCCGCCCAAATCAGTTCTGAACCAACCGATTTGAGCTGAGAAAGATGTTTATCAAAACCCTCCCTTACGAGTACCGCAATCGAATGGTAACCACGATCGCCGAATCATTTAATCAACTCATTCCAGTAGGGGAGCAAATCGAGATAGGGTTGAGGGATGGTTGGTTCACTAAACCTGCATCCACGGGCAGGTTCAGCATGAAGAAAGATAAAGAACCCCTAGTAGATGTCAATGCAACCTACAATCATTCTCCAACAATTCAGACAAGTACAAGACAGCAAAGAGACCACCGGCCGTCGGCCATCCCAACGTTACAACAACAAGAGACAATTTACTCCTCTTCCCGGATCTCCGTCGTCACTGCTTGCGCAGTCCTCCGAAAAAAGAACCTCCTTTCGATTGAGCCAAAACGACCCAACGCTGAAAGTTTTTCCAACTATGACCCGTCAAAGATATGCGACTATCACATGGAAAAGTGGGGCATTCGGCGATGAGTGCTTCGCCCTCAAGAGTCGAATCCAAAACCTGTTAGACACTAAAGCTTTCTCATTCCAAAGCAACCCACTCCGATCACATCGATAAAGTAAACGCGGTATTTAGTTCGAAGACAAAGTCGGAAGCGAGAAATGTCGAAACACATACCACCGACATTTATCAAGAGCTGGTGGAGGCCGGGTATTATTCAGGCGATGAAGTGCCACCCTTAGCAACAGAGAAAGAAGGGCTAGATGACATGACCACTATATTGGGAGACATTTTCATGGACACCATCAACGAAGGACTGTCAAGGGAAATGGGTGCAAGCCCACTCAAGTAGAACCCTTTTTAATTTCCTTGCGCACTCCCCTACGTGGGAACTTGTACATCTTCCTTAAGCTTGGCTTGTTTTATTTTCGACATCGTTCGCTTGAGGAACCGACTTTTGAAAACACTTTTCCAAAATGTAAATCCACCTATTAAATAAAGTTGAAAATATTTTGAGAGCATGAGGCGGTATCCCAAACCAGCCCGGTGATGCTATCAAACCATGAAAAAAATATCATCCAAGGAGAATACTGAGGGCCGGGCTTCCTCATGCTTTTTCTCCCCTAAAGACATATTTTGAAAACTAAAAATACTTTATTACCAAAAGCTTTCATCAAAACAAGATGTTAAATTTAATCATGTTTGTCTTTCTGACTCACTCACTTCGTGTCTCAGAATATCATCCCCCTTTGACTTAGTGTGGCAGGAGGCATTTGAAGCTGGCACATCGTGTGAACTCGCCGAGTTCAAAGACACTCTTTCAAGAAAGCGGGCGCAAACAAAAAAGGATCATCCTGTTTCAAAAAAAGGGTAGGTTTTATTCCCTAAACATAATTTTGAAAATGACGTCCCCTCTCTTCTATGTACAGGAAACAAAAGATATGACGTAATAGGCATAGGCATACGATTAAATTCGACGCATGCACACCATGGTAGCTCAAGGCAAGATAGCCTCCTCCATGCTGCCTTCAGCCTTCACCCTTGCTTTGACGAGCCAAGAAGCACAAGGAAGAAATTTCTTCAATCCCTTTGAATTAACTACTGTCAACAGGGAGAAAATCCAGACAGTCAAGGCGATCCATAGCCCCACACCACGGACAATGACTTTGGAATCTAGAAGCTTCACTCCAGATGCATATTCTTCCAAGGAGTAATTGCCATCAGAAAGCTTGAGATTTTTTATCTTAGATTCCATAGAAGCTTGAGGTACATGACTTTTGCCTAATGATGCTATAGTTAAAGACAGAAGGAGAAATTCCACAGAAGGAAGGCGTTGAAGATGAATCGACGACCAGCAATCATGCATACATGGTCACAAATGAGGAAGGCCAATTGAAGGAAACATTGAACTATGCTAAGATAAAGAGGCCATCATCGACATTCAAATATCCTTAGGAGCTAGCACATATAAACTCGGGGAAGGGTAATTTGGTATCGTTTCCAATACCCCCACTATTTAAACCCGCTTTTGACGTATTTTCCCTATTTGACAGGGGAGCATCACAACTCAAGAACCAAACTCAATGGTTAGGTTTGACAAATCAATACCGGCTAAGCTAGTATACGGAAATGAGGACGTGTCGCATCGAATTCACTTGACTTCGTGTAAAGGGACGTGCCATCCATAAGCCAATTAAGGAGAATAATTGACCGACAAAGTGGAAGACACGAGACTCCATGTCCTCCTTGTACTCCAGGTCCACTTAATCGTTTGCAAACCAGTGAAGGGTAATGTTATATCGCTTCTAGTTGTTTGACTTCTAAAAAAATTCGTAACTAACACGCTCTCTCTTGTCTTTTACAGGATCACCTAATCGTCAAAGATGCGGAAAACAAATCAATGAAAGGCATGTCAAACTTTGATAAGCTTTCCCAAACAAAGTACCATCAAAACAAATGATAGAGACCCTTCAGGCCTCAATTCACTTATGATCTTGGCCCTACTGGTTGAGCTATTTCCAAAGCTTCTCTTCTGCAAGAGGCAGGAGCAGAAATTCCTGATCAGATTCCCAATCCCTGGTTGATCTTTCGTATGTCATGTCCGTAACCAATAGGAGCAATCTAGCGACACCCATTTGTAAATAACCCTTTGTAAATAACTCCTTTTGATGTTCAAATTTCAACACATTTGTGAATACCGTTCCACCAAGTAAACACCACTAAAGCTGTTAATAAGTTTTTCTTGAGTAAAAAGCCATTCATTTATTTTGAGAGTACAAACTCTATCACATCATACAATGTTGCATGCCTTTTTCCAATGGATTTTTGCATGATGATTTTGTTTGTCTAAATCATTGATTCCATTGAGGATTATTAGAATAGACAGCTAAGTGAAGAATACAAGATTGATTGAGCATGCTAGATGAGGCGCGTCAGAATGATGATAGGCAAGCCATATCCTACACACAATCCCCCATCTATACACTTGTGAGATGAGTGTAGAAGATTCCATGACTGCAGGGTAAAGAGTTCTCTCGCGAATGGTACGAAAACCAAAACAGTGAGAGGCATTTCATTGCTCACCCCCTTTTTTGAGCCCCATACACCGGTGAAGCTTCTCTCATCAAGAACCACCCCACACTAGGGCAGGTCAAAGACAAGGCAAATCAGCATCACAAGGTGAGAAAAGGGATAGAAATTTTATTGCTCGCACTTGCATCAATCTTCGGGTGTCTTTATTGCATATGAACACTCGCGTTAATTTAAGTGCCATAGAATGACGAAGAGCAATTCTTTTTTTATGCACTTGTATTCATTGTACAACCCAATTGAGTTTATAAATTCACCCTCACATGGAGGCAAAACAGAAGTTATTGCCATTCAAGCAGCATAATCAGGAGCGCCGGCAAAAGATAAAGACTCAACAGTCTAACAACGACGTTTGCTTGAACTTGCCTAGATTAGTTCCTCAAGCAACAAAAAAAAAAAACAAAAAAACTAGGGGCATAAAAAAGCAGTGTACCTGGTAAAAGCAAGGTCAATGCCCATGAATGAAAAATTGAAATAAAAACTAGGGGCATGAAAAAGCAGTGTGCCTGGTAAAAGCAAGGCCAATGCCCGCCAACTAAAGAATACGGTCAATTGTATTCTCAAGAAAAGTTGCTGTTGTGGTTCAATTGATAGAGCCTCCATCTGACAGTGAGAAGAAAGACCGGTGACAAATGCCAAGGCAATCACCAGCTCTCACCCTTTTTACACATGAGCCAAGCCTACGTTGCGTCCCATTGTAAAAGTCTCTTTAGACTAGGGCACTTTAATTAACGTAGTATTTCATATGTTTAAAAGCATCGCTCGAAGAAGTACGAGCAAGATTATTCTATCTCTTTTCGCAGGATTCTTGACTGATAAACCCGGAGATGATCGTGCAACATTTCGTCCATCGGCTTCGACCTTGATGGTCCCTTTTGATGAGCCGCTGACCAAGTCTTCACCACAGTTTCAATAAAAACCTCTCACACTGGTAAAGTCGTACCGTTTGCGAGAATACTCGAACCCCTGTTGACATGATGACAGTGAGATGTGTGGTCCTTATAAATCCTGCATCAATGGTCAGGATAGCCTTTTCCATGAGAGTGAGTGGAAAGTCCTTTCAGACCGAAAGTTCCTCATCTGGCATGCTCAAGACATCTATATTCCGAATAAAGGTTGTCTTTCAAAATCTTCACTAGTGGAACTCAGATGATGTAAAACTGACAAAATTGTCATGCATAAATCACATTTAAACTCATAAATTTACAGCATATATAACTATGTGTGCATACTGTGCAAATAGTAGACATACTTATTGAAATCAGAGATATTGCCAGGTAAGCATATCCCTATCCCCATTTGTCTTAAAGTATCTACCACTGTCTAGGTACTCTTCTCGACGCTCGACCTATTCGAGTCGTCCCTTGAGTTTGGGTGCTTGCAATTGTCTCAGTATCCCATTGTCTTTGAGTACCCACCACTTGTCGGGTACTCCCTCTTATCGACACTCGACCTATTCGAGTTGTCCCCAGAGTATTGATACTTGTGACTGACCAAGTATCCCTTTATCGTTGAATACCCCTTTTTGTCTAGGTATCCCCATTGTCTTTGAGTATCAGCCACCGTTCGGATACTCCTTTTCTTGACACTCGACTTGTTCGAGTTGTCTTCATAGTTTGGATACGCAATCGATCAAGTATCCCACTACCTTTGAGTGCCTTTCATTGTCTAGGTACTCCCTTTCCGTGACACTCGACCTCTCCGAGTTGTCCTCAAAATTATACCATTGAATACTAGCAGCCATTCAAGTATTCCACCACATTGTGCTCATGCGATTACCCAGGTATGCTTTCTTACACTTGGACCAGCTGAGTGGTCCCTGATCGTATCAGTAAATATTTGTGTTCATCCAAATATTCCACTACTTTGTACACCTGTGTGCCTGCGACCATCCAAGTAAGCCTTGTGCTACATTCAAATCTATGTTACCAAGAGGTGAGACGCCTTCACGAATATCCAAGGTACGTCCTCGATATTCACAATTTCCAGAAGGTAGGAGGCCTTCACAAATATGCGAGGTACGTCCTTGATATTCCCAATTTCCAAGAAGGTGAGACGCCTTCACGAATATCCAAGGTACGTCCTCGATATTCCCAATTTCCAAAAGGCAGGAGGCCTTCACGAATATGCGAGGTACGTCCTTGATATTCCCAATTTCCCAGAAGGCAAGAGGCCTTCACGAATATGCGAGGTACGTCCTCGATATTCCCACTACCAGGAGGTGAGAGACCTTCACGAATATCCCAGGTACGCCCTCGATATTCCCAATCACCAGAAGGTGGGAGACCTTCAAAAATATCTCAGGTACGTTCTTGATATTCCCAATTACCAGGAGGTGAGAAACCTTCATGAATATGCGAGGCAGGCTCTCGATATTCCCCTTTACCAGGAGGTGAGAGACCTTCATGAATATCCTAGGTACATCCTCGATATTCCAAATCACCAGGAGGTGGGAGAATTTCAAGAATATCTCAGGTACGTCCTCGATATTCCCAATTACCAGGAGGTGAGAGACCTTCATGAATATCCTAGGTACGTCCTCGATATTCCCATTACCAGAAAGTGAGAGACCTTCATGAATATCCCAGGTACGTCCCTGATATTCCATCCTCAAAGAGTTTGTACTTGTGATCATCCAGGTACCCCTTCGATACCTGTGTTCATCCAGGTATCCTCCAAGAGTTTGTACTTGTGATCACCCAAGTACCCTTCCGATGCCTGCAAGCAATTAGTACTTGTGAGCATCCAGGTACTCCTTCAACGCTTGCGAACGACCAGGCACCCTCCAGAATTCGCACTTATGATCATCCAAGTACGCCTTCGACGCTCGCAAAGCCCGAATATCCTCCAGGTTAGTACTTGTGAATATTTAGGTACTCCTTCAATGCCTATGAATGTCTAGGTATCTTCCAGAAAAGATGCCCTGAGAAAGATCGGCGCATCTCCCGAGAAAGGTCGGGTGCCAACTGGTGTCCTTGATTAAGGTCAGACACCCCAACAAATCGATGCCCTGAGAAAGGTCGGCGCATCTCCTGAGAAAGGTCGGGTGCCAACTGGTGTCCTTGATTGAGGTCAGGCACCCCCAACAAATCGATGCCCTGAGAAAGGTCGGCGCATCTCCCGAGAAAGGTCGGGTACCAACCGGTGTCCTCAACTGAGGTTAGGCACCCCACAAGCAGATGTCCTGAGAAAGGTCAGCGCATCCCTCGAGAAAGGTCGGGTAATATCCGGTGTCCTTGACGATGATCAGACACCCCACAAACAGATGTCCCGAGAAAGGTCGGCGCATCCCCCGAGAAAGGTTGGGTAAACAGCTGATTGCTCTAACAGGCGACCGAAGAATGGTTCGGTACCTGAGAAAGCAATTCCCCATCAAGGAGACAGAAGAAAGGTTCGGGTCCTCGACAAATCACTGATTGCTCTGACAGGCGACCGAAGAATGGTTCGGGTCCTGGAGAAGCAACCTCCTCATGTCACCAGGTAAGATGACGCCTTGATACTTGCCAAACTCGGGGTTCACACCCTATCTCACTCACTCCCGGTAAGTAACTATAGGTATCTTCTTATCTGTCTTAGTATATGTAAAGTTATATTGCTCTTTTTCTGCATAGAATGATAGGTCCCCAAATAAAATCTGCTACGCATGCATAGATAAAATTTAGGCATCAGTTTGTCTTTGAATGCAACCTCTGCGAACTCACCTTCAAAGAGGGGCAGCTGTTGACGCCTAAATTTCATTTTTTTAATTAATTAGGTTTTTTAATTATCAATTTTGCCATTTTCGGGTAATAAATAAATAAAAAACAAAAAAAAAAAATAATAAAAACAAGCAAAAAGCAAAAAAGTGGCCAGCCCCCTTTTCTTTCCCTTTTTCCCTTCCGTGCGGGCCCAGGCCCAACCTTTTCTTCCCAGATCCGGCCCGACCTCTTTCTTCCTTCTTCTTCCTTCTTCTTCTTCCTCGCTCCTTCCTTCTCCGCCTCTGCAGGCCACGCGTAGCGACAACGACGCGCTCAAGAGCAACCTATGGCAGAGAGGAGCGGAGGTAGGCCGCCGAAGGAGAGGACAACGTGCATGCGCCTTCAATGCGTGCCTTTAATGCTGAGATGAGACGCCGGTTCAACCGCGGGGGTCCGGTCGGCAAGCCAAAGACCGGCGGCCGAGCCCTCCGTCGACCGGACCCCCTCGCCTATAAATAGGCGGCCACAAACTCCGTTGAAGGACACGGCGAACTCGGAGATTTCCCTTGAGAGACTTCAGGGGAGATCAAAGAGTGAGTGTGCGAGAAAAATTGGGTCGCGAGCTCGACCGACCTCCCTCCGAGAGACTTCGGGGGAGGTTGGCCGCAAGCGAGCCCGAGGGGGAGAGATCCGAGCGTGTGGAGGCCGAGAGGAATCGGAGGGAAAAGTGCCGGATCTGAGAAGCCGAGGACCCGCCGTCGCCGTCGTCCCTCCTGACGCCGTCGACCGCCCACGCCGAAACTCCAGTTAGCCGCTGTGCTGTTGTCACCCTCCGACGCGTGCGCGCGCCGCCATCCCTCGCCCTCGGATCTCGGAGCGAAGACCGGATCCGAGGAGGATCCACGAGATCGGCCAGCGCGACACGCCGTCATCCACCGCCGTTTGCCCCCTATCGACGAGCCTCGGTTGAAGTCCCCGGCCGGTGAGTATTTCGACCTCCCCTCGTCTGTCACCTCGCTTCTGGGTTGGGCACGCCGAGGCTCGTAGAAGCTCCGACTGCCGGTCGCCCCTTTCTTCGCCGTTCCGCCATCTCCGCCGTAGTCGCGCCACAGTAGCCCAGACGCTCCCGTTCTCGCCATCTCCGCCGTAGCCGTGTCGAAGCCGCTCCGCCGCCGCTCGGATGTCTTTTCCCCGTCGCCCGTCACGGCCGTTGGACCGCGAAGGCGAAGGCGGCGGCGCTGCGAAAATCGGGTCGGCCCCAGTCGGGCACGTGACCCGGCTCCCTAGGGTTTCATCAAATGGGTCACGGATAGGGAGCCGGTCGGTTCGTGGACTGTCCGACCCGGTTCCTTTGTTTCTGGGCTGGGGTTTGGATTGAATGGGCCTATTTTGGTTATGGGCTTGGACTTTTAAAAAAAATAATAATAATAATAATAAAAGTCCCGGGCCGGGCCCGTCCGGGTCTCGGGTCGTCAACCTGGGTTGGACCCAACCCTGGGATCCGACCCGGGTCGCATATTAATATAATAATATTAAAATAAAATAATAAAATAATTTATTTTCCAAAAAATCAAAAAAACAAAAATGTCCATATTTTCCCCAAAAAAGCCAAAAAGTCAGAAAAAGCCAAAAACTGATTTATATTTTCAAAAGAAAAAGTCAAAATTCATAAAATGCCAAAAATTTTCATAAGATGCCAAAAAGACTTGTATTTTCTAAAAATACCCAAAAATCCAAAAATCCCTTTTACGTCCAAAAAATGAGAAAAATACTCAAAAATGTTTTTCCTCCCCAAAATGCATGGAAAATCCCTCAAGCATCCAAAAAGCCTTAGGGTTTAAACAAGATTAGGTACCGAAAGGGCATTATTGATTAACTAGTGTAATCAAGTCCCCTATCCTAATTTCTCTGGTTGCGCAGGAGCAAGTATTTCTCCCGATACTTTGCTTGGGTTTCTAATCGACCCACCCCGAACCGATTAGTGGCGACTCCGTTTTAAAATTAACTCACATATTAAAAACTTGAACCATTAAAGTCGTGAATTGGTGGACTTGGGAGAGTCCGGGCATAACTAAATTCAGCCGAGCCATTAGCCTCCGCAAGGCGCTTGCCCCCGAGGCGGGCGCCGAAAAAAAGAGGTCGCGATAGCTTTCTTTAATGGACCTCCTTTTCTAAGTATTTTCTGGACGGTGAAAATCCAGAAAATGAATGAATTACTGAAAATGCTATATGGTCATATCCGGGCGAAAATGGAATGTTGTCAAGTTTTGTTTCATATTGCAAGTTCAAATACTAAGTACCTGACAGGTTGTATTTCTATGTTGGCTCGATAGTGTGGTTGAATGGACATGCAGATTGTCACATATAACCCAAACTAGCTACTTCTACATCTAAGATTTACTACCTAAAGAGTAAATAGGCGGGAAATTGTCTTTATATAAACAAATCGAGCAAATTATCGAATAAGGTATACTTGAAAATAGCTTGTTTTCCTTTTCCGGTTGAAGGAATATCTTCTTCTTCCCCCTCCTTTTGAGTTTAATATGCCCCTCCTAAATCATTGCGCGCGGTAAGCATGTGCCAAAGACAAAAGAATAATATAAGATTTGCGCATTTTAATCATGATAATTCTCTTATTTAAATACCCATTAGCATAATTATTGAATTCCACAAATGTCAATGTGCGCAAGACCTACCGTTAAAGCAAGGCCAAAGTTCGAGAATAGATCCCTCGCGCGAAAAATAGAGACTTGTAAAATAATGGTTTTCCTGTGCTAGAGCCCGACACGTTCATTTGGTGATAAAAGAAAAGGATAATGATTCTCGCTAATCCACTAAATATACAATGACAAGTTATCCTTTCTCAAATTCAAGCTTTTCACTTCCTATTTTCTCAAGAACTAAATTTTCAATGAACGAAAAGAAGAGCCTCTTTTTTTTCCCCTGACCCGACACATGCATAATTGACAAAGAACATGTGAGTTGAGAGTGGCCATTGACAAAGAACAATATATATCGTGAGCCAAAAAATTCATGCATATGTTTTTTCAGGATAGGAACAACCAGTCATGTTCGTCAAATTAAATGTAAAGCCAAATCTGCTTATTTGAATGGGATAAGTGCTGCAGAAGTCCTAAAACTTGTCACGAAGATGCAATTGAGTCCTAAAACTTGCAAAAAGTGCAATTAAGTCCTAAAACTTATCAAAATATTTCAATCGAGTCCTAAAATCGATACCGTTAGCCTTTTCCGTTAAAAATGCGACGTGGCATTTTAAATAATTTTTTATTTTCAGTGTGGATTTTTTAATTATTTTTTATTAATTTAAAAAAATAGATTTAAAAACTAAAAAAAAAATAGATTTATTCATTTTATCTTATTTTCACCAAAAACTAAAAAAAAAAGTTAAAAAATTTATTTTTAAAAATTATTTTAAAAAAAAATTAGCAGCTCCTCTCCGCCGCCTCCGCCGCCGCCGCCCATCGCCGAAGGGGCCGGGCGACGGTCGCTGGCCCTCGGCGGGGTGGTCGGCCCTCACTCGGCTAGGGTGAGGCCTCGCCGGCCCCAGGTGAGTGTCGGCGGCGTCGCCCGCCCTAGATGAGGCCTCGTCGGCCCTTGCTTGGGGTCTCGTGAGGCTTGCCGGATCTCGGCGAGGCCTCGCCGGCCCCAAGCGGGGCCGACGATCGTTGCCCGTCCTAGGCGAGGCCTTGTCAGACCTCGCTTGGGGCCGTTGAGGCTCACCATATCTGGGCGAGCCTCTCGTGAGGGCCGGCAAAGACTCGCCCAGGGCAGGCGATGGCCGCCGGCCCCCTGCGGCATTTCGCCGGGCCCAAATTGGGGCACCCTTGCTAAGCTAGAGTGAGGGTGCCCGGATCGGGCCCGCCGGCCCTTGCGGGGATCGGCGGCCGTCGCCTGCCCTAGGCGAGGCCTCGTCGGCCCTTGCCTGGGGCTGAGTGAGGGCCGGCCACCCCTGCCTAGGGCCGACAACCGTTGCCCGGCCCCTCCGGCGATGGGCAATGACGGCGGGGGAGAGGAGCCGCTGATTTTTTTTTTTAATTTTTAAAAATATATATATTTTTAATTTTTTAGTTTTTGGTGAAAATAAGATAAAATGAATAAATCTAATTTTTTATTTTTTAAATCTAATTTAAAAAAATGAATAAAAAATAATTAAAAAATCCAGGTGGAAAATAAAAAATTATTTAAAATGCCACGTCAGCATTTTTAACACAAAAGGTTAACGGCGTTGATTTTAGGACTCGATTGAAACATTTTGACAAGTTTTAGGACTTAATTGCACTTTTTGCAAGTTTTAGGACTCAATTGCATTTTCGTGACAAGTTTTAGGATTTCTACAGCACTTATCCCTATTTAAATTAGTCCTGTTTATAAACTGAAGCAAGGATTTCATTCTCTTGTTCTAGCACCTTCTTTGACTTTCATTTCTTTAGGTTCCCTTCTCTCTCACACCCAAATACACAATACTTGGTCTCTCTGATTTTGCACTTGTTTTGAAAACCTCACTTGTGGGAGCCAATCATTAGGTGACGACTTTTGACTTTTCATTTATTCAACTAGCACATTTTCTTACATGCTTTATGGTTTGGATCTAAGAAAATCGGCTGTTGTTTTTGTGCGAACAGTTTGGTGGAGATGGATGAAAGCAAAAATCACGTCGACGAAGAAGGCGATCTATATTTTAATGAATTTGGTGATTTAGAAGGAGATGAAATTTTCTCCGAGTTCATGAGCCAAAGTCCTGTCGACTTCTCTGAACTTGAACAATACACGGATGATGAAATGTCACAGATTCTTGCGCAAGGAATGGACGATTCAGTTGTTGTGCATGCCCCAAGGACATCGCCAATGCCGAGCACCACGGAGTTATCTACTGATTTCAAGAAGCCACGGAAGAAACAATCGAAATCTGCTCCCGAAGAATCATCCATCCTTAATCCAAGGCGCTCAAAGAGGTACGTGCTAATACTTCAGTTTAATTCCAGACAATATCCCAAAAAACAAGGAATTACTTGCAACACCTAGTTTGCTCTAATACATGATTAGTACACATTATAGGCTCCTACATCATAGGCTCCTTAACTTACTTATGAGCACCGTTAGAAGTCAAAAGAACTTTGGGCAAAAAGAAATCGCACTCTTGAATAAGAAGTCATATTCAGACCCAAAAAAAAAGGTGGTCATATAAAACAATTTGATGAAGGAGAAGAAAGGTGGAAGACGGAAATTATAATTTTACCTGAAAGTTACATTCAATTGAAAGACATTTTAAGCTTTTTAAACGAAAGGAACAACCGGTAAACATTATTGAATTAGATGGCTAGTCTAGATTTAAATTACAATACACACATTTTCTACGTAAAATCATGGAGTCTCTGCTTATTTTTGTTCTGTCTTTCGGTGTCTTGCTATCAAGCTCACAGAGATCTTAAATCTTGCACTTTTATGCTTTTGGGAATAGAAGCTAATCAATTTTTCGAATTCGTACACCAATAGCCGGGTGGTAATATGTACTTTTGCATTTCATTTTATATGGCCTTCTTTGTACTATATGCTCTATCATTTTTAACAATTCCCTGAGAATTCGTATTTACAAATTACTTCCTCTTCTTTTTCCAGTTTATAATAAAAAAAAAAATGTGATTGGATTTCTTGAATTCATATTGAAGAGTTCTCTTTACATGAAGTCATCCAAATCTTTCTCTCCTCCTTTTATTTTTTGAAATTTTCATATATGGTAGTGGAAATTTTCCCATTCAATTTTTGCTCCTAGAATTATGTTGAGGCGTGCATCTGCCACCAAATCGGAGAACATGAGAAGGGTGGAGGAATATCTGTTGGAGCATAAGGCGAAATCTCAGCGAGTCCAAGAGAGGGCACAAGCTGCTGAGTTAACAACGTTGGAGGTGAGACTACTTTCTCCGAGTTTGAGGAATTCGATCCCAACCTTTAGTTTCTGTACATAATTCTATTTGAAGTCTCTATATTTAAGATGAACTGATGGGCGTTTTAAGTTGTCCGTCTATTATTAATTAGACGGATACTCAGGATCTAAGCGATGCAAACATCAATTGGAAGGAATTTCGCGAGACTTTAATGAATCAGATTCACCTGGATGGTAAGGCTTTCTTTTGCGGATCATCTAGAACTCACTTAATGTTTGATTTTACTTTCTATGTTGTTGAAGCCATTTTGAACTGTTTTGTGGTATAGAAGGCTTGATGGTGGCGGTAGTCCTCCTTGTCTCTAGGAACTTATGATCTATGCCTTTTGTGACAGCTAGGAACGAGGAAATCAAGTTGGGAATCCAATGGCTGATGGCCTCAAATCCAACCATGGCAAGCATGCCTGTCCCATTCAATCCAGGAAATTATGCAGATTTGCTTCCGAATCTTCAGGTCTACATATACCCCATATTTTCCACATCCTCCTCTCGTCCACATAAAAACCTCCAACCTTGTATTTGAAAATGATATGTATGTATGTACTTATTTATGTATTGCTCAAAATGAGCAGGGTCGCGAGCTTTCAATGGAAGCATTTCTGGGGTTTGCTGGGGCATCATCGAGTGCTGCAGGAGGCGACGACGCGCTGCCTCGGTGCATTGCTGACGACAATCATTCGTTGAACGACTCGACAGGGAAGAACGGCCTTGCTGAGGGCTCGGGCAAACCTGCTGATTTGGCACCAACTGATTGAGCACAGAAGTTCGGTGTACATTTGATTCGGCGATCGGCTTGCCGACTCGATTTCATTTCTTGGATTTTTAGAACTTTTATGCACAGGATTATCGTTTTTGTGTTTCCTTGTAGTTTGGATTAAGTGGAGACCTTAACTACACTATGTGGGGTTTTATGTGATTTACATATTTGATAAGCACGATTCGTGCAGGAAACTTGTTGATTGACTTGAAACTTTTATATGTTGATTCGATTTGTGACCAAACTCGATCGCTTTCATGGCAGCCAATCGAGAACTTTTCACAAGATCTATAGTGGACGACTATTATAAGAATGAGGAGTGCTTCTAGTCAATTTTCACGGATAGCAATTTGTGAGAATGGTTCTAAATTGTTAGATGCAAGGTATACATTTAATTACAAATATATCAAAACACCGACCTACATTTTGTATAAGAACTCACTCCATCTCGATTATTGGATTATGTGGGTTCTCCATGGTGCGACCACATTTAATGGTGGAGATAAACATGAACTCGCATGCTCCATATGCACACATGAATTTTTCTGCTTGACCATAACGCGTCAATTTGGGTCATTTAACATGGGCCCAGCACAAGCCCGTTGTCAGCCTGATAATGGCAAAGCCCAGCATAACTCGGCCCACTGCTTCCCGCCCGTTCCATTATCAAAGTTGAAGGCATGCACTTACGATATTAGATTCCTATATATAGATATAAATCTCTTTGGACATAGGAATAAGGCAAAAAGATGAGAGTTAGATATAACTCCACTTAAAATACTTCTTTAACACACTTTTATGATATTGGAAGAATGATTTACTGACTGTCATAGCCATCAGATAGCGAAGATCTACATTATTTCCCCTCTTGATCTCATTTTTGTATGTATATATTTTTCTTAGTTAATTATTATGTATACATGTCTCCTCTTTTTTATATATAAAATTCGGAAGGTGATGGCAATTTTGCCTCCATCGAGAAAGGGAAGTGTGAGAACATTGGAATTAGTATCATCATAACATGGGGGTGAATTTTGATTATTTTTATGATTGCGGATATTTTCCGAGGAACTCATATTGGAGAAAAGTTTGAAAGGGATGGAATGTCGGTTATGGAATTATTATTGATCTTCTGTTTGTAATTCTCATTGTTTTAGAGATACTAAAGTTCAGGAAGTAATGACCCTTCTTTTAACCCTTTTCATGTATTATTTTCCATAGAGAATAGGTTAAGGGGGTTGTATTGTTTGAACTTCCTTCCTCTAATTATATTTGTTCGATTTAAGTGTTGCTCTGTTGTATTGAAAGCCATTTTAAAGTATACTCAAGGATGATTGCCGCTAGCAATTTATATTTTTTCAGAGTTAGGGTTTTGAATAAAGCGACATTTTTTTTTCTTTTTCAATATTTATGAAAAAAAATAGTAATAAGAATGAGAGGTGTTAAGTTTTTTATCATCCTTGCGTTGAGCTATTTTCCACAAGATCTCCCTTATAGTGTCATCATTGCAATAGGGTATGACCACCAAGTTTGGGATTGTGTGGTATGCGGCCAACGCCGGCCTCAAGCAAGGGTCGCCCTCACATAGATCTGGTAAGGGCGTTGTGGCCCTCGTCAGATCTGGCACATTTGACAATTGCCGAGGCGAGGGCAGCCCTTGTCGACCACAAGGAAAGGAAAATAAAGAAAAAGAATAGAAAAAGGGAAAGCAAATGAAAGGAAAAAGAAGAAGAAGAAACTTGAAAAAATTGCAAAAATTGTTTACGTCAGTGTTGGATACACCATGTTGGACGGTTAGTTTCCCATTACTGGCCAAAATTTATCGGAAAGACTACATTGACAAATCAGAAAAGCTTTAGGATTATATTGTCATAATTGAAATGTTTAAAATTGAATTAGTCATCGTACAATAGATTTAGGACTTTTTGGATAATTATCTCTTGAAAACCATGCAAGCAGTGTTTTCATGTTAAAAACTTTTATTTTGCTATCAATGATAGAAATGCGATTTTTGTAATTGCAACCTAGCAAGGTCTAAGTTACTTCATAATTTCAAATGAGGGATGGCTGGCATTTAATGGCTATGAACTATACTATTCCAAAAGGACATATTTTCTCATTATTTCAAGATTGTGAAAATCTAGAAAATAAATATATAAGAAAATAAATGAGTTTTTGAAAATGCTAGATGAATATATCTAGATGAAAGAGGTATGTTGGTAAGTTTTGTTTCTCGTAGCAAATTCAGATATGTAAGTACGTATTACTTAATAGGGGAAATTGCCATATTGGCCCGATGATAGGGTTAACACGTGGCTATGTAGATTGTCTATATAGTTACTTGATAACATGGGCACATCTAAGATATATTACCTAAAATGTAAACAGAAGGACAATTGTCTATATATTACCTAATTAACTATCATTCAAAAGATCTTGTTTTGCTGACTACGAACTATACAATCCCAAAAGGACATCTTTTTTCAGTATTTCAAGATTGTGAAAATCTAGAAAATAAACAAATAAGAAATTAAATAAATTTCCGAAAATGCTAAATGAATATATCTAAACGAAAAGGGTATATTGGTAAGTTTTGTTTCATGTAGCAAGTCCCGATATTTAAGTACGTAACAGGGGAAATTGCCATAAAGGCCCAATAATAGGGTTAACACATGGACATGTAGATTGTCTATGGAGTTACTTGATAATATTGGCACATCTGAGATATACTACCTAAAATGTAAATAGGAGGGAAATTGTCTATATATTACCCAATTAAATATCCTTGAAAAGATCTTGTTTTCCTGGCTATAACTATACTATCCCAAAAGGACATCTTTTCTTTTTTCAGTATTTCAAAATTGTGCAAGTCTAGAAAATAAATAAATAAGGAAATAAATGAATTTCTGAAAATGCTAGATGAGTGTATCCAGGCGAAAATGGTATGCTGGTAATTTTTGTTTCATATAGTAAGTTCAGATATTTAAGTACGTAACAGGGAAATTACCATATTGGCCCAATAATAGGGTTAACACATGGACATGCATATTGTCTATGTATAAACTGAATTAGTTACTTGATAACATTGGCAAATCTGAGCTATATTACCTAAAATGTAAATCAGAGATAAATTGTCTATACATTACCCAATTAAATATCCTTGAAAAGAGCTTGTTTTCCTTTTCTGCTTGAAGATATCTCTCTTTTTTTCTTCCGTTTTAGATTAATATGCAACTACATCCTCGCACACGGTAAGTACATGCCACAGAAAAAAGAATAATATAGGATTTGCACATTATTTTATCATTGTAATCATTTTATTTAAATGCTCGTTAGAGTGATGACTGATTTCTGCAAATGTCGATATGGGCAAGAAGTAGTACAGTTAAAGCTAGATTAGAATACGAAAATAATGCTTTGCATATATATAAAAATGCGAGAAATAATATTTTTTCCACGCTAGAGCCTATAACATTCGTTTGGTGAAAAAGAAAAGGACAATAATCGTCACTAGCTTTCTAAGTATTGATTGGAAATTTTATTGAAAGCAATTCTTAGAATGTGAATTGTCCTTTTCAAATTAATGATTTTCATTTTGTACATTTTCAAGGACTAAATTTTTCCACGATGAACGAAAATTAAATTCTATTTTCACCTATGCATGCATGATTGAGAGTCGATTTACTCATACGCGTCATTTGAAGAAAAATTTACGCATGTCTTTAGGAGGAGGAATGACCTATCACATTTTTCAAACTTGATACCAAATTTTATGCAAAGCCAAATCCGCTTATCTAATTAGTCTCGTTAACAAGCTCAAAAAAGGATTTCATTTTCTTATTTTAGCATAGTTTTTTATCTCACTTTCTTCGGGTTTTCTTCTCTCTCACACCCAAGTTTAAAATTTGATCTCCCTGACTTTGCACTTGTTTAGAAAATTTCACTTGTCGGAGCTCATGTAACTTTCGGAATCTCATTTAATCAATAACACATTTCTGTACATGCTTTAGGGTTTGGATCTACGAAAACTGGCCGTTGTTTTTTGTGCTATGTATGCGTGAATAGCTTGGTGGAGACTGGAGATGGACAAAAACAAAAATCACGCAGAGAAAGAAGACGATCTATCGTATTTTGATGACCTTTATGATTTAGAAGACAATAAATGTTTCTCCAAGTCTATGATCTTAAGCTCTACCCACCTTTCCGAACTCGAACAATACGCAAATGATGATATATCACTGAATCTTGCGCAAGAAATGAACGATTCTGTCATTGTGCATATCCCTCGACCATCGCTATTGCCGAGCACCATAGAGTTATCTGCTGATTTCAGGAAACCTGGATGAAACTATCAAAAACCGCTCTCGAAGAACTAGTTGTCCTTAGTCCAACAAGTGTAACGTACGTGCTAATACTTCGGTCTAAACTCATAATTTCATTACTTACCAGCACGACAAAATAAGGAATTACTTGCGACACGTACTCTGCTTTGATGCATGAAGTACACATTATTGGCTCCTACACTTTATTATAAGCACCCGAAGAAGTCAAAAAAGAATTTACACGAAGAAAACTATTTTACTTGAGTCAGATGTCATCTAAAAGCAATTTAATATGGTGAAAGATGGAAAAATTATGACTTTTATCTGAGTCATTGGCTTCAATCCTAAAAAAAAAAAAAAAAAAAATTCTTTAGACAAGAAATGAGTTAGTCATTTTAATTTGGCACACAAACTTAGAGAAACTAAATCAATACAATTTTTAGGAATTGACTAGTTTTATTGAATAAAAAGAAAATCAACTCAAATTTTGAATTTCAAATGTTATATAAGATGTTCCATTAGAACTCCGCTCCCTTTATATATATGGTCTGCCGCCTACCTCATTGATGTCGAGACACTACATGACCTTACCCTTGGATTAATTCTTTTAGCTTCATCCATATACTATATGATTAAGTTTTTTAAAGACGGCCCAACATTTATCTGTTAAGAGAAAAATTCCTTCTTACCTTCATATTATTTGAGTCTAAAGGCCAAGTGAACTCCAAGTTCTTTGCTTTGAATAATAGGATATTTTTAGTTTTTCATACGAAGGGAACAATCATAATACATTATTGGTTTAGACGACTAGTTTAGATTTTTCTCACAATACGCAAATAGTACGTATAACCATGGAGTAAGTGCTTCTCGCAGTTTACTATTCTATTTTTTTTTTTGTGTTCTGTCTTACAGTGTCTTGCTTTAAGCTGAGAACAAAATCTAGAAATTCTATTTTTCGAAATAGAAGCATTAAAATTTTCAAATTCATGGACTATATGATCTGCATGGTATTATGTACTTATGCATTTCATTCTATGTAGGCTGAAAAATATTAAGCGGTCATCAAAGTTTTAATTAAAAATCCACTCCAAACTAATGTAAATGAAGTAATTAAAATCCACTTACTCATTGGCCATTTTTACTACTCTCTGAACATATCTTGGACTTCATGAACCTAAACTACGCATGAGTTAATTGTTTATCCCGAAATGAGAAACACCACCCCATGAATCATTGACCGACCACATAAGAAAGTTTTACAGATCTATATTAGAAAGTTTGATCGTCCACGTAAGGAAGTTTTATGGATCTAATTTAGAAATTTTGACTTAAAAATTTAAGTTGATAGGTGAATGTAGACTAAATGAATATAAGTGTGACATCTAGAACGTCACTTGACACGTGTTTCTTATATTATTACTCTCTTTTAGCATAGCATACTGAAGTAAAATCAAACATTTATGAATATTCTTTTAATAATTAAAACCTTACAAATACAACCAACATACTTATACTTCTTTTATTTATACCACATTCGCTGTTCAAAATTTTATTATATTACGAGCAAAAAAATAAAAGTTTGGGTAAGGATAAGGAGATCTAACTCTATACTATACTTCTAAAAGTCTGCCTATACAAACCTCCATATTGAATTCACGAGTTGATAACTTCTCCATTTGCTGCGTCTCCATCGTCCAAATTGAAACCACTCAACGGACTGACTAACTCACCATCAAGGTTCCGGTATCAGGAAATGAATCGAAAAGGAACCCACTCTGCGAAATCTCCTATGTTAACCCATATCATAGAATTACATTTGGTATATATTATTCCAAACTGTAGTTCAAGTACACTTTCATAAAGAGTTTCATCACACACAGAGATTCCATAGTGCAAATGATGAGATGTGTCCATCCTACACGTCTGAAAAATGGCAAGAATGAGTCGAAGTCGAGCAAATAAAAATATCTAGTTTCAAGTTAAAAAAATCCTCTTATCACTTCACCCGGTATACACAAAAATGAATGCATAATCATTCGGTCAGTATAATAAAACATAAGTAGACTTTATCTTCTCAATTTTCATTTATCACAGAAATTGTCATTTAATAAAACATCCATCGAGATTCATGCATATGTATACCATATTTCACATAAACAAGAACAATTCAAGCAGTGTTCAGTTTTACACGTGACAAAGCATTTTATTCATTAATGGTTTCTTCTCCCGAACACTCCTGGGGCATCTCGACTCATGAGGCATTCCAACTACTAGGGCATCTCAACTTCGAGACATTCTGCATACTTCCCCCACAAGGCATCTCCACCACAAGGGTATCTCGACCCTCGAGGCATCCTGAAACACTTCTCAGGGCATCCTAACCATTGGGGTATCCTGCAAACTTCCACCACAGGATATCGTCACTCACCGTTATACGGGTCACAGAGTCACATTAATCTCATTCAAGTCATGATATATGCATATTTACAAGTATAACACACATATCTCAATTCAATTTAATTCATTAACTAAATAACCACATATGAAATAACATATAGTCATATTATTGTCGTTAAAGTCTGGACATTCAAATAAGTACATTCTAGGTCTGGAACAACGAAGTATATTTTGGTTGTAAGGTCTAAACAATTAGAAGGGTAAACTCTGGCTTGATAAATGCTTATAGAACAAAAGAATATATCCAATAATGAACGGATTTACAAATGGACAAAATCAATAAATAAACAGTTTCAACAAGGGATGGATCAATATTCAGTAAAGTCTATCTGAACCAATGACAGATTTATCAACAAATAAATTTAAAAGTTAGCAGATTCAGCAAGTGAACAAATTCATAAATGAATATATTTGACCAAATGAGTAGATTCACAAAAAGGCAGATTTACAAATGGACAGATTCTGTTATAAGAAATTCTAGCAGAAGCAAGTGAAACAAATAGATTTTGACTAGTAGAATTCTAGCAGAATGAAGTAGAAGAAATATGCAATGGATCATTGAGATAACTAGGGTAGAATGACTAGATTCTAACTACCTAGAATGAAACAGTAAAAAACCAAACGAATATGCAATGGGTCATTAAGATAAATATGACAGAATGACTAGATTTTATTATCTAGAACGAGGCAGAAAGAAGCAGAACGAACATGCAATGGGTCATCGATATAAATATGGCAAAATGACTAGATCTAACTACCCAAAATAAGGCAGAAAAAAGTAGAACGGACATGTAATAGGTCATTAAGATAAATATGGCGGAAGGACCAGATTCTAACTATCCAAAAGAAGGCAGAAAGAAGTAGAACGGACATGCAATGAGTGATCAAGATAAATATGGTAGAATGATTGAATTCTAACTATCCAGAATTAAGCAGAAGGAAGCAGAACGAACATATAATGGATTATTAAAACAAATATGATAGAATGATCATGTTTTAACTACCCAGAACTATACATAACGAACTAGAATGAACCAAAGCGGAGCAGAACGTACTTGTAAGGAATTATCAAAGTCACTTAACAACCATCATACCCACATTAATATTTTACCTCTCACCCAATCAACCAAGATAAAAGTAACTAAATATATTTAAGCTAACTTAATACTAGAAACTTCACTTACCTCGAACGAACGCAAACCGTAAGTCACTAATTGCCTTCGCTACCCTAGTAACTCTTGAATATGAAGTCTTGTTATCTAATTTCTTGGATTGAAAAGTAGAAATAACATGCAACTTCTATTTGAATTTTAGAGAAAAAAAAAAAAAAAAAAAAAAAAAGAGGTTTACGGCAAAGATAGAATGATTTTTTTTTATCAGAATTAATTAAGGTAATTTGATATCTTTCATTGTTAGGTGTAAATTTGAATGCTAATTTTCAGCTTGATGTGGCACAAATGCAATGTAAAGCCTTCCACGTGACCAAGGGAAATACAAGAAGAAAATGAGTCATTTTAAAATAATTATTACCTAATTTAAGTGTAAAAGAAATTGGCCACAAAATCTTATTCTCTAAGAACACATAGCCATGCAAAGCTTCGTACAAGGACATGTGGCACTTAAAATTCTAATTAATAAATATTTAAGGTAAATATAATAAGTTACATAGCCCTCTTCTTACGACATTCATTAGCATAGATTAACCACTATTATCAATAATTATTGAAAATTTACACTATTAATACCAACCATCTACATTTAAGATGATATTAATTTAATTAATATCGTTTTACTATTAGTATATACATAATTCAATTCAAACGTCAAGTTTGAGACGATCTACATTTACGAAAATTACCCGCCACATCCCACGAAATTCACAATTTGTTTAAAGTTTCTACATGTTCATCCGAATACTAAGGCAAATAGTACTTAGCTTAATATTTAGGTATCATTATCATAACCCGAATTTCCAAATATTATATAATTACAAATACGGAAATTTCAGATGTCATAACAAGGCTCACTTAAATCCTTGCAAAGCAAGGTGGAGTACTTTTACACCCCTTTTCATGAGCAAATTACACTAAGCATGGCTGTGGAATTGATGAATGGTGAGCCTCACATGTTAAATAAACTCAGAGTAAAAACTGGTTCCGATATCGTGTGAGAAGATTCATTCAAGAGTTTAAATTAATAGATGGACAAAGATCACATAAATATAAGGCCCGTTAAAGCAATAAGAGATACTTTAACAAGAGAAATATGGATAGGAATCTAGCGATTAATGAAGCAAGAGAAATTATCAACTCATGACGCACAATTTCTGGGTTATTTGTGGTAATTATCATATTATGGGCAGCATAAATGTTTTCATTTACCTAGATAAATCATTTTCCATTGTAGTTAATGTCTATGTTCCATATTTCATTATGTTTAATTGCCTTTCCTAGTAAGCATTTCATAATAACCCTATTTATATGGCCTTTTTCTTCTGTTTGCTCGACTGGGAATTCATATTCAACTGGGTATGTTTCAGAATATGCTTCCTGCTCTATTCCTGTTTGCAATAAAAAAAAAAAAAAGTTATTTGTTCTGGTTGAATTTGTGTTAAGGCGTTTCTCTTTCCATGTAGTCCAATAATTACTTGAAATCTGTATCTCCCCCTTTTACTTACCGATATTTTCAAATGAAGCAGTTGAAATGATTTTTATTCAATTTTTGTCCTAGATCGAACCTTTCATCTGCCAAAAAGTCGAGGACCAAATAAAGGGTGGAGGTATGTGTTGGAGCATGAGGCGAAATCTTTGCAAGCTCAAGCCAGTGCATTAGTTGCTGAGTTAGAAACGTTGGAGGTGATATACTTTCTCTGAGTTTAATCAATTCGATTGCAGACTTTAGTTTTTGTATGTGATTTGGTTATCAATTTGAAGTCTCGATGTTTGTGAGGAACTAACCGGCGTTCCTAGTTATTTGTCGATATTTAAGCAAATAGAAACTAAGGATCTGAGTGATGAAAATGTCGAGTTGAAGGAACTTCACAAGACTGGTGAATCAGATTCACCTACAGGATGGTGAGGCTTTCTTTTTCAGATTATTTACTTCATTACTTACTTTGAATGCTGATTCTGCTCTCTATACTGTTGAAGCCCTTTCAAACAATTTTCTTGGTATAAAAGGCTTGATAATGGTGGCCGTCGTCGTCGTCATTATCGAGAAAAAACTGGTTTTGTTTTGCATGGAGCAATGGCATTAATATGGTAAAATGGTAGAAACATGACATACTACTCTTAGGAACTTATGATCTATGCTTTTTGTGACAGCTAGGAACGAGGATATCAAGTTGAAAATCCAATGGCTGAAGATTATGGCCTCGAATCCAACCACGGCGAGCATGCCCTTCCCATTCAATCCAGGATATTTTGCAGATTTGCTTTCCCATCTTCCAGTCTACATGTACTCCATATTTGCCACGCCCTCTCGTCCTCATTTAAACCTCCAACCTTGTATTTGAAATTATATGTATGCATGTATTCATTTATGGATCGCTCAAAATGAGCAGGGTCACTAGAATTCAGCTAAAGTGCCTCCTGGGTTCGTTGGGGCGTCATCGGGAACTGCAAGAGGTGATGACGCGCATGGCCAACGACGATCATTAGCCGGATGACTCGTCAAGGAACAGCGGCCTCACCAAGGGCTCCGGCAAACCTGCTGATTCGGCACCAACTGATCGAGCACAAAAGTTGTGTGTTCGTTCGATTTAGCAATCTCGTTGTTGTCTCCGTTTCATTTCATGGATTTTTAGAACATTTCATGTTCCGGGTTATCGTTTATGTGTTTCTTTGTGGTTTGGATTATTTGCAAACTTTAATTCTATTATTTAGGGTTTTATGTGGTTTATTTATTTAGTAAGCATGATCCATGAGGAGACTTGTTGATTTGAATTGAAACTTTTACGTCTTGGTACGATATGTGACCAAACTATGGTCGATTTTATTGGGGCCGAACCAGAACTTTTCAGAAGGGCCATAGTGGAGGACTCTAAAAATGTGGTGTGTTTGTTTAATCCAGAATTATAGATAGAGAAAACTAGAATCACTTTTTCATCATGAAGAAAATTGTTCTTCTTCAGACAGTTGATAATATCGATAATCATGCAAACAGGATTTCATGTTGCAACTAATTATTTTCTTTTAAAAAAAGAAAAATATTATTTGTTAGCATAACCAAATGGGTGTATTTATTTGAGTGAAATAATTTTAAATTAGTTTTCAGACTATCACATATTTGTTTGATGAAAATAATTAGTCATAAGAAAAATGCACATGCCCTATTTAAGGAAAATGAATTTTCTAATCTAAAAAAAGGAAAACATCCTCATTGAAAATGATTTCCATAAAAAGTATTCTCCTTTATCAAGAAATTTTTCTCGAAATAAATACAACCGAATTACTTCACAATTCAAAAGAAAGTTGGCGCTATAAGCTAGACTATCCAAAAAGCATATCCTTTTTTGAGTAACTTCAGGATTGTGAAAATCCATAAAATGAATGAGTTACTGAAAATGCTAGATTGACATATCCGAACAAAAAAGTTATGTTGGTAAGTTTTTCATGTTGCAAGCTAAGATATTTTAGTACCTAATCGGGATATTTCTATATTGGCTAAATAATGGAATTTACATAATGGACATGCAGATAGTCTATACATAATCTAACCTAGTTACTTACATCTGAGATTCATTACCTAAAGAGTAAATAGGAGGAAAATTGTCTCTATGTATATATACCAAACTAGCAAATTACCCAAATAAGTATCCTTGTAAATATCTTGTTTTCCTTTCCTGGTTGAAGAAATATCTCCCCCCCCTCTTTTGAGTTGAATATGCAACTAGATTGCGGCACGCGGTAAGGACGAGCCAAAGAGAAAAGAACAACATAAGAGCGCATTTTAGTCATCATATAATTGTGTAAGTTAAATGTCCGTTAGTGAAATTATTGATTTCCACAAATGTTGATGCACAAACGTACCATTAAAGCGAGACCGAATTATGAAAATAAACGCTTTGCGCGAAAAATAGAAACACACAAAATAATGATTTTCTCGTGCCACAGCCAAATACGTTCATTCGATGTCAAAAGAAAAAGATGATGATTCTCACCAGCCCTCTAATTATAAAATGGCAAATTATCCTTTCTCAAATTCAAGCTTTTCACTTCCTACGTTCTCAAGAACTATATTTTCAACAATGAACGAAAAGAAGAGGCTCTTTACTCTCTCTCTCTTTCTCTCTCTCTCTCTCTGATCCGACACATGCATAGTTGACAAAGAACATGTGAGTTGAGAGTGGCTTATTGGCAAAGAACAATATAGACCATTAGAAGAAAAAGTAATGCACATTTTTTTTTTAAGGATAGGAACACCTTGTCATGACAGCCCAATTTAATAACAAATTAAATATAAAGCCATATCTGCATATTTAAATTAGTCCAGTTTATAAACTCAAGAAAGGGTTTCATTCTCTTGTTCTACCATTTTCTTGACTTCCAGTTTTTCTTTTTTTTTTTTGGTTCCTCTCTCTCTCTCACACCCAAATGCATAACACTTGACCTCTCTGACTTTGCACTTGTTTTGAAAACTTCACTCGTCAGAGCTATTCATCAGGTGATGACTTTTGGCTTTTCATCTATTCAAGTAGCCCATTTCTGTACACGCTCTAGGATTTGGATCTAAGAAAATCAACTGTTGTTTTTTGTGCTATGTATGTCCGAATAGTCTGGTGAAGATGGACAACAATAAAAATCATGTCGAGGAAGAAGAGGATCTGTCGTTTTTTGATGAACTCAATGATTTAGATGGAGATAAAAATTTATCCAAGTTCATGAGCCAAAGCTCTATTGACTTCTCTAAACTTGAACAATATATGGATTATGAAATGTCATGGATTCCCGCGCAAGAAATGGACGATTCAGTTGTCGTGCATGTCCCCCCCAAGTTGCCGACGCCGAGCACAATGGAGCTGCCAGCTGATGTCAAGGAGCCATGGAAGAAACGATCAAAATCTGCTCTTGAAGAATCGGACGTCACTAATCCCAGGCGTTCAAAGAGGTACTTCAGTTTAATTCCATCATTTCATTTAGTTTCTTGCCAACACGACAATATCAGAGGGATTGCTTGCAAACATAGTTTGCTAAGGAAAAGTATCAAAAAAGTTTTAAACCTATTGCATTGGTATCAATTCAGTCCTAAACTTTTCAATTGGACCAATTCAGTCCTAAACATTTTTACATTGGTATCAATTCAATCCATCCGGTCAATTTTGGCTGGCCGGCGTTGACGTGAACGCCGATTGGTCGCCGGATGCTGATGTGGTAATTTTTATATATTTTTTTGAATTTTTTTTCTTTTCTTTTTCCTTTTCTTTTCTCCCTTCTTCCTCCTTGGACTGTTCCGGTGGTGGTCGGCAAGGGTCGCGGCCCTTGCCCGGCCTCTCTAGGGCCACCGGTGAGGCGGCCGCCGGATCCGGGCGAGGCTAGCCTCGCCCGGCCTTGCCGCGGGCAAAGGCGGCCTTGCCCGCGGCCGGCGAGGCCAACGCGGCCCTCGCTAGGCCTTGCTGGCCGGCGAAGGTGGCCATCGCCGTCGCCTTCGCCGCGGCAAGGCCAGGGCGAGGCTGGCCTCGCCCAGATCCGAGCGAAGCTGCCTCGCCCTCGGCGAGGGCTTAGCGGCCCTCGCCCAGTGGCCGGTGAGCCTCCGGCCTATAAGCCCTCGCCTCCACTCTGGCGATGGCTTCTATGGCCTCGCCAGCCACGGGCGAGGCCGCCTTCGCCCACGGCAAGGCCAGCCTCGTGCAGATTCGAGTGGAGCCACCTCGCCGGCGGCAGGTGAGGGCTTCGTGGCCTTCGCCCAGTGGCCAACGTGCCTCCGATGAGGCTCGCCAGCCACCGTCGGAACAGTCCAAGGAGGAAGAAGGGAGAAAAGGAAAGGAAAAAGAAAAGAAAAAGGAAAAAAAAAATTCAAAAATAAATAAATAAATAAACTTATTTAAAAAAAAATGCCACGTCAGCGTTCGGCCACCGGTCGGTGTCCACGTCGCGCCGGCCGGCCAAAATTGGCTGGATGGACTGAATTGGTACCAATATAAAAATGTTTATGACTAAATTGGTCTAATTGAAAAGTTTAGGACTGAATTGGTACTAATACAATAGGTTTATGAATTTTTTGGTACTTTTTCCTAGTTTGCTCTAATACATGGATAGTAGTCCTTCGTTTACATTAAGCACCGTTAGAAGTAAAAAAAAAATTGTGCAATTTTTTTTTTTCGCACTTTTGATCAAGAAGTCGTATAAACAAATTGATGGAGAAGAAGAAAGGTGTGAGATGGAACTTATAATTTTACCTGAAAGTATCTTGTTTTCAATTGAAAGACAATTTAAGATTTTTGAACGAAATGAACAATCGGAAATCATTATTGAATTAGATGACTACTAAAGATTTTTAATTACAATATACACATTTCGTACGTAAAATCATGGAGTCTATGCTTGTTTTTGTTCTGTCTTCCGGTGTTTTGCTATCAAGCTCACAAAGATCTTAAATCTTGCAATTCTATGCTTTTGGGAAAAGAAGCTAATCAATTTTCAAATCCGTAGACTAATATCTGGGTGGTAATATGTGCTTTTGCATTTCATTTTGTATGGGCTGAAAAAATTTCAAGTGCTTGTCAAAATCCACTTGCTTATTGGCATTTTTACAGCTCTGTTAACATATCTTGGATTTCATGAGACTAAACTCCACACAAGCGAACTTGTCTATCCTTGTCTCCTCCTTTTGTTTTTGAAATTTTCATATCTAGCAGTAGAAATTATTTTCATTCAATTTTTGCTCCTAGAATTATGTTGAGGCGTGCATCTGGCACCAAATCGGAGAACGTGAGAAGGGTGGAGGAATATCTGTTGGAGCATAAGATGAAGTCTTTGCGAGTTAAAGCAAAGGGACGAGCTACTGAGTTAGCGACATTGGAGGTGAGACAACTTTCTCCGAGTTTAAGGAATTTGATCCCAACTTTAAGTTTCTGTACATGGTTTTATTTTAAGTCTCTATATTGGAACGAACTGATGGGCGTTCAAGTTGTTTGTCGATAATTAAGCAGATGAAAAATCAGGATCTGAGCGATGAAAACACTGATTTGAACAAGCAAAAGAAAACTATGGTGAATCAGATTAACCTGCAGGATGGTAAGACTTTCTTTTCTAGATTATTTAGAACTCACTTTAAAGTTTAATCCTACTTCCCATATTGTTGAAGCCATTTCGAACAATTTTCTCAGTACCAAAGGCTTGATGGTGGCGGTGGTCGTCATTGCCGCCATCATTGAGAAAAATTGTTTTCGTTTCGCATGTAGCAATGATATAACATGATAAAACGGTAGATATATGCTTTTTGTGACAGCTAGGGAAGATGATATCGAGTTGGGAATCCAATGGCTGAAGACGATGGCCTCAAATCCATCCATGGAAAGCATGCCCTTCCCATTCAATCCAGAAAATTATGCAGATTTGCTTCCCAATCTTCAGGTCTACATGTACCCCATATTTTTCACATCCTCTCAGTCTCATTAAAACCTCCAACCTTATATTTGAAATGATAAGTATATATGTACTTATTTATGTGTTGCTCAAAATGAGCAGGGTTACGAGCATTCAACTGAAGCATTTCTGGGCTTTGCTGGGGCATCATCGAGTGCCACAGGAGGTGAGGACGCGCTGCCTCCGTGCAAGGCTGACAACGATCATTCGTTGAACGACTCATCAGGGAAGAACGGCCTTGCTGAGGGCTCGAGTAAACCTGCTGATTAGGAACCAACTTATTGAGCACAAAAGTTGGGTGCGCATTTGATTTGGCAGTCGTGTTGCTGTCTCGATTTCATTTCATGGATTTTTAGAACTTTTATTCGCCGGATATCGTTTTTGTGTTTCCTTGTAGTTTGGATTAAGCACAAGCCTTAATTAAAGTATTTCGGGGATTTTATGTGGTTTATATATCTGGTAAGTATGATTTGTGAAGGAGACTTATTGATTGTGGCTTGAAACTTTTATGTGACTAAACTCAACCGATTTCATGGCAACCAGTCGAGAACTTTTGACAAGATCTATGGTGGAGAACTATTATAAGAATGAGGTGTGCTTTTAGTCAATTTTTATGGATAGAGACTTGTAAGTGCTGTTATAAGAATTCAGCCCGCTGCTCCTCTGCCCGTTCCATTATCAAGTTCAAGGCATACACGTATAATATTTAGATTACTATATATTGATATAAATTTCTTGGACATACAGATAAGGGAAAAAGATGGGAGATTAATTAATATGTATACATTTCTTCTCTCTCTCTCTCTCTCTCTCTCTCTCTCTCTTAAATTCGGCAGATGATAGCAATGGCTCGACCGGGAAAGGGAAGTGCAAGAATATTAGAATTGTTATCATCATAAAACCGGGTGGATTTTGATTATTTTCATGATCGCGAATATTTACCACGGATATCAATTAGGAGAAAACTTTGAAAGGAATGGAACGTCTTGTAATTCTCATTGGTTATGAGATGCAAAAGTTTAGGAAGTGAGGACCCTTCTTTAACCATTTTCACGTAATATTTTCCACTTGTTTCCACAGAGAATAGGTCATACGGGGTTGTTTAGTTTGAACTTCCTTTCTCTAATTTATATTTGTTCGATTTATGTGTTCCTCAGTTGTATTGAAAGCCATTTTAAAGTACACTCAAGGATATGACCGCAGCTAGCAATTTAGTAATTAGGGTGACTTATTATTTACATTTTTTCATTAAATGAGGTCCCGTTTGGTTAATTTTTTTTTTTTTGTGTTCATTTAAAAACATTTGACTTATTTTTTTTTTAATTTATTTTAGCATTTCTTGGTAAAAAATAGTGTATATTTGGTTATATGCCGAATAATAAATTTTATCTAATATTATTTACACTAAACAATGGTTGTCACGTCTTAATGCCAATTACACTTCTCATTTGTAAGTTATATATGGTTAATATCAAACTAATTAGTTAGAATTATCGAAAGCAGCATGTTTATCTCCTTGTAACATTAAAGCAACTACTTTCAATTCAAACTAAAATTATCATTGTCAAACGTAAGAAAATCTTAATCTTTAAAAGATGAAGAAAAAATTCAAAAACGCTAATAGCTCTTAAGACATATATGAGAGGGGTCACTATTGTAATGAACATATTAGGCTATCTATGAATTAATAATCTCATTCCTCACAAATATTTTAAAGGCACTAAAAGCTCTCATCAAAATTTTGAGGCAAAAAAAGAAGATATAAGTACTCATACAAGTTATTAGCAATTGTTTTTAACTATCAATTTGGAATTAGAGATACAGATAATCAAAATCACTTTTCCATAATTAAATTTCTTTTTTTACTTTCAAGACAATAGATTGCGTTAATTTTTTTAATAAGTGATAATATTGAAAAATAGGGAAATTATTCAAAAAATTCTAAACCTATAGACCAATTTTATCTTAAAACTTTTAATTATGCAAATTTAATTTTAAACCTTTTGACAATTTGTGAACGTAATTCTTCTAGCTAGTTTTTGCTAAATATTGCAGATGTGGATGTCGACCATCTTATGTGGTGTGTTTGGTTCTAACGCAAACAAATTTTACAATCTTTTAAATTTTATGAATTTTTTTCTTTTTTCCTTTTCTTCATTTTCTTATGAAAGACTCTGCCTCTCTATAATAAGGGTGCATTCCGAGGTATAAAAGGGAAATATGGGATTTCAAAAGTAAGGTTTTGAATGAATGACCATCTCATTTTTTTTCCTTTTTTAATTCATATAAAAAATCAGTAATAAGAATGAGAGGTATTAAGCTTTTTATCATTAGCATTGAGCTATTTTTCCACGGGACCTCCCTTACAGTACAGTAGAGTTTAAGCACCAAGTTTGGATAAATTGGTGTGGTATGTGGCTGGCACCAGCCATAGGCAATGGTTGCCCTCACTTAGATCTGGCGCAACGATTACCCAAGCAAGGTATCCCTTTTTTTTTTTTGGTAAAGAAGGTATCCCTTGTTGGCCATATGGAAAGGAAAAGAAAGAAAAAGAAATGATAGGGAAAGTAAAATATTAAAAAAATCTTAAATTTAAAAATATTGCAGAAATTGTCAATGTCGGTGCTACTCATATCACATAGGATAACCAGTGTCTATGTCGACTTCTTCAAGCCAAAATTGGTGAGAAGAGTTATATTGGTAAATCGTTAAAAGATTGGCACATTAAAATTATTTAGAATTGAATTAGTCGCCCTAAAATATATTTTGGACTTTTTGGACAATTATCCCTTAAAAACCATGCCAGTGGTGTTTTTATGTTAAAACTATTCTTTTGCCATCAACAATAGAAATATGATTTTGTAAACGTAACCAAACACGTCCATGTTACTTCATAATTTCAAACGAGAGACAATTGGCATTCAATGACTATGAACTATTCTATCCTAAAAGGACATCTTTTTTCGGTATTTAAAGATTGTGCAAATCTAGAAAATAAACAAATAAGAAAATAAACGAGTTTCTGAAAATGTTAGATGAATATATCCAGGTGAAAAAGGTATGTTGGTAAGTTTTGTTTCATGTAGTAAGTTCTGATATTTAAGTACATAACAGGAAAATTGCCATATTGGCCCAATGATAGAGGTAACACGTGGACATGTAGATTGTCTATGTAGTTACTTGATAATATTGGCACATCTAAGATATATTACCTAAAAATAGGAGAGAAATTGTCTATATATTACCCAATTAAAAATCCTTGAAAAGATCTTGTTTTCCCAGCTATGAACTATACTACACTAAAGGGACATCTTTTTTCAGTATTTTAAGATTGTGAAAATCTAGAAAATAAACAAATAAGAAAATAAATGAGTTTCTGAAATTGCTAGATGAGTATATCCAGGCGAAATGGGTATGTTGGTAAGTTTTGTTTCATTTTGCAAGTTCAGTTATTTAAATATGTACCAGGGAAATTGCCATAAGGGTTAACACGCGGACATGCAAATTGTTTTTGTAGAAACTAAATTAGTTACTTGATAACATGGTCACATCTAAGATATATTACCTAAAATGTAAATAGGAGGGAAATTTTCTATATATTACCTAATTAAATATCTTGGAATAGATCTTGTTTTCCTATTTATGAAATATACTATTCAAAAAGGGCATTTTTTTTAGCACTTCAAGACTGTGGAAACCTAGAAAGTAATTAAATAAGAAAATAAATGAGTTTCTGAAAATGCTAGATGAGTATATCCAGGCGAAAATGGTATGTTGCTAAGTTTTATAATATGTAGCAAGTTCATATATTTAAGTATGTTACAGAGAAATTGCCATATTGGCCCAATAATAAGTTCAACACGTGGACATGCAACTTGTCTCTGTATAAATTAATTTAGTTACTTGATAAAAATGGCACATCTAAGATATCCCACCTAAAATGTAAACATGAGGGAAATTTTCTATATATTACCCAATTAAAAATCCTTGAAAAGATCTTGTTTCCTTTTCTGGTAGAAGGAATATCTATTAATATGCAACTAGATCGTCGCACACAGCAAGTACTTGCCATAGAGAAAAGAATAATATAGGATTTGCACATTATTTTATCATTGTAATTATTTTATTTAAATGCCAGTCAGCGTAATGATTGATTTCTGCAAATGTCGATATGGACAAGAAATATTGTTTAAGCTAGATTAAAGTACGAAAATAAATACTTCACGTAAATATAAAAATGCGCGAAATAATATTTTTCCCTCGTGGTAGCCCATAACATTCATTCAGTGAAAAAGAAAAAAAAAAGGATAGTAATTGTCACCAGCCCTTTAAGTATTTTTTGGAAATTTTAAAGTGTACTCACAGTATTACTGCAACTAGATAGTAATTAGGGTGGTTTCTATATATTTCTTTTTTCATATAATAAGGTCCCGCTTGGTTACTTTGATTATGTTTTTATTTGTAAATAGTAAAATCATTTAACTTGTTTTTATTTTTTAAAACGTTTCTTGATTAAAAACACGGTACATGTGGTTATTTCGAACAATAAATGTTTATCTAATATCATTTTCATTTAAATTATGTTTGTCATGTTTAAATCCAATTACACTTTCCATTGATATTAGTACTTAAGACTAAATGTAGGTAAAATTAATATTAATTAATTAAAACTAACAAAAATAACACATATGTTTCTATATAACATTAAGGATTTGTTTCTTTTGCATAAAATGTGATTTTTTTTTTAAATTTTTTTCAAGGAAGTCATTTTTCAAGAAAACGACAACATTTTTTCGGTATTTGGCTGAAATCTAAAAAATATATTTTTATCTTTTGATATGGAAAAACTTATTTGACTTTTGCTGGAAAATATTACCAAACTAGTTGAATTTTTAAATTTTAATTCTTTTTTTTTTTCCTTTTTCCTTCTTTCTTAACATGCCACAGTGAAAGCTGAAGATTGATCACAAGTGAGGGACAAGCTCATCCCTCTCCTATGGTTGATCATTGGCCGATGACTAGCTGAAGAAGAAGTAAAAAGAAAAAGAAAAAGAAAAAGAAAGAAAAAGAAAGAAAATAAAAAAAATAAAAAAAATTGCCAAAATGAACATTTCATTAACTAAGGCCCAAGCCAAGCATTGAGGACCCATGTATGGCCTTTGTGGAATCGGGTCTCAATGCCGGGGACTAGAGCTCAAGCGCTAGAGACCCGAGCACTAACTTTATGGACTTGGGCTTAGGTGTCGGGGCATTAAGCACGGGCGTGAGAGCTTAAGGCCCGACCTTGATGGATTTGAGCATTGGGGTTGAGGGCGCGGCTTCAATGGACCCAAGTTCGGGTGCAAGAGAACTTGGTTCCGACCACCAAGGATTGTCGAACCAACATTAGGGTTCTCGTGTTTTGGAAATTGTCTTTTGATTTTTCAAAAAAGAAATCATTTTCTAAAAATTTAAGCATAGGTCTTTGGTTGACTTATTTTTGTAAGCGAACCAAACTCTTCATGATGAGGAAAATGTTTTCCGCAAAGCAAACAAAGCCTAAAAGAACCACTCTCAACTCAATAGAAAATCATCATTGTTTATCATACATAAGAAAATCTTAATTATTAGAAGACAAAAAAAAAAAAAATGAAACTGCTAATAGCTTTTAAGACATGATATGAGAGGGGTCACCATCTATGATAAACATATGCAGCTACCATTGAATTAGTAATTTCATTCTCGTAAAAACCTTAAAGGCGCTAACAGCTCTGATCAATATTTTGCGGCAGAGAATAAGATATAAGTTTTTATACAAGATATCAACAATCATCTTCCGTGTTCAGCCAAAATTAGAGATAGAGATAACCAGAATTACTTTTTCTCTGTGAATTTGTTTTTCTTTCAAGATAATAGATTAATTAATTTTTATAAATAATTGAAAATATTGAAAATCACGCAAGTGGTGTTTTCATGTCAAAACTATTCTTTTGCTTTAAAAAATGAAAATACTATTTTTGTAAACGTAATTAAATGGGCGTCTAAGTTATTTCACGATTTTGAACGAGAGATGGTGGGAATTAAATGGCTATGAAATATTCTATCCAAAAAGGGCATTTTTCTTCTGTGTTTTCAAGATGATGAAAATTCACAAAATAAATAAAATAAAATAAAATAATAAATAAGTTTATGAAAATGCTAGATGAATATATCCAGGCAAAAAATGTGTGATTCTGTTTCAGGTTGCAAGCTCAAATATTTAAGTACCTTGACTTGGTTTACATAAAGGACAAGCAAATTATCTATATATACACTAAACTAGTTATTTAATGAAATTCACACATCTAAGACATTTTACCTAAAACTAAATAGGGGGAAAATTGTCTATATATAAAACTAAACCAGCAAATTGATAAATTGGTTTACCATCGCCTGGCAAGGGCGGCCTTGCAGATCTAGCAAGGGCAGCTTTGCCAGTGTTTGCTCTCGCTAGCCATTGGAAAGAGGAGAAAAAAAGGAAGAAAAAAAGTCAAAAATTATTAAAATATTATGGAAAAATATTCATGTTAGTGATGCCGTGTCATATAGGTTGTTTAGCATTCACATCAGCAATATCCACTCAAAATTAGTCGAGAGGACTAAATTGGCTTTAGGTAAAAATGTTAGAACTAATTTGACATAACTAAAATGTTTGGGATTATATTGGCACCAATATGTTTAGGATTTTTTTGACATTTCTCTCATTTTTCCATAATGACTGAAAAGAAAACTATTTTTACCTTTGCATGCATGATTGAGAGTGGATTTACTCATAATCACATTATGTATCATCAAAAGAAAAATTCATGAACTTATTTGGGAGGAGAACGACCTGTCACATTTGTCAAACGTCATACCAAATCTAATACAAAGCCAAATCTATTTATTTAAAGTAGTCCCGTTTATGAGGTAAAACAAGGATTTCCTCGACTTCACTTTAAGGTCTCTCTTCTCTCTCACCCAAATATTTGATATTTGATTTCTCTAACTTTGCTTGTTTTGAAAACTCTACTTGTCAGAGCTAATAATCATGTAGTGACTTTTGGAATCTCATTTATTAAAATATCATATTTTTGTATATGCTTTAGGGTTTGGATTTAAGTAGATTGGCTATTGATTTTTGTGCTCTGTACGTGTAAATAGCTTAGTGGAAATAGACAAAAACAAAAATCTTGAATTTTCCTCCTAGTCTATGAGCCTAAGCTTTATTAACTTTTGAGCTCGAACAATACACGAATGATAAAATGTCTCTAAATCTCACATAAGAAATAGAAAATTCGGTCGTTATGGATGTCTCTCGAGCATTGTTGATGCTAAGCACAATGGAATTATCTATTCATGTTAGGAAGCCTTGAAAGAAACTATCGAAAATCACACTCGAAGAACTAATAATCCTTGATCCAATGCGTTCAAAGAGGTATGTGCTAATACTTCAGTCTAATCTCATAATTTCATTTAATTACTTATTAACATGAAAAAATAAGGAATTACTTGCGACACCTACTCTGCTCTAATGCATGATAAGTACACATCATAGGCTGCTACACTTATAAGCACCAAAGAAGTCAAAAAAATCTTGTGTGAATTATTTGAGTAAGATGTCATATAAAAACAATTTAATGGTGAATGAGGGAAAACTATAATTTTATCTGAGTCATTGGCTTCAATCCTAATAAAAAAAAGTTTCTTTAGATGAGGAATGAGTAGTCCGTTTTAATAAGGGACGGGAACTTAGAGAAACTAAATCAAGAAAAACAAAATCAACTCAAGTCAATGCAAGTTTTAGGAGTTTTATTCAAGAAAAACAAAATCAACTCAAGTTTTGAATTTCAACTATTATCTAAGATGTTATTCCATCTATGAGAACTCTACGCCTTTTATATATGTGGACTAACGTCTATCTTAAAGATGTCGAGAGACCACAAGACCTTATCATCGATTAATTCTTTTAGCTTCATCCGTATACTATATGATCGATATTTTTAAAGCCGGTCCAACTTGCATCGGTTTAGAGAAAATTCCCTTCTAACTAACCTTCACACAAGTGAACTCCAAGCATTTTGTTTTGAATTATAGGACATTTTAAGTTTTTTTTTTTGAACGAAATTGGTCTAGGTGACTAGTTTAGATTTTAAAGACAAACTCAAATATTTTACGTATGATCATGGATTCTATGCTTGTCGCAATTTACTAGGTTTGTCTGTTCTGTCTTCTAGTGTCTTTGTTATCAAGCTCACAGAAGAGTGTTTAAATCTTGCAATACGATGCTTTTCGGAATAGAATCATTTTAATTTTCAAATTCATAGACTACGATCTGCGTGGTATTATGCACTTTTTGGAATTGATTTTTATGAGAGCTGAAAAATATTAAGTGCTTATTAAAGCTTTAAGTAAAAATCCTTTCTAAACAGATATAGATAAAATTAATCAAAATCCACTTGCTTATTGGCATTTTTTTTGCATATCTTGGATATCACTAACCTAAACTATGCATAAACACCACCTCGTGACTAAATGACCGATCACTTAAGAAATTTTATATATCTGGGATATGTGTATTAGATTTGTTACAAAATTACAATTGAATTCTAAAATTTTTAAAAGTACAATTCAGTCATAATAGAAAATTTGGATATAGTATTTTTTTTTAGTAATTTCTTGAGACACGTGATGTTGATGTGATGCCCATCAAATTTCACATTAAAAAAGTTGAAAATTATAAAAAATTAGAAGAGGATAAAAATTACAATAAAAAATAAAGAAAAGAAAAGGGGGATAAAAGAAAAGAGGCCTTCATCTTCCCCTTCGCCTTTGCTTGATCTCACGTCGTCGTCGTCCACTGGATAAACCGCCGGAGGTCAGCAAGACGACTGCAAAAACCTAACGCATGTCGTTGTCCTCGCCATCCTCACCATCATTGTCGACGGTGCCATCGTCGTTCTCGTCGTCATCTTCATCGCCATTCTCTTCCTCCTCGGTCTACACTTCATCTTCCTTCAACGCAATCACTCGGTGATCCCCTCAAATCTCAATCGCCAGTCGTGTCCATAATCTCTCCTGCACATCATCGTCCTCGTCGCCGTCATCTTGCTGAGGAGAGGGAGCTTCGAAAGTTTCTTTGCATTGAACATCTCTGAAAGGCTATGTTTGTGGCGATTGTTTGCGGCAATGGTGGCTTATGATCTGACGAAGCTTGATGGTCTTATATTCCTTTTGAAAAATAATTTTTTTATTTTTTTCAATTTTTAATACCTATCATCTTTTCTTAATTTTGTATCTTTTATCTTTTATCTTCGGAAAAAATGACATAAATAATCCATGAATTTTGATCAAATGTGTAATATCATTCTTGAAGTTTTGATTTGTTCAATGTGATCAATAAACTTTTAAATAATTTCATGTAATTTAGGAATTATATTGAACATTCCCCAATAGTTTAGCGATCACATTGAAAAATTAAAAGTTAAGGCCAAAGTTCAGGAATCATATTGGGGTGGAATTTATGGACCACGTTGTATGAATTAAAAGTTCAGAAAAAAAAAATATTATACATTAGATTAAAGTTCATAAACCATTTGTTCTATTATCCATTTTTCATGTGGTGCCACTTTCTTTAAAAAAGTAATAAAAAAAAAGCATATTAGGATTTTTCATTAGTAAAATTGGATAGAGGTGACGGAGTAACTTGATTACATTAACTTGATAAGTTTCAGAATTTGATTACACAATTTGAAAGTTTTAGAGCACTTTCTCAACAAGTTTTAGGATTTTTATTACATTTAGAAAGTTCGACCTAAAAATTTAAGTTAATAGGTGAATGGAGACTAAATGATCATTGAAATCCTACGCAAGTGAGGTGGAGTATGTTCACACTTACTTTCACATGCAGAATGGACTAAGAATGGTTGACAAATTGGCGAATGGGGAGCCTCACACACAAAAATGATTTTGGAGCGAAAATTGTCCCTAATACCGCGTCAAAAGATTCAATTCAAAAGTTTAAACTGATAAATAGACGGAAATCATATAAATAGAAGGCCCGTTAAAGCGATGATAGATACTTTGCATGAGAAAATATGGACAGAAATCTAGCACTTAATGAAATAAGAGAAGATATCAACTCATGACGCGTGATCTCCGGAGTTATTTATGGTAATTTTTAATACGAACGGCTTAAATAATTTTCCTTGGAGTGGAGAAAAATATTTTTCCATTGTAGTTTATGTCTGTTTTCCATTTTCTATTTCCTTACCTAGTTAGAACTTCATCACAGTCCTATTTATATGGCCTTTCTCTTCTATTTGCTCCATCAGCTTTCAACAATTCCTCCAGGAGTTCATCTTCAACTGGGTATGTTTCAGAATACGCTTCCTTTTCTTTTCCTGTTTGCAATTAAAAAAAAAAAAAAAAGTGATTGCTTCTTGTTCAATTCATGTTGAGGTGTTTTCCTTTCCATGAAGTCCATTAGTTATCTAGAAATCTCCGTCTCACCATTTTACTTTTCGAAATTTTCAAATGAAGCAGTCGAAGTGATTCTTATTCAATTTTTGCTCCTAGAATCATGTCGGACCATTCATCTGTCCCAAACTCGGGGAACAAAAAAAGTTTGTTGAGAGAAATGTTGGAGCAAAAGTTGATTTCCTTGAAAGCTCAAGCGAGTGAAATATCTGCTGCGTTAGCAATGGTGGAGGTGATTTTACTTTCTCTGCGTTTAATGAATTTGATCGCAAGCTTTAGTTTCTGTACATGGTTGTGTTATCGATTTGGAGTCTCTATATTTCTGATGAACTAACCGGCGTTTAGAGTTGTTCGTCAATAATTGAGCAGAGGGAAACCAGGGATCTGTGCGATGAAAACGCCTTTTTGAAGAAACTCGAGGAGTCTATAATGACTCAGATTACCCAGCAGGATGGTAAGGTTTTCTTTTCCAGATTATGTACTTTAGTACTCAGTTTGATTGTCGATTCCACTTTCTACACCGCGGAGCCCTTTCGAACAATTTTCTCGGTACAAAAGGCTTGATGGCGGTGGCCGTTGCCGTCGTTGTCGTCACATCGAGAAAGACGGGTTTCGTTTTGCACGTAGCGATGGCAGTAACATGGTGAAATGGTTAAGACATGACATATTTCTCTAGGAATTCATGATGTGTGCTTCTCTGTGACAGCTAGGAACGAGGCAATCAAGTGGCAAATCCAGTGGCTGAAGGCGTTGACCTCGAATCCACCCATGGCAAGCGAGGCCTTCCCATTCAGTCCAGAGGACGCTGCAGATCTGCTTTTCAATCTCCAGGTCGATAGATACTCCATATCTTCCACGTCTCTTTCATCCTCCTTTAAACCTCCAGCCTTGTATTTGAAATGATCAATCTGTACGTATGTATTTATTTATGCTTTGCTCAAAATTAGCAGAGCCACGAGCGTGCAGCTAGGGCGCTTCTCAGGCTCGCTGGGGTGTCATCGAGTGCTGAGGGAGGCGATGACGGGCTGCCTCGGAGCACGGACGACGGCGACGATTCGCAGGATGAGCCATCTGAGAACAGCAGCGTCGTCGAGGACTCGGGCAACCCTGCTGATCCGGCAACTTTTGATTGAGCACAAAAGTTGTGTTCGTTTGATTCGGCAGTCGTGTTGCTGTCTTGGTTTAATTTCATGGATTTTCTGAACTTTTTATGTTCTGGATTATCGTCTATGCGTTTCCTTGGCGCTTGAATTAATGAGCGGACCTTACTTAAACCATGTTGGACTTTATGTGGTTTGCTTTTATCTAGTAAGCATGATCCATGCTGGAGACTTATTGATTATGACTTGGAACTTGTATGTGTTGATTCAATTTGTGACCAAATTCGGTCGATTTCATGGTGGCCGATCGAGAATTTCTCGCAAGGTCTATGATTGGAGGACTCTTTTAAGAACGAGGGATATCTTCAATCACTTCTCACAGGTACATAGGCTCGTGAGAACAATTCTATACCTTTTTAGATGCGAGTTGTGTATCCATGGTTGAAATATGTCAAGATATTGAGCAAACCTTGTACAAACGAGATTGTGTGATCCATCTTTATCTCCATCATTAGATCATGTGGATTTCACGTGAAATTTATATAACATTTAAGACAAAGTTGAAGTGGGCTTACATGTTTCGAAGAGGCATACGAAAAATTTTCCCGTGAGAGTACGGTGCGGGATGGGGGATCACGTGTACTGATGAGTGCGTTTTCGGCCTGAAAAAAAAAATCAGGAAGGGAGAAAAAATATTAGGAAGAATAAAGAAAATATGGGGACAATTTGGTCATTTGACATGGGCCCGGTGTGAGCCCGTTCTAAGCCCGAAAATGGCGGGCTCCGACCCGGCCCGCTGCGCCTTGCCCGCTCCATTGCTCTCGTCTTGGTCCACGGACAGTTCTCTCTCTCTCTCTCTCTCTCTCTCTCTCTGCAGCAAGGAATCGCCTTTCTGCGGAATCCGACGTCTCTCTGCAACGCATCTAATTGGGTCGGAAGGCGATGTTGAGGACGAGGTTGCTGTGGTTCGGATTAGGGTTCGCAGCCACGGGCGCCGCGGTTTCCCAATTGGTGTGGAGGGACCTCTGGGTCGATCGCTACGCCCTGTCCGCGGAGGTACGTGTGATTCCGATGACTTCTCGAATTATTTTTCGCTCTTGCTTTTGTAATCATGAATTTGGATGCGTGTGTTTTTGTCTTGTTTTGATCTATGCAGATGAAGGAGAAGTTCGATGCATTGGAAGCGAGGATTTCGCACCTCGAGTCGGTCCCTTCGTCAGAGTCCAAACCTGCCCAGGTACTTTGTTTGTGGTTTTACAAATTCGTTCTGATTGGGTGTTGTTGGATGTGAAACTGCAATGCATTGGAGTGGTCATCGTTCAATTGGCTGTTGTCTGCTACTTGTAGCCACTCGTGTTCGTTGGGAGTCAAAACATTTTTTTATTCTTTTCTGGGTTGGTCTACAAGTTGCCCAAATTTCAGTTGCTAGATTTCTTTTGTCAGTTCTGGCGTTTATGATGACATTGTAGACCTCTGGTTGCCCTGTAATTTACATGTGAAACTGAACTGAGGGACGAGTCCCTGCAATGTCACAATTTCATCTGGGCATTGGAAATGATGTGTGCTTCTATTTGAGTTGGGGAATTGATGACATTTGGTGGTTGCTGCTTCATTTGATGCCCAGCGATTTACGATTTGTGTAGCAATTAGAGATTTTCCAAGTATGTTTGAAGGACCGTCACGTTTCTGTATTGTACTGAACTGCATAAGCATGGAAAAAGATGGGCTCGGTATGGGTTGGATTTGTATGCTGTTGTTGTCATTGGAACTTTAAGCTAGTAGTCAGTTTGGTGGTCACGAGCCTCAAAACTTAAGGATTTTAGATTTCCGGTACTTGCATCTGTGACTGGGTTTCGACTCTTTCTTACATGTATCAAGTTCCGATTAAGGCGTGACAAGATCCATAATTGAGGTTTCGGGAAATACCTAAATGGAAACTGTTAAAACAATATAATGCGCTTTGGGATGACTTTCTCATGGCAAACTATCTTCTTAATTGCAGGTTGAAGGCTGAATTTTCACATTGCAGCTATCGGATGGCTTAATGACTCAGCAAAGCTTCACTCTTTTGCTTTCAAGTCTGATTTTTCTCTTTTCTTTTTAACACCTAGAGTAATGTAATTGTACTGATGACCGCAACTTAAGCACATTAATTGATCAAAAGAAGGATTTCTCCTTACGCTTGTGTTTTGGTTTTGATATCATCTAGTACAGTGTAATCGACCTTTAGCGTCTCTCTTGAATGGTGTAGCTGAGAACAAACTTGACATGCATCTTTTTGCTATGCCCTGTGTATAGCAACCAGACACGCCTTTACTGTTTACCTCATTTCCAAAGCATGAGACGGAGGGACTTGTGTTGTATACGCGGATGGGAGGAAACACGTCTGTCTGCGTTTACTTTTAAACCGTCTGCAAACACATCAAAACCGACTCGCTGTATCAGCCTGGGTTTTGGAATCTCTTGTTATAAGAGATGGCAGACTGGCGCTCTCCCAAAAGGTGTGATGCATCTGTTTCTGGGAGCTACGATGATGACAGATTGTTCACTTCTTGCCGACCCTCAAAATTCGAATTCCACAAGGCAAAGGGCCATATGGAACTGAAACCACCTTAGGTTTGCAGCATGAATGTGTGACTGAAAAGTCGAACGCAGAAAACAATGTAAAATTGTGACTTTACCAAAAAGAAAAATTGTGACTTGTCATGATTCGGGTTCTCTCTTTAATTTCACAAAATTCAAGAATTCTGATTTTTTGGGAGGCAACTTCTAAACGCCAGTACATTTTAGAGTCAAATATTGCAGGCTTTTACCGAACCTTAGTCCGATTAAGATGATGGTATCTACAGTTGCTAAAGGAGAAACATTATCTAGATGGTAAAAAGCTTCAACCTTTAACCAAGAATACTAGGAGGGAACCGAAAAGGTAAAAGAGAAGAAGATCAGGTTGAACCGAACCTCCTCGGCTCTGGGCGGGGCGGGTCCTCCTCGGCTCTGGGCGGGGCGGGTCAAAGGTTGTTCTTTTCGCCCGTCTCTGTTCGAGTGCGGAACTGAGTGAGACTGGGAGAGGGAGTGACTGTACAGCGAACGCACGAGCATGTTGTCGGCTGCTTTGCACCCCCATCATCCTCGGTCTCTGTTAGAATCGAAACCCATCACCCACAACCAAGAAGCCGCCTCCCCAGCTGATAAAGTCAAGTTCAAGACGATCCCTTCTTCTTTCTTGATCCATGGAGCGAACGCCTGCCATCCTCAGATACCGAAGCTGCGAGGCAAGTACCGTGGTTCTTTGCCCTCAAGTTCGAAACGTTGCGTCAAGTGCTCCTTCAATGAGGGAGCTGCAGGTGAAAATCTCTCGGATGGAGATCAGCAGTTGCCGGTAATTCTTTCTGTGGTACAGTATTGACGGTTTTGTAGACCCTTTTGCTGTAGTCTGTTTTGTTTCTGTATAGTGAACCTGAATTGTTGACAACTTCAATTGGGGAAAATTGCAGAGCCAGCAGAGCCCAGGGTTTTGGAGCAAATGGAAGGTAAGCGTCTCTGTTTTTAATGTTTGAGTTGATTGGGCACTTTTAGGTGGGCTGCGACTATGCATTGTTGTAGGATTCAGTTTTGAAAATGTTCTCCGGCGAAAGGGATGTCAGAATACTCGACAGAGTCCTTAGAAATGTTAATTCTTGATGACCTTTGTGCTATTTTCGGATTTGATTGCTGCAAGATATATTCCCGGTTTGTTGTTACTGTTCTTACTTGACCTTGCATCAGGTCAACTCAGCTGAAATGAGTTCCAAATTGGCAAAGCTTGGGCTTGCGGCAGTACTTGCTTATGGAATGTTTGATGGTGTTACATACACCACGTTCTTCATTCTTGCATTCCTTGGCTATGAGAAGAGCACGGGGAACAATCCGGCAGCCAATCTTCAGGCGCTACTAGGGGTAAGCAAAGTCTTATGCTACAAATGAGTTTCTTATATAGGGTTTTACTTAAGTTGGATTAGTTTAACAAGGGTTTTAGCAGCTTATAGAGTCCATGTAATCTGCCCATTGGGTTTCGTAGTTCTACGTCTTGATCTGGTTGGGAGATAGATTTAACAACTATAATGCAAAACGTCTATATGAAGATCGTGTCTTGTCAGACATCTGTGTAGTGGTGTTGATTATTTATTTCTGAGCCTGAAGTTTTAGGACTTGGACTCATAGTCCCTGAGCATATATGGCAATGTAGAAGAAGCTGATTTGTTCTTCGTCAACTTAAGGTGTCCTTCCAAAAGAACTTAGGTGTCCCTGCCTTGAGCTTGCGCATTTTCTTGACATTGTTGATTCGGTTCTTCAAATTGGATGTAGAGGTGGACTATCCTTTTCTCATGCAATTACTGCATGCTTCCGATTTTATGCCATTACTGACGTTCATTCAAGTTTAGATTAGATATGAAGCTGGACTCTGCTTTTCAGGTAAAGTTTATGTGTTAATCTGTTTATTTACCCCTATCGATGATGGCTATGTTGAGTCGATATACGGGTGACTGAAATAAAAGATGGCTTGAAGCTAGATTGGTTAACGATATTCATTGAAAGCTCATGAACTCAAAATGAAATGACCAGCAAACTGGTTAGTTTCAGTTAAAAACAAGCTTAAGCAGCTTGGTTAAATCATCAAGTTTGGGAGTAGTGGTTTCCTTATAGGACGTTGAAGAAACAGTGTGGAATCCTGATTTCCTCAAGTGAAGATTGATGAAAGTAAGAATGATGTTTAACTTGTATCCATGGTATCCTTTTATTATGGGAGAAATATTATTCTAAATTTCTGCCTTTCTGATCTTGACACGCTGGCTGCTAGCTTTAGATTAATGTCGTGCTGTTTTTTTTCTCCAAATGCAGAGGAAGGACATTCCTCATGACAATGCGCTTGTTCCTTTGTGGTTTTGACATTTTCTTTTGCTTTTGCTTAGTTTCTGGCCTAGTTGTTATTGACTTGTTATACTACGAACTGAAGGGAGTCTTTTGCATGTCTCACTTGAATTTGCTCTCAACTGCTCTCCAGATTGTCATATTGATGTGGACTGGTAACAATGTGACGAGGCCATTTCGAGTCGCTGGGGCGGCTGCGCTGGCACCTGTAATTGATGAAGGACTGAAAAAAGTCCAGAAGTATTTCAATTTCCCTACCCCTGTGTACGCCTTTGCACTTGTTGTATCAATAGTGGCTTCGACATGTTTGACTATAGTGGGGTTGCTCATCCTATCGAGATGGGGAAAGTAAGTCACCTTGTACCAAATGTTGTACATTGAGTCAATCTAATAAATGCACATTGTTCTGGGAGAGTTCATCCTGCGAGAGTGTATGGGAGGTTGCTCATTTCTGGGGTTTGGTTTGGCTGGTGTTTACTGAGCTTTTTGGTTTCCCCTCATATGGTGTTTAGTGAGCTTGGAGACCCTTCTCTCTCTCTCTCTCTCTCTCACACACACACGCACGCACGCACGCACGCACTTGCTTTGTATGCTACTTTGCCTTCTGTTTTGTTTTCATTTCCTTCCCCGAATCAAGTAATATAATAGCGATGGTTTAACATACTTCTGTAGAAGAGGATTTTGCTGTTATATATTCACCCTCCAGAAGAAAAAAGACAGGTAAAGACCGAAAAGTGGCAAACTCTTTGAGGTTGATTAATTAGGACTCAGCTGATAATTTGATAGAGGGTCAACTATTCAATCAAATGACATTGAGCCCATAACTTTGAGAGAAGAGATTCTTCCCCACAAAGGGAATGGTAGTGATCAGGCCTCGGCGACTGCAAACATGATTACCTTTAATAAATGACAATGACAATGAGCCTGAGATCCTACATGCTCAGTAGATGAGCTTGCCACCCGACAACCTGAACTACAAAACTAGCTCAAGAATGGACTGGGAATGCACAAAAATCAGTTTCATTTCCCTAGTTATCACAATTCACATCATTTTTTTATTAAACTGAGCCTGAAAAAATCATTTTTTTTTCTCATTGCACCTGCGCCTTAAACTCGATCCGAAAGTGTACGGACAACAAACGTACAAGAACAGTGGATGTTTCAACTTTCAAATAGGAACTCCTACACGCCAAAACAAAAAAACCCGCGTCTCTCTCTCTCTCTCTCTCTCCCCCACGAAAAAAATCCAATCTTTACTGGAAGAAGCTCCGGTGAATGAAAAGTCACCTCCTTTCTGCTCCAAGAATCGCGTTCCAACAATCCCAGTTCAACAGTCGCGCCCCCATGAAGAAGAACCCACCATCGCCGCCCAAGAAGAGCAGGAGCGCCCGCGTGAAAGCGAATGCTAACGACGATGGCAGCCGTCCCGGGACGAAGAGACCGCGAAGAGAGAGAAACCCACCGAAGGCGTTGACGCTCCGGCGAGAACCAGGAGCGCCGGACATCGAGGACTTCCCGTTCACCGGAGAAGAGGTGAGCGGCGTCAGAGCTTCGCTCTTGGAGTGGTACGACCGCAACCGGAGGGACCTTCCATGGAGGGCGAGCGGTGGCGTGGGCAATGCTGGAAATGCACAAGAAGATGAAGATGGAGATGGTGGAGAAGAAGATAGGAGGGCTTATGGGGTGTGGGTGTCTGAGGTGATGCTGCAGCAGACGAGGGTTCAGACTGTGATCGACTACTACAACCGGTGGATGCTCAAGTGGCCTACTCTCCACCATCTGGCCTCTGCTTCTCTGGAGGTGGTTCATTTATTTTTAGGTTCTTTTGTATGTAATCTTTTTTCATCTGCCTGGTCTCTGATGGAGGTAGTTCGTATCCTTCGTGATGGATATGGTACTGGGTGGGTAACTCTTTTGCTTATGAAAATTTCAGGACTATGCATCCTCCATACTTAACCAAACGTTAGCTTTTTCTCCTCATACAGCGGGCTGCAGTGTCGTGACTACTTAATATGAAGCAAAATGTAAACTTTGGTTCTTCATTTACATAAGCGCAGACTGTGTAGTTCTGTAATCATTGGTGGAAAAGCTAAGGAAGGATCCTCTAGGGAATGTAGAAAACTTTCAAGCAGTCAGATATTTACTATAACTTATTTGGTTTTCAGTTTAACCGTCTATTTCTTGTGTCGTGATACTTCTTTTTCCATCAAACGATAAAGCGAGTGCTTGAGGGGCTTTTGGACCACCTGATTAGTGCCATCTAATACATATTTCTTTAGCTAGTTCAGGGGCACATGATGTTATGCTGGAAGAGCAATCAATACCTTTTGTAGATATTCCTTTTTTTTCTCCTTCTGTTTTAGCTTATTTGAGATTTGGTGTCTCTTGAGATATGCTTGAGCTAAGTCCTATATTAGGCCTCTCTAGTTTCTTGGTTACCGATTACGCCATTGGAAGAGGATTTTAGTGCCATTCTCTACCTTCCTATCCCAGAAGGATTATATCGAAAACTGCAGCCTAAAATCCACTATCCATCTTGATGCCATATAGTTAAGCTTTTGAATCATAGGTTCTGAAGTCATCTACTTTAGGAATGTTGATGTCCTCGAATGTTCGTGTAACCAAACGTGCTTCCCTAACTGAGTCATTCAAACTTAATTTGTTGAAAGGACATTTTTTGTTGAGTTTAGATGAATGTTATCATTCTTACGCAGGAGGTGAATGAGATGTGGGCTGGTCTGGGCTATTACAGGCGGGCACGTTTTCTCTTAGAGGTAAGCTCAGCTCTGGTCATGATATTTGTTGCACATCTTGGTTCACTCTTAGAACACAATATCTTGACATACATGATGGGACCTTTTATTTTCACTTCGTACGGAATGCACATTATTAGATTACTATGCTCGCTTGATTTTTGGATAGGTAGTGATATTAAAAAGTATTAGTTTAATATGTTAGTATGATCCTTTCCTTGAGTCACATTGATTTATCCTTGGTACTTTCTGCTTTTAGTGTCTTAATTGTGCTTGGTTTGTTTCAATTTGTGATGGTGACCAGATACGCATCTCTGAAACTGGTTCATGACTGAGCTAAAATAAGTAAAATCACATGTATTGCACATATAAAATTACTCTACCTCCATGCCAGGCATGTGCTTGGGGTTTACTCCTCATTTATCTTGTTAGGGGGCAAAGATGATTGTTGCTGGTGGAGAAGGATTTCCCAGGACAGTTGAAGCACTCCGAAAGATTCCTGGAATCGGTGATTATACAGCAGGTGCAATTGCCTCTATAGCTTTTAATGAGGTGAGCAACTTTTCCAGTTATTCATTTGACCATTCGAGGAACAATTTTAAAGTGTGATCCATCAGGTGGTGCCGGTGGTTGATGGGAATGTAGTTAGAGTGCTTGCTAGGTTGAAGGCTGTCTCTGCAAATCCAAAAGACTCAGCTACTGTAAAAAAATTTTGGTGAGCAGTTGGTTATTTTGGATCTTATCTCTCATAATTTACTTCCAAATGCTCTTGCCAATATTGACATTATCGCATTTTTTTTTAACTTAAGCTGCAGTACCTGACTCTTCTGTTCATTAAAATTTTCATCTGGTAGTCCGTCCTTCAATGCATAATAATTGTCAGTTCACTACGAAAATCTAGGCAAGGGGAGTTGGTGCATTGTCCATACCATTGACCCTATAATTGTGCCTATCTAACTTAACACCTGGTCTTTTCTGGGAGGTGGACTCATCCTGCTGGAATTTGAAATTATAAGTTCCTCAGTCAGACGGCTTTCTCATTTGCGGATTTTAAAATTGTTATGACAGTCTTTAGCCTCATCAATCCCTCTTCATTTTACATCGTCAGTAAAAAAATTATATACACAACTCTATGCATCATGAGATCAAAGGCTCCAAAAAGTGCTATTGTGTCTGTAATGGTTACATAGCTTTACTTTTCCTCGTATGTCCTGACAATGCAGGGGACAATTGCTGTAGCTTGCAACTATATTTCTCATTCTTCATATAGTTGCGTCATTCAAATTTGCTCTGGATCAGGAAATTAGCAGCTCAACTAGTTGATCCAGATCGACCTGGGGATTTTAACCAGTCTCTCATGGAACTTGGTGCAACTCTTTGCACTCCATCGAATCCAAGTTGTTCATCATGCCCTATATCCATCCAATGTCAGGCACTTGCAATTTCCAGAAAGGATGAATCTGTAACGGTCACAGATTATCCTTCTAAAGGAATCAAGACAAAACAAAGAGAGGAATTTTCTGCGGTTTGCGTTGTGGAGATATTAAGAGGCGATGATTCATTTGCCAGTAACAGCTCTGAAAGTGGGTACCTTCTCGTGAAAAGGCCAGATGAGGGTTTGCTTGCTGGTCTCTGGGAGTTCCCAATGGTAATGCTGAAGGATGAAGCTGACTCAGATACAAGAAGGAAAGCGATTGACCATTTTCTGGAACAATCTTTTGGACTTAACTCCACAATCTGCATCCCGGTAACAAGGGAAGATGTTGGAGATTTTGTCCATATTTTTTCACATATTCGTCTCAGGATATTTGTGGAGCTGTTGGTGTTACGTCTCAAAGGTAAGGCATCTCTACCACACATTCCATAGTAAGTAATATTAAAGTAGATCACTTCCTCTCCACAATTGAAGTGTAAAAGAGAAGCTCCATCAATTGTACATGCTAAAATATGAATGGTTTGTTGTAGTCTGTATTTGTTGTAAACTGTAGATAACGTGGTTCTGAGAAGTTTAACTGGTAAGCCTCAGTTCTCGAAGGAAAGATAGAGTACTGTGTTTTATCAATTTACGAGCAATTCAATTGTCTACTTTCTCTGATTTTTTAAGTGCATCTTTATATGAATGTCTTTGTAAACTATGTGGCTACCGACTCTGCTTTTTGTTGGTTTGCAGACGAGACGAGTTTCTTTAGGAAGCACAGCAAGAAAACATTGACATGGAAATATGTGGACAGTGAGGCTCTTTCTAGCTTGGGATTGACGTCTGGAGTCAGGAAGGCAAGTGATTAAATTCACATACATGGATATGATGATTTTGAGATAACTCGCTATATCCTTGATTTCCTTCTGAGGTACCTGAACAATTAGTAATAAGACAGTATTGCCAGAGTGTTTGATTCATTTCCATATAGTAGACAAATCAGTTGGAACACCAGAACATGAGTTTCTCTAGAACTTTATGTACAAAACTGAGCTGAACAATGTCTTGAAGAAGTAAATGCAAATCGTTTGCTGTTTCTTGGTTCTTTGCTCATTCATTTTCTGATTTGCATTTCATGCTGTTAGAAGTATTGGAAAAACAATTTTTTTGATTTATCACTACTGTGCAAGCAATCCGATAATTAATACGCATGCAGTCAACGAAGCTGGACAGAAATATGGGTTGCAGATCTTGGCACAAAATCGATGCCTGAGACAGTATTCAGCTTTAACATGCAAGTTACTGCTAATTAATTGTTCTGTTGCTATGACTTTTTAGTCTTTCCATTGAAACTGCTTGTGTCGAAGCTCTATTTCCTGTTTCATGAGGGTTCTTGTGGTCCCATTTAACCTGAATTCTCTGCTTATTATAGGTGTATGCTATGGTTCAGAAGTTCAAGAAAAACAGTTCGCCCAAATGTTCCCATCTAAGGAGGAGAAGCAGATTAAAGCAATAAGATTACCTCAATCAAGAATCTCTCTATGAGATTCATTGAGGTCCTTGCTCGGTCCAAGTTTAAACGGAGCGTTTCAATTTATTGGAGGCTGAAGGGACCTCTCTAGATGCAATTTTCCCTGATAGGGCCAGATCTTGATCATTCATATGTGATTATCTCTGCGATTCATTGTGGAATTCATCTATTCTAGCTGTGAGGGAATGGTTTATGATCCACCCCACGATCAATCTCGAGTCTATTCTATGAACAAGAGATTGCATCTTGTTTTGGCACGTCTCCAAAATCCCTGCCATTGTTTTTCTGAGAACAAAATGAGGCTCTCTGATCACAAGTTCACAGACCTTTCGCGTCTGTGGATATCTATGCATTTCAAGAACAGGGTTGCAATTCTTATTATTCGATATATGTTTGAGGGTAAAGCTGACAAATTCATGAATGCTTGGCAGTAATTTTGACATCAGCATCTGCCAAACAGACATATGCCATGTGATTACTGGTTCTTTCATTGGAGTTTTAGAATTTCTTTCAATGCCACTGGTAATGTGTGAACTCAGAAAACAACAATGAGAAATCCTAGCTAAATCAATGTATATGTTGAAGGGGAAAGAACCAGAAAAATTCGACATAGGAAAGAGGGGTCTTTTGTGTGTGTGTGTGTGTGTGTGTGTGTCAGTCAGTGAGAGTACTCATTGTGGGTAAAATTTGCTTGATCAACTGAAATGGTAGTCTCAGATTAGTAAGTTTACTAGTCAGGAAATTGGAACCTGATTCTCAAACAGTATCATGTAATCCACGTAATTTCAGCAGTTTTGGGCCAATGCTAATTTCTCATTTTCCCCCGAGACCAGACAAATCTCTCTTTCTCTCTCTTCGTGGGTGGTGCTGTATTTTCTTTAAATTTGCAGTACATGGGCCGAAAACGCATGGGGAATTCAGTGGCATATATTTCACGAGACACCGTGTGGATGAGAGAGAATTCCCTCCTCCTCTTGCCTGTATCTTCACTCCTTCCTCTGGACTAGCTGTTAGCTAATTTCTCCACCATCTTTACATTAGCGCCAAAAGATAAATAATTGTAAAAGGCCAAAAAAAAAGAAAAAAAAGTCTCCATTTGTCCATCAGATCCAAAGAACGAGGCTTTAATCTTCAAGATTTTGATGGAGCTGCTCGTTCTTCAATCGTAGCGGCTCTGTACGGTTCTTGAAAATTCTGTTCTTTTTGGTGGATGCTCTGTTCTTGAAATGGAAATGGCTGCAACACTCGGTGGACAAGCAGTCGGAGTCTCCAGCTTCGTCTCTTCATCGTCTTCTTCGTATTTCCCTCACAATGCAAAATCTCGATACCCCTCCACGGTATGTGAAGAACTCGCCGTTTAAATGTTTTCGTTCACGCGTGCTTGCTTGTTCAAGTTCAGATTGCGATTTCGTCAGAACACGAAAGAATGCTTTTTTGCCCAAAAGAACTCGGCGGGTCCTGCTACTTCTTTGCGATGCGACGAGGGTGGTTATCTATATGCAACTGCAGAAGCTAGCAACGCTTGAATTTGATGCTGTGGCTGAGTTATAGGTTCATGTGAAGTTACTGTGAGGAATCTGTGTCTTTTGCTGTGCAAAAGATAGCAAAGCGTGAGCTTTAGAACAAGTTTCAATTTGAAATAAAAATGGAGTTCAGAGGCCCTTGATAAACAGTCAGACAATGCCAATTCAACTATTTTTGCGCTTTGGGCAGGGCAAAAAGATAGAAAATGAAAGCTGGTGTTCTGATGAAAGTTTTGGGCAAAGTGACTGCTTGTGTAGACTTGCAACTGACAATGATCTTCATGGTCCAGCAGATGGTGTGCAGACTAGCAGTGGCTTCTCCAAGAAATGTTGCCTGCTCTGCCGTCCAAGAGTCGACTTCCACCGGTATATCCTCTGCATTCTCGCCTTCAACCCTTGATTGAGTTTGTCTGAGTTTTTTGTCCTTACCATTCTCTAGAATAGAAAATGAAATGATCTTGGTTTTTCCCCCTCTATACCAGCCACCACGGAGACAAAGGAAGCAAAAGCAGCTCCCAAAGCAGCGTCGGAGGCAGCACCAGCAAAGCCTAAAACTCCAAAGAAAGAGCCGCCGAAGCCGCTTCCTCAGCTCATGGAGGAGGAAGTGATCCCTCCCCTGCTGGAAATCCTCCAATCCCAAGATGAGCTCTCCGAAATTGAACTCTCTTTCCAGGATAACAGGGTTGGTTTCGGAATATTTCTTTACTCGCGTGCTTCTTCCGTAGCTCACAGAACAATTTTCAAATGGCCTTTCACATCACAACCTCACACTGTCCCATTTGATTGCTCTTCATGAATATGCAGTTGGAGGGCTCCTTCCTGAAAGAGGGGACCCGTTACTCATTCTGGGCCTTCTTTCCTACGGGTGACCTCACCGGTATTGCTCAGACTCTCTCTCTCTCTATCTCTCTCTCTCTCTGCTTCTTCATATTCTAATTCCATGCGTTGACGTTCGATTCATTTTTATTCTCTGCTTTTGTAAGGCCTAAAAGGGTTCTCATTGTCGTCCTATGGCTCGGAAGCAAGTACTGTTGAGCCATTTCTTGTGGATGAGAAACGAGTCACGGGGAAGCACGTCGTCTTTTGGGTTGAAAAGCGTCTGGCAGCACAAGGCATCATTCCGGTGTGGAAGGAATGACGGGTTTGCAAGTTCTCATCATTCCAGATCATGTAATAACATTTCCAAATTAAATCGCCCCCTTCTCTCTTTTTGGTTGTTCAGAAAGACATCTGTGACAGAGTCTTCCTGCTCTGTAAGTAAAGGAGTTCAGTTATATCCTGAGACTCGGACACAAAGTGATTCATTCTCTCAGAAGACATAATCATAAACGAAGAGGTCCACAGCTATTCCTGTTTTGACATTCCCCCTTGGCAATGAGATTCGATTCCCCGCCACCCCAAAAAAAAAAAGGAAAAAACGGGATGCGTAAATCTAGCCGACTTGAGAGATTTGCAAATTTATAGTTAAGTGATTTCTTCCCAGGCCCATAACCGATTCCCACAATGATATTATAAATTACAGGTACCAATATGATAGCAAGTCAAGTAAATTGTCATTCTGAGAAAGATATTCTAGGCAGCAACAGTTTCAAACTTGTCTGTTCAACATCGCCAACGAGATTGCTTCTGTGATGTTGTGATATGAATATATAATTGTCCGTGGACTGTCAAAACCTTCTTGCTCCTTTTTGTTTTACATTCTCTCAGATGCAGCTGCTCGACTGGCCACGTAAGTCCTCAAAGAAGGAGATTGGGTGAGGCCATTTGGGGCGATTGAGGAGTTGTTGTTTCCGGTCTGCTGCTGCTGCATCCGCCTCCTTGCTAGGTAACCTCTGACCCATGGTGTCACGTCCTCATTGACCTTGATCATAATAAGGAAGAGGATGCGGTAAATGACTATCATGCTTAGTAAGACGCTCAGGTCCACCCATTTTGATCGGTCCACGTCAATCTGGAAGACATTTTCAAGAATATACTCTCCTGGAATTTTGGGAAGATCTGGCGATTGGTTCTCAAACACCATACCGCTGAGATCGTTCTGGTATTGACCCTGCAATAATTTCCCTGGCGGTTGTATAAAGTTTTCGACAGAGAATTCGCTTGATATCGAAAATGAAAAACGTATGCAGCTTTACCTGTAGTGCCCAGAAGTGGAAGCTGATATACGACATTGGGTAGCGCCACACGGGCTTAGGAATATCCTTAGGAAGCCTGAAGTATCCAGAGACCAGCATGAAAATGCCCTGAAGCATAAAAGCAAACAAGAAAATGACTGAGTTGCAAAATTTCAGAAGGCTGATCGAATTTGTTAATTCTACAAGTAGAAGTATAGCCTCTGCTATAAGGCATAGGGAAAAAAATTCAGAAACTCAACTGTAGAAAAAGCAGTCGTCAAATAGCAATCAGAGGCATAGCCCTGCCCTAAGTTCTTGCAACCATATAACACAGAACTCGTGACAATGCTTAGCTTACTAAATTACTTAAAACTGCATCTGATCAGTCTAAAGTTTTATGAACATAAAAAGAAGCATTGCTTCATTCATAGTATCGTAACTCTCCTCTCACTTGTGCACTAGCACACTTGCTTAAGCAGAAAGTATAAATATTGAGTTAATGGGGATGCAAACAAGGGCTTACAAATAGTCAGGTGTCTCGCCCGGAACCATATTAAATAAGATTGGACGATTTTTAGACCACAAAGGCCTACCATTATAGATGGAGTGATGATTTGATATTTAAATTCTCCCAGTTGTTAGAAGATAAAATATTTTATTTCCATGCTTTTGCCAACCATTTTAAGTATAAAATTTCATCCATTTTAAGTGTAAAACTTCAACAACATGGTGAAAAAAATATTAACCTGAATTCCAGCCCCTATGATGATTCCCATCAGGAAGTTGGGGACGATACTAGCTATCACCATCATCAAGCTCTCGACGACAGTGACACTACCATAGAGGCACAAAACAAAGAAGAGATAGTGTTCGAAGCCTGGGTGAAGGCGGACCATGAAATAACAAATAGTTCCCGCAATAAAGGTGATCAGTATTAGGAAAGGCGTTGCAGAGATCGTGTTGCTGACGACAAATGCAGTGACACCATAATGACCATTTAACCTCTCCCTTTGGAAAACCTGCAAAATTTAAGACATGACTTAGGGGGTGGGGGGGGAGTGGAAATTGGTAATCACCATTGAAGGATGTCCCATTGTGGATTTGCTGAACAGGTTTTTCAACAACTCACCTTCATGTCTTCAACAAACGAAGGAAACCCACCGATCGACATAAACGTTACAAAGCCAAAGACGAAAGATGCACATGAGCCCCTGGCCTGTCACAGAGAAAAAGAGCTTTTAAGAAAATTTGTTTACTTTAATTGGAGTTTGTTTCGTCTGTTTATGGTACAAGTTTCGTGTGCTTTGATTTGATTAGGAGCGCACGTAGTCATTGTGTGGGGGTCATCAATTGTCTCAAATTATAAATTAAATGGAGAATTAATACCAGAATCGAATTGTATCCTGTCCCGATGTTCAAATAGATCGTGCCTATGCAGACGGTAACAACAATGTAAATCACGAGCCTTAGCCAGTAATACCCAAAGTCCCTGGACATGTTTATGAATGAACGCTTGGTTAAGGTAAAGGCTTGCATAGGAAAACTAGCTTGGCTGCCTCCTGAATCTAGCACGGTCCCTTTCTGCAAAATGATGAACCACTCATAAGCTTTTTATTCACAGCAACACAATGACAATGACAGAAGTTGGCTAAAAAGATTATCGAGGTTAATCTGTTCTGAAGGGAGAACTTACAACTTTTGACATCTCCTCGACTTTTTGTCTAGCAGTGTAGGAGAACTGAGAGGTGCGATAGAAGTCAACGAGAACTCGGATTGCTTCAGCTGTTGTCATCTTCTCCAAGGGATCATCATTTGCTTCGAACTGAGGGAAAAACCAACTTAATTAGCACTCTTAAAACCAAGAAAACCAAAGATATCATTCTTTTCAGATCAAGTCCGACTCAGATAAATGATTAATGAAGTAACAGAAATTCTTATGTCCACTCTCCAGTGGAGCTCACTTATAGGGAATGCCAAAAGAAAATTTCCATACCCGAATTTTCATGGACCCCCTTAGAGTGGCTTTAACTTTGTCAAAGTCGGAGTTAACACATCGAAGAAAATGATCAGATGGGTTCCTTAAAGCAGGGCATGGAAATCCAGCTTGAGCAAAGAACTGCATCAACCAAACATAAGTAAATCGGCATTTCTGTTTAGAGTGAAAGCAACTTAAATAGAGAACTTCTTACCTCATATGCTTCTGATGCCTCGCCAAAGTAAACCGTCTTGCCACCGGAAAGCAAACACAGTCTATCAAACAGCTCAAAAACTTCACTACTGGGCTGGTGAATGGAGGCAATCACAGTTCTGCCGTCTCTAGATAGGCCACGAAGCGTCTGGGTCACAAAGAAAGCTGAAGCACTGCAAAAATGAAGTAATGAGATTTCGGAGGAAACCACTGTGTTAATCAAGCATGAAATCATTACCCAACGAAACCTGCATGACACAGCAAGTTATACAGGATTGAACGTGGCAGCCACGAGGAGATATCCTTGTTGGGAAATGATAAATGGACTGAGAACAATTACACTGAATACTGGATAGAATGTATGCAGGCGTATACATGAATGCGAATATAGACGTAAATAAAGTAAGGGAATTAGAAGATATACCTATCGAGCCCACTAGTCGGTTCATCGAGAAAGAGCAACCGTGGCCTCATCAAGATTTCAAGGGCAATGCTGACCCTCCTCTTCTCTCCTCCGCTGATCCCTCGCAGATGCCAATTCCCGATAACTGTGTCGGCACAATCTTGGAGACCCATCTCTATGATGGTGCTCTCCACCAATGCGAGCTTCTCCGACTGGGGCATGTTATCGGGAAGTCGCAATCGAGCTGAATATGAGATCGTCTCGCGCACGGTAAGGGTACCGATCAAGTTGTCATCTTGCGTGACATAGGCCTGGGATCAAGTCGAACAAACACGGATCAATGCGACTCCTTTCACATAAGCACGGTCTAGGACCGCGATCGCCTCGACGCATCATGTCGCTAAATGAAAAGAGTTCTTTCGAGTGGATAGCATGTTTATAAACCTCGTAAAAGTACAACAATGTATGTCCAACATATCGTTGAACGACTGATGTTACTAAAACAGAAAGCACAGATCAGAGCGAGTGAAACTCACAGCAGTTCCGAAAGAGAGCTTGGTCTTGCGACCGTTGAGCAAGATCGTGCCGGAGAGGAAGGCGTTGGTGGAGAGGCGGCTCGAGAGGGCGTCGAGGAGCGTGGACTTGCCCGACCCGGATGGACCCATCAGGGCCGTGAGCGTCCCCGGCTCGGCGTAGCCGGTCATGCCCTCCAGCACCCGCTGCGTCTCGCCCTTCGCGAGCGTCACCGTCACCGTGAGGTCCTGCCACGTCAGCCTGGCCGAGACGTCGCCGACGAACCCCACGTCCATCGACGCCGACCTGCTCTCCCGCCACAGCGTCTCGCTGAGCGGGCTCAGCCCCGCGACGACGACCCCGCCTCCCGCCGCCGCCGCCGCCGCCGCGGGCTTCCCCGCCTCTATCTCCTTCATCACCTCGTTCGCCGAGCTCCTCCTACTCATGGGTTCCCGGGTTCCGCTCGGGAGAACGCCTTCAAGAACGACAGCTCGCGGGAGTTTCTCAGGCGGGTTATAAGGAAGATGTCAAGGAGGAGGGTGTGAAGGGGCGTCGACGAGAACGGCTAATGCATGAATGCGGGGTTGGTTTGGTTTGACCGCTTCAGTGTGCCGTGATCGAAGAGCTAGAGAGGCTCATGCAAAGCGCGAGGAAAAGTGACTCAAGCACTAAAATTTACTCCTCTTCTCTACTTGCACACTCTTAAACTCGAACAAACGATGACTAAACTCTGTTTCATTTCCATTGGAACTCGAGAGAAACAACGACAAATATGAGCATAGAAAAGAGAGAGAAAGACAGAGAGAGGGAGACGGAGACAGGAAACGATCCATCCATCCATCCATGCTCAAAATTCAATTATGCATTAATGGGTACCGGTGGATGTTGGCCAAAAAGCATTCAATGCGAGAACCAATCCTAATAAAGCAAGCTCTCTCTCTCTCTCTCTCTCTCTCTCTACCGGCACCAGCAGAGAGTCAAGCTCAGCTCCCTCAGTGGCTTATCGATGCACGTAAAAACTGAACGACAGAGGGCAATGCAGTTACGCAGTTGCAGTTGGCGCATTATATGCGTCGATTACTGCGGACTGAGAGATGCTTTGGGAAGTGTTAGCGCCCAACAAGCACGAGAGCGAGAAAGGGGAGGGTCGAATTAATGCAGGCGGACGGGCGGGCATGGTTACGGGGATGGTTGGTGGTCATTTGTTCGTTGGACCGGCCTGTGCGGACCAAGCCACTTCGCCATAAGTTTCCTTTCGTCCTCTGTCAATCGAATTGGTGTCCATACCAGGGTAGGCTTGGTTTCAAAGATCCCGACTTTGAAATAACTTTCCGATTACAAAAACGACGTGGAATTGAACCGACCAGTTTTGTAGGGATCGCATAATTGATGCTATGGAAGATTCTTATCAGTCAAGTGGTTTTGTGAGCTTATTTTCAAGTTGGACGTCACATGTTCCATCCTCCCAACTACATCTCATCAAAGTTGAATCGGTGGCTCCAACGTGACGGCCCATAACCGAACCTGTTCTAGAACTTGAAATTGAGAATTGGACTGGTTTCTCCTAGAATGAGAGTCAAGTGAGGCCGGTTTGTCCAGTTCTTGAATTGAACTGATCCGATTGCTCTGGAATCGAGCATTGGACCGGTTTCCCTCTTATCAAAACAATCGCGTTGGTACATTCTCTTGAGTCATCCTTAAAAAATGTAAATTTATATTGGAAAAAAAGAAAGTAAAAGATTAGTCAAGTGATACATTTTCTTGAACCAACTTATGCCGAGAAAAATAAATTAAAAATTAATCAAGTGCTCAGCAAATCTCGAATATCCATTTGCCCGTCAAAAGATGATACTCATGGCTTTCTGAAGTTTGACTTAGACAAGAGTTTGGAGTAAGAGTACAAACAAGGAAATATGAACATTTTTAAAATATCGTTAATGACGTGACGTGTGACACGTTGATGTGAAAATAGAGATCGTACAAAATTTAAGCCTTAATACTTTCAAATCATAGTTGTCAAAATTCAAAATCACATTATGCATCGTATGATTCTTGGCCAAGCAAAGTCCATCACATACTATAATTACTTTTTTGTATGTAATTAAAAAATTATAACCTTTAGTTTGCCACATAAAAGCACACCTTAAGAGTAGAAACTAAAACTATATTCTCGTCTAATTTCCAAACTTCAACCTTGCTATATTTAGTTTTCATTTATTTTGTGAAATATGAAAGATGTATAAAACATTTTCTCAAGAAAGATCTCTTATATCACTTACCAAAAAAAAAAAAAAAATGAACAAAGAAAATTTTCGTTGTCCATGAAAATTTTGGGCATAAATTGTTATCGATAAATAAATATTTTTCATTAACTATATATTATTTTTAAGAAATATCTTTCAAATCATTTATTTTCCGTGAAATAGATATATCTAAAATAATATTTATGGTCATCATCTACATATACAAATTCGCAGATGACACTTTTATTTGGATGGTGCTATTAGATGATATCGTGAGTGAGTTTCCGTGCACCAACCTAAGTCCATCTTCTCCGTACCAAAAAAAAAAAAAAAAAGAAAGGTGAGTCGTCGCGCTGCAATTATCGAAGTTTCAATAAATCGATTCTCTTTTATCCCCTGATCCTACAAGGTCGTGCCGAACCTCTCCTTTTGTCTTTTTTGGCGAGACAAAAATGTCATTTCCTCTAGAAATCACGAGATCTCAATCATTTTACAGGTCGAATTGGATAAATGGGAATTTCGTAGCACTCGGTTGGATTTGAATTCCCTGCCTACTCGTACCAAGATCATTTCGACTTTCGAAACAATAATTGTGGCCGCAAGTTTTCCAACGTGGTGCGCGGACCATGGATGCTACATTTACACGTACCAAAGGTAGGTGGTCATACCAAGCTTTAGGAGTTGTCACATGTGAGCAATCCGGTGCATGTGCTACCCATGGCCAGCATTGATTGACGCCCTTTCTAGAAGTTTTTTTCTTTGATCAATCTGTAAACTACTCACAGTCAATTGGGACCGTAAAAATCATGCTCTTCTACATCTTTATTGGGGTAGCTCATGATGCAACGTGGGCATTACAACTTTAGGTATGGACAACGATGTTCAACCACCTTTTTAATGGAAAAGAGCGCGGAGAAAGAGAGAGATTTACCTTATTTAGTTGGAATAGCATTATTTAGTTGGAATAGTATCAAATGATTATATCTTGGGATAAGAATAACATGAGCGACATAACTTTAGTACAATGTTCATTTAAGTATCATAATTTTTTTTTTTCCGTTCACTTGAATACAACAAATTTGAAAAATCATTTATTTATGCTATTGGCGATTTAGCTTATTGGAAAATTCGATGTGAACATTAATCCTCCTACGCGACTTCGCCGGTGCTAATACAATCAATTTTTTTTAACATTTTTTTAATTTTATTTTTTCAATTTTTTTTTTCAATTTTTCCCCTTTTTTTAGGGCCAGCAAAGGTCATTAGTGACCCTTGCCAGTCGTGAAACCCTCGCCAACTCTAGGTGGCTGCAGGCGATGCCACCTCACCTAGGTCAAGCGAGGGCATTCTCGGCCAAATCTAAGCAAGTGTTTCACGATTAATGATCCTCACCAGCCCTTAAAAAAAAAGTGAAAAAAAAAAAGCAAAAGAAAAACAAAAATATAAAACATTCAAAAAAATTTTAAAAATCCACATAGGATATTTAGCTGGAATTATCACTCAAATGATTGATTTTACTCCGGTGTAGCACTTAGTAAGTTAAAAAAAATTATGGCACTCAAGTGAACATGGTACAAAAGTTATGACACTTCTACCGTTCTCCTCCCTTATATCTTTGTTGAAATTCGAAATGATTCATCTGCATCTTTTTTTATGTTCAATAAATCCCAAAAACTTCTTTATTCTTAATGAAGTCATTCGATAAGAACCGGGCATCGGAATGTCATGTTACCTAAAATTTCTAGTAGCACTGTTGTTACGACAAAGGGAGAGGGATTTTATTACTTTAGCCCCGTCACCGACATGGTTACAGTCAGCAACGATGGTGGTGGTTTAGTGGCCATTGTTGGCAATGACTGTTGTGGATGGTGATGGAGGGAGAGGCGGGCCATGATGTTGTGGTACTCTTGCAAAGAAATGGAAGAGAGAGGGAGAGAGAGATGCATAAGCACATAGACCACTAGTGGCATTATTCAAAAAAAAAAAAAATAGCTAAATTAATCAATCACCCAATGATTAATCAAAAGCTCCGGTCAAGAATTGAGGCCCCACAATCAAAAGTCAATATGCTTTCTCTCATGCTTTTCTTCAATACCAAGGAAGCAACACTTGCATGGGACCTAGTGTGGATAACGACGAGTAACATATTATTAAATGATGAAAAGTCACGTGAGATTCATGCGTAATTCATCAAATTGATATAATTTAAGTTGGTCCAATTTATAACGACTATGCATATCCTATCAAATTTCAAATTGAGATCAGCCCAGTCCATGATGAATCGGATCTAGGCAGGAGTTTGTGGATCAATCGATTTTCTTGTCCAAGTTGCGAACTAGCCTCTTCAATAGGAAATAACCCAAAACCAAACCCAAACCGACCGCCACGTACCTGACTCACCACACTCCCAACCGCCCTCACCTCCTCGAACTCGAACCACTCCCTCTCTTCGCCGCCGGCGTTCCCGGGTGCGGAGGTTGTAGGTGGCGAAGGCGTTGAACTGGGGGGGGAGGGGCGAGGGCATGGACCACTGCGAGGAGGCGGTGGTGAGGCGGGTCGACGGCGAGGCTGAAGAAGGTGGAGTTGTCGGGGAGGGAGCCGTCGTGGATGAGGGTCTCGACGGCGCCGGAGGGCGAGACGGCGTGGATGGTGCGTCCGCGGAGGGAGCCGACGAGGAGGCGGCGGGAGGGCTCGTCTCAGGCAATGCCTTCTGGGTAGAGGCCCGGTGATTGGAAGGTGATGGAGTGGCGCTTCGCGGCGAGGATTCGCTGGAGTTGGAAATGGGACAGAGACGAGGCGACGGTGAAGATGAAGAAAAGCGGGGAGAAGTGAGATGTGGCGCTTTGAGTCTCGATTGGGTCGCCAATTTCTCGATTTTGAATCTCGTTTCAATTCATTTGTCGACTACCTAAAAGGATTAATCCATGTGATGATGATCGAAATTAAATTATTCAAGGCGAGCTAATTAGATTTTAGTCTCTCTCTACATCTTTTTTCGTCTCTTCCACTTCTTGAGGAGAGGGATTTGACCTAAATCTCTCCCTCCCCTCCTAATTCATTTTCTTTTTATTTCCTAATTCTCTCAATCTAGTTTTAAATTTGGAAACTTTGCTCTCCTGATCTTATATTTGGAAGCTTTTCTCTCCGATTTAATTCTAGATTTTGAAGTTTTAATAAGTATTCCGCCTCCAGTTTCAATAGTGTTTGTCAAATCTGTATTTATTCAACGTTTTTTTGACTCAAAGTTTTGGTACTTCACATTTAGCCATAGGTCTCGGTCTCACGGGTGTCAAATATGAGATTCTTTAATATGCTTATGTTGTCTTTATACGGCGATGGTGGGAATGCCGAACTTAGGCCCACATCTCTCAAAGGCAAAGCCGTAAGTATAGATGGAGATCTTGACATGTGCTTATTATTGATGGTGCTGTTTGATTCGGTGATTGATCGTCGATTCTTTTGCTTGAATTCAGTTACAAATCTATTCTTGAAGGATGAGCGTATGATAATTTCTACCAATTCATACTCTAATGAAAACACCTTGCTTTCTGTTTTTTATTTATTTTGAAGATCTATGAGTTTGTTTTGTTAATGTGGTTTTTGGGATTCCATTTCATGTATCAGATTGCTTATGGATATAAATTTCTTTTTGACAAAAGAAAATTAGATTTTGGGAAAAAGAATGTGAGTGCTCCGATCTTATTTTAGTGCCATGATTGAGAAAAAGTGGGGTGAAGAAAATTGGGAAGGAAAAAGAATTTCACCCTCAACTCCTATCTCGCCGGACATCCGAATTTCATCCAATTTTCTATCCAAACACGTTTTTTTTTTTTTTTTTTTCTCGAGTAAATCAAAGCTTAACTTGTTTAAAGTCATTTAGAAGAATATGGAGGAGCAAAAGGTTGTATTGGCTGGCCGCCTTCGAGGAATGGCGGGCCAATTCAACCCCACAAAAGCCAAATGATACAACGGGAAATGTGATTTCTAAAACTTGGGAATTGAAATCGCTAATTCGGCCTAATTCCCTTAATTAACCTCTAACTTTATATCTGATCTCAATTTTGCCTGATCATAAATTTTTTACACTAATCTAAAATCTGTCTTCATTAATCCTCCATCTAAAATTATCATTATTTAGTTCAACATGGATGATTGTTACCGTTTACCAACTGTTCATAGCCACTTCCCCATATTTAGTTCATCAATGTACTTTCATTGCTGTAACATCTTGGCCACCTTCAAGTTGTTATCTAATGGAAGAGGTTACAGCTGCGAGTTGAGGTTGCATGGCCTCCGTGCAATGCCGACCTCAGAGAGATCAGCCCAAGAGATCAAAGAGAAAGAGAGATACGATGAAAAAACAATTGAGGAATTCCAATGAAATTCTAAGAGGAGATTTCAATGAGAAGGGCCCCAAGCAAGATTTCTCCTCTACTCTGATTCATATCAGGCCTAATGAAGAAGAACTCACGAGGTAGGGAGATCATGAAGAGCAGCTTAATCCATGTCAACAACCGGTGTGGATTTAATTCTGACATGAGAACGTTAGGTTGGACCGGTTAAATTTGGATGGAGGGTTAACGGACAGATTTGAAACTTGAATATAAGTAGATCTTTGTTTGCAATTCGATAAAATTGAAATTCTTAATTTTAATAAGAATTGGGCCCCATTATATCCTTAAAAAGACCATCCCATTTTCATCTGAGTATGAATTGAGCACTTGGGCACTCACATAAACATGTGACGAGGATCGCAGCTTAGCCCTAATTTGAGATTCAATCCTAATGATTGATGGCGTGTCAACAGAATTATACGCCCAAGAACCGAGAGCGGCTTGTCTAACTTGGCATCGCTAGGAGGGTCATCGATTAGCATAGGATCGAAACTTGAACAAAATCCAACGTGCTTTTGCATTCGCCAATCACTGCTTACAAAACCAAAACCTATTCAATCAGCCAATCCAGGCTTACCAAATCACAAAGACCCAAAACCTCAAAAAATACAACAAAAAAAAAAAAAAAAAAGGAAAGAAAGAAAACTAGAAAGTGCAAATGAGAAAGGGGGTGCTAATTGATCTTTTTGTTCATGTTGGTGACGAGCTTCTTCATCTGGAACCTCCAGAACGTGAAGTAGGCCAGGCCCAGGCCCAACACCACGTATATCCACACCTTCTCGTCCTTGCTCTCCCTCTCCGACCTCACCTCCTCGATCCCGAACCACTCCCTTCCCCCGGCCGCCGCCGCCCCCGCCGCCCCCTCCGCCGCCGCTGCGTCGGCCGACGACCTGCCCAGGCCCTCCAGCACGTGCCCGTACAGCACGTACGCCCTCTCCTCCGCCCCCACCGCCACCGACGTCGGGAACCTCTCCACGTCCAGCTCCGCCTCGTCGTACACCACCCCCTCCCCCACCCGTCGTCGCTCTTCAGGAACCACAGCTTGTTCATGGACACCACCAGCACCACCCCATCCCGCCGGACCGCCACGTCGTCGGCCAGCGGCAGGTCCCTGTCCAGCAGCACGACCCTTGCCGTGCCGTCCTCCGCGTCCACCTTGTACATCTTCCCCGTGTTGGACTGGACCACCAGGAGGTACCCCCTGCCGACGTAGGCGATGCCGTTGAGGCCGCAGTAGCTGTGCGGCGCCTCGCGGTCTACGGGGAAGGAGGTGAACGCCGGGGATCTGGAGAAGATCGAGGCGGCCCCGTCGGGGCTGACCTTCCAGATGAGGTCGGCGAAGGAGTTGGTGACGTAGGCGTTGCCGTCGAAGTCGACGGCCACGTCGTTCGCGCCGTCGCGGCCGGAGGGGGAGGCGGGGAGGAGGGAGAGGAAGAGGCGGCCGCGGGAGCGGAGGTCGTAGGCGGCGAGGGCGTTGAAGGGGGGGAGCGGGGCGAAGGACTGGACGACGGCGAGGACGCGGTTGCGGGGGCTGTCGACGGCGATGCCGCCGATGGTGGCGTTGGGGGGAGGGAGTCGTCGCGGATGAGGTCCTCGACGACGCCGGCGTCGGAGACGGCGTGGATGGAGCGGCTCCGGAGGGACCCGACGATGAAGTGCTGGGCGGACGGGTCCCAGGCCATGGCTTCCGGGTAGAGGCCCGGGGATCGGAAGGCGATGGCGTGGGGCTTCCCGGCGTGCGCGAGCTGGAGATGCGGAGGAAGCAGGAACAGCAAGAACAAGAACAAGGAGGAGAAGGTCAGGCTCCGATTGGGATGGGCGGCGGCTGCGGCGGCGGGGAACATGGCGGCGGGATCCGATTGGGTCCGAATCGGAGATGGGTGTGTTTCGATCGGAGAATTTGGGGTCTGGGTTGCGTCAGGGATGATCGATCGATCGATCAGTAGAGATTGCAGAAAGCATGGGATCTTGCTTCGGCGTTGACGATGAGTTTGGAACTGGAGCGACGAAGGGCTTTTTTAGCAGGTGCGGCTTGATCCACAAGACAAGCCAGGTCCGGCCCGGTCCAATGAAGACGACGAGCTCGTCATCGTGATTCGTCCATCCTCCATCATTCCGAAGCAAGACTCTTCTCTTGTTTCCCAATTTTGACCGAGGGAGCACGGTCTTAAAACTTCGACGACAACATCATGCATGAGTTTGAATGGTCTCAAGATTCATGCTTGTCAACGGATTTGGTGTTGATAGATTGTTGTCCACGCATGTTCGCCAAAGGGGGAAGAGATCAATGGATAACGAGAAGGTATGAACATGAAAATAGGAATCGAACTTAGAACTTCCCGATAGATAAAAACGAGTTTTCACTAAGAGGAACTCTCGGCGTCAAAACGAGGACCTAATAGCTTTCTTTGCCACTCGATTTATCGCATGACTGACATACTAGATACATGATATATGCAGGAGTTAATTTCATGCGACAACAATATGATGGAGGTCAATTTCTATGATGTGAAATATTGGGACATGCTTGACAGGAAGAGCTAGTGAAGGTGGCCAAAAGCCTTGTCAAACATTATGGTTAATGCTGCAAAATGAAATGAAGGGTGTGTATTTCGCCGGAAGGTGTTGATGAAGCACCTTTCAAAGTATGGATCGATTTTGACCAATAAAAAGGATGGGTTGACACTCACTAGGCACGCGGCCTAGTGGTAAGGGAGTTTGGGTGGGTGAGAATGTTTAGTTTTATGTATGGGGTTCAATTTCCATGCTTTGTAAAAAAAGAAAAAAGAATGAAGAGATAATGAGTTAAAATAAGACAAAATCTAATAAAGGTATGAGGTTGATAAACCAATTTACTGAGAATGTGAATGAGTTTTTGTGAAAATTAAAAGCCAAGATTGAATGCAATCGCGGTTAGCCGTGTAAAAGATAGTGAATTCACAATATAAAATTAAGTAACCAATGTTCATTGATTAATTGGCGATCCTTACTGCAAAACTACAAATCGAGTATTTATGTTATTACTTATACAACTCATGCCTCGCCCCTCTAATGATTATAACAATCTATATATCCCAGCCTTTGTGGTTAGTGGCTTCTGAGATCTACGGCTCCACTCCATCGTGTTTGCGTCGGTTTAATTTCATCAAAGTCGTACCAGTTTACCCAAATGAATTACATCCAAAACTAAATCCCATTACTTATAGGTATAGTTATCCGACACTCAACTCGTCACAGTTCATATTAGCTGTAGCCCCGTTGTTGATCAATCCGAACTTCATTCACCGACATCCACGTCTCCAGACTAAGTCATTTTCCTTCTCTTTGCCAATACTAAAACATCATCTCATCGTCCTTCGACACTCGTCGACTAAGACCTCCCATCACTCGGCAAGTCTCATCTCCGCCACGTCTTGCACAGCCCCTCCAAATTTAAGTCGACGGCCGGCAACTCGGGCAAATCTTTTTTTTTTCTTTTGGGGCGTGCAAATTATGCGTCACATCACCCTAGTGGCGGAACCAAATTCGGGAGCGGAGCCTCTCTCCCATTCGGACAAATTCCAATCAGTCAGTCGCTATCTTCGGTCTTTTCCCGCACGTTACCATGTTTTTGCGAACTCGTTCTAACGCAAACTCAAACTTCCCCGCTTTCCCCTTTTTTTTTTTATTTTAATATATATATTTTTTTTTGTTTTAATCTTCTAGCCGACGTGAGTAAAAAGAATCGAAAAGTACAAAAAGAACAAAAAAGGAAAGAAAAAAGAAATAAAAATTATTTTCGGTCCAGAAAATTGGGGTGGGAACAACCGGGAAGAAGGACGAAGGAAGAAGAACGAGGCGGGGCCCACCGGACTCCCAAGCTCGCCGTCAACATCCCGCACCGGTTCGTATCCTACGCGCCTTTGAAGCCTCTCTCTCTCTCTCTCTCTCTCGATCTCTCTTTCTCTCTCTACTTTTCTCCGGGATTGATCCCATTCTCACTCCACTGCATCGGATTCCCTTTCTCCCACCTCTGTATAACGTCTCTCTCTCTTTCTCTACATTCACGCTGATCGCGCAAATCGAAGTCGGCGGGGAACGGGGGCGCCGGAGTTCGGCCGGCGGTCGGCATGGGGGTGGGGCTCGCGGCGTTTCTGGCCGGGCTTGTCTTGGGGGCCGCCGCGGTGGTCGCCGCCGAGTTGCTGGTGGTTCTGGTCTTGTTTAATCGGTTGAGCCGGAAGGTCGGGCAGTTGGAAGCGTCTCGGCTAGCGGCGCGGGACGTCGATCAAGAGCAATCGCTCAATTCCGTTCGCCGCAAGCAGGTACTTGCGCGCTTCGGAGTATCTGCGGATTTCTTTCGCGAGATTCGTGAATTGTGCTGTCTTTCATTGCTCTTTCGTTGCTGCGTTATGGTTATTTGATTAGGTGATGGAAGAGATTGCCTCGTCGTCCTAATTTGGAGGAGGATTGGGTGATGCATGTAGAATCAGGAGGTTGAGTCGCTCGGTGCACGGGGCACGGGTTCGAAGAATCACTCGTGCTGAATTCACTTTCGTTTGCATTTGTCGTATTTGCATCCGTTTTCATGTCCTTTAGATGAGTGGAGAGAAGAGTCTCGAGAGCCCCTAATGGGAGCCGTGCAGTAGCTGAATATAACGACAGCATGTATTGTGCAAATGTTGGTTTCCCCATGGTTTTGACAAGACATGGCAAAATCTAACTGTAGATACTCAATATGTTGCGCATTCCTGCTACATCTATAGGTGATGAAGAAGAAGAAGGGGTTCTCTTTTGGAGAGAAGTTTAATCCTACTAGCTTTTTTTTTTGTTTGCCAGTAGATTATTCTAATTATGTTATAGATGCATACACTACAATATGACTGGTGGCTGGCGCCATATCGTGTGTCTCAAAACACGCCCTATAGAGCTTGGGTGTCATACCCCATATCGCTTTTTGTTGTATCTAATCTTGTCTAAGATTCATCTCTCTTTGTTTTGAACTATAGGGACATGGACTAAAATAGATAATGGTCATGTCATGCTTGAGTTTTTCCTCTTGGAGATTATGCGTCAACTCAACCCATTTGATTGTTTTAGCTGCTAATTGATCTTTCTTTAGTTTATACTTGGCATTTTGAGAGATAGACAACTCTTGTAACGGTATAGTAAAAGGGGGACACTTTTTGTCCAGGTTGGAGTCTCTGCTAGCTTGTTTATTTACCTTGTTAACTCACTATCTGTGTCGCAGGGGGATGTTTGGATTCTTGAGCCAGAAAGAGTACCAAAAAGTCGGGTAGAGAAAGTACAGCGTGAGCAAAAGAAGAAAAAGGATTTTCTTGAGATTTCACCTGTTCGGAAGCATGCCATAATCAAAGACCATTCGCTTATTTTGACAGAAGCAGACGGTTCTCCGTCTGCTGTACTGTTGAAGGGGTGTGTGATTGAGGCCGTTTCAGCAACAGACCTACCTTCTAGAAAATGGTATTTTTCCTTCTCTTGCCTTCTGGATGGAATGACATTTACCCATCTCTCCGAAAACCAATAGATGCTCACCAGCTTGTCGTATCTGGTCTTTGTGTTTTTCCTGATTCTGGTAAACGTTAGTTTCAATGATTAGCACGTCAATACTTGCGTATTTCCCACCATTTATTTTCCATTTCTGATGAGTGCTGTCTTTGACACTTATATGCAGTGAACCTTAAACTTTGCTCCACTTCTTTTATCCTAAGATAGCAATTGGTTCTTATTTGTTGCATGTTTTCTACTTAGTCCAGCTGGAATAAGAAGCTCTATTTAGTTTTCAATATTGCATAAAAGTGGTTCTTATTTACCGGCTTTTAATAAGTATATTGACATATCTACCTGGGAATGTGCCCTGGGAGTGCCATCGCTTACAATGTCAAATGACAAGGTTTCTTGTACATATGTTGTATATTAATAAAGAGAAAGCATCGCTCCCGCGGTTGGTGCGGCTCTTTTGCCACCACTTGATGAGCTTCTTTTGCCACATTATTTAAGCACAATGTGGGGGTACAAACTACCGTATAGTAATTACAACGTCTTTGTGATACGTTTAATTACTAGTGACATTGCCTATCCCATTTAACTATGATATGCAAGTTCTGTCTATGCTTTGCCACTTGAAAGTTCCATGTGATCATGGAAATCTCTTGTCATTCCTCTGTGTTTGCGTGGGTTTTAAATGTGATGATGACTTTTCTTCAGTTTTGTAGTATTATCGGCTTAACAAACACAAATCTCATGATTAAGATGTATCCGCAGGGCCAAAAGGTACCCTATCAAACTGGAAAGTAAGAGCTCAGCCATCTATAAAGGCAGCAAGGTCTTTTACATTTATCTTGACACTTCTTGGGACAAGGAATCGTGGTGCAAAGCCCTTCGTCTTGCCTCATGTGATGATAGAAAAAGACTTACCTGGTTTTCCATGTTGGACGGCAATTTTAAGAGCTACTTAGTGTCTTTACGCGACGAATACCCATTTATGAAAACTCCTGCACCAGTCTATGCTGAGTCGATTGATAAGGAAAATAGGGCTGATGGTGCTTCCTCAAGGGTTCGGCTATTCTGGAAAAAAATTACGAAGAAGGTGTCTAAGCCTGGCATAGAGAATAAGTCATCTTGGGTCTCATCATCTAGCCGTGAAGAAAGAAAGATGAATGAGAGACTTCTTGGTCATCAAGATTCTGCCTCAGCTCCTGCATCATTAAGGGCATCTCCTCCTCAACATTCATTATCTTTACCCCATTCAGGAAGTCAGAGTCATATCTCTGTGGTCTCTGATGTTGATTCCGATGACAAATTTGGAGTAGACGAGGGAACTCTTTGTTGGAACTTGCTAATTTCGCGGCTCTTCTTTGATGCCAAAAGTAATGAACAGATTAAGAGATCCTTACAGTCTAGAATTCAGGTAATCTTTGTGAAGTTTGATACGTGCAGAGTATTGTTGAGTGTTTCTTTGCTTTTTGATCCAGACCTCTCAACAGTCATATGTAATTGTAGGAAATGCTTTTATGGCCTCCGTTCTAAGGCTATATCTATCATAATCTTTTTCTGTCAAGGAAGGCACTTGGATTAATACATGTTCCTAATGCTAGGCTGGGAAGTTGACCAATGTCTTTGCCTTCTAAATCAGAATATGAATGGACCCAATTTCTGAATATTTTCAGTTGTCATCTTGAAAGGCTAAAAGCTAGACAACCGATGATCCTCTTGCATGGACGTACCCCAATCTAAATTCTATATAAATGCCCAAGCTATTAGAAAATGGAAAGGAAGTACTTCTAGGTTTGGTTGGATCCCTGTCAATTTCCTTTTCCGGACTGTTTGGACCCTCATCCTATCTTAACCCTCTCCACAAATATGAAATTGAGTTGAGCTCCAATAGCGGGGCAGTAGTTCTATTCCATCATTTACATGGGTAAGTTTGAGTAAATGTGCTTATCATTGAGAGCCAGCGACATCATTGACTCCATTAGCTTTCTTGGTTTGTGTTTCATGAGTCTGTTGAGCTTGTCATGGATGCTTGTATCACCTGTATCGCCATATTTCCATGAGTTTTTCCTAGCAAAGTATGAGCAGCGATCACAGCAGAAAAGGCTAGGGCAGGAGTTAATCTAACAAAGTCAAAATGTTATGTCGGGGATCTTGTCTTATCAGAAAGGGTGATGACTTCGTTCTTTTTCTTTCTTCCATTGAACTAAAGATCTATGGATGCTAGTCTCTCTCTCTCTCTATCCTGTATTATGTAGGCACAAGAACTAATATTGATTATTCTTTTCCTTCAACAATTTGTGTGGCAGAGGACTCTGTCCAATATGAGGACTCCTAGTTATATTGGAGAAGTCTTATGCACTGATATTGAAACTGGAAATCTCCCTCCTTATATCCATGGCATGAGGATTGTTCCCCAGGACATGAGTGAGATCTGGGCTTTTGAAGTAGATGTTGAATATTCTGGTGGTGCAATATTGGACATTGAAACAAGAATAGAAGCCCATGAGTTAGATCTTCAGAATGATATATCAAATTCTGAAGAAGTCTCACCAGATCTTCTTGAAGATTTTGAGTCTTTGGGAAAGCAGCTGAATCTTTCTGAAGGGGGAAATGATGCATCAGAGGGGAAGGGTGAATCAGATCCTAAACTAGGTCAGCATAAAAGATCTTCTGTAGGGGTTTCATGTTGTCTGTTTGCTTTGGAATTCAGGATTATTGATTTCTTTTTCTCTCCCTCGAGATAATATTATTGCTGGGCAATCTGGTATTAATGCTTTGAAGAAGTTTAGAAGGCAGCTTTTTATTAGGCCAACAACTTGTCCTCACTCATAAACGTGCATGCTAATTTTAATTGTAATCCCATCCATTGCTAGTGCTGATATGCAAGAAGTTATTTTGAGGGTGAAGGATTTCTAAAGTGTAAGGTTAAGAATTAAGAGTATTTGAGGACCGATACAAAAGCTTTTTGTCCACTAACAGAGAGAAGCATATCCTTCGATGTATATGAAGGCAATGTTTTAACAGAGTTTATTAAGAAGGAAAACATATTTCAGTGGAGCTATTTACTAAACTAGGTAGCTTTCTATATCCCTTGAAGACCGATTGATCTCTTAAATCAATCCTTTTCTGCTTCTTGTATCCTTTCAATGTTTTCTTCTAAGGTCTGGGAACTTCTGTTTATATCTGTACACCAGAGACAGTGTCTCTTCTCACGTCGTCAGATTCTGGATAGGTACCCTGTTTTCGTGGATAATATTTTGAACTTTTTGCTTGGATGATCTGATAAATGATATCTCAGTGTTATTTTGCCAGAGTGGATTTGGGACTTACGTAGCTTAATATATCTAGTTTCAGAGGGAATGAAGAGCTCTAAGAGCAATACGTCAGCAACACAGAAGTCTGGGTGGAAGTCTATTCTAAATACAATTGCCAAACAGGTCTCACAGGTTGGTACTCTTGGTTGAGCTGGCACTTGTTGATTGTCTGAATGACTAGCGTCATAAAAGAGTCAGCGATGTTTACCAAAACTAAAAAAACAAGGTTTGGCAATATAAAGTGCCCTCCTTGCTCCTTTTAAGAGTTATTGCTCCAATTTATACAGGTATTGACTTCAAACTGACTGATAATTTCCAATCTAAGGTGCCATTAGCTTTGCGGATTAATGTGGCTTCTCTTCGAGGAACGCTGCGGGTGCAGATAAAGCCACCCCCTTCGGATCAACTGTGGTTTGGTTTTACGTCAATGCCTGAAATAGATGTTAACTTGGAGTCATCTGTTGGTGATCACAAAGTCACTAGTGGACACATTGCTTCATTCTTAATAAACCGTTTCAAGGTATTGAATTTTTCAGCAGCAGTTCTTTCTTGTTTGCTGCAGGATTAAATTGTTGCCGTATTTGTCAACCTTTCTAAAATGCAATAGGACAGGGATGCATAGTCTGTGGCTTTGTATTGCATTAAAACTTCATTTTAACTTTCAAGGGTCGTGTTAGGCTGGTTGACAACTTTTGATTTGGTTTCCGGTCTGAAGTTTGTTTCACATTAGAATTTGTAAATTTGAGTTAATTTTAAGGTTGTGCTGTAGCTTTGCCGATCGATGGATATGGTCTTGCTCTGAAACTTTCGGTAGATGTGTGCCCATTTCTCAAGGATATACAATTTCCTTCTGTCACTCCCCATATAATAGAGAGAGTTATGATTAACCCCTTTTTTGGCTAAACTATGCTTGAAGAACTTACACTCGTTTTCCTGGTGTTTATATATTTCATTTTGGCATTGTTGCTCTCCCTGTTACATATTTAGGCTGCGTATGCATTCTGAACACAAAAAGAGAGTAAGCGCATTCGGACATGGAATATGTCGTGGTGCTGCATCTTTTTCTAATATTGGCATTAGGTGTTATTCAAGTGCTCATTCTAGTTGTCTGCCTACGTGCATATACAGCAAAGTTTGAGGGCATTTCTGACTTGTTTGCTTTCGTATTATATAGACCTCGATCCACGAAACCATGGTGCTTCCTAACTGCGAGAATCTAAGCATTCCATGGATGCTAGCGGAAAAGAATGACTGGGTTCCACGAAAAGCTGCTCCTTTCATCTGGCTTGGTCAAGAAGGCACCAAAGATCCGGTGCCCATTATTGAGAAGCCCTGCTCTCAACCAGTTGAGGTGAAACCGAAGACTGACTTAAGTAGGCAACCATCGAGTGGTCATTCTGAAAGCAGGCAACCATCGACTGGTCATTCTGAAAGCAAGCAGCAAAAGCTAAACAATGCAGAGCCTGAGCTGACATCAACCAGCGAACCCACAGGGTCGCCGGGACCTACAAATCCAAGCAACCTTCAAAAGCGGAGCATATCTTCACAAGAATTGACGACCCCATTATTACTGAATGATGAGCCCCGGGATGACTCCCGACGGAATGGAGAGACTCCAGTGACCGGTTCGCCATCGAGGTCTGTAATTATATCAGAGAGTCATGATCAGACAATGGAACATGACGATGCGAGGCCGAAGAGGATGGGAAGGAGAGCGAGGATGTTCGATCTGGGGAAAAAGATGGGCGAGAAACTGGAACGTCAAATCGAAGAGAAAAAAAAGCACTTCGTCGAGAAGATGCGTGGACCGACGTAGAGAGATAATTCCAGAATTTAGGCTGTTGGTAAAGTGGGATTATGAAATCAAATGCAGAAAGCAACATTCAAGTCGTATAGCTTTTTTAGCTGCAGTGGTCACCCCATCTATTCTTCACTCTTTAACATTGTAAAGTATATAATTAGGACATTCTTCATTTACGTGGTAACTCACCCAGTGTGGCCGGAACGGGGTGACTGCCGCTCCGGTGGTGATTAATACAAGTTGGGGACCGGCCCAGGATTAATTAGCACAACACTGTAATACATCCGTTGCTCCAATTTGCAATGCTTAAAGATGATTCTGATTCATAATCAGCTCATACAAAGTGAGATTTATACTCCGAGAGCATCAAATTTTACAAAAAAAATTGCGGCGGTCTCGCTTACGCGTTTGCCCTCTGTCTTTCATTTTATAATTTTCGCTAGAATATATATATATATATATATATATATATATATATATATTTTTTTTTTTTTTCTTTTAGCATTCTTACTCATTTGCGATAAGAAAGATCATTACTAACGCTTGAAGGGGAATTTGACGGAAAGAACTAGTTGAGAGCTTGGAATGATTATATTAATGAACGCTACCAATGTGAGGAAAAAGATGCAAGACATGTATGAATTTATAAGATTGGATGATATCTAGTTAGATGTAAATCTTATAGGAAAATTATCAAAACAGTCCAAAATTTATTGTAATTTTTCAAATCAAATCTAAGCCTTTTGCAATTGTACCGATTTAATTCATTCAGCCAAATTTGACCGGATGATCGACGTGCATGCATATTTTTTGATAATATTTTATTTTATTCGATTTTTATTTATTTATTTTTTTCTATCTTCTTTTTTCTTCCTCTAGCTGGTTGTCAAACCTTGGTGACCAGCTAGAGGCATTGGACGGTGAGGCTTGGCCTCCCCTTGGCTAGGCGATCGTCGTTGGGTAAGCTCGGTCTCGTTAGATCAACTAGGAGGTGGAGCCTTGCCAACCAATGCCTTTGGCTGATCGCTAAGGTTTGGCGACTGGCTAAAGGAAGAAGGAAGGAGGAGAGAGTGGAAAAAAAAGAAAAAAAAATTATTATTGAAAAAATTATCCATGTTAGCATCAACTAACCAAATTTAATTAAATGGACTGAATTGACATAATTACAAAAAGTTTGAAATTGAATTGGAAAAATTACAATATATTTAGAACTATTTAAGTAATTTTCCCTAAACCTCAATCTATTTCATAAAGAATGAGTGATTTTTTTTTTTTTAAAGAATGAGTGATTTAGAAAATTTTGTTTGAAATAATCCATCAACAAAAAACACTTTCATTAACAACAATGTTTAAATATTTTCGCGGAGGGTGGAAACATTTTTTCGTTCTTTTGTTTTTTTCAATGCCATATCAACATTCGTTTTTCAAGAAAACATTTTCCGTATCGCGACGGTCGGGGCCCACGCCGCCGGCTCGACGCCGACGCGGAGATCTTAACCGCCTGGTCAATCAATCTCTATAAACCCTGAACCCCTCTCTTTCTCTCTCTCGATTGATCGAGAGATGTCGAAGTCGTGCAAGGGCCTGGCCATGGAGCTCGTCAAGTGCCTCAGCGAATCCGATTGCGTCAAGGTTCCCCCTCCGTTTCCCTCATCTCCCCTTCTTGATTAGACGACTCTGCTTTCCGGCGGTGCCGGCGTCACGCCAGCCGCGGCGCTTCTGATCGTTTTCGTTGGGGTGGGCGTGTGGGCTTTTTTTTTTTTTTTTTTTTAAATTTATTTTGGTTGTTGCAGGTGGAGAAGCGATCGTACAGGGAATGCGCGGGAGAGAAGAGCCCTTCCATTTCCAGCGAGTGCGTCGGGTTGAGGGAGACCTACTTCAACTGCAAGAGAGGCCAGGCATCTCTCTCTCTCTCTCTCTCTCTCTCTCTCTCTCTCTCTCTAATTTCCACCTTTCAAGGCTCTGTTGAATCGTGATTGAGTAGAGGGGTCGCGCGTTATGTTGGGTTCTTGATTATGAAATTGGAAGATGCGGGATTGCTTTTTTTTTTTTCTTTTTTTGCGCATTTGATTGCGGTCGGGGATTCGTTCCCGGATGTTTCTGCAGTTTCTTGGCTGACTATGGCGTTGCCACATCAAGAATTGAGTTTGTAGGGACGGTTCTTTAAAGATTCCTCGAGTTTTTGGTGCTGGAGCAGTTGCCTTTTGTGAGTATGGATGCGACTTAGGAGTTTTCGTTTGATGGGTGTGATAAAAACGTTGGTTTTCTTGTACAGCAAAACTGAGCTGTTTGGAGAGGTATGGGGAAATGTAGTTTGGGGAATGAATCTCTTTGAGGATGGATAGTGTTTGGTGCCTTCGCATAGCTGTTGTGTCGGTGGATCAACGAGGACATGTTAAGGCCGCATGTTGGCCCTGGGGAATTTGATTGATTACTGAAAGTTCCGGGTGTGGTATAGTTGGTTTTTGTTGGCCATGCGGAATGAATATCTTGAGCGGTTTTGGCCCTCAAACCGACTTTCCCTGCCATCTTTCGGTACTGATGACAGCAAAGTGAGTTGGGGGATGTTATCAGATGAGGGGCAATCATTCTCTTAAGGCCGCTCACGAACCATCATTAAGTAGATTTTAGATCTTCTTCTAGCGTGCTTGCTACATGGTTTGATTCATGGTAACTATTCCCATTTCTCTTGACTATTCACGGGCATGCTCAGTCAATTTTATCTAGTTAGTATTTGAAACTTGTGTGGTGTTGTCGTTCTTAGTTTTGTAATGGGATCGACAATTTCAGTTTAGAAGGTTATATGACTGATGGATGTAATATGGTGGCAGAGAAAGATAGAGATGCCCATGTGGATTTTGGGTGTCCATTCCACTTTTAGAGAGATCGTGAAGAAGTAGAACTGATTAGTTTTAGTTTTAGCCAGGTTTAGTCACACAAACACTTCTAAGCCAGTTTATTCTTGTTGGAAGCTTCCTTGTTGACCAGAAAAATGCGTTTACCTAAGCCTTTTTTTTTTTTTTTTTTTTTGTGTTTGTGTTTGTGTTGGTGAGAAAGGAGAGAAGAGGAGGCGGGGGGGGGGGGGGGGGGGAGGGGAGGGGGCGAGTTTCGTGTTGGACTTGTTGAAAATTCATTATGCTGATCTATGATATGATTTCCACGAGAGGAGCTGAATAAGCAATGTACCTCTCTAACTCCTCATTTAATTTTTTGCCCAGGTTGACATGAGAGCAAGGATTCGAGGAAACAAGGGCTACTGACCGCTGTTTTTGCAGTTGTTTTGCCAACCTGTGAAATTTTTGATGTAAGAGGACCTCCATTCATGATGTCTGATTGAGTCTTGGTTGGATCTGAAGACTGCTAATATCATCGAATTCCTTTTTCACTTCTGTGTTTTTTTCCTTCATTGTCTTGCTAACTGTCAGTCACCACTCACTAGCTTTTTTTTTTTTTTTTTTTTTTTTTTTTTTTTTTTTTTTTTTTTTTTTTTTTTTTTTTTTTTTGGGGGGGGGGTGTGGGTTGGGGTTTGCGGGGGTTGTGGGTTTTACTTTGTAAGAGCCATATGAAGACTGGTGAACTTGGTGATCATATCTTATTAACGATTCTGTGGTTTATTTCTTACATCAATGATGAAACAGGATCAAATTAGTACAGATTTAATTCTGCACAATCTCAGCTTCAACCCAGTTTCCTTTCTCCTGATGTCTCTGTGTTATTGCGGAGTCAAAACATACATTTTACAAGCGTGGGAGTCGATATCAGCTGAGATTTGTCCCTTGATTGAACTTTGGGTGGAATGCTGCACCAAAATTTGAGTAATTTTCTGTGAGCTTACTTCTTCATCAAATAAACAATTATGTTTGGCTCTGAAGTCTCACCATCCACAAGTCTCTTGCTTTGACTACTGTTGTAGAATTGAGACCAATGTCAGACCAAGAGGCAATGACTGTAGCTCTCGATGAACCTCTGTTCCATAGAACCACTGCTACCTTGTTTGCGGTGAGGGGACCTGCCCAAACCTACATTGTTTTGGATGCATGATTGTGAACTTTATAAGATTCTGCTAAAAATGATAGGACGGACAACATTTTGTGAAAGATAACTGCACGTAATCTATTAGTCACCCTGGTATTTACTCTGCATGACTGTTTGTTGATTGCCATAATATGCATAATTGCATGCTGGGAATGTCCTTTTAGGTCATGAACAAAAGTTAATAAAGTGACTGACAGAATATTAGGTTGGTTAACCTGATAATCAACCTTGCTGTTGAATCCATCGCTATGATGGATACGAGACTTTTGTTTCTTCCATCAACTTAGCTCTGTAACTTCTAATGATTTAATTGAATTTGTATAAGTATGGGATCTATCACCAAATTTCTGTTGGTTTCCCAGCCACAGGTTTAAAGTTTTTTTGCGTGTTAACTTGAACAAACGAGGAAGCATTGGCACACTTATACCCCTAAATATAGACAACTTGCAAATTATTGCAATCTATTTGCTTTCAAATGTCTGCAATGGGCTATGCATTGTTTTGACATTGATAATTGATGTAGAGCATATGCAATGTTGCTTTTAGCTGTTTCATGACTGACGTACTAGTTTCCGGGTACTGTTATTAATGCAAGGAAGGATGATCGTACTGAAGAAAGTTTACCTCAAGATTGCCATCTGACTTAACCTTTTTCCCCTGTACGCCAAGCCTATCTGCAAAAGAGTGAAAATGCTTTCACTGAGGAAAAATTCATCTTAGGGCATTCCATTGTAACACAATTTGTCGATACCTTGATTAACAGCAATAACTTTCTTGTTGCTCAGCAACATGATGGTCCTCTTGTCCATCGATCGCACATCACAACCAATCAACAACGGAGCCTGTTCAGAAGGACCCAAAAAAAAAAAAAAAAAAACTCAGCAAAAACATGTCTTAGGTGTATGTTTATCTCAATATGTGTCTTGTTCATGCCTTGACCAATGCCCATATGCTGAAATGCGAACGGTATTCTTCTGTAGTCATTCCACCATTTCCGACTTCAAGCATGTCAGGATCTGAACACAATTTAATTCCAAAATGACTTGTTGATTGTTCATCTTGCAAGTTCCTCTCTTCCAATCTGTCTGTTCGATTTTAAAAAATGTCAAACTAAAAAAAAAAAAAAAATGACGAAGATCATTACCATTCCATCCTCCAGGTCCAGCATAAGATGCCCATTTATCATTTTGATCTGCCCGGGATGTCATGCTGATGCAAAGAGGAAATTCCCGTCACTTATTTATCACGTCAGAAGTGAAGTCGTAAGAACGTGAGCTGAAAGGATCGCAGAGTCGATCATTTCGAAGGTTTATGTCGACAGAAACTAATTCCCGGATAGTGAAACTTAATCACAAGATTGGTTCCATTCCATTATGCAGGGAGATTTGCAAATTAGATGCCTTTTTCTTTTTTGATTACATGCATCAATTAGGACATGAAGCAGATTTTATGTTCATATTCAGTCACCTGTCCCAGTTGTCCGAAATATCTCCGGTTGTTCTCCAGCTATTCCCAATGGACGAAGCCCAAGTTGCTGGGTCTTCTTGTCCCCTGAAGTTTTGGTGCAAAAAGTAAGTTCTCTCTTGCTTATGTCAATAAACGCAAATGATGGATGAGAAAATTAATCCTGCAAAAAGCTCAACTCACCATTCACAGAGAGAGAAGAAGATTTTTCTTCCAGAGTTCAACAGGGCTTTGCTCATGACTGGGTACCTTTAGCAAAGTAGTTTAAGTTAGGAAAGGAAAAGTTCAACATTGATTAGTAATGGCAGAGCCACTTTCAAAATTCTGCTTAATGAATTTGGTATATTATGTTATGTCCTAAATGAGGATATTCGGCAGTTAAAGCGCAAAAAAATCAGAAGAAACTGCATACCTTTCCTTGGGACTCGTGCCGGGGCTGTTACAATTATCATACTTCAAGTAATCAACCCCCTGCCAGATAGAAAACATTAGAGTGAGCGAGTGCGCGAGTGGGTGGGACGATGCAGATTAATAATGGTTCACTTCTTCAGACACTACTGAATTCTACCCAGGAAGCCAAAGTTTTCGCATCTTGCTCTTCATGACCGAGCGATCCAGGCATTGTTTGACTGCATGTTTGAGGTCTACAAAAACAGACCAGATTAAACTTTATAGGGTAATCAAACGATGGTTTTCTCTTTTCCCGTTCTCTTTCGCCTAATGTGATGAACGTAAAAAGACTTGCTTTAGTTAATGTTACGGCCATACCCAGCATCTGAGTAAATCCCAAGCTTGAGGCCTTTGCTGTGAACATAATTAGCTAGTGCCTTAATTCCAGATGGAAATGCTGAAGCCTTGGCAACCAAATTACCCTGCCACAATTATCGAATTTCCCTCCTTTTGATAACTCTTAACCAATTTTATACTCTTATCATACGGTAGCCAGACAAGATATAGGAGTGTACCTGAGAATCTCTGTTAAGTTCACCCCAGCAATCATCTTTAAGAGGAAAACGAGGGAAAAGAAGCAGAAAAAATAAATATTCGGACAATGCTTTATACAGTTTATGATTCTACACGAGCAAAAACATGTCAACGCACCTAAGTTTACATACTCATATCCTAGTGCAGCAAGTCCGGATGAGACCATCGCATCCGCTGTGACATTCAAAGAAAGTGTTATTGAGTAACTGAGCCAGATTAAATCCTGCAATGTTTGTGATCGATTCCACTGGTGCGTGTTAATCAAGTTACCTGTTTCCTTTATCAACTTTTCGTTGATGTTACAGTGAAAGTGGTTCCAGTTATTCCATCTGTCGGAATCAAATTGCTCAGATCAGATCAAACATCAGCTAGAAAATCAGTATCCCATTTCATCTGGTGTGAAATGCCTCTTGGACACGACATTTTGCTAATGCAAGCAATAGCATTTTTTCTTTTTGTTGAAAGATGATGGCGAAAAAGACGTCACACCATGATCGGATTCTCTAAACAATACAATAGTAATATAGTACACTCCAAATTCCAAATGCATCGTACAAAACTATTTAATGAAGGGCATGGAACTATCATCTATGCACGCAAGAGTCATGGATCACGTGAAACTTTTTGTCTCATTTGATGTCCCAAAGTTGAAACCCAGGAATTTAAATGTAATGTGTCGACTAAAATAAACCATATTGAAACAAACCATATCAAAACAACAGCTTGCAAGATCTGATTTGTTGGTATTAGAGCTCTCAACTGCTCCCTGACATTGGTGACCCTTAATCATCTGTTGCATGATCATCACGGGAAGCCAATAAACTGCAACTCCAGTGATCATTTAATGTGCAAATCTAATTATTAGCTCTCTAATTTTCTGTTTCTACTTTTCGTTGTGGATGAAATCCTACTTAAAAAAAGCATGACATAAAAGTTAAAGTGAAAACTGAGAAAAGTGGCATGCTTAGTCTCATGCGAGTCCGCATAATTGATGGAAACGAGAACATTTTCCCACTTATTTTATGACTATACTAATCAAGGCCGAAGAGCAGAAAGGTTCATATCTTCTTTCTTCATATTCGAATTATGATTAGTTCTATCCATTTGATCGATCAGTTCCATCACAAGAAGGTTAACCAGAGAGAAATGAGTAGTACAATCTCATACCCCATTTGAGGAGTCAAACCGAGGCCGTTCTTGAGAAGCTTTCTTCTGATTCCGCCTCTTGCATGGAGCAGGTCCACGCTAACGCTCGTCGCTGGCCGTCCAGCGGAGGCGACACCAGCATACAGAACGCACGCAGCTATCACCACCACGACTCCAACCGCAGACTGCTCTCTCGAATTAAACGAGGTAGCCATCGCCTGAAATCACTTCTCTCCCAAAACAAAACTGAAAAATATGCAGTCAGATACTGAAGGAGCCAGAAAGCGGATGTGGTCGTATTTATATGGATCAAAAGATGGAATAAGGTCAAGATAACAGCTCAGCTTTCAACTAAAAACCAACAACAACTAAAAAAAAATCCGAAAAAAAATTGAATGCGAGGAGCCTGCCGTCCTTCTTCTCGTCGTAATTTCCAATTAATTAATGGGATGATTGAACGTGGGATATCTGTGCATATACAACTTTTCTTTTCCCTCCGTTCACATGCACCAAAGAACAACCGTGGTCATGACGTCCGACTTGTTTAAACTTATCCGTTTCTTTTTCTTAGGTTTTGTGAGGGAGTTGAAATGGACGTGAAGCTGATGCTTACCTTTTCCAGATGATTTGAGAGATTAGGTCACAAGGTTTTGTCTAAGTCTCCGCGTTCGACTTCCTTGTCGGTGCATCAAGCCTTGCTCATCGGGGAACCGTGTGATCTCATCTGATTAAATCTTTTTCTTAGTCCAATGATGCAGCCACCCATTAGAGAACGAAAACCAATCAAAGGATTGCCAAGAACACGAGATGGGGCCATCCGCTTTCGCTATTTGGCTGCCCCGTTCCATCGTTTTGACAATTAACTAACCATTAACAGGTCGCCGTGAAACTTCCCTAAAAGTGACTGCAACTTCATCATCTTTCTAGCGATGGAAGAAGCTTCGCATAACTTCCGTAACGGGTCAATCGAACGATCATCTTGATACCGTCCTGTTGGAAGATATGCTCAAAGATTTGGAAGATATGCTGAAATCTGATTTGATTATGATCATGCATTAAATCAATTAGGGATTAGATTGAGATATTAAATTGATTTGTAAAATATCTGTTTTCCTTTTATTCATATCTCTTGTATTATAATTACAAAGTGTTGTACACCGAATACAATAGAGAAAAACAGAAAATTTTTCCCCAAAACTCTACGACTCTTGCTCTGTTCTTCGCTTCTCTACACTTTCTTTCATGGTATCAGAGCAAGGCTCTTGATTCCGCTTCCACATTGATTGCCTATCAAAGCTTCCCAATCTGCAAAATTAGATCAAAGCAGCGAAGGAATCAAAATTCATTAGAGAAGGAAGAAGCAGACATTAGTACTCACCATGAGTCACCCAGAGAATTCATCTTCTGCCATAGATACACAACCCACAGGAGAAGTTACGCCTGCACAAGAAATACAAAGCACGATTCCGGTGGTCCAACAGCAAGTTCAAGTTCAAGGCCTACAGTGGCAATATCACCCGGCTTAGTCAAATATGGGGCTGCCCATTTCGGGCCATCCTTACCAATGAGTACCGTATCCGTGGTACGTTGGGCCGGGCCCAAATGCATCATTGCCGGGGACTAGGAGCAGCCAAAGCAACCCCCAGCCCGACGGGAGCCCATCAGCCACGAATGGGGCAAACTCAACCGTCGTTCAGAACAAATCAGCAGGTCGGGTGAACCGGGTTTTGGGACAAATCCCTACCCGGGTTTTTCTAATGCAGGTTATGGTTCGGATCTAACGGATTGGGTGCAGGGACGAATCCCTACCTGAATCTCGCACCCGGCTTTCTGCTATTTCCGATCGCAGCTGTCACTGGCCGACCAGAGCCCGGCGATCCTCTGCACGTGTCAACCGGCGACGGCCCAGAACTGAAATTGATTAGTCTGCAACTCACCGGGTTGAAGAACTACTCCAGATGGTCGCAGGACTTCCGGCGAGCCCTCGTGACGAAAGACAAAGACAGATTCCTCGACGGAACAGTGCATATACCTTTGGACGAGCGACTGGCCAGACACTGGAGAAAATGCAACCACCTCATCTGAACGTGGATCGGAACCTCCGTTTCTCCAGAAGTGGCCGTTGGGCTCCCACCGACGGAGGACTCAAAGAAGATGTGGGATAACATCAAAGAAATGTACGGGAAGTTAGATCGAGCCAAGATTTTTTGTCTCATGCATGAATTGAGCGAGTAAAAGCAAGGAAATATGATCGTCACAGCTTGTTACAACAAGCTATCGTCCCTTTGGAACCAGCTTGAAGCCACGGAGGAAAAACTCGAGGGACCAGCAGAGACTCTCCAACAAGTACATATCTATGAAGGAGAGGGAAAAGGCTACGCGATTCCTCTTGATTTTAAATGAAACTTACCTAACCTTCCGTTCACAGATCTTGGCGATGGATCCGGTGCCTCCTCTTGGACGAATCTTCCAGTTGGTCGTCCAAGAGGAAAGCTAGAGGCTCACGGTTTCGGAGCAAACGCGAGGAAGCGACAGCGTCGCCCTCGCACTGCATGGCGTCCGGCGAGATTCGGGCGTGAAAACCCTAGCCCGAGAGAGAGAGAGAGAGTCGCGAAGGGCTAGGGTTACAGGGAACTGCTGGTGAAAAATCCCTTAAAAGAGAAGGGACCAACGGCTCAGATGCTCCGCCGAGATCTGACAGTGCACGGGGGCCGTATCATTCCGCGAATCGGACAGTGGCTATAATTCCATATTTAAAGGATAGGACGGTCAGTTTTTTTCCGCATCTTCAAAGAATTTTGCTCAAAATTCAAAGGGAAGAGGTAAATTATATTGCGAATATTGCAAACGTCCATACATGGTAAGCCGGGAGAAAAAGGGAAGAAGAAAGAATATTCTGCAGCATATCAGGTCACTGGACCAACTGGTCTAAATAATGACCAACCCATTACCTATGGACAATACCAACAGTTGATGCAGGCGCTGCAAAAGATTGATGTTGGGAACAAAGGAGGAAGTTTTTTAGGTATTTCTCATTGCCTGATAAATTTTATTTCAAGAAAGGCTTGGATAGTTGACTAAGGGGCAAGTGATCATATTATTTGCGATAAAGGATTTTTTTTCCAACATGCATAAGAAATTAGACACACCTAGTTCTGTGCAACTGACAAATGGGAACATCACTCATGTCACTTTGACAGGCACTGTCCAACTGAGTCATCAGATTACCCTTCAAAATGTCCTTTATGTCCCACAATTTCAATTCAATCTTATATCTGTGTCCAAAGTCTGCAAAGAAAATTCCTGTAGAATATTCTTCGATTCTGACACCTGTTTTTTCCAAACCCTTTCGATTGGCAAAATGATGGGCTTGGGTAGTCTTTCTGAAGGGCTCTATTTTTGGACTAGTTTTCCAAGTCATTTTGATTTATCTTCAATTCCCCTGAATAAAACATCATTGTGTAATGTGTCTGCCAATGATAACAATTCTCTTATGCATTCACGAATGGGACATAGTGCATTTTTTCCTTACTCTAAGTGTGATATATGCCCACTTGCAAAACAATCTCGAACTCCTTTTCTTTTTAGTACAACACGTTCCAGTGACATTTTTTCACTGATTCATATGAATGTTTGGGGACCTTATCACACTCCACATCGTGATGGTTCACATTATTTTCTCACAATTGTGGACGATTACTCTTGTGCCACATGGGTATTTCCGATGCAGTCGAAAGCTCAAGTTGCCTCTCATCTAAGGATGTTTTTAATTCTGACCAAAAATCAGTTTGGGAAGTCAATTCAGCAAATTCGCACTAATAATGGGAGAGAGTTTTTTTTAATAATGATTGCCGTTCACTTTTTTTGTCCCATGGCATTCTCCATGAAAGCTTTTGCATTTATACTCCACAACAGAATGGGATAGTGGAGCGAAAACATCGTCATCTCTTGGAAGTCGCACTAGCATTGAAATTTCAGGGATCTATCCCAGAGAATTATTGGGGAGATTGTGTTATTATTGCGGCTTATTTGATCAACCGGATGCCAACACAGATACTGGATGGCAAATCGCCTTTCGAATTACTTTATGGGAAAAAGCCAACATTGGATCATTTGAGGATTTTTGACTGTTTATGCTATGCTGCAGTAATGGGGCCTCGAGACAAAATGAGTCCTCGTGCTAGGCGATGTATATTCATGGGATATCCAAATCTACAAAAAGGATATCGTGTTCTTGACACAACAACAGGAGATTTTTTCATTAGTCGGGATGTTATTTTTCATGAAAGTGTCTTCCCATTTCGTGAAGCCACATCCTCCCAAGAAGACTTGGATGCTCTAACCAATTCTCATCAAGTCTTAGATGACGAGGATGCATCTCCTAGATATATCCTTACAGCACCTCCAAGACCCGATATTCATCCAACCTCAACTGACTCTTTTCTAGAAGAAGTTATGGAAAATGTTCATGCGGACACAAACAACATGGAGGATGCTTCTGCTGTATCAGAGACAAATGTAGAAGGACAGTCTCCATCTCCACCGCCAACCGCTCATCCACGTCGTTCAGGGCGAGCTACACGACCGCCAACATGGACTAAAGATTATATCTGTGCTTCACTTAACTCACTAGGTATTCTCTATCCAATATCTTCTTACGTATGCTTTGATAATCTCTCGTCATAACATAGATATTGCATTAGTCGCATATCCGATGAGAGGGAATCGTCTAGTTATGATGAGGCATCTAGAGATCCACGGTGAAAACAAACTATGGCAGCAGAATTACAGGCATTGACTGATAACCATACATGGGAATTAGTCACTCTTCCTCAAAACAGAAAGTTCATAGGATGCAAATGGGTCTATAAGATCAAATATAGAGCTGATGGATCCATTGAGCGTTATAAAGCTCGGTTGGTGGCTAAGGGATATACCCAACGGGAAGGATTCGACTATCATGAGACTTTTTCCCTAGTCGCTAAAGACGTCACAGTTCGTTCATTCTTATCAGTTGCAGCTGTTCATAATTGGTCACTACACCAGATGGACGTCCACAACGCCTTTCTTCATGGCGATTTGGATGAAGAAATCTACATGGATATTCCTCAGGGCTTACGGAGACAGGGGGAGAATAGAGTATGTCGTCTCCACAAATCCCTTTATAGATTGAAACAAGCTTTAAGGCAATGGTATGCCAAATTTGCAAATGCTCTCACAACTGCAGGCTTTAAGCAATCCAAGTATGATTACGCCTTGTTCACATGGACTAAATGTATATCATCTATCTACTTAATGATATATGTTGATGACATTCTCATCATTTGATGAGACTGCAATAGGGAGTCTTAAGAAATATTTGCATACCACATTCCATATAAAGGACTTGGGAGCACCAAAATACTTCATTGGGATTGAGATTGCTCAATCCGACCAAGGGATTTCTCTCAGTTAGCAGAAGTTTGTATTGGAGATCATTTCAGAAGCTGGATTATCAGGATGCAAACCAGCAGTTATTCCAATCGAGCAGAATACCAAATTAACCACAGCGGATTTTCTTGGGGAACTATCTCATAATGATGATCCTATACTCAAAGATCCGACAAGTTATCAGAAGCTCGTTGGAAAACTCATATATCTGACTATGACCAGGCCTGATATTTCATATGCCGTGTAAACTCTCAGCCAATTTATGCACAGCCCAAAGGAGTCTCATATGAATGCTGCTTTGAAAGTTGTGAAATATTTGAAGAAGTGCCCAGGACTCGGAATACTTCTATCTAGAAGATGTAACATGGAATTGACAACATACTATGATGTAGATTATGCGACTTGTCTGATGAGTCGAAGATTAATTACTGGCTTTTGTATTAAATTGGGGGAATCTCTTCTTTCATGGAAAACCAAGAAACAGGCAACAATCTCTTTATCTTCAGCTGAAGCAGAATATCGGGCTATGGCGAAAACTACATGTGAGATTGTATGGATACAAGGGTTGCTTGGGGATCTTGCAATAAGAACAAAAGGGCCAACGAAGCTGTTTTGTGACAACGATGCGGCTCTCAAGCTCGTAGCAAATCACGTAATGCATGAAAGAACGAAGCATATAGAAGTGGACGGCCACTTCACACGAGAGAAGATTCAAGAAGGAATCATCGAGACAAGAGGAATTGGAACCGCAGAACAACCTGCAGACATCTTCACTAAACCTCTATGTCAAAGACAACACGCATATCTACAAAGCAAGCTAGGAGTCTTGGATATCTACAAGCCATCAGCTTGAGGGGGAGTGTTGGAAGATATGCTCAAAGATTTGGAAGATATGTTGGAATCTGATTTGATTATGATCATGCATTAAATCAATTAGGGATTAGATTGAGATATTAAATTGATTTGTAAAATATCTCTTTTCATTTTATTCATATATCTCTTGTATTATAATTACAAAGTGTTGTACACTGAATACAATAGAGAAAAACAGAAAATTTTCCCCAAAACTCTACGACTCATGCTTTGTTCTTCGCTTCTCTACACTTTCTTTCACGTCCTCTTTGCTACGAGAGCCCTGTGCCCTTGGTGACTATGCCTTTCCCTACAGATTAGCTGGTAAAAGACGACAACGCATCGCGAACATCCACTCCGTTGCCATGCACGTTTATAAGCCAAAACTCGATAGCATGTTCCGTCATTTCGAGCGACAGCTCGCGCCTGATGTCATCGCAAACATTGACTCCCAACGCATTACGCATCTGATCGAGATTGTAAATGGTGGAATATGTTTTTGTTCGGTTTATGGGGTTTCTCTGGCTCTTTCTTCCTGTTCGTTTTATCGTTTGCATGCGACAGCTTGCGTTTGATGACATGCGCACGGTCGGACTCAGACTTTTGTCATCCGATTCCATCCACCTTTTGACAGTGAAACGCCATATAAAGTCGAATCGAGAAGCGAACAAAAACCTCAATGTCATCATCTTTGTCTGGCTCCAAGCTTGTCCGCGTGTTGAATGGATTCATCTAGGCCGATCAGATAAGAATCTCCAAGATGAGCAGACCTTCAAGTCGAGCGAGCAAGGTTCGTCTTTGCTTTGAAAGACATGGATGGAGCTAATTAAAGCAGCGCCTGTCGATTTAGATGGACGTCAATTATCATGGAGGAGAGGTCAGCAAAATTTAAATATTCGGATAATCCATGCTATTGAAAATGAGGTCCACCTCCATGAAAAATCCTAAAGTACTATACCCGTGGTAAATTTATCTCATACTAATTTTTTGATCAAAAAAAACTTTAAACTTGTATACTTGTGACAAGTTTACCCTCCATTAGTTTTCGTTATGTTTTGTCGTCAAATTGTTGAATTGGATGACACATAACAGTTAACAAGTGTACTGATTTGGGTTTTTAACCTTTATTTTTCACAAACATATAAGTTTGTGGTTTCTTTTTTTTTTTTTTTTTTTTATGTTAATCTAATTTCATGGAATTTAACAGAAGATACATTATGTATCAATTTGAAATTTTTGGTGGTCAAGTAATTAGTTTATTGTAAATTTATTACAGATGTGTCAGTTTAAAGTTTTTCACAAGATTAACCCCACAATATATAAGCAACCAAGTGAGTTTATAGAAATTGTTAAGCAAGGGACACGAGCTTAGTAAATCCTGCTCAAGTCGAAGCTAATTTAGTGAACACTGTATCATCTTCCATTTTAATTGGTTCTTGAAGTTTTGATAATGCATCATTTGACAAGTTGCTCATTATTTGAAACAGCCTTTGAGGTTTCCTGTCGAGATATACTCATCTGAGTCTGAACCCGCTTCGAGAACCAGATCTCATCGGGACGGAAAGGAAAACGAGTGAAACCGCACTTCATTCATTAATTGAATTTTTTAGTACGGAATCAAAGGAGACCTGGTTCACCTCTGTGGCATCATCACTTACGCAACTTAGTTAGGAGGGATCAGAGTCTCTTCTATCGAAAGCCCGATAAAATTCTATTGATCCTAGGAGAACTATAAAGTAAATCGACCGATGTTTTCAAATGAGGTCCAACTTTGTAGCCTCCCGAAATAAAACGTCCATCTCAGAGAGGAGACTCCACTTAGAAAATAGTGGGGAAAATAAGACTAATATCAACTTGGTTACCTCAAACTCTGTTCCTCATCTTCTCTGGGTGAATTCGACTGTGGAGATCGGACTTAGAATGGAGCGATTGGAGGGGTTACGATATGTTTTAGCATTTAAGTCCGTGTGTGATGCTGCAGCTCCCACTTGGATTCAATGTACAGACAATCGTAATTAATAACTCACTTATAAAATAGTTTCTTCCACAGGACGGTGGGATATAATAATAATAATAATAATAATTTTAGGGGCATATGCTATATTAGACGTAGTACACAATTACTGTCTCGAATCTTTGTTGAAATTAATGTCGAGATGCAAACAACATGCTCTGGCCGGTCACCTTGGAGATGCTATTTGGAGATTTGCGAGTGTGTTTAAGCTTTAATTTGTCCAAATGATGGAAAGAAAATCCAAGTTTTTTTTCTTACCACCTGCAGCGCGACTACAATTAATTAGTCACATGGAGAGGAGAGCTAGCACAACAATCCATGGCCATAGCCACCTACAGCGTGTTTGTAACGATTATGTTTTCGAGAATAATTTTTTATCGAAAATGTTTTTTTTTTGTCTCTGTTCCCGAGAACAATTTCTGAATATAGTAACACGTTGGTAACTGTACAAAATTTATAATCCCGGAATAGAAATGCGTTTAATAGAATTGTATAATTTTGTTGTTTCTTTTAATTTTTAAATATTTTTATTATATTTTTTCCTTTTTTCTTCTTTATTTTTTTTTTTCTTTTCTCTCCTTCTTCCTCCTTTGTGGCCGGTCGCCGTCCATGGTGGCGGCCGGCTGGGCGTTGTTCGGCGAGCTTGCCGGAGCCTCAAGGTTGGCCTTGCCGGGCCATCGCCGGGTGATGCTAACCTAGCGGTGACCCGGCGAGGCCGATCCTTGTCGATGGCTGCGCGAGCTCGACCTTGCCCAGCCCACCGTGAGGCTCTAGCCAATGAGCCTCACCATGGCTCGACATCGCTGGGGGCCGACGACGCTCCGGCGAGGCCGTCATTCCTCGTCGGCCAGTTGCCAGCCATGACCAAGGCAGGTGATTGGCCAAAAGGAAGAGGAAGGAAAGGAAAGAGAAGAAGAGAAAAGAGAAAAAAAAAAAAAATTGTTCTTGGGAACAAGAAGCTACTTTTTTCTATTTCTTGTTTCTGTTCCAAATCTATTCTCGAGAACAAAAATTTTACCAAACACGTTTATATTCTTTTTTCGTTTCCTGGAACAAAAGAACGAAAAATAGTTGTTCCGGGGAATAGAAATTATTTTTACCAAACAGAGCCCTACTTAGTTCCGAATTTCTTGAGGTAGAAATAGAACTCCCAATGTCGTTTCCGAGCCAAAAGTTATTGTTAAAATGCGAGCTGCAACTTCCTCTCTGGAAAGAGAAAAGCATGTGCTTTTATAGATCTCTTCAGTTTGTAATCCGGTCATTACCGCGTGAAACCATTCATGTTTCTCTCCTTGTTGTCAAATTTTGATGTTCCACGCAGTGGCTTTTGATAGTGCTAGTACGAACACCTAGAGGGGAGTAAATAGGTGTGAAAACAGATTCTGCAAAATGCAGTAAAAACCTTTACTTTTAATCTGAGTCCGAATAATAACGAGACTTTTGAAAGCGAGTACGAAGAGCAACAGATTTTGAGCGAGATCGGACTTTAGCAAGTTAAATAGAACTACGAACAAAATAAATGAGTTCGGGGAAAGAGAATAAGAACACAATGTTTATAGTGGTTCGGCTTAATCCAAGCCTACGTCCACTCTCCCACGCTAACAGCCTTCTTGGCTGGATTCCAGTATGTAATCAACAAGAGATTACAACTTTGAGTACAAACACTTAGTAGTAGATCACACTATCTACTAAGTCACTCTTTCGGTATTTCTCTCAAGATCACAAACGTTTAAACTCACCAAAGACAAGTGTATGATCGAAGGTCGCTCAAACTTTGGAATTATAAATTCTACGCTCCGTCTCTTACTTGCTCATCGGTCATTCATCTCCTTAAATACTCCTCCACTTCCAAACTAGCCGTTGGACAACATCTTGAGGATCGTCTTCCAATATACCCATTGGACAGATCTGTATCTAGAAGATTTGGTAGCCGTTGAGTGACAAAAGTAGAATCCCAAATTGATTCTGATCGCCCATACAAACAGAATCTTGGTTTCCATAAGTAAAGCTCATTCGTATAGAAAGTTCTTGTCTTTAATATCCAATCGTCAATCAATTAGATTGAGTCAATCAAATCAATCTTGATGTGGAATCCAAAACAGTTCACTAGCCGTTATATCTTCGGGGCTTGAGTTACGATCTGTCGAGTGCGGATGTAAAGTCGAGTAGTAATAGACTTTACAATCTGATACGAGTGCGATAGACTTTGATCTGAGTGCGAACATATGCGCTTCTAAACATATTTAGCCTTAAGGTACGGACACTCGAATAAGTTAGAACTTCAAGACATAGTCCGCATCATTACGGTTCTTCATTCACGTTCAATCTGGAATTTGTCGGAGTTGGCAGACTTCTGATGTAGAACAGACTTTTGACACTAAAGTCTGGCAATCTTCAGACTTTGACACAGAAGTTTGGAAATCTTCAAAATATACTTTGGATATGTGTTACATTCAATTTTCTGGCCGTCTTCAGACTTTGACAATATTCTTTACATGTTCTATCATCTGCATGGTCTATTACTTAACCATTAAACACGTTAGTAGCCTTTGATTTATTTTGTCATATTCAAAACATCATAAGGGATTTCCCTAACAGCTTTTGGTTAGAATTTGCCATGAGCGTTATTGGGAAGTGCCTTAGGGAAATCACTCTATCTTGAAAAATTAAATCACACTACACACAAAATATGTTACTACCTTATAAATCGGTCGTTCAACCCTTAACGATCAGTCACAAACCCATGAGATGTTCGATTACCTCATAAATCAAGTAAGATGGGAACGAAAATCATATATAGGATTATCTACATTGATGGAGTAGTGAGGTGAATCTTTGTCGTTTGCGTTTGATTTTCGCACATCAGCATGTCCTTGTGACCGACTAAAGTCACCTCATGGAATTAAATCAATCTTGTATTTTTCTGCTTTAGATTATCGTTGGTAAACTTTATCATGTCGGCTAAAAAATTGAGTTCAACTATCAAATTTCAAAAGAGATCATTAACCAACCAAATAGCGTGCACCGTAAATGAAGAGAGCACTAGACACTGCCTTCTCGACGTTCTACGCCCAGACCGTAGAATACAAGGTATATAACAAGAATCTCAACCCCTTTTTGGTCAATCCTTTACGTTGGTCCTACGTACAAAGTCCAGTTGATTTGAGCTTCTCTAGCATCGCAAATCACGACCCACGTCTTCATCCAAGCATGTTCTATGAAGAGAAAGAACACCATCCTCGGACTTTCTCGTCTCCGGATTTAATATTATCCTTAAAGTCGTGTTTCGCCGAAAGTATTAGTCGACAATAGACCTTTCACCGAAAGTCAAGTCTTCATTTTTTAGAAATGAATAGGATTCTATGAAACGATTTGGACAGGAAACAATGGATATGGCCATACGATGAACTAAGGATAATGAAAGCGAAAAGAATGCGAATGAAGAATTGATAAAGTAAATTGTAGAGAAACCGGTAAGTGTAATTGATTGCGGATCCTTCAGAATCGGTTTTCTTGACCTTTGATAGCCTTATGGAAAAAGCAACCATCGAATTCAAATTCCAAATTCTAACCATCCGGAGATTCTAGGCTTCCACTTGATCTCCTTAACATCGCACGTTACTATCCTTAAACGGTTGCAATTCGGCTCCGTCTTCACTTCTGCATGCTTCTCAATCGATCTAGTAATCGGCTAGCCTCTTTTCCTTGCATGTCGATTTTTGCCTTCACCGATTCTGTTCCATCGACGACGGCTACCTACCTAGATTGCTGATTTGTAATAGTAATGAACTTTTATCGATCCGTCATGACTCGGATTATATTTGGGTGTCGATGAGTTGACCGTAGCTAAGCTCTCTCTTCTTGATCTTCTGGTTCGTCCTGTGCAGTTAATAAGCAGATAAAAATAACCAAATTACACATGCAAAATCCTAAGGACTGCACACGGGGGGTCGTACTCGGGAGTGAAGATCTGTACGTAAGTGAAATAAGAAAGAAAAAGTACACCGATTTCTCTCCGCTATACTCAAACAGATGGAATTTTAAAACTCCAGTTGCTACTTCCAATTCAGTTCAATTCAACAGATCCAAGATTTTCCAGCTTACTCCATTTATGACGGTGAAACGCCATCTAAAGTCGAATCGAGAAGCGAACAAGAACGCATCGTGGTCTTTGGTCTTTTTGAATAGATTCATCTCCCCCAATGAGATAAGGATCTCCAAGATGAGTAGACCTTCGAGTCAAGCGAGTGAGGGCCGTCTTCACTTTGAAAGACGTGGAGCTAATTAAAGCAGCACCTGTCAATTTGTATGGTTACCAATTATCATGGTTGAGATTATACGTCAGTTGTAAAATTTAAATAGTTAGATAATTCATGCTATAAATTTGTTTCGAAATAGTTTGTTATCATAAAAGATATATTTTTTAATTAAGAAAATATGTGACTCTTGATAAAAAAATATTTTACTCTTGCTTATGGAAAGAAGTGACGAAGAAGGAGGTTATTGGTAGTTATGAAATAAAGTGACTCTTGACATAAAGAGTAGTGTTGGTTGTGGATAAGATACCTATTTCCAAAAAATGTGTTGATTGATTTTCTTTGAATAGACACCAATTTACATATTATTTATGATAACCACAACTCTTCACAAATGCTTCTTCTTTAGAATTTGCTCTTCTTCTCTTTTCATACACGCAATCTTAACACATTCAAGGAGAAATTCTCAGAGAGAGTCAAGAAATTCCAAGACAGATTCAAGGAGAATTCTCTCCTTAGAATTCTTATTTAAAATTCTCTCTTCTTCTCTTTTCTTGGAGATATATTTGTTCTAAACTTGGCAGCAACAATAGTGGAGACAAAAAATTCCTTAAGAATAGTGATCATGATCACGCATCAACGTATTAAGGATCTACTACTACTTCTTCATCTTCTTCAACAATCAAATTTCTCCAACAAAAATGAGGTCCGTGCATTAATACAATGTAAGGTTAATACCATCAAAAATATCAAATTGATAAACTTGTGACAAATTTAGCCTATGTTTATTTTGAATTGATAACACATGACAATTTAGTTTGATTCTAAATTATTGAATTAGATAACACATGACAATTTAATTTGATTTTATATTTATCTCAAATTTATCAATTTATGGATTTTTCAAATTATTGAATTAGATAACACATGACAATTTAGTTTGATTCTATATTTGTCCCAAATTTATCAATTTGTGGATTTTTAGAGGGCAAATGTATCAATTTGAGATATTTAGTATTTAAAAAATTAATTTGAAATAAATTTATCATAAATATACCAATTTGAAAAAATTTTCATAAAAAAAAAAAATAATTTTAAGTAATTTCATAGATATACCATTTCCATGTTGTATGTGGGAAGCGTATGCTGTGTGAAATCATTGCTGATTGCTGGTGCATTGGATGATGTTCTTGCATTTTTTTGAAAATGGCATTTGCTCATTGCTTAGCTCCCATGGAAATGGTATTTTGTTACACATACGAATAGTGATTGCAGTTGCATTTTTCACTTATTCATAATCTCTTGTGCTTTCCTCACGAATTCTGTCAATTGAAGAGCAAGAACTCAAAACCAGCACACCCAGCAAAAACCCCAAAGCACAAGGTCACACCCAACTTCACAGAAAGAACAAGACAGAGTCCTTGCTTACATTTCATATGCAAAAGAGAACCCAAAATCATAAACAGAGACCAAGACCCATGTGCAGAAAACCACCCCTGAGACCCTAGTAATCCTCGGGAGCCAACGGCTGGTGGAGCGGATGATGCGGCGCCTCGGTCGGTATCACCATGAACTCGTAGATCAGCCCGGCCAGCGCGGCCCCAATAAACGGGCCCAGCCAGTAGATCCAGTGGTGCCTCCACCTCCACTCCACAAGTGCTGGCCCGAAGGCCCTGGCCGGGTTCATGGATGCCCCGTCGAATGGCCCGCCGACCAGGATGTTCGCCCCTAGGATGAATCCGATCGCGAGGGGCCCGATGATCCCTAGGCTCCCTCGTTTCGGGTCGATCGCGGTCGCGTAGAACGTGTAGACCAATGCGAATGTCATCACCGCCTCTAAGAGGAGCCCCCTCAATTCGCCTTCTCCAGAGGCCAAGATGAGCCCGAGCGGTCTCTGTCAAAGCAGTGTCGCACTTCGAATTAATTGTGAAATCAGTGCACAAAAGAAAGTCATGTGAGTATTTAGTACCTCCGCTAGGAGAGTTAGCAACAAACATCATCAACATCACTGACTTAAACAACATAATCGACATCTGTCAGTGAAAGTTATTCCTATGGAGAGCACATAAAATATTGTACCATTCCTGCAGTGATCAGCCTCAACAGGAGCGTGGCGACTATAGCGCCTAGGAGCTGAGCGATCCAATAGTATATGGCCCTGATCAGTGAGATTCGGCCTCCTACCAGCGCCCCAAAGGTGATGGCCGGGTTGAGGTGGCCGCCGGAGACATGGATGCTGGATGCGACCGCGGCGGAGAGCGATAGAGCAGAAGCGAGCGCAATCATTATCAAACTAGTAACTGTCGTGCCGGTGTCTGTGTACATCTTATCTGAAAAAAAGAAAAATTGGAAAGGGGAAAAAATTGCAATCCTCAGACATACATTGCCAGGGTGAAAGAGCCACAGATCAAATTTTGGATTCACTGGTTAATGTTCCTAGTGAACAACATGCTCCTTAAAACTAAAATTACCACGATCAAGTATACCAGCACAGTTCGGAATTTATTCGATCGGCATATGACCGTTGAATTATTGGTAAAAATCCTAACCATTCGAGAGATTTCTCACATCAATGAACTGTGCAGATCAAGTTGTGTGCATATAATAACCTCATGGACTAGACAGACTGCGAAAATGAGCCGGTCAAGTTCTGTCATCTCATGCTGATCATATCCATACATAGCAAGTGGCACATGAATCACATCATATAATCTACTTACTAGACTCACAAATAGGAAGGAAAATCAACTGTACTTGTGTCGAAACTATAAGGATGACGATATACCGAGAGCGAAGATGGAGCCTTCAGCCGCAAAGACGAAGATGAAGGTGGAGAAGAACTCTGCCAAAGCGGCTCGGATGGAGTCCGGGTGCGTGGCCTCGTCCTCCCTCCGCAGCACGTAGCTCCGAACCGGCGGCGGCATGGGTGTCAGCCAAGGCTTCGCTTATCCCTCCGTTCACGTCCTCAGCTATCCACAATCCCAAACAAGAGTTAGCAACACCCAGCTTCTGATTTTCCTCTCGTTCGGCTCGTTCTCGGACGGTTTCGTTTCTTCTATTCTCTTCTCTTTGCAGACTATAATAAGACGATGGATGACGATGGAGTTGGCGGTTCCCTGCGCTGCTCTTGCTTGTTTGCATGGCCGAGAGGTGGAAGCGTCGTGGTTCTTGAGCCTTGGACTCGTGCGGGACACTTGTGGTACGGTGCGCATGAATCGCGACACGTATCGATCACGTCTTCTTGTTTCCTTTCCTTTCCGCTCCGAACATGAAACGGTCCGTCGTCCCTATCATTTCGTTTCTTGCTTGTTCTTTTCTTTCGTTTCTCTTGTTTGCTAGCGACATGTATAGCATGTTCTAGTCTTTATCATCTTGTGTGCATATAATTCCATTCGATCGTTTTTATCTCCTGGATTTCATGCGATTTTTATGGCACAGCATATCGAAAGAGTATACACCTAATGGTAACTAGTAGTTTCTGTGGGGGTCACAAAAGAAATTTTTGGATCAGGAAAACTAGCTTTCGACCTATCAATTGTTCATAAATTTTCAACATCGACCGGACCGTTTTCATAACTAGCAGTTTTCCAGTATTGCTGTAACTTCTGTGTAGAAAGCAAACAAATTCTATGCTCAGTAACCTAATTTGTGAATCTATCTATTGATATCTCCATGTGATAACAAGTTTTATATGTACCGGAATGACTGTCGATAAATTATCATGACAGTAATTTTTACACGATGTAATAAGTATTTGGAGATTTGATTAAAAATTAGATATTGCCAGTAATGAGACAATTGTCCAAAAAATCCTAAACTTATTTTACTTTTGCCAATTCAATCATAAATCTATCAATTTTGTCAATTAAGCCATAAACATTTTCACTTTACAAATTGAATCTATCGAGTCAATTTTGGTTGGAAATTATTGATGCGGACGTCGTCCATCATACGTGGCACGACTAGCGCCGACGTGGGCAAAAGCCTCGCTGAAGAGTGCTTGGTTGACTTGTTTCCATATTGGAGTTAGCATAGTAAAATAGAAAAGGAAAAGTTAAATGTGGACTTGGTTGACTTGAATTACTCGCCATTTTATTGAATATAATCGGAAGTTGAAAAATACTAAGTGTCTGAAGTAACTCAAGTATAGATATAATTTCCACAGTATTACTTAATCTAAAGTAAACTCTTGTGCTACTCTTCTTGTCAACCATTTAAATTTAGTGTCGGGTTTATTTCCTTCTATTGTTTATTATCGTGTTTGATTATTTTTCGCAATATTTTGCATTCCCATTCAAGATTGATTCCTGAGGCTGATGCTTTTCTTTGGCACATCGAAAGGACGACCTAAAAGAATAATCCTTCAGGCCTCAGAGCAAACATCATGCAATCTAATACACACTACGAATGAGACACTGTCCATCTGTGCAACAATTAGAGCTCTTTCGATGCCAGAACCAGAGGCTTGAATTACAGGCTTTATTACTGCTCATTACATAAAGAATAGGAGGATCAATATCTAAACTGTCTGTCTACGATGGCGATTGCAAAATGCTTCAAGAATGTGAATTTCATTGATGTAGCTAGGCCAGGCTATAATCAATATTTTCATACTCCACATCACCAAAACTATCATAATTGATGATCAGCATTACGTACAACGAGCGTTAAGTCAAAAGATGCACCATGGGGTCGAAGCGCTTTCGTGCGGTATCTGCAATCAACATCATAGGGGATGCCTGTTGAGTAAAACTGAATGCGCATGATCTGCGTCGAAAGAATGAGTTAAGAGTTGGTTCCATGTGTAGCTGGAGCGGCACAACTTGAAGTCCTTTCCTTGAAACGGTCATGGGTTCTTCAGTTGTTATCTTGGTTCCCTATCTCGATCTCTTCTATTCTTCTAAGAAGCTCGCTCGCCTCGGGTCTTCTTTCTGGTACTAAGTCCGTACACTCCAGAGCTATCTCTGTGAGCTTGAGCATGTCGTCATGCCCTTCCTTGGCAGCAAATATTTCCATATCCAATATATCGGTGGACCACTCGCCTTGCACCGTCTTTTTCACCCACTCGGAAAGATCGCTGGCTGTTCCCTGATTGTCAACCATGGTCTCCCCCGGGTTTCTACCGGTAATGAGCTCTAGAATTATTATTCCAAAACAGTAGATATCAGATTTGTGTGTAAGCTTCTTTCCCTGGGAAAATTCAGGCGTCCTTCCAATTGCTAGATTTTCTAATGACTTCCTTGGTGAAAGTAATGGAAAGAACCCGAAATCTGCTAACTTAGCGCAAAAGTTCTGGTTGCTATGAGAGATAAGAACATTGGAAGACTTGAGATTTGCATGCGGAACTTTCTGAGATGATGACGACTGGTGCAGGAAACTCAGGCCCTTGGCTATGTCCTTAATGATGGATAGTCTCGTGTCCCAAGCCAGAGGTACTTTTCCAGGTCCTCTGTTCTCTGACACCCAGAAAATAGATTTTAGGGCCAAGCGGTAAAAGTCAAGCACATATCGTAATTAGATGACACGACAACAACGATAAAAAGTAAGAACATATCGTATTTTGATGACACGACAAAAACGATAACCATAAATCCTTTTGTTGGTGTTTGACAGAGGAAAACATTTTAAGTGATTTTCGTAAATATCCAATTGAAAGGGTAAAGAATCTGGACTAACCATGTAAAAGTTCAAACAGATTGCCATCGGAGACAAATTCATAGACAACCAGCTTTTCCTCCTTGGAATAGTAATAGGAGATGACCTGACAAGGTTTTTGTGCCTCAAATTTCCCAGCATTTGCATATGCTGTTTGAATTCTTTCTTGCCCAGCCCGTTCATGTTGTTGAGTCTCTTAACAGCAACGACTGCACCAGAGTCCAGTGTTGCCTTATAAGTACTACCGAGTTTCCCTCTTCTGAGTACTTCAGCTGACGCTCTCAGTAGATCATCCAAGTCAAAAGCTTGACTCTCCCCGTCGAAAATATCAAGTTCCACTGTTCTTTCTGGATCCTCCCTGCTCTTTGATTGAAGTCTGCTCCTCTCCATCATCTCAACCGAACCACAGACTGAAAAGGACAACTTCAGAGCATAAAAACCTTTTAAAAGCTATTTTCATCTATTAACTGTCAAAGCATAAAACGAACGAATGAACCACTCGGAAAGTTCCCATAAATTTCTCACAGATAATGCATAGTTGAGAATGCGTTGCTAGTTTCTAGGATTAATTGGCAAGACCTAGTGTCTTATCCATTCTTACCTCCTTGGTCTTCTCTTGCTTGCTCTTTTCTACCGGACCCCATTTTACAGTAGAACACGACAACGGCAACTATAAATAAAGGAACCACAACTGCCGCTGCCGCAATAAGAGCAATAATCCATGCTCGTAGACCTTTCTTTGGCTGGGCCGGTGGTGGAATAAATGGAACGGGTGCAGGAGTCGGTGTTGGTGGAATATATGGAGGAGGCGCCACCGCACATGGAGTCTCCAGGGGTCTTCCACAAAGACCCGGGTTGTGATCATAGGAACTACTCGGAAACTTTTGAAGAACACGAGTTCGTGGAATAGGGCCCTCTAGACGATTATATGAGACGTTGAAACTTCTATCAGAGTCAATTGACCGAAAGGCGGGATCCGCCCGCTCAAATTGTTCTCATGCAGCTCTAAATTCTGCAATCTCGGCAGGTCGACATAGTCTAGAGGGATCGGACCGGAGAATCGGTTACCAGAGAGCAACACATCTCGCAGGTACACGAGATTCGTAAGGTTAGGAAGGGGACCGGAGATGGAGTTGTCTCTGAAGCTAAGTCTACTCAGGAAAGTCACATTTTCCAGGAACCCAGGAGGGAGAGACCCTGTGAAGTGCAATTCATCAAGCACAAGGTGGACAACGTGTGAGTTCAAGCAAGAAACACCAACCCATCTGCTACTGTTGCTAAAACAAGGCGGTCCTGACCAATTTGCTCTCAGGTTAAACGTAGGAGACTCCAGAAAATCTCTTAGCCTCACCAAATCATCCCTTTCATAAGCGTAATAAACACCATGAGCCCAGAGTGTAATACTTGAAAACTGAGCTACAAGAATCAAAATGGCAAGGCCAAGCAATGCATTAGAAGCCAAGATCATGATCAACAATGGAACTAAAGATGAAAACAAGCATGGGTTTTTTCTTTTTTGTTGATATCAAGAAAACGGAAAATCAAACGGGCTGTGTTTTTGCCAGAATTTCATACCTGTTAATCGCTACCCTTTGACGAACTGTGCAAGGCAAGATTCTGCTCAGGAGCGGGCGGAACAAGGAGTCGTTAAAAAATTCATGACAAGTCGACAGCTTTGAGGAATATTTGGCAACGATTTTTCTTTGTCAAATTGACAGCTATATTGTTGGTCGGACTTTTTCTTCCTTCCTTCCTTCCTTCCTTCACTTCAGGATGAAAAGCGTAGTTCGTGGGAAGCAAAGATGACATGAATGGAATCCTGCTCGAGGGAAAGACAGAGTCATGCTCGAGCACGAACTTTGGTCGTCGCTCGTGGAAAGACATGCATCGCCATATTCTATCTGTTTCGAGAATCAACAAGATTATACAAATACGTCGTGGGTCCATGCATGTTCCGACCCTTTGTCATGCATGCCATGAAGGCTGAGCCGAGCTCACAGGCCCTGAAAGAGGCTACCGGGTAAATTTGGGCCTCGCCCAATTGAAAATGACGAACGGCGGGGCTCGAAGGGGCGCCGCCGCCGCCGGTCGGGAAGGCGTGCAGTCACTCTTCATTCAAGCCTCACGAAGCAGATTGGCCTCGCCGTACCCCTCTCCCTCCCTCCCCACAAGCTCCGATAGCCGGCATTGACCGGAGGTGAGCTTTCTCTCTCTCTCTCTGTGTGGCTCCGTCGCTTCCTCGTTGGACAAGGTTAAGGCTTGGCGACATTGTGTCGTTTTGTTTCGCGCATGCTGGTGCATTGGCATTGTATTTCTCTGCCGGTAAGGCTTGGCGAATAGGTGAGGCTAATTATGTGATCCGCCCCGATCAGAAGATGCTTTCCTCGTTCATTCCAAGCTGTCAATTTTGATCATTTGCATTTGTTTCAAGCGAGAACTTTTATTCGTGGATCTTGATGAAGACAGGAGACAGATGATTTTACTTCATGGTTAATTAAGAACTGCTTAGTAATCATCCTATTTTTCTATTTTTCTATTTTATCATTTCTTGAAACTGGAAAAAAAAATTCGTTTGGTAACATTGGCTCATTTTTTTCATTCCTCAAAAATAGCTAGTGGCTAGGGAATAATTCTGAAATAGAAGAAGTAAAAAAAAAAAAATCTAATTCTTTATTCTAGAAATAATTTTTGAAACAAGATCATTTTCTTTTTTTCCTTCCTTCTTCTTCCTCTTCTTGCCGGTGGTTAGGCCTTTAGGATGGCTGGCAATGAGGTTGGCCTTGCCATGGTCAGGCGAAGTTCAAGGCCGAGCGAGGTCAACTTCGCCCAACCATGGTGAGGCTGACCTCACTCACCTCGTCGGGCCTTGTCTTTGGTTAATCATTGGCCATCACCAAGGCCCAGTGACCGGCTAGAGGAGGAAAAATGAAGAAGAAAAGAAAAGAAAAGAAATTCAAAAATGTTAGAAAAATCTCAAAAAATAATTAAAAGCTAAAATAAATTTAAGTAAAAAAAAATTTTTTGAGAGTCATATCAAACGCTTTTCTGTTTTTTATTTTATCTTGAAAATAAAAATTTTAGAGTCATACCAAATGCATTTTTTTGATCAAGAACTTGTCTAAGGAAAAGAAATGAAAAAAAAAAAACTATTTCTAAACATTAACGTTACCAAACACACCTTTAATGCCTATGAAGCAAGATATTTTTGAACTGTTTCTGTTCTATGAGCTGGAGAGGCTGTGGATGCTGTTTGATCTCAGCAATGATGATGAACATTTTGTTTTCTAGCTACCCTTCTCATTCAAAAGACACCTTTCTATAGGAAATTGAGATGTATTAACCTCACTGTCCTAGTCTTCTCCGAGCATCATTTACTCTACAATGGGACTGGCTGCAAATTTCTGTGTTACTCTCATGATATTGCACATAACTACCTAATGAATTTCTCAGAATCTCTCTCTCTCTCTCTCTCTCATAAAAAAATCATTGACTCAGTTATCATCATTCACAGGACTAATGGATCACCAAAAAGTAGAAAAATAAGTCCTCCTTCATATGGAATAGAGGTTTCTGTGGATTTCACGGTCTCATATGTTTGTGCAACTGAGTTAATTTTCTATTATTCTGCTTTTGGATCCTTCAAAATGTTGTATAGGATGTTTTGCATGTTTCACTACTACGTTGCTTACAAGATCCATTGTGTTTCTTTCAAGCAGTCAGTGGATAGGTTTTCAGCACTTGGCGGCTTATTTCTTCGCATTCATTTTGTACAGACAATATTGTTTAGACCAGACCTACAGAAAGGCTTTTCTAGCTTTCGGAGCTGTGACATGTCAACTGGCCCAGGACTTGATTCTCTTAAAAATTGTATGTCTCTTGACTACCGTCTTCAGTTTCTTGCTTAATTTTCTTTAAGATGTCACATGGGAGGAGAAGAAACCCAAAGTGATGCGAGTTGAAGCGTAAAACAGGCCATTGAAGTAGGCTTAGGATGACGATCCATGAGAATAGTCTTGCTTCACCATTGAGGAAATGAAAGGAGGCTTTCATTCCTTTTGCTTTCATATGCTTAGATTAACATTTTGCTACGCATTTAACATAGCTTAGGATGTGTAAATGCTATGCAAGAAAAGTAATAGCAATATGCTTGTCGAAGATTAACTGGCTACTATATGAAAATCGTATAGACATATGCAGCACTTTTCTGTTGATCTCCAACCGTGAACTTGCATTGTTCATAGCTGTCTGGCTTATGGTGTGGTCGGCAATTTTTGGAGGCAGGCTTGTGTTTCAAGCCTGTCCTGTTTTGTTACTTTACATCATAGGATGTTAAATTTTGCTCTGTTGAAGCTAAATGCCTAATGTCAGCAGATATCTGCTCTACCTATGTGTTTTCCACTCAATTTCTCGAGGCGTGAATATTTTTCTCTGTTTGGCTCTTATGACAGTTCTTTCTTGTGCGCAGAAACAATATCAGTCATTACAAATGATGGATGTAACATTGTGGTATGTTTGTCCATTAATATTTCTACTTCTATTATCCTAGAGTTGATGATAACTACAATGTTTAAATCTCTTTAGGGAGTCTGAAAGGGCTTTGACCTGGCAGCAAATATTATTCTTGATGAACGTCATTAGCATCTTTACTTCACAAAGGTTTGTCTTTGATCCATGTTTCCTGTGTCACAGTTTTGATAATCTGATCTCCTAAGGCTTTCAGTAAACTGAGCCTTAACATGAATAACATTCTGGCTCATTGCAGGAAGGTGTGCAGCGAAGTCCATCTCAGTTCAAGCCCTTTTCTGTTTTTCTTTTCCCTTTGTTCTTATATTAGATACAACAGAAAGCAGAAGAAAAGAAATTGCTGCATTTCGATTTTTTTCCATCTCCGTTTTTCTTTTTACTTTACTTTAGCTCTGTGTCTTCCCAAAAGTAAATTCTATTCATGAAAATATTGTTATCAGAACATTCCATGTTCTGTTTTCACAGAAGCATTGTCAGAGAACTAGATGACGAGCTAAAATCCAATCTGGACTTGTCCAAACTGAGAGCTTATCGCCTTAATCCTGTAATTCAGTGATCATGTGCCAACGCTGTCAGATATGCAAGCCAGTCGAGGGTTTGTTTACCAGGCTTTGCAGTGTATCGTTTCTATGACACAATACATGTTATAGGTTGGTCAATGATCTGTCTAGAGAAAACTTAGTACTGTTTGTGATTCTTGCTGATGCAGAAATGTGGTTGACGACCCATCTAATGTGCAGTCACCAGTAGTATCATCAGGAAACCGAAAGGTTACTGACAGCCCATCTTATGTTTGGTATGTTACAAACTGAAAGTTGATTTTGAATATTTGGGTCGTTACTCATTACGCCCCATGTGTATTTGGTTGGTGATCCGGTTCTAGACCTCCCTGGTGTGAGGTCTTGCCCCATTATCATGACTTTGCAGATTTTGAGACCTTGGAGTGGAGAAATTCCTTATGATTGGCCACAGCATTGAGCATGATAGATTGGTTTCACCTGATTGCACCGATCTATCATCAATTTGGAACAAGGATTCTACTCCTCTGTCCGGGAATTTGATCGATTTGTCGTTCATACTTCAGACATTGTGTCATTCACCCTTTTGTTTAATGGAGATGAGATGGGGCTTGTATTGCATAATCATATTGTATAAGCTAAATGAATCTGAACTGCCAAATCCGGTAGGACCTGTAGATGACCCACTATTTTAAATGGTTCTCATTTAACTTAGATGCATATATTAAGTTCATCTATTGAAACACTATCAAAGAGAACTCTTGTACTTTACGTTTTGGCCCATCATACCAAGCTTTGCAGTTTTATCATCCTAATAATGATGTAACTTAGGCTAGCTTAACTTTAGAATTCAAAGAAAAGTTTACCATTACATCAAAAGGCACCTCCACAAGTTAATTCCAATTTTTACATATATATTTTACAATTACTCTCCCCCTTCGGAGCATAGTTCATTAATTCCTACCCCATTCGCCATCTTAGAAGCCAGTTAGAAGATGCTCCTTATCTAGGCCCTATTTGGCCCTGGCGATCACTCTCCGCTCTCATCAAACCGGGTCGTTACAGTATTGTTATACCCATAATCGACTGTCAAATTCAAAAGTCCTAACACGCATTACCAGGACTATAAGATCAGATGAATCCATTCGGCATCTCCAATGGTCGGCAGACAATTGAAACCCCTAGATAGCTAATCCCCACATGTGATCTCAATGGTATTTCACTAAGAGAAAACAAATTTGAATCTTATAACTTCTTTATTTTTTGGGTATGGACTGGGGAACGAACTGGCCGAGCTCCGATCGCAGACAAAATTTCCTTCTCTTGCACGCTATTTTACTGTTGAACGTGGAGGACTCCACTTAGAAACCAGTGTAAGAAAAATAAGATTAATATCATCTCGATTACCTCAAAACTATGTTCCTTCATCTTCCTCGGGGTGAATTTGACTCTGGAGATCTGACTTCGGATGGAGCGATTTGGGATTCACAATATGTTTAGCATTCAATTCCGTGTTCAACGCTCCAACTCCCACTCGGATTCAACGTGCAGACAATCGTAATTAATGACTATCTTATGCAATAGTTTTTTCCACATGACATGACGGTGGGATTCTATTTTAGGGGCATCTGCAGTATTAGACGCGATACATAATTACTATCTCTAGTCTTCATTGACACTAAAGTCAAAGTGTAAACTGCACTAGTTACTTTGGAGATGCCATTAGAGATATGGGAGTGTGCTCAGGTAAATTCCTTTTTTAACTTCAACTTGGAGATGGCAAGTTTCCTTTTGCCACTCCGGGAGCGCAAACCTAACTAAATAATCCACCGCCGTGGCCACCGACTTAGCTCCGAGTTTCCCAAGGCAGAAATAAAAGCCCGACCATCGGATTCCAAGTCGAAAGCCTTAGGTAGAACACGAACTGGAAAGAAAGAAGCCGAATGCTAGATCTGTTCAGTTTGTGGTCCGGTGATTACAGCGTGAAATCGTTCATGTTTCTCTACCCGTTGTTGAATTATTGATTTTCCACTTAGTCGTTCTCGGTTAGAAATTTTCCATGGACGTTATTGGGAAGTATCTTTGGGAAACCACTCAATCCAGAAAAACTAAATCACATCAACGACAACATGTCACCACTTTATAAATTGATCTTTCACCGCTTAAGACCACTTGCGTACCGATAAAATATCTGATTACCTCATAAATCAAGTAAGATGAGACCTAAGTCAAATATGGAGTTGTTTACATTGATGGAGTAGAAAGGCGAATCTATGTTATGTGTGTGAGATTTTGTGAGGCTATTACTAACTATTTTAAAAGCTTAAGTTTTTGAATTAGTCAGAACTAGTATCATCCATTTGCAAATGTGTGTCCACCCTCCATCTGTCAAATTCCACTCCATGGGCCGCTCGTAATTTGGCCTGCATGTGAGAGTATTGAAATATTGTCCCATATCGCTTGACAACAAGTTTTAAATGTATATGGTTTCTCTTCATCTATTAGCTTAAACTTTTGGGTTGAACTTTTGACAATATTTGTTTGATATACACACGCATCACCTCATGGAATTAATTTAATTCTTGTATTTTTCTACTCTGGATTATGGTTGGCTAAGCTTACCATGTCGGCTGAAAAAATTTGAGTTCCACTTACAAATTTCAAGAAAGATCATTACGCAACCAAATTGCGTGCACCGCAAATCAAGAGAGCACTAGATACTGCCTTCTTGACACAAAAGTAAAAGAAACGATGCTGTTCTACACCCGAACCGTAGAATACAAGGTTTGGAACAAGAAATTTCAGCCCCTTTTCGGTCGATCCTTTACGTTGATTTTACGTACCATGAGCCAATCAACTGAGCTTCTCTAGCTTCACAGATCACAACCCACGTCTTCATCCATGCATCTTGTACGAAGACCCTCCTTCATGTAGCAGTTGACCCATGTATTCTGCACGACTCAGCTACTGTATGTATATTTTTACGCGTGTTTGGACTTACTGAGATGAAATGAATCACAGGGTTGACAGCACACGGTGCGAAAGAGCACCGTCCTCGGCCCGTCTTCTCACATCCGGATTTAATATTATCCTTAAAGTTGACTGGGGCAAAGCACGCTCTTCTTGGTCTTCTGGTTCGTCCTGTGCAGTTAATAAGCAGATAATAATAAGTTAATTACACATGCAAATTCCTCATGACTGCACATGGGGGGTTGTACTGCTCGAGAGTGAAGAGCTGTGTGTACTTGAGATAAGACATCGTATGCCGATCTCCATCCTCGAGAGTCAATGCGGATGAATTTCGAACCCCGGATGCTACTTCCAATTCAATTCAATTCAACAGATCCAAGATTTTCCAGCTTACTTCATTTATGACATTATTTTTTCTCCTTTCGATACGTCAAACCCTAACTTCTATCTCTCTTTCCCCTCTCTATAAATAAGTGGCATAGCCAAGCAAGTTTCTTCAGGCCTTCCACTAATCCTAGTGTTGCCAAGAAACACTGTCTAGGTTAGTCATGGAAGCCCATAGTACTCCAATGTTCATGACCCTTCTCTTGTTGTTGAGCTCCATTGCCCTCAGCAATGCTGACCTCTATGGCAACCCCTCGCCACCCCGCCGCTGGCTGGGCCAGCCCCGCCTCCACCCTCAGCCGTGGCTGGGAAGGTGTTCCCACCCCAGTCGGTCCAATGCAATGACCCGTTCACCAAGTGCTTTGCCCAGAACATCACCTGCCCACAGCAGTGCCCATCCTTCAAGCCTGCTGACCCAACTGCCAAGGCCTGTGTCATTGACTGCAACACCCCCAAATGTGAAGCCACTTGCAAGAGTATGTCTCTCAAAACTCTCTCTCTTGCATTTCCATGCAGAGAAGCTGTATAGACTTCTCCTTAAGAGGCCCGTTCATAGCATTGAATAATTCATGCAGATATATTATATATGCAGTCGAAGATCTTCTTGAATAATAATGAATAATCTGAAAATAATTCTAGTGCACTAGGTAGTAATGCAACATGATTACACCATTTGAACCATTGCTGCTGGTGTTATAATTGCAGACCGCACAGCCAACTGCAATGGAGTAGGCTCTGCATGCGGCGACCCAAGATTCATTGGAGGCGACGGTATAGTCTTCTACTTCCATGGAGAGACCAACAGCCACTTCGCTCTTGTCTCTGACCAGAACCTCCAAATCAATGCCCGATTCATCGGCCGCCGCCCTGAGGGAAGGAAGCGCGACAACACATGGATCCAAGCCCTAGGCCTGAGGTTCAACCACCACACCTTCACTCTCTCCGCCAAAAAGGTCGCCCACTGGGACAACAAAGTTGACCAGCTCGCTTTCACCTACGACGACCAGCTGGTCCACATCGCTGACGGTCACCTCTCGAGCTGGTCGGCTCCGAATAGCCCTCTCTCAGTGGAGCGGACTGCTAACCACAATGCCATCACTGTAACTCTTCCTGGCGTCCTGGAACTTTCCGTGACCGTAGTGCCAATCACCAAGGAAGATGACAGGATCCACAACTATCAAATTCCCGCAGACGACTGCTTTGCGCACTTGGAGGTGCAGTTCAGGTTCTTTGATCTCTCGGAGCAGGTGGAGGGCGTGCTGGGGCAGACCTACAGGTCCGATTTCCAGAACCCGGTGAAGAGAGGAGTCGCGATGCCGATCATGGGAGGTGAGAACAAGTACAGGACGTCCTCTCTCGTGTCCACGGACTGTCAGTACTGCATGTTCAACCCAGAGGCCGCGTTGTCTGCAGAGGCGAAGCCGTTGGCATTGGAGTCGGCAAACGCAATGGAGTGCACCAGCAGGTTCAGCAATGGACGTGGAGTAGTCTGCCGCCGGTAGAGATAAAGCCATTAATAGGGAATATATATGTACGGATGCTGGCGGAATAATAATGTTGAGAGTTTTTGGGTTCTGTGATAGGGAAAAAGAAGAAGAAGGAAGACGTACTAAGTTAGATTGCAGTAATATTGTGTACCAGTTAATGCATGTGTTGTATTGGAATAAGTGACTTTCACTTCAACTTCAAGCATTGTATTCTCGCATTAACGCGAACATTTCTCTGAGCCACTACTGGAATTCACGAAGTTAAAGCAGAGATTCATGCCTGGGACCTATTTTCTTAATCAACCAGATCTCCAAATCCGAGCTCCGAAATTACATCTGGATCATGAGCTTTTGAAAGGACATCGTCCCATTCTTGCGAAAAACTTAATTAGACTTGGATCCGTAGAAGTAAGAAATTATTATTGAAAACCAAAGTGAGTTGAACTTAAACCAAATCCCGGTCCTCTCATCGTAAAGAGAAATGCTGTCAAAATACGCTTCAGATTGGCAATTTCAAGTTTCTACAATGAATCGATCACAAAAAGTCTTTCTATACTCTTTTTAAGACATTTGCACCAGGAGGCAGAGCGGGGAAATTTGGTAAGCTTTCGAAGCAATGTAATATATTAGTGCCAAACGATACACTCAACTGAATTCGATGTCTTGTACTACATTTCCTACTTCGAACTAAACATCAAAACTGAGCATGCAGAACCGCACATATGCATCCACTCTTCATTCTTCGATCATTCCTCGTCGTCAGAACTTTCATATGCTATGCCCAGCAAGCTTTTTACAGGGTTTTCCGATTCAGTTTTATCCTCTGCTTCTGTTGGCGTGGGATGCTTCTTCACCTGGTCAGCCTTCGATTCGGAAGTCACATGATTATTGTATATGGTGGTTGCCTGATTCGCATTTGGTGGGCTAGAAACCTTTTGCCGCTTAGGCTTGATTTCCACAACTTTCTTGAGGAGAACTTGCTGCCTGCGTTAGATGGACAGTTACAACTGTTAAGAGGAGGAAAAAACCTAAAATTCCAACCTTGCACGTGCGACAATACCTGATCCCACTCTTTGGTTTTGGTTCGACACGAAGAGGCAAAGGCACGGATGCAGGAGATGAATCTGCTAAACTCGCAGCTCTGTGTCTTTCAATTAAGTAAAAAACTCGATGAAAGCACCGTGACAGGGCTTCCATTCTACCTCTTTTAATGACCTCTACATCTATACGTTATCAGAACAATGACAGAGAAACATTTTGACACATTTTAAAGCCAAGAATTCGTGCATCAATGTCAAAAACTATCCCAATCAAGGCTTCAAGCATCAACAAAGTTGAACATCAGTTCTCTGTTCTCCCAATCAAGATCACTTAGGTGGCAACTTAATCATAATAATACAATAAAGAGATCCTAAACAAAATTTTCAATGTGCATGCCAGAAGAAACAATTAACCCAATATGTATACTTTGTTCCCGCAGATACGACTTTGTATCTATAACAAGAAACTGATATCGCACTGCTACATTGCCTTTATATTAAACAACAATGACCGGCCAGCAAAGAAGAGCCAAAAACATAAAAACCCCAGAACACCTAGGTAGAATCATACACTATATCCCATGAAAGCCTCATACAAAGTCCAATCCCAAAGAGCACAAGTATGGAAATTTTCATTGCACTATTACCATATTTGCATAAAACCTAGATTAATCTTGTTAGCCAATATCAACAGTGAAGTACACTCCTTCAAATGCAATGAAAACCTAAAAATAAGCATCATCTTCACATTATTGACCTCACCAATCTTGATGCTCCAACATAAATGCATCAAACTTTCACCCAAAAACAAAAGAGAACCCAAACATTGAAGGATATTTTAAATGCGGCAAATGCTCGTTTTTCAGTGCGGCGTAGAAGGCGTTCTGCATCCTCCTCAGCTTCCATTTGTTCCTTGAGATATAGAAGATCATCACTGTCCAGGGCTGCACGATGAAGCCCAAACAAAGTTCTAGAAACTAAAGGCACAAAAAATAGGAAAGATATAAAACTGTAAAAAAAACCCAGGAAAGAGCTTTCCCATCACTTCGCTGGGTGCACCACAGCGAAAGTTTGTCTACGACTATGCCTACCTCCTCGTCCGTGAAGGTAACCTCCACGTTCTCCAGCAACCTCTTGCATCTGCTTGTATCAGCCACCCGGTAAAGGCCAAGATCCCTGCCCGGGCATGTTATCAGAAAACCATCCTAATGCAAATGCTTAATGGAGATCGGGACTGAAGTAAAATTATATGGCGAAACAGACTCCTGGCCTCGACCCGCTAACTAAAAAACAGTCTTTACAATCTATCGAGTCAGTGGACAAACCGTAAATTGTGCTAACCAGTATATTTCTACATTTTATAACAAAGTTAAACCAAGAGTCGATTCACATATTCTCTTATCAATACCACCGGCATGATCGCCGTAAAACGACAACCACCTAAAATTTCTGCAGACCCTTCTTAATCCAGAACACGTGAACAGAGGAACCCAAGTTCCTAGCCTAGGACAGAACCTCAATGCGTAGTTCCTCGGGCACAGCACACGTAAGTCCACTGGCGCTTTTCTTTCACTTAATCCCATCATCATCTATATCTCAAGTAACATCCTTAGAACATTATCCCACCAGAAAAGCTAACCCAAATTGAACCATTGATACCATCTACCTGTTCCAAGCACTAGGGAGGCCAGGAGCCGGCATACAACACACACACACACACACCAAACGAAACTGAGCTCGTTCAGGTTCAGAAGAGATAGGAGACAAGGTGGGGGTGGGAGATGGATGGGGCTAACCTTGGCGACCATGCGCTGGAACGTGATGTCCTCGTCGTCTATCTTGTCCTTCCCCTTCCCCCATTTCTTATCTGTTCCGCAAATCACGACACGACCCAGAATCCCATTTCAGCCCCACGAATCTCCACAAACCAAACCAGGCAGAGAGAGAGAGGTAGAGAAACCGACACGAGCTCCAAGATCCTACCTTTGGGATCGCTGAGGTTGGTGTACTCGCGGACTTCCCTTCCGGCCATAAAATTCGCGGCAGAAACGGCGAGCACCCGTGGGATCCCCCACCGAACCCTAGTCGCTCCACCGCCGACGACAGCGACAGCAACACCCGAGCGATCGAATTCAAAGCGAAATCTGCAGAGCAGAGGGAGCGAGCGAGCGAGCGAGAGGGAGAGAGAGAGAGAGCTGGGGGGAATTTTCGAGAGCTGGAAGAACACGGAAGGGAAGGAGCCTCAGGCGACCAATGAATCTTCTAGATTTTACAGGGATCGGCGGTGATACGAGGAGGTCGTAGGAGCAGGCCCGTTGGAAGCCCGAACTGTCCGAACCGAACCGCCCTCCTCGGGCCTCTTCCGTTGGGTTCGGCCCGGCCCGTCGGTAGCTCGCCGCCGTCTTGTCGTACGAGGAGGGAGGGTGTTCATTTTTTGTCCAAACAAATTGTGAGGGAGAAAAGTCATCCATGAAATTTGCTGAAAATTGATGCAACATACCAATTTATTATTAAAAAAAAAAAAAAGTCTCAACAGTTTTTTGGTTATGGAACTCAAGGTATAAAAGGTCTAATTTTGAACTCGGAAAGGATAAAAATTAAAAATAAAAACTGACGACAAATTTCAAGATTTTATTTCTCTGAAGTGTGCATTACCATTTTGCATACTAGGGTTCGTTTTGGACACCATAAGCAAAGAAATAAGAAAAGTAAATAAATATCATTTTTGTGCATCATTCCTCTTTTTCTAAAAAAAAAAAAAAGGACCATCATTCTTATTGACAGGAATTTATTTTTGAATTCGAGCTCACCTATCATTATTAATCGGCTTGGCGAGGAACTTCTTTTTACATGCTTTTTTTTTTAGTTAATGAATTATGTACCGGCTAACTATTGGGTTTCTTAGTGACCACTCTTCCAACATGGAAGAGAGAAATGGGAATTCCTACTTAGGGGGTTGGGTGGGAACGAGAGAAGTGGGGACTTCGAATTCCCACCTACTTAGGGGGTTGGGTGGGAATGACTAGTTTTAAGAGTTGGTTTCGACTCTCACACTCTGTAAGGGAGTATGTTAAAAGTCTAAGAGTTAAAATAGAAATAGAGGAAGACCAATAAAAAAAAAAATTATGTACCGATTGTTTTGAAATGTAAATAACGACCCCTAAATCTCGGCTTGGGCTAGATCTAGATACATTAATTTATGCTTTGTAAGAGAAAAAGAAATTCTAATATCATGGAAATCACAAAAATTGTATGCCGTGCCATTTTTTAAGGAAGCAATCAAATTACCCACGAAATTCTATCAACTTAAAGCAGGCTCGAGCCCGAGCCCGAGCCCGACAGCGACACGCATCTTCTTCTCCGGCGAACTCTCCGGATTCTCAATCCGTCCGTCCTCCACCTCGACCGCCGATTCGAGAAGCAGCTCCGACGTCGCAGCGCGCTCGAACATGTCTCTCCTCTTCAACTCTCCTGCGTTTGCACCGGTTCGTCGTCCATCTCTCTCTCTCTCTCTCTCTCTCTCTCTGTGAGCACAATTCGTGACTCTCGTGCGCGCTGTTCGTTCTAATCGACTCTTGGATTCAGCAGCAGCAGAAGTTGAGGAAACCCGATTTGGGGGACCGTACGAGACTCAACCCGCCGTCGCGGTCTTTAATTTTCAGTACAGAGAAGAGGGTCTTCGGCAGAAGGCACGATGACTACCGTGGGAACGGAGTCCGGGCGTTTTTCTTCAATCCCACTGAAGAGCGCATCATTAGAGAAGCTCTCAAGGTATTCCTTGATTAACTTGATTCTTGCGCTGTTGCCTAATGCTTGGCGGTTGCTATTGGGTCTTGGGATGGACAATTAGAGAGCTTTAGGATTTAAGCAGCAATTGTTTTTGTTGAGCTAACTGGATGATGTGCCAACATTGAAGCTGCATGGTCTAGAACTTGGTAGCATATATGGGATTAGACATGGTTAAGAGGAATCAAGGGGCTCTAACTTAAAGGATTTGAAAATGGGGTGTTTGATTTTTCTCGAGAGCCTTCTCTGCAGGTGCAGAGTTTTGATGATTTTCTGGGGTTTCCTATAAGAGCTATTAGCATGCCAAACATCTTACCTCTTCCAAGATTTGCTTTTTTTCCGCCAAACAAGTTCAAAAGATTGATCTTCTATTGCTAGACGAGGTGCATTTTTAGGCATTGCCAAAACATTAACCCGACTTAAACTGAATTGCTGCATCTGCAAGAGCTTAAAGAAAGGTTGAAAATTAACGCTTGTTGGATTGGGACTTGTTGATGTGTATGTGTTGCGGGGACAAATTAATAACTACTTATTTGAGGCTTCAGAATCATTTGAAGGGAGGGGTTCCTGTCTATGCGAGTTGTTTCAATCATTTGTATATTGGGTAGCCTGAGATAGTGGGGAGCAGTCTTACTGTTCCTGCTTAATCATCCTGATATGCAAGCAATAGAACACAAAGAATAAAAGCTCAGATAGAGGGTTGTCATAGTTAAATTTCCATGGTCAGACCATCTATCATGGACTCAGGCTGGTAAGGATTTCTTTAGGCAATGATTTGTGTATAGATTTCCCAAAGCTTACTGTTTGTGGTTGTAACTTCAAGAAAAAAGTAAGAAGGAAAAAGGGGTTGTGAGATCTGGCATGTCTTATGGGTTCTACTAGTTAGAGGTTATGAGCTAGTAAAGTCTATTTGTGAAAGTAGCGAGTCTAATAGTTAAAGTGGATTTGTCATTATTAAAATCAAGACGAAAAGGGGAAACTTGATCAGATCATGGAATTTTATGAAGTGTGCATAGAAGGGCCTCGGGCTTATTTTTCTTAAGGTAGATCATGAAAAATATACATTGGAGAGTTTCAAACTCTTAAAAGTATTACTCCTGGGACTCTAGGACCCTTGTAGTTCTCTCTGCCGAATTAGGATGAGAATCCGGGACAAGAGCCATATGTTTAGGCTTCATTACCATACCAATCCAAATAATCCTTGACTGTGTAATTTCACCAGATGCTTATGAGTAACCAAATTTAAGTCAAACAAGCTTCCTATATGTCTATCTTATGACGTGCCAAAAAGATCTTGATTGTTGTAAGTCACGAATTTGAAGGGAAAATTGTATTGCAATTTGTACCCGTTGCAGCTTTAGCGCTTACGACAGTTGACTCCTAAGTCAGCAAGAATGCTCTATGTTCCTCCATAAAGATTCAAATTCAATTGCCACCATCTATTTGTAACCTATATCTGTTTAGGAACCGGTTGCTTTCATGGGTGGGATGTTTGCGGGTATTCTGAGGCTCGATCTGAATGAAGATCCACTGAGGGAGTGGGTTACCAGAACGGTGGAAGCTTCAGGGATTTCTCAGGAGGAGCTTGATGCAGAAGGATCCAAAGAAGCAGAAGAAGATGCCCCTCAACAGATTGAGATTGAATGAAGGTCGGGTCAATAATCGCATTATACCTTCACTGCATAGTGTAAACGTAGGCTGAAATAGCATGGAAATCAAGTAAATTATCCATGGACATTTTGTATCTGTCGTGAACAAATGGCGGCATTGGTTAATTTCTTGAAAAAAAAAAAAAAGCTGTTCTTTGGCTAGTTTGTGGAAATTCTAAATGTGAGATTGGTCCGTGGTCATGGCCCCTTGTATCGATCTAAGTGATAAATGATAACCCGGCCATGGTATTGAAGTGGCCAAGTATGATTTTATGCTGAGTTGCATCCATGTTCTGGCAATTGTGTAACTGGTGGTGCAGCAGTGGCGGCGGCCGCCGCCGCTGCTGCTCCTCCTTCGGCCACATTATGACTGAATTAGTCTCTCTCTCTCTCTCTCCCTCCCTCCCTGCCTCTCTCCCCCCGTATTGAAGTGTATACTAATTCTTTTCTTTTATGTTGGGGCAAATAAGTAATACCCGAAAAAATGTGCAAGTCCCTGGAGAAATTGTCTGATAATTCATGGTGCTCAGAACTCGATGGAACCAGCTGCCATCGATTATTGTTAAAAACATCTCTCTGATTGTGAGTTAAATATTGCTCGAGACCCATTTTTGTTGTCATCCTAATTAGAATCCTTTGGTATTTTGGCCGATTATCACTTGGAGTTATATTGCTTCCCAAGAAATTTTGCAACACCAGACGCACGTTGTCAATGTACAACATCAATTTTCATAGCTCTAACGTGGGTAGCTCACCTGCTTACATTTGATAAGCACATGGGACCATATATATGTAGTTGAATTCGCTCTTTTTTCAGTTGACCAGTGAGATAGACACGATTGCAACTGTTTTATACAAACACAAGAATATTCCCAAGAGCCTAGGATCAATTCAATCACAAGGTAGACAAAAGATATGTTAGATAAATTCTTGCCAAGACTCGGTCCTCCCAGTGATCTGAGTCGTCAGATGCGGGAGGCCGGCAAAATCCAACGGTTCAGGTCCGTCTAGGTAAGTCTGTTCGCGACGATCGTTTTCCTGGAAGATTCAGTATGGTCCTCTGTTATTGGACACGTCAAGATCGTACACATAAATTTCACTGGCTTAGGGTGATTGAGAGAGCCCTGATTGCCTGGAATTTTAGAACCAAAACCGGCATTGATTCCTACATGTCACTTGCACAACAGTTCAAACAGATGAGAAGCTCAACTACCTCCCAGACTTCCTGGTTCTAGTATGTGATTTTATCAGGTACAATACAGTTGAGGATAGATACCTGTTGGAGCTCTCCTGTTGGATTGCGACTTCTCCAATAGAGGGAAAACCATTTCAGACAAGTCCCAATGAGCAGAAGAACTTGACAATATATATAAGCAGAAACAGAGTATGGGGCAAAACTTGCATGACCCCAGAGAAGCAGCAGCCAGCCATGGCGGACCAACAGAAGATTCACCTGGTTGCAGATTTGGAATCACCACCCACCGTGCCTCTTGTGCCTCCTGGTGCCCCGGCTTCCGACAAGGCCACTAGCCCTCTTCACCATCAGGGTCGTCCCATCATCGTCCCCTTCCGGCTGCCGAGAACCAGAAGCTGCTTCTGCAGGTACTTGTGCTGGACAATTTGCCTCCTGGTGGTCCTACTACTTGTGGTTGGGGCCACGGCCGCAATCCTCTATGCCATATTCCAGCCGAAACTTCCGAAGTATTCGATACAGATGTTGAGGATAACCAGCCTGAGGCTCAACATCGACTTGACCCTTTACGCGAAGTTTGAAGTCCAGATCAAGGCCAACAATCCGAACAAAAGGATTGGTATATACTACGAGAAGGGTGGGTGGCTAGCCGTTTGGTACGAGAGTGACAAGTTATGCCAAGGTTCCTTGCCCATATTTTACCAAGGTCACAAGAACGTTACTGAGCTCAGCGTAAGGTTGAGCGGCAAGACGAAGTCTGGGAGCACATTGATGAATGCACTTCAGGAGCAGCAACGGACGGGGCGGATACCGCTGAGTCTGAATGTCGACGCTCCGGTCACGGTCAAGGTTGGGAGGTTGAAGCTAAGGAAGGTGAGGATTCTGGGGAAGTGCCTGTTGGTGGTGGATAGTCTGAGTACCAACAATCTGGTCAGCATCAAGGCGAGTGACTGTAGTTACAGGTTGAAACTTTGAGTCTGTGATCTTCCTCTATATGATTGTCATCGTTTGTTTGTTTCCGGTTACTTAGATCGAAAAGCAAAAGGCAACACATACCTGCACGCGCATTGTACGCATATAGAGATATAATTCTTTCATCGATATCGAAATAATTGCAGTCCGATTTCCATCCTGTCGTCCCGATTTCTCCTGATCGAATCTTCATTCTGTTGTATTGTTGTTTGGATTCGGGATAAATTGTAGAGCTTGTGACGGTAAAGCCGTCATGACTCGTGCTTCCTTCTTGGACTTGAAATGAAAGAACTGGCAAATTTAGAAACACCAATTACGAGAAAAAAATAAAAAATAAAAAATAAACTGACAAGAGAGAGATGGCGCGGACTCCGGAGGCGGAAGCAATGTGCGAAGCTTTGTCATAAAAAAATGAAAGTGAGGATGAAAATAGATTTTCCAAAGTTAAAAGAAGGTATTATATCCTGAGTTAGATCCAATTTTATCTTAATATTTGCTTATGGACATGCCCATGTTCATACTAAGAAAAATAAATAAACAATGAGACTTCACTCGCTAATTGACCTATGCGATATCTACATAAAACCTATTATTGTAACAATAAATATTCAGTGTTATGTGTACTAGGTTTACGTGATATTCTTTTTGTGTTTGGTGACCTGATTGCAATTTTGCTTTGGGGCACAACGAATTCTTCCCAACAAGTATAATGACTCCATTTGTTTTGCGAAAAAAATAAATGATTTAGAAGATATTTTTTTAAAAAATAATCGTTTATATCGCTTGAAATAATTAATTCATGAAAAATATCCATTATCGACAACAATATACAACTAAATAATTTCAAGAATGATAAAATATTTTTCATTTGTTTATTTTTGTAAGTAATATAAGCTATTATTTTTAAGAAAATACTTTTGAAATAAATTATTTTCATGAAATAAATACACCTTATATTTCAATGTACTTAGAGTAGTTTCAATGTACTAAGAGTAGAGAGAGAAAAAAATGGACCTTTGTTTACTTCAACTTAAGTGAAAAATAAAATGTATTTTTATGTACTTTTTCACACATACATAAAAAAAAAAATTATGTAAATTTACATATGGACTTCACCGAAAAGGAAAAAATCGATTGATGGGCTTTTGTACATTATTCAAGTAATTTACATATATAAAAAAGAAATCAAAATGCAAGATTCACCTTTGTTTATTATTACTATCCATTTTTTCATTTGTTTTTAATATGGAGAAAGGAAAGAAATATTGACCTTTATTACTTTGAATAAATATGATATTTTTTTCGACAAAAAAAAACTCAATTTGGTATTTTTTTAAATAAAAAAACAGTTCGGTATTAAAAAAAAGGAAAATACCACCAAAAACCTCAAATTTTACCCTAAAATGACAAATTTACCCCCAAACTTTTTTTTTACATGAAAAATCCTAACTTTGCAAATTATAACACATTTACTCCATTAATGGCATTTTTGACTTATTTTTTCTGTTTTTCTTCTTCTTCTTTCTTCCCTCCGCCGGTTATGGTAGAGCCAGTAGAGGGTGTTGGGCGAGGGTTGCCTCACTTGGGCTAGCTAGGGCCGCTTTCGTGGGCGTCGAGCGAGGGGGCCCTCGGCTGGGTCAAGCGAGGGGTGCCCTCGCCAAATCTAATGAGGGAGGCCCTTGCTCGACCTCACCGAGGGCCGCTCTAGTCGGACATCAGCGAGGACAACCCTTGCATTTGAGATAAATGTGTCACGGTTGGTAAATTTATGGGTTTTTTTATGTCAAAAAAATTTTTTTTTTTGGATAAATTTATCATTTTAAGTAAAATTGGGGGTTTTTGGTGATTTTTTTCTCTTGGTATTTTCTTTCAGTATTTTTTTTTTTTTTTTTGACTGGGATGCTCGAGACGCTGCTGAGAGGGGGAAGCTCCGGTATAGAAGACTGGTGCAAAATCCTTCCGCCTGCTCCAGCTCGCCGGAACCTCCATACCGCCCACCTGGGACAACCGTCGGCCGTCGCGAAGCATCGGAACCTTCCCCCTTCGTCCTCTCGAAAGCCAAGGTCAGTCTCATCTCATCTCGTCTCGTCTCGTCTCGCCAACCCTTCAATTTTCGGTCGCAAAGATTCGTCCTTTAAGCTCGTATCGCCGCGACACCCGCTTCTTCTCCAACTCGCTGAACGCGGGCGACCCTTTTCCCCGAGCCGTGGCCTCGCTACGGAACCGGCTTCAAGCTGGTTTTTTGGCGGTCGGGCGTCGTGGGTTTTTTGTGTGATTCGTGGGGGTGATGGAGGTTGTGAATTCGGCGTCGTTTCCAAGTTCCGGCGAAGCTGGCGTGGCGGTAGCCGCGAAATTGTTCTTGAATTGTCGGTGGTGCTTGTGTTTATGGCCCCTTTTGATTTGTGTAGGTGAGGGAGATGGGTGAGGAAGATGACTCGATCGAGCAAGCCGTCGCCGCGAGGAGAGAGAGGCTGAGAGCTCTCAGAGCTGCTCAGGAGCTGCTTAATGCTCCCAGCGAGGATTCTACTGCTCAGGCTGATGGCAAGTCGGATGGTGAGAATGAGAATGATGAGGATGACGCTCAAGAGGACGCCCAAGAGGAGTGAGTGCTTCTTGTACCTCTTCTTTCTTTCTTTTCGCGGATGATTCTCGTGATTTTCACGAATTTCTTTGCTTCTGGGTTTTCCTTGCGACATTTTTCAATGTTCTTCATGTTTGGAAGTTTACTTCATGGTTAGTAGCTAGAGCCAGATGAGTGTACTTCAAGGTTACTGGCCAGAGCCAGATGACCATATCCTTCTTACGTATCTGGATGGAGAAAGAGAGAGAGAGAGAAATTAAGGATTTCCATTCATAGGACTTGTGTTACCAATGTTATTGCATTTGCATTACAATGGGAATCTGTTGCGCTGCAGTCCAATGGGTTAATTCAACATATTTTGTTTTCATTTGGTATTTGTTATAGGCTGTTCACAAACTTCGTCCCCGGTGTTCTCTTGCATCCTTATTGGGGCTTTTTTTTGTTTCATGGAAACATCATTGCTTAGCCCTTGACAACCCTAGATACAAACTTTCTTCCACCTTGGAAGTATTAGGAATTAGCAGAAAGATCTGTTTATAATATTAAAAGTCCCGTTGAATTTTCACACCTGATCATTTTCAGTCTGGTGTACCGACTCGATAGATTTCTCATGAAGAAATAATTCAAAGAGGAGACAAGTTGTTGGGAGCACATTGTCTGTTTTCTGTTACCATTCATCCCCCTAAGACCGGCATATGTGCTTAGTTTGGCTCTTGCTTTAACTAGGATGCTTGAATTTGGTGCAGAAACCCTAGCATGAAATTCCGAAACTATGTTCCTCATGATAAGCAACTTCAGGAGGGAAAGGTTGCACCACCTGTTCTACCAAAATTTGAAGATCCTGTTGCAACGGAACCTCCTCCAGCTGAAAAGAAGGTGGGTTTTGATTTGATTGACTATAGCACTTGCTCCAGCTTTCCAATGGTGCTTTAAATATTAGTTCTCATTTTGGATATTCTGTAGGACCCATTTATAAACATTGCTCCAAAAAAACCTAACTGGGACTTAAGGAGAGATGTCCAGAAGAAGCTCGATAAGCTTGAAAGACGCACACAGAAGGCAATGTATAAGATTGTTCGTAAGTATCTTTCAATCTTCTTTTCTGGTGGATGAAACATCTTTTATTTGTTTCAGCCGAAGTTCTAGAAGTTGATTGACAGTCATGGTGCTAAGCACTGCCTAGAGAGTGAAAAAGAATTCAATAATATCATCTTTTGTGCCTCCTGCCAAATAGAAGTGCAAATCAAGTTAAGCCTGCCAGATGCCACACCTTTTAACGGCTAGGCTTAGTTCTAATTTTATTCATCTTTTTGTCTTCCCGGTTATTCCTGCCACACTGGGTTTGCAGCTCTAGTATTGTCTTTTGTTATGATGTGTTTGAAGAAGAAAAGACTGGATGATTTGGTATTATTGTGGAAGAAAAATTTCAATCGGGTCGTGGTTGTAGGAGGGGATATTTTTGTCCACAACCTGTTAGAGTTCAGAAAGGATTTGATTTACCTCTCCCTATAGAAAGTAGAAGTAATTGCACGAGAGCTTGCTCCCATGGGGGCAAAAGCATCTTTCCTTCCAAATATGCCGGCTCTTTTAATCTTCTTTTGCATGATGGTTGGTGAATCTGTTGACAAGATGCTTATTTTCCATAGAAGGGGGGAGAGAATGTAGCCTTTGCAGTGTATCATCATTGAATTCATTTAAATTTCTTGCGAAAAAGTGCAAATTGATAGGCACGCTATTCTAAATTTCTGTGGGATAAGCTTTTCATCTTCAGTCATTAAAGCGCCTCAATGATATGAACTCACTGGGTATAAAGATGGAACCTTGTATGTTGGAATTGTCTACAACTGATTATGTATGCTTCTCTAAGGATCTCTATCATTGCCTAATGGTTATCAAGGCATCAACATGTGTATCTGTATGGCAAATGAAGATGGATACCTTCTCTTTGAACCAGCATGGCTCCTTTTCTCAGTTTCTACTTTCTAGATATTACTGGGAGAGTACTCTTAGGCATATTGGCGTAAATTGTGAACTGATAAAATATTAAGTTCTGTCAGTAAGCGATTACTAGGTGCATAATGCAAACATTTTTCTCCCCTTTTATGCTTATGCCGTTCGTGAATGACATACCATGGTTTATGATAATATTTATTTACATGAACTCGGGGTCTCTTGGTGCAGAGGAGCAGGAGAAGCAAAAGGAGAAGGCTGAAGAAGATGGTGAAAATGGAGCTAGTGAAAATGGAGCTAGCGAATAGTTAAATTTCCGATGCTTTTGTGCTAAAATGAGATCAAAATGTTAAGTCCAGAAAGATCTTAGGGAAGGTGAAACCTCGTTGGCTGTGTAACCTACGAACTGGATGGGGGGAGCTGATACTCCTCACTACCCTCTGTTACATGGGCTGGCTTCTTTCCATGAATCATCTCCTTGCATGGCCTTTAACAGAATCGAATGGGGAACAAGAAATGAAGGGAAACTTTCCCTTCATGTTAGTCTTTTTAATTGATATTGGATTTTGTTGTTAGACGATTCTACATAACGATTGTGAATGATTTGGGATTTGTTATAACGCCAATTGTCCCCTGCACCTACAGCTGAGAGGCTGAGGGATGCAAGTTTTGGTCTTTGATAGATATTCTCCATCATTTTACAAATGTTGCCGGGAAAACGGAAAAGAAACGACCTTTACATGAACATGCGAAGAACCAGAAAAAGACATGCAGATCAATCAATTTCTTTGGTTTGAGGCAAGTGGCTGGTCCCGTGTGAAAGATCCTGCATTCGAATCATGTGCTTCCTACTGAAAGTAACTTTAGAAGTCATCTTGTAAGGCTGTCACCGTGTATGAATATCACGTATCATGTACAGGGACAAGGTTGTTTTTTTTTTTTTTGTTGTTGATTTTGCGTATATTTATGGGGACAAATGGAGACGAGAGGCTTGTACGTTCCACGCAATCAGAAAGAAAAAGAAGCACCGATTGACATTGTATAGCAAAATGGAGGCACGGGAACGTATGACAAGCATTATTTGTGAACATTTTTATTGAAAGCATTAAAAGGAAAACCATTTCTTTCCAACCAGGGAGGAATTACACACAATAGTTACTTGTACAATGGAGCCCTATAACGAGAGTAGATCACGGCGATACAGAGAAGCAAACCGACACAGAGGGAAAACTGGGGAAAAAAGCATCGACTTTCTCGTTTAGGGCCTTTCCATGAATGTGCGCCCCATGTATCTTTGTATTTTCCGAGATTTAAATACAACATCATCTTGCGTCGCTCTTGGGTTGGCCAGGGCCTAAGTGCCCCCCGTTGACATTATTCTCGTTCCAGCAGTTATTCACGGGAGGGAGTTGATAGTCGTCGGGTTTCAAGGCCAAGGCAAAGTCAGGCAATGTAGGTGCAGTCTCCATAACCCTGTCGTGAATGACAAGAAGAAAGTCGGTAGTGAAATCATTCACCTGCAGCTTTTGTTAGACTTGAATAGAAATGCAAACTCAGATTTAGTCTCAAGTCAGAGTAGCAAATCTTACCTTTCGGTAGTGTAGAGATCGCGGTTTATCCGAACCTTGTTCCATGTGTCTTTTGGAACTTTTTCACAGAGAAACTTCATGGTTCCCCAAAGTGGTGGGTTCCTGCAAGCAGAGAACGTCAGCATGACAGGAGTACGAGTTCTCAGTTTCTACGCAGAGACAATAAACTTTATTCATGAGAGTCTCCATTCTGCAGGGAGATAATAACCAAGAAGCAAGTCAAAAACTATCTATACAACTAGCAGATACACGGTGTACCTCTCTACCGAGGGAAGTCAAAATTCCCTACTGCGCACTAACCCAGATCTGCTTGCCGGAAAATAAAAATAAAAAAACCAACTCGCCTAAAACACATCTTTCCTGCACTACTGAAGCAAATACAGGAATGAGGACATATCCGTATGTTCTATACCATCCCAATTTATATGGTTTGAGGCAAAAAAAGGACTAAAAGTTCGTAGAAACTGACATCCATACGAAAATTAGATACTGGCAAGCCAATCAATTAAAACTAACTAGCTAATGCATTGAAAGGAAAAGGGAAAATGCTTAACCAGATTACCTTGAAAGAGGAGGAGTCGCATTAAATGCCTCTGAGACCTTCTTGCTTTCCTTCAGATATTCATCTGCCGCTTGTAAAGCAGCTACTGCCATTCCATGAGACTTCTCCGTGTTTCCCTCGTCCAGAATCAGGCCGTGGTAGTAATATGCTGCAGCCTGATTGAATAGATTTTAGGAATAGTGTGGCTCTATTGCTGATGCACAAATGTTATATAAGCAATCATTTACCAATTAGACTAAAAATCAGTAAATGCTGTATGGGAAATTAAGCTCTGTTACTCCTCAATTTAGCGATGACCAGCAAGTCTTCACGGAATAATTACACCCATATTTGCAAGTCCGTTATCTTATTTTTCCCATTCAATATTTCTAGTGCTGCTATTGTAGCTAATAAAACATGCTCGTCCTGCCTGTCCACTCATATAGTAGATATGGCATGATTACATCTTCCATTCTGCATCTATGGTTTTTCATTAGAACAATCAAATAGGAGTTGAAATTTCTCCATGAGAACATGACTGGTTCACCAGGCCAAGGACAAATTATTGGAAACAGAGTGAGTTTCTTTCCACGTTCACAAGTGATGCACATGTGTATGATTATAGGAACATTAATCCTCCTCAAAGAGTTATCACAAGCCAAATCATTCTTTGGATCCAACTTCTATTATTGCTATTTTAGGTCAGTTAACATGTGAAAAATGCCATGAATACAAAACTGAAATTCCACTTCTCCATGCTGTCAAAATTTCCTTTTACTTTGATAGTAAATCAAGTATGACGTCACTCGTCTTACGTAACTCACTCAAACCGCAATAATCAGACAGTGATCAGTATAATGTGAAAAATTTCAATGTAGAAGTTGATTTTCCCATTAGCTTATCATCCCCAACCCAGAAGAAAATTTTCAATCCGGGACTTCGGTTTCTCTCACTTGATAAATTCTTCAGTGTACTGATTATATGTTGCCAATCACCATGCAGAGTTAATCAGATATGCAAACCTAAATGTCATGTCTTTCAAGAATGATAAAGAGACCACCAATGAGGTAATTACATTTAGAAGTTCAGAAAATGTATCCTGAGTTCGGGAGAAAAGTAAACAGCGAATGAAACATCTTGTCATACCTTAGCTTCATTATATTTCCACTTTACGTAAAGACGATGCTTTTCTGCCCAACCATTTGTCAAGGGAAGGTTCATTAGGTTATCTTGAGCCTATAAAGGAAGACGTGCAGATCAATCAATTTCTCATTAAAGATTAATAACAAACGAAGTTATTTTAATAGCACATAGGTGACATAACATGAGCGTCAAGGAAAAACTTGTTAATTTTTAAGGAAAACTGCAAACATATAAATTCAAAAACCAGGTCCCTCAAGGTACATCAACAGTTGCCAATAGGATTATAGATACATGGACGAAACAACCTATCTTAAAGATGACCAGTGAAAGGCCAAATGCATTGGATGATCTACCAACGCAGACCTATTTTTCTGTTTCCTTGTTACTGACGGAATAAGGATAGAAAGACCTATTTACCTATTATTTTGGACTATACATATTAAAATACACACGACTTATATGAACAAATGCATATGAAGCATGTGGAATTGATATTCTTGTACATGAATGTGCATACTCCATAGGTATGTAGAATTGCAAATAACAGTATTTTTAATATAGGACATCAACAGCATATTACACGATTCATTGTTGTTGAAGTGCTTAAATAACTAATTGCATTTCCATTATGCAAGTTCAGACTTTGAAAAGAAACGGTAGGGGATTCTTTGCTGTTCCATTTCACTTTACCACAATACCAGGATGCTTTGGACACATCTCAGCATGCATGGAGATGCTCAAGTGATTCACCGCAGAACTACTGGACAGAAGATGAATAAAAGTACTCCAAGCAAGAACAAACCAGATACAATGCAACACACTAGAGTGGTTGTTCTTGGACATAATTATGTTTTCAGCTATAGTGAGCGATGCAGACGTTAAATGCACTGAAAGAGGAGTTCCAACATACAAATCAAAAGACACCTTATCCAAGCCAATAAAAGTCGAACAAAATGCAGAAACGTTTTCACCATCCATTATAAAACTGAGTCTTGAATCAGATTCATGGGTGACATGTGGTCTAATTTTATAAGACGAGATTTGATGTATACCTGCTGCCAGTACTTTACCATCTCACAAGCAAGCCTACGTTTGACTGCCAGGGTGGCTTTTGTGCTATCAATTGCCATTCCAAGTTGGACATCCGCACCCTATGTCAAACATCGGAGAGAAAATTCCCAACTATGATTAGTGTGGGAGAAACTATGAAATGAACTTCAAAAGAAAGGCCGTTTCCGAAATGATTTTAAATTGCTTCAATTAATATCATAAAATATAAAAATGTAGAACTCCAGTAGGAATAAAGATATGTGATTATGCCAACTTTCAAATATCTAAAAGATTACTTCCTCACTGAATTCTCCAAATATTGACTAATAATTTGGAAGCCCAAAAGGAAAATCTTGAAAGGATCAAGAATATACAGAGAGTGATTCTCTTTTGGATTTTTCATATTAAGCAGTAGTTAACACCTCCATCTTCCTTCAATATAAGAAAGAAGTATAAAGAAAATTGCACAGAAGACATAGGTAAATTTAGAAGAAAGTCTTATAAAATGATGTTATACCTATTGATTATTAACTTGATTATCTTTGGAGAAGCACTGACTAATAAATGAGTTTGGAAGAGACACAATTAGTTCATCAATTGCTATATCCGCTATAAGAAGAGTACCTGCCCCAGTGCTTGGAGGCCAAGTGCTCGAAGAACCCCTTCTGCAAGGTCTACTGGTAATTCTCTCCTGTAATTATGAGACAACAAGGGAATTACAAGATGAATTGTACACCCAGCATAAGCATGTCATAACAATATTACAAATATTGCAAACCTGAGTTCAGTCAATAACTGTGGTAGGACATGCCGAACAGCACAATCCAGATAGCCCGCTGCCTTCAAAAATATGTCAACGGAAGCTCGCCTGTTTTCTATAGAGAGAGAGAGAGAGAGAGAGAGAGAGAAAGAGCTGATAAAATTAGGAACAACACCAGAGCTACTGGATGAACATATGTTGAGCAGAGGTGTACATAGCAGCAGTCATATTAGGAAGGAAAAAGAAACATCAAAGGATTTCATTCTATCTTTCACTCTAGTATCAATCCATTAATCCAAGTTCTAAGAGGTAATATTGAATTGCATTATAAGTCATCAAATTCTTCTTTTACCTTCTCCTTTGATGCAATGGGCTCTGCATCTGTGAAGAATTTGATTTTTTACTGCCTACCTTCCTCTTTCCATTACACAACTATACTCTTTCTTCTCCAGTAACTTAACGCATTTCGCACTCATTTCATTCATCTAGCTTATCATTGAATCAAACATGCGAATTTTGCTCCAAATTTATATCTCTCATGCCATCAGTCATTTAGTGGAACATTCAATGCACCTCTAATATGCAAATGACTTCTACTAGTTCCACAGCATCAGCTACAGCAATCTCAGCTCAGAGTTGATTAGATTGACAGCTATGAGGAATTTATACTACTACTTCCGATAAGATGTCATTAAGTCCATATATCAACTACTATCCTTCTTTTCATGCAAAAGCAGGGGCTGTCAAGAATTTTAGCGAATGAACACCTTGAAGGTTGGAAATTTGCCAGATCTCTTTTGCAAATGCACTTCTGATTTCAGAAGTGCCTTAATGTGCCATGACTATCTTATGCCATTCCAAAAGATGGGGAAAAGACTCTGGATACCATGACTATCTTATACTATTTAAGGTGCCTTATTATTAGCTGATTAGCTAATTCTTTCCTAAACTTCTAATTTAAGGTGCCCTATTATTTAATTCCTTTAGAGGCTGTGGTGCATGACGGAAGAGGAAGGCCTCTTAAAAGACCTACCTTCTGAAACTTTGGCCTGGTGACCGTCAGCAGATGTTCTTGGAAGGAGCAGTAAGTTGGCCTGAGATAACGCTAGCATTGCCATCAAGTGTAGCACCGACAGAACCTCGTACCAGGCATTAGATATGGCTGTTTCCTGAAAAAGAAAGAAAGATCATTTATAAGCTATAACCAACACGAAGAAAAACCAGTAAAAGAGCATGTTGCTTCTCCTACCTCTGCGTCATCCTCCTGATTTATCCAAACAAATGACACTTTGTGTTGTAACAGACTCCCTTCACCATCATAGATAGAAAAGATTTAGATTCTTCATCATGTAAACATACAGTACAGAAATAAAAAATAAAAAATAAAATAAATAAAAATAAATAAAAGATATGCTTTACCGTCTTTAACTAATCCCAAAAGAACAGGCAAGTAATCTTCAAGAGCCTGAAGAAGATCAGCCAATGTTGAACCTCCTGTGGCCAATTCAATCACATATAAAACATTGGGCTCATAGTAACTAATAATCAAGCGAAGCTAGCTATAAATTTGCTACAACTTACCATGTTGTGTGGCACTTTTTCTCCTCGTTCTTGTGATTGTTGGAGCTTCCTGGCCAGCCATCACAACTATACGAGTCCTGAGGGCAGATAACCGTTCGACCAAGTTTCTGGACAAGTGGTTCCCAAGCGATTGAGAAAAATCAACGGGCTTGGGGATTCGTAGACCAGGGACATATACAGAAATTTCGCCAATGTTTCCTGGAATCCTTCTGTTGCCACCAGAATCTTTTGGCGTAGAGACCAGGCATCCCATTTTTCTGAGACTTATTCGACTGTAAATTCAATATCATTCATAATCAGAGAGACGAATGTACCAAGGCATCTACAAGTATCTGCACGTTATTGTAAATGCAAGAGCATCGCCACCAGAAACACTTCATAAATTAAATGAATTATGAGCCTCAGAAGAAAATGAACAATATACAGACAGCAAGCCATGAAGATGAGCAATTAATTCGCCAACCATTAAAGCAGGAGTAGTAGGTTATCTATCACCAAAAAAAGGAAAAAAAATTCAGGCATAAACAACAGCTACTCACGAGCTGAGTCCACCGATTCCAAATTAGGACTCTCTCTCTCTCTCTCTCTCTCTTCTCATATGTATATATAAGCTGCATCTAAATTATCTCACCTTGTCCTTATTAATAGTTCAAATGATGGGTCAACACTTCCAGCAATTTCTGGACATTAAATTCGCTCCTCAAATATAGCTAAAAACCTGAAAAAGGAAACAAAAAGAGCTCGTACAGTGGTAAAAGATCACAAGAAAGGCATGAAGTATGACAGTTATACGTGACTCCCAACTTGAACCAGAAGCATGACCAAAATCACCACAAGCCGCCCATTCCTCAGCCATTAAAGTTTCGTCACGAGCAAAATGTGAAAGCCAAAGAAGTCAAGTCCAAGAAGAGTCAGCATTCTTGACGATGTCTTAAAAGAAAAGAAACAGAAGGCAACCCACACCCAATCTCAACAACACTTGCGAGTAAAGCATCTCCAATCATGCCCCATCCAAACAAGCAGGAAACAACCAAAGCACCATTGCCCTTTTCTCGACTTTGCTCAAACTCGATCAATGAGAAGAATTGGACGGTACCCAACAATGCAAATTCAAGAAAAAGAACCCCCCCGCAATTCAGCTAATCACTCCAGATTCGCCAGTTAAACAGAACCCAAATCACTCATATCCTAAAGTTAGCGGGAAAGCAAAGCGAACCATATTTGATCAGCTCCTGACAACATTGCAAAGCAAAATTTCAGAATCTGCATTCGAATTAGAAGCTCGAAAAAACCTTCCTTTTTCGGCGTTTCCGGAGAAATTCAACAGTACCTCAAACGAGAACAAAGCAACGCAAGGTTTCACGAATCGGCGGACCAAATCACAATCATTTACACCTTACCCTTTTCCACTTCCCAAATGAAGAAGTCCCGCACGCAGGTGTAAAGCCAGAAAGCTGGCGTCTTTGGTGCCTTTTTTAACTCAAACCAGGGAGCTAAAAACCGAAACTTTCGTCAAAACCCAAGAAAGAATAAAGAAAGGAAGGGAACCCTTTGCCCCGAATCGCAAGGACTAGGCGAAAAAGGCCTCGAATTCAGTTTGCAACGCCAGACATTCCTTTACCCAAAGAGAGAGAAAGTACGGAGGAGGTAAGCAGAGAGAGAGAGAGAGAGAGAGAGAGAGAAAAGGAAGGAGGAGGGGCAGTCCATGGAAAGTTCCACTCAAGTTGGTATATAAAATAGGCGAAGGTGGGGCGCGATACGTACGTCGAGTCGAAATGCAGCTGCGGTGTTGATAACCATAAAGGAGGGTTTTCTAATGGGTCTTCTTTCGAAGCCGATCTTGGCCACGGCATCTGATTGGAAAGCTGCTTTTGTTTTTCCCTTCGGTAAAACAGGCTTTTCATTCATCCAACGAGCATGACTCAGCCGCCATTATAATTTATCACCTCACGTAATAGGTTGAAAAAAATTATCTTCTCAAAAATTATTTTTCGACTTTTCCATATTTTTTGTTGGGTCCGAGACTTTTTCCGGGTTTGGAAAATGGAAAACTTGTTATGAAATACATGAATGAATATTCATTATATTCATTTTATCTAATGTATTTATTATGGTACATTTGTATCATACTTTCTAAGACATCTCCCTATACAATGAACGTTCATCTCCCTTATCCACATGTATCATTCGATACATTGATATTAATGATAAGCACATTCTTGTTCTCTGTATAATAACAACTATCAGAACAACAATTACAATACGGTGAAATATCTGGCTTTCTCTACTATCTCTAGTGTTCACTTGCTTTCTCTTCTCAATCTCTTCTCTATTATATATTCGCAACGCAATATTTTACAACATGTTATCAGCACGAAGATCTACCGATTGAGTAAGTAATTTTTACAAGATGGGTATTCTTTTTATTAATCAACTTATACTTCATCTTCTTCTATCAATTCTTCATTTTTATTTTTCTTGGCCCGAAGCCAAATTTCAAATCTAAAAGTATCATTACGCTCCGAAGTAGCGGTGGATATTTGGAAATCCTTTTAATTAATTTAAGGATTTATTTTTGCAAGGATTATGGCAAATATTCAAAAGCCCAAATTCCACATCTTGGAAGTGAGTGGAAAGAATTATCTATCCTGGTGCCTTGACGTGGAAATGCACCTCCAAGGGCAAGGTCTCGCTAATACAATCACGGAGGATGGAACCTCAAATGAAAAGGATAAAGCAAATGCGCGATCTTTATTCGCCGTCATTTGCATGAGAGCCCGCAAACTCAATATTTATCCGTTCGAGACCCTCATATCTTGTGAAGGAGGTTGAAGGATAGGTATGATCATACCAAAATCGTTATCCTCCCTCAAGCACAATATGATGGCAAAATCTCGATCGCAAGATTTTAAATCGGTGTCGACTATAATTTCGCTTTATTTGATATCGTTTCTCGGCTTGAGTTATGCGGTATCGACTCATTGATGCGGAATTGTTAGAGAAAACTTTCTCCACCTTCCATGCTTCAAATATTGTATTGCAACAAAGAACACCGGCGGCGTCGGTTTGCCACATACGAATTAATTTCGGTGCTTCTTACTCCGAGCAAACTAATGAATTGCTGCTCAAAAATCATGATCTTAGACCTGCTGGCTCAAAAGCATTGCCTGAAGTACATGCTAACTTTGAGAAAAATACTGGCCATTTTAAGGGCTATAAGCGCATGCAAGAACATAATCCTAGAAGGGATGACAAGAAATTTAATCGCCCTAGAAAATCAAACTATGGCCGAATCATGGCAAAGAAAAGAAGCCAAAGAATGTGATTAATGAAAGTATTTGTCATCATTTGTAGCATGATCTGAGCACCGGTCACGTACCTATCGTACGCCAAAACATTTTGTTGATCTATACCAGGCATCTTTAAAGAATACGGGCAAGCGTGGTGAATCTCATGCCATTGAAATCAATCCTACCGCCATAACCACTTTGTTGAGGCCAACAATATCTCCGTTGGTGGGACTCCTCTTGCTCTGAAGTAGCAAATCCATCCTTGGATGTCTCTGATTTCTTTGAGGACCTCTGATTACTTTGATGAAGCATCAGAGTGGTGGATGATAATTTGAACTTTGAATTGTTTATTGTTTCGCTTTAAATGTATTACTTTTTATTGTTCTTTAATATGGTTATGAAATGCTTATGAACCTTATATAATATTTATTTTAAAATTTTATTCAACTCTACAACTAATATGCAACTTTTATGATACTTGACACCTGAAGTTGTCAATATAAATGCAAATAGAAAATACCGAGAAAAAGGAAGATGTTTGTTTGCTTGATAGTGCAACAACACATACTATATTTTGTAATAGACACTTTTTCTCGAGTATGACATCGCAGAAGGCACAAATCCATACAATATCAGGTCCTGTTCCGATTATTGATGGTTTTGGAAATGCCACAATTATTTTGCCAAATGGCACAATCCTGCATATTGAAAATGCGTTTCTAAGCATTAGATCCAAAAGGAATCTGCTCAGTTTCAAAGATGTATGCCGTAATGGGTACCATATCAAGACTATTTATGAGCAAGATAAAGAATATATTGCATTTCCTCTTATAAGATGGGCCTGAAGACCATCCATGAGAAGCTAGAAGCTTCTTCTACGGGTTTGTATTGTGTCATGATTAAGGCTGTTGAAACCTACGCCACCACATCCCGGAGATTGGTAAGCCCCGATCGAGTTTCGGACCGTGGCATGATCGCCTTGGTCATCCTGGCGCTTCAATGATGCGTAGGATAATTCAAAATACAAAAGGGCACCCTTTAAAAGGTATAAAGGTATTATTGTCCAAAGATTATAATTGTGAGGCTTGCTCACAAGGAAAGCTCATTATCAAACCTTCTATAACAAAGGTTAATCTTGAATCTCATTTATTCTTGCAAAGAATTCAGGGTGATATTTGTGGACCAATACAACTACTAAGTGGACCATTTTGATATTTTATGGTATTAGTGGACGCATCCTGTAGATGGTCCCATGTTTGCCTATTATTTACGCGCAATGACACATTTGCATGTTTATTTGCAGTATTATCATATTCCAGCTGCAAATGCTCCAGCTAGGATAGCTGTTCCCGAAGGACAGGCTAAAATGGATCAAAATCCCCTGCACTTGAAGTGTGGTAGACCGATAGGATCAAAAGATACTACTCCTCGAAGGGGAAAGAATCAGGAATCCGCTCCAGAAGAGCCTGGCGTTGTGCTTGCTCCCAAAGAGCTTATTGCCCCTGAAGAGGCGCAAACCCATGAAAGGAACACTAGCCCCGGGAATACCGAGAATTCCATTACATATTGTAATGAAATTTGGGATCGAAATGAAATCATCATTGATGATGCTTTTGCATTTTCAATTGTTCATAAAATTATGGACGATGATTGTGAGCCTCAATCTATTATTGAATGTCGTCAAAGGCAAGATTGGCCTAAGTGGGAGGAAGCAATTAAAGCTGAATTAGCTTCCCTAACTAAACGAGAGGTTTTTGGACCTGTAACTCGTATCCCCGATAATGTAAAGCCCGTTGGTTATAAATGGGTATTTATTCGAAAACGAAATAAGAAAAACGAGGTTGTCAGGTAAAAAGCCCGACTCGTTGCCCAAGGATTCTCCCAGAGACCTGGGATTGATTATAATGAGACATATTCACCCGTGATGGATATGATTACATTTCGTTTTCTCATTAGCCTAGCAATCTTTGAAAGATTGGAAATGTGTCTTATGGACGTTGTGACGGTATATTTATATGGCTCATTAGACTCGATATTTATATGAAAATTCCCGAGGGATTCAAAATGCAGAAGCATGCACTCCCGCAATTTATTCTCAATAAAATTGCAAAGATCCTTGTACGGGTTAAAGCAATCCGGTCGCATGTGGTATCAATGCCTAAGTGAGTACCTAATTAAGGAAAGGTACAAGAATGATCCTATCTCGCCCATGCGTGTTTATTAAGAAATCGAAACCGGATTTGCTATTGTAGCGATTTATGTCGACTATATAAATTTAATTGGAACTCCGAAGAGTTATTTGAAACTACCGAGTATTTGAAAAGGGAGTTTGAAGTTAAAGATTTGGGTAAAACCAAACTTTGTCTTGGTCTAGAGCTTGAGCATAAAGCAAATGGAATAATCGTCCATCAATCAGCATACGTTGAAAGATTGCTTAAACGTTTCAACATGGACAAAGCTCACCCATTGAGCACTCCTATGGTTGTAAGGTCTCTAGATCCCCAAAAGGACCCATTTCGTCCTAGAGAATCTAATGAAGAGATACTTGGTCCTGAAGTACCATATCTCAATGCAATTGGGGCTTTGATGTACTTGGCACAATGTACGAGACCAGATATCGCTTTTGCGGTAAATTTATTGGCACGTTTTAGTTCTGAGCCAACTCGGAGACACTGGAATGGAGTTAAACATATTTTCCGTTATCTCCGAGGAACCATAGATTTGGGATTATATTATTCCAAGGATTACACTAACTCTGGTTTAGTTGGATATGCTGATGCTGGATATAGATTCAATTCACATAAGGCTCGCTCTCAAACCGGGTATTTATTTTGTTATAACGGCACTGCTATTTCTTGGCGTTCTACGAAGCAATCGCTAGTAGCTACATCTTTTAACCACTCTGAGATTATTGCTTTATATGAAGCTGGAAGAGAGTGTGTTTGGTTAAGATCCGTTATAACACATATTCATAATTCTTGTTGCTTAATACCGGTTACAAATTCTCCCACTATAATTTATGAAGATAATGCTGCTTGTGTTGCATAAGTTAGGGGAGGATATATCAAAGGTGATAGGACCAAGCATATCTCGCCGAAATTTTTTTATACTCATGAACTCCAAGAAAGTCGACAAATTGATGTTAAACAGATTCAATCCATAAATAATCTTGCAGATCTTTTTACCAAATCATTGCCAACATCAAATTTTGATAAATTAGTATATGGCATTGGTATGCGGCGAGTTCACAAGATACAAGATTGATTAGCCCCAGCAATGGCTACATGGCTCAATTGAGGGGGAGATATTATGAACTATGCATTGCAGCATTGATATGCGGCGAGTTCACAAGATGCAAGAATGATTAGCCCCAGTAGTGGCTATATATGCATTGCACTATTTTTTCTTTTTGTCCGGTTTTTTCCCACGGGGTTTTTCCGGCTTAAATTTTTTAATGAGGCAATTAATGCATCTATAAAATGGAGAGATCATAACATTTGTACTCTGCACTATTTTTCCCTTTTGTCCGGTTTTTGTCCCATTGGGTTTTTCCGACTTAAGGTTTTTAATGAGGCAATATCAGTCGATGCACAATTCGTAATGAATTCAATGAATATTCAAAGGGGAGTGTTATGAAATACATGAATGAATATTCATTATATTCATTTTATCTAATGTACTTATTATGATACATTTGTATCATACTTTCTATGTACATCTCCCTATACAATGAACGTTCATCTCCCTTATCCAGTACATGTATCATTCGATACATTGATATTAATGATAAGTACATTCTTGTTCTCCTATAAATAAGAGTTTAGTTTTGATGTACAATAACAACTATCAGAACAACAATTACAATACGGTGAAATATCTGGCTTTTTCTACTATCTCTAGTGTTCACTTGTTTTCTCTTCTCAATCTCTTCTCTATTATATATTCGCAACGCAATATTTTACAACAAAACTAATAAATTTACGTAACTAAAGACGACAAATTTATATTAGGAAATTACTTTTTTGGTAAGAAGGAAATTACTTTCCCTAATCACTAAACGAATGAAAACTAACCGTTTTCTTTAAAAATGATTTTCATTAAAAATATTTTCTTTTATTATGAAATTTTCAAAAAAAAAAAATTACATCGTGCCTCCATTTGTGTGGCGAAAAATAAATAATTTTAAAAAAAAATTCTAAAAATTATTGCTTTAATAAGCGATACAAGTGATCAATTTAGAGATAATATTTTCTAAATTATTTATTTTTCATAAAATAAATAAAGTCTTTAATTTATTTTTAGTTACAATCGATCAATATAGTTCAGATACCATAAAAAAAAAAAACGATTTTAACCTGATGTAAAATTATCGAGAGAACTACAGATCCGACAAATCCGATAAGACTTGATAGGTTTCCTTTTTTCATCGTTAAAAGCAACACGTAACCACATGATGTTAAATTTGTTCTATTTATGCAGCTATGAGAAATCACGCGAGTAGCCAACAGGAGTATCGTGATTTGAGAGGACCCAACATATGCGATTTCGCATACCAACGTGATTTCACATGGCACATGTCCTCCATCGTCCTCAGGCTTGTTACTTTCCTCCAAGGAAAATTTCCTTTCAATTTCCACCAGCACGTGGCACGGAGGAAAATGACGCGACCGATAATGAACAGGAAGGAAAAGACGAGGACATTGACAAAGATTGTCTATAAACGAGGTAGACAACGCAAGATGGGGGTGCCTTAAAAGTCAATTTAGTTGGTGGAAAATGGCTTCTTTCGTTCTGAAGCTAACATGTGGACATACAAAGAGAGTAAGGAAGCCTGCATAAGGTCTCTCCAATGTTCCAAGTCTTTAATCACGATAAATTATGACATTAAACTTGTCAGCATCAAGACTTCAGGAGTGTCGTGGACCTCTCGGTCGCAAGATTAGATCTATTTTAAAGCTAAAAAGGGGCTCGCAATGGGGATTGTTTCTTTGCCTCGAGCAGGTGAACAAGAAATCAGTCCTCAAGGTCTTTTTCAACTCATATGTTGGTTCAAACTAAGATTTTTTATGACATCTCTTTCGAATAGATTATAAATTTTGAAAACATCATGGACCTCTTAGTCACCAGATTAAATCTATTTCGAAGCTAAAAGGGGCCACAATGAGGGATTTTTTCTTTACCCCAAGTAGATGATCAAGAATTCATTTCCTCAGGATCCCTTTTACCCTTTGTCACATCATTCAATTCTTTCTTTGCTTCGATGCGTTTAGTCCGATACGTCCAATTAACAAGCTCGAGGTACATTGAAATTCGGTTAATCGCCTCTGACATTAGCATGAACTTGCTTGTGGATGATATCGTGACTGATGGTAGCAGAGACCGAACTTCCGACAATCTGGAGCAAATGGGGATCGCATCTTCCTTAGGATTTCACAGAAGTCGCGACACGTGTCGTCGCGCAAAGTGCCACAACAGTTGATCGAACATGGCCTCGCCCGCACCACCCCCAATTAATAACGATAGTCCGACGTAGGAGATGGACGAGGAGACGGGTCGCTGCTGTTATTTGCCATGATGGGTAGGTCATTGCGATTCTTTCGACGTGGCTCTGTCAGCCTCTTTATTCGATGATGGAAATCTAAAGCTTTAGCTCTATCTGGCATGCCCACCTCGTCCTATCATTTCTGTCAGTATTCTGGCTGGACCGCGTTTCTTAATTTTGTCAATCATACTCATTTCAACTTCCTAATGTCTCTTTTAAGTAAAGTAATTGTTGCCGTCAAAACCTTAATCATAGTAAAACAAGGTGCCGAGACGAGGGTGTAATCCGTTTTATCTGCGACAACCGACTTCGAAGGATGATTCAGTGATCAAGATTGAAACGAGGGAATGGTCTCATCTCTTGCTCCATGCGAGCTAGTTTTTGGGTCGCAACCGCCTAAGAGTAAAGCTCTCTTAAAAGTGTTTCCACGGGATAGAAGCTATCCAAGGAATACAAAATTTTTCATGAGGCCAGTCTCAAGCCACCATCCGAGCACGAATAGCTTCATTTAAGAAGAATAAATTTTGGTGCCGAAAGTTTCATATTTGAGATCTTCTGCTTGCACCTTGCGCGGGTGAAAGTCTTATCAGATGCATATAAACGAGACGGTTTGCTTGTATATATGAGGACTAGTCAAAATGCAAAGTCTCAATAGTCCATAATACAAAAGGAGAAAATAAAAAGAAAAAAGACAAAGACTTCTTCGGTACATAGCTGATTTTCAATGAGAGCTTTTCGGCAGATAAAATAATTGCTACATAGACCTATTAATATGACTAGTGAACTCCCACTTCCTTTTTTTAAACTAGATATCTTTTGGTATTGACACGAAAATATGTGGATATCAAGAGATGTAGGAGTTATATAAGATACTTCGATTATATTGCTTGAAATAAATGAATATCTTCATCATTCAAGAAAACATCTAGCATAAATTATTATCGACAATAAAAATATATTTTAATCAACTAATTATTATAAATTATATAAATAATTATTTTGAAGAAATTACTTTCTAAATCACTTACTTTTCCCGAAATAAAAGACAAAACCCGTGCATGTCTATATGGACCGACGTGGAGAGAGAGCACATATGACATAACATCTTACAACTTACAAGGTACGTTGCTTATAGTACACGAAGAGACGACAACGAAGAGACGCCTCGTGGCGGAGCCACAGTCTGGAAGGAGACACGAATGGAAAGATGAAATCTTCCGCAAATCGAGCTGTCCTTGCCGATGAAAAGCGTTCGACGTTCGCTATTCCAAAGGACAAAAGCTGCAGTGGGAAAAGCAAAAACGTCATCTTCCTTTCGACGCATCAATTCCAATTCCTTTTTCCATGCCGTATGCGAGGGTGACCGCCACCGCCCTTGAACGAGAGCGCCATCGTTTCGTGTGGCGTTCACGCTCGTCTAGGGTTTTTGAAGTTTAACGAGAGATATTGTTTGACTCTGTCCTTCATGCCAAGTAGGGCATGCTTCGACACGCTACAGCATGTGGTCTCTAGGGCTTCGCGCGGTCGTACCTCCACCCACGAATGGGACAGAACATCGAAGATATCTTAAATCAGTCGGGTTGTTCTCACGAAACGGGACGATGGTTGTTGAAACATGTGGAACTCACCGTAAGTAGACCCGTCAAACAGAATCAAATATAGTCTGATTTTGATTAATTTCTATGTAATATAAACCTAATGACTCATACTTAATAGACATATATTACTAAAACACTTTTATCCAAATAAAGGTGAGAGTGTGAAATGAGTGAATTCGAGACCAAATGAATTCGAAGAAGAATAAAGAGAGAATCATAAAGGTAGATTGAGTTTAAGCAAATTATAAATCCGTTTATAACTCATTTAACACTCATACGATATTTAAACTTGTATGATATGGTAAATATAAATAACTCATACAACAACTCAGTTCATTATATACGTATTAAAAAAATAAGTTTATGACCCATGTTAACGAGCCTAATGGAAAGCAACAACCTCATTAAACTGTCCTTCATTATCTTCCTTTTTCTCAGTTTCGGCATTCCCTCTAGAGTTGAGTATTACTTTAAGTACACTTCTCTACTTCTTCTCCCCAAACCAATGCTCAAACTACCGCATATGCTCAATTTGACAGATTCAGACAAGCGCACATTACTATAAACCCGGCAAGATTCATATAAAAAATCACATCATTAAAGAAGAATTCTTATAAATTGATTAATTTAGTCGGCCCCATCATTCATACATATATATATATCTATATAATATAAACTTTCATTTTCTATCTAAGATCCAAAAGGGGGGCAATAACCACAGCCAATGTCCGTGTGTCCGTGTTGTGATACGAAGATCAGAAGTGTTGTAAAGGAATGGACAAACGTGAAAAGATGATACATACGGATGAGAGATGCCTTTCCAAGCTTGCTTTGGCTTTTTGTTGACCTCATTCAGACGCGGTTTGTGCGTGGCTGGAAGGGCAAGAAAGCTACTGATTGCACCACACTCCACACTACATATAGCTCCAAAAAATTCCACAACTCATCATCGCATGATCTAACGCCTATATTGAAATGACCTCATTCTTACATCATCGTTACGGCGATGCAAGACCAGACACTTGTCAAAATGATCCAAAAATATGAAAATCTATTCATGAAGATTTCGATTATTAAAGCGATGTGATATAGTGTAGCATGTACATTGGAAAGAGATAATGAGTGATGCAGTTGGAATGACCAAAATGAATTTCAAAATTTGTGAAGATATAGATAGTTGCAAAAAAAAAAAAAAAAAAAAAAATCGCTTTAGAGGAAAATTTCAAAGAGAACTCTCTCGACTAAATTATTGAAATAAAACATATCTTTATACTTAGAAAATCTTGAGCGGTCGCTCTTTCCACCCTAACTTCGGCTCTATAAACAACTTTGAAAGTTAAGGGCCTGTTTGGTAACCATCCAAACAACGTCGGTCCCGATTTTTTTTTCCGAGAATCGGTTTGGAATGAGAATCGCGTTTGGTAAAATTTTTGTTCCTGGGAACAAATTTGTTCCCTGAATCAGTTTGGGACGAGAATCAAGAATAAAAAAAAAGTTGATTCTTGTTCCGAGAACGAAATTGAAAATCAAAACTCTTCTTATTCTCTTTTCTTCTTCTTTATCGACCGCCATCCCGCGATCGCTGCCCACCGCCGTCCCCGCCACCGTCATCCGCCGCCGTTTCGCCGTCCGCCACCGCCCGCCGCCGCCACGGTCGCCGCCTCCATCGGTCGTCGATGAGCGGTCCGGCAAGCTCGCCGGAGGCTCGCTAGGCTAGGGCGAGGTACGCGAGGCCGAGCCAACGAGGGCTAGCGACCGGCCTGAAGAAGAATTAGAATAGGAGAAAAAAAAAAGAAAAAAAGAAAAAAAAAGAAAAGAAAAAAATGAAAAAAGGAAAAAAAAAAGAAAAAAAAAGGAAAAAATTATAAAAATTATTTAAAAATTAAAATAAATTGATTTGGAACAAAATCAATGAACACGGTACCAAACGCAATTCTATTCCGAATCGAAATTTTGTACGATTTACCAAACACGTTCTTTTACTTAGAATCAGTTCCTGGAAACAGAATAAAAAATAATCATTTCTGATCAGAATTTGTTCCCGGGAACAGAATCGTTACCAAACGCGCCCTAAAACAACCAGAAAGACCTAGCTTGTGAGTCCACATTTTCACTTCTTTTTTTCTCTCTCTTCCCCCTCCATTCACAACCATCAAACTTTATTAGGATTGATCGATTCCCGGTCTAGTCTGGTACCGAGGTGGAATCGAGAACCTGCCACCTCAAAACTAGACTGGGAGGACCGATTCCCCAATTTCAAGATCGAGAACTGGACCAACTGGTTCGGTAGAACCGGTAAATTTACTATTTTGGTCCAAAAATGGGAGAAATTTGGAGGAATTAGGGTTTTTTCTTAGGAAATTTTAAAATATATGTTATAATATATATATACAATTAACCAGTCAAGTTCAGTCAGTCCGATCAGTCTGCTTCCCACCTTAGAACCGGGAATTGGACTAATCGGCCACCTGTTCCAAAAGAAAAAACCGGGAACCAGACTGCCCTCTTTGGGAATTGCCCAAAACCGACTAGTTCGGTCCGGTTTTGGCGGTTCCCAGTGAGTGGTTCCTGGTGCACACTCCTAAGCTCTATAGTCGAGAATCGGCATCAACCTATTAAAACTCAACCATCGAACTAATCGCTACACGAAATATTTATATCACATACAAATATAAATTAATAAATAATTTTTTTCATTATCCACAAAAATATCTAAAACATTAACATAAACTATTATCAATAATGAAAATATGTCTCGTTGTCTAACTATTTCAACCAATACAAATAGTTGTATTTAAGAAAGAGTTTTCCCAATCATTTATTTTCAATGAAATAAGCGGAACCTAAAATAAGTGAATCCACAACAATTTCTAATTATCTTTTTTGTTTATTTTTTGTCCAAAATAGATCGTTATTTTTACTGTGGATTAGGGATAGTCACATAAGCATCTCTCTGAACAGTATAGTACTCAAATTCCTATTCTGAGTCCGCCTTCTAAGCTGTTTTTTTGCTTATTCGATCCCTCCAGAAAAGTCACCGCGTCACTGACTTTGATATTTAATTTTATATCTGGTCAACGAAGGCAAGGAAGAAACCAGAAGTGCTTAATAGCAGGAACTTACTGATAAAGATGAATTAGAACCCCTTCAAGTTTTGCGCATGAAATGGAGGATCGGTGGAACCAAACCCAAGCTGAAGAGGCTCCTAAATCCAAAAACTGAAAAGCATGATAACCAAATTAAAGAGATGATATAGGACTCCCTTATATTCTTATTCGAGATTGACTTTAAGGTCGGACGTAAGGTGAAAATTAGCTGCTACTTGCTTGGCGATACGATGCTAGTTTGTTAGTGCTTTTCTTATCATACTTATGTGCCCTACCCCACCCTGTAATTATCCAAGTAGAAACCCTGCCACGGCTCTTGTTTTCCTTCTTCTTCGACCCTTGTTTAGTGCGCTTATCCGTTTACATCAATTTATAAAAAGTGTGATATTTTTTAGTGGGAAAATAACACAAATTGTCCCTAAATTTTGGTCCAATATGTAATATCGTTCTTGAACTTTTAATCTATTCGATGTGGTCTCTGAACTTTGATGAAAAATACAATGTCGTTCTTGAACTTTTGATATATACAATATGATCTTTAAACTTTGGTTTAATATTTAATATGGTCTCTGAACTTTTACACATTTTTATATAATTTAGGGATCACATTAGACATTTACCAATAGTTAGGGACAACATTGTAGATTGAGCGAAAGATGAGGGACTATATTACACAAATTAAATGTTCGGGGGTGAGATTATATATTGTCATTTGTAGTATCATTCTTTTTTTTAGGTGCCGAGGATTAAACTTAGTTTTTTCCTCCAAAAAGAGATAAGTAGGTGAATTGCCTCAATAGTGGATCGAGACTCGGTGGCTCTGTTAAGCACATGTTGGTTATCCTTTTCTAATCTGGTAGGAACCGAGAAGCCCCACCGCCAACAGACGCCACCGTCCGAGAAGGCTGAGCCTTCCACGTGCACCGCAAAGCCACCGCCCCCCGCACGGCCATGCACCGATCCATTGGGCCAAGGAAAATCCCACTCCTAGGTGGGTTTGGGCCATGACCTTTAGCAGGGAATTGATTTGACCAGGTCAAGATGAAGGCCATGAGCAGAAAAGATCTAATTACACCCTGGGTGATTGTTCTCAAACATATTCGAGATACATTAATTATCATTTATTTTAATTGCAAATTTTGCACTTTGTTCATTTAATTTCTTGAGCCATCTTTTTCTCATAAACAATGAAACTATATGTTTGATTATTCTCTTCAATTCATCTGCATATTCATTTATTAGAATAAAGTTTCTTTTTCATGGTAAATTTATCTCACTCAATCCTCCGAAAGATACCTATTGAATTCAAGTAAAATCGAATTGTCATGTGTTCCTCGAGTCTTCGATATAAGATCCGATCAACATTATTATTGGATGCTACTTTGTTTTTCCTTGTCAATCCGTTTACATGGTCCATTTATAATTCTTTAAGTTTCTTTCTAATTTTGATTTTATTTTCAAGTTCATCCTCAAAAAGAATTTACTTATAATCAAATTCAAGGGACACTAATTCATTCTGTAATATCTCCTCCCTCAGCATTACGTAAGTTATTTCATTCGGCAGCTTTGCTGGATATCCATGGATTTTCGGTTACTGCAAATCCTTAGTGGAGATTCCTGATCTCTCATCAATGCCTTTGCCTGGAAAATTTGACTTTTTAATAATGTACAAGTTAAGTCGAAGTTCATGATTCACTTGGTATCTCAACGACTTTGGTTCTTTGCGGCTGAGGTGCTGTTCCAGCCTTAGGAAATTCCCAAGCAGATTAAAGCTAAGATCTCTCCAAACTTCTTCTTGAAGACTGCTCAAAGCTTGAAAAGGTTCCTTATATTGTTGGAAAGATGGAGCTTCTCCAGAGGCTTGAATTGTCTGAGAATGTGGTTAAGGAATTGCCCATCTTCAATAGAAAATCTTGTCTGTTTCCAGGCTTTAGCTTTAGGTTCCTGCAAATATCTTACATCTTCCCAACAACCTTTGTAAGTTGTGAAATCTTGACACTCTTGTGCAAGCCGATGTCCAAAACTCGTTGAGTTTCCAGAGCACAAGCGGATAAAACAACAACCTTCATCCTGTTATTCCTCTTCAGTATGTACTGGAGATCAAACAAGTTTGCACCTTGCAACCCAAAGGAAACTCTCCTGTTTGGTTCAGAAATCAATTTTTCTTTTTGTGCGGCCTTATCTAAAATTAATTGATCTCCAAGATGAAATCCTCTCAGAAATGAGCTTCCCTGAGACTGCTTTTCCACATTGTCAATCTTGAAAAACTTTCTGGGGATAATTTTATTTGCTCCCATGCATGCATAAAATAATTCATTAACTTGAAAGTACTGAAGTTAGTTCATTGCAAGGAACTTGAAAAAAAATCCAGGAGCTTCCCCCAAGTATGAGGCTTGTCCATGCAAGTTACTCTGATCTTTTGGCTGAGAATCCTGGGAATAGTGTAGAAGATAAATTACCAACTCAGGTTCATCTCTCTCTGGTTCTGAATATGTATGACTCTTCAAATGCGCCTTTTCATTACCACACAACTTCGACTACATGGGAATTCTGAAACAAGGGAGATAGTCCCTGGAAGCAAGGTTCCAGATTTGTTCAGCCATCAGCGAGGGGGTAGTTCAGTATCTAACCAGGTGCCTTCCCATTCGTGCGATAAAACCATAGCACTCCTTCTCTCTGGCGTTATTGGGTAAACCACACAAGATATATCTTGTGAAGTGAAAATCTTCGTCAAAGGAAAAATAATATGGTTCGCCTCTTGTCAGAGTTTCAGTTCAGTGGGATTAGATCACTTGTGGCTTCAATGCTTACCCCTAAAGTCAGTTGGGGGCAACGTATCAATGGGGAACTTATCAATGATTTGAATCGCGCAGAGTTACAATACAAAGTCCATCCAGATCAAGAGGACGATGATCAAATTAATTTGACAGAACAGATGAGGAAATGGAAGCTTCTACTAGAGCATATATTAAATAGTGCGTCGCACTCCCAATTTGTGCAGGATCTGAAAATTGCAGTAATCTTCTTGTAAAACTATACTGCAAGTGTCCACAAGATACAGACAGACCGATGGATATTAGTAAAGAAATTTAGAAAGAGATTTTGTGAAGACTCTGAATGTGATGACACACAGTGTTTTCAGTGGAAGATGGCCCGCAGTGTATCTAGCATAATGCATATGATGCAGAGGACATGCCCTAAAAAGGTTCGGTTAACCATCCAAACTCAGAACACAGAAGGATGGGCAAAGGCAAGGAGAGGGTGAAGAGGATGTGCTGTGGCTTCCTGGCAAAAGGATGGGGTCAACTTGGAGTCGGCCCTGGATTCAAGTGTAGATTTTTTATCCCACGCAGATGCAGGAGGCCAAGAAAGGGAAATGTTCTATGATTTTATATCCCTAGTTTTGGTTGGAGCTGAATCTTTGTACATGTCTAGTGATCAAAACTCCTTGTGATATGTGTATGGAAGGTGACATGCTTGCGAAGGTGCCCCATTCTTCCAATTGAATTTGTGCGAGTTTTGGTTTTACTCTTTCCTCATTTTGCTTTATTACTTCTCAGGTCCGCTATTATTTTGTAAGGCACTTTTTCAGCTAAATAAATTTCTGCATGTATCTGGGAACTGCATGTTTCCCAGCTTCAGCCTTAGGTAGTTGTGTTTCAGCTTGAGTCGTTTCCGCATGCATGCTTCTGGCGTGAGTTATGATCACACAGGGCTAACTATACAACAACTTCTGGTTTGTCCTTTTATTCTTTGATGTCTACTTCCTCTCTATCACTTGCAGATCAAACGATGTTATTTTGATTTACTTTTGAGTAATTTATCGGTCATAAACTCGCACCTCTCAGTTGGGACTAATGTCCGCTCATCCTTGCAAAAGTTTTGTCTATTCAATAACTGCCTCTGTTGGGCTCGTTGCATTTTCAGATTTGTTTTTTTGCCGGTAGTATGACATCGAGAGCATAGATGGTCCCGAAGGTTCAAGTACCAACCATCATTTAGCTTCCTGATGATGATTGATTACTTGGACAATCATTTTGCAAAAGCTTCTCGATCAACGATGCTTGCATCTCTTCTGCTTTATTTAAAACTTCTGCCCACTTGCCGTAGAATCATCATTTATATAAGTTGTTCCACTTATTCTTTTTGTATGAAAATGCCCTTGGCCTTGAATGGTCCGTCAACGGGCTTTGACATCGAAACAATTTCAGGACAAATTTTGAACTCTCTTCCATTTATCAGGTAAAGAAGCTGAAAGTGGTTCTTCAGATATCTTGGTTCTCATTGTTGTCGGAGAATAATCTGTCGTCACTGATTCTATTGTGGATTGGGAGGTAGTTGGGGTCTTCCATGTGAAGAGGTTTAGTTGATATTATGATTAGCTTTACAAGCAGAAAGAGACACCACCTAGAGTAGTTGCAAGTGATAATTGCACATGAAGAGCTACAAGCATGGACTCCTTTCTGGTCCTTTGAAAATGCAAGCACCAGCTGCAGAGCATATTCCTCTGCTTTGCCAGCCAATAAACACACATGTCACTACCTACAAAGAGTTTTCTCTACTTCAACTAACTTCACAAGGTTTTGGGCACCGAAAGAACAGAAGACAATATACTAACTTCACAAGGAGATTTTCACTTCTTTGGCCGCAGAAAGGGCTTTCTCGAGATTCTTGAAGGCTTTCTCATATCTCAGGAACCCCATGAACCAAAACTCGTAATCATCTTCAGTTACAATCTGCACATACTTCTGCGCCGGCTTGTCCACATTCTCGCTCTCATTCGCTGATTTTATTTTCCTTGTTGGTATTGAAACCTGTTGAGGAGTCATAAGAAAATTTATTTAGCAAAACTCTTGGTTCCCCGAACACTCTTGCAATGAACAAATCCGTCACATAATGACGTGAAAAAAGCTCACCTTGTAAGGTGCTTTGACTATTTCTCCAGTTGGGGAAGGGAAATCGATGGATCTGTCACTGCAGAAGGCAACTTTCTCAGTGGAGATGAAGAGAAGTCCTCCAATTGGACCAGACGATGTGGATAAATAGCACTGTGAGGCCTTCAAGAACTTCTCCTTCTCACTCATGCCAAAAATATGCTTGAAAATGTTCTCCCTTCCGCCTTCTTGAATCACTTTGGCTCCCAAACTCAGCTTCCCCTTCACGGTTTCGGACAGCTTAGCCCCGAGCTTCACTGCAAATTTTTCCACATGAACTCTTCAAGATTTGAAATTTCTCATTCACAAATCACCTCAATGCCTTCTTTTGCAACTACCTAGACTCATTACAACAAGACCAAGACAATCAAATGCCAAGAGAGGATGATAAATGGAGTGGGCTTCGCAATCCACATGTTTCCTTTTTGCATTATGATTAGCTACGTTTGTCCCGTTAATTATATTTTCCTTTTCCTATGATATAAAACTTGTAGGGAAAGCCACAGTTTCAAGATGAATACTTACCATGATCTATTACTCTATATGCGAAGCTGCTGTGTTTTCTCCCCAACTGCCTGGCGGTTCCCTTCTTGGAGTCTTCTTCATCTACACCTGGAGAAAATTTGTCACATGAGTCCCAAAGCAACAAAAATGAATCTTTCCCGTTGAATATCAAAAACCGATCACCAAAGTGACCTGCTGGGTTCAGACAATCTATCAAGACAAGCACACACACAACAGGGACCGCTGAAAGGAGCATGAACAAGGCAAGCTAGCTAAGCACAACCAATCTGACATGAACACACAAAACAGTCTCAGAACCTACCCATTTGACCTTTCTTTCTCCACTTTCCCTATGAACTAATTCTGTACCATTTCTGCCAAAATTTGAGACTAGTTCACCAAGATCTGGAACACATGGATATGCACAGGTCCCCAGAGAGAGAGAGAGAGAGAGAGAGAGAGAGAGAGCGTACTGGCGTCGAAGGAAGGACTGGGAGAGCCATCCGAAGAAGAAGGGCTCTGGGTTGTGCTGAGATGTTCGGAGAGAGAGAAGGGTCTCTCTGGAGTTGTCTCGCCTGACTTCATCAATGGACTCCCACCAAAACGATCTCTGTCCTGGTCCTTCATGCTTTGAAATTGCTTCTCCACTTGATCTTCCTCAGACAAGAATACCCACTATCTTATTGGTGTTTCTCACAGCTAGAGGGAGGGAGGGGGAGAGAGAGAGAGAGAGAGAGAGAGAGAGATGTCTCTTCTGGGGAGGATGTGTACATAGAAAGAGATGCAGAGCTTCCAAGCAAGAACAAATGCAGAGAACCCTTAAAATAAGAAAATGCCGGTGGACAAAATTTCAACTCTCTTTCTCATTCACACTCTCCCCCCTCTCTGGCATACCTGTATCCGTGCACCCAACGGTGAGAAGCGGAAGCCTTCAGGATTAGGTTGTTTCTAAGTAAGATCATGAAGCCGATCCAAAGCCCCAGCCACCGTCGGATCGAAGGCAGAAAAAAATCTCGACCGTCCGCCTGCAAAACCCTCAATAAACTTAGTCCGCATCGTGACATCTTATACGAAAGCGACAGAAAATACTGGCGAGTAATGATAATCCGTTTACGGACCGTGGACCCGTGCACCGTCTCCCTACTGTGAATATTAATACAGACGGTTAAGCCACCTGTCTCAGCAGCTTCTCGTCGTGTTCCCGGAGGTCTTGAGAAAAAGCAAGACACCTTTTTTTTCCAAATTTCTTTATCTTTCGCTTTCGCTTTCCTCTCACCTCATCCTCCTGACCGCGTTCGATCAAAGTCAAGAAAGGGTGGCCGTTCGAACCCGGGGATGGGGTGGTGGTGGGGACCCGGGGGGGGCAAGAAAATCCAACGAGGAGTCCCCGTCACGCCAGTGTTGCTCCTCAAGCTGGAATGGTTTTCAACTGGAATGCCGCCCAGCGCGTACCCCAGTTCGTGTGGACTGCAGCACATGTCCGAGGATTTCGCTTATCCATGGCACTGGCCGGACGGGGCCGTGGCGTCATGATGGGTCGATGTACAGCAGCATGTGCAGTTCTTTGCAGATGGTGGAGGGGAGGTGTCACTGACAGGAGACCAGTTGAAGGACTTTCTGAGAACGAGCCATTCCAGTACACGGGGGTCCCTCCATGACTTCACATGTGCCTGCATGTGCAGGGGGCCATTAGATATGGCCTCTCACACGGTTGCAAAAAAATCCTCAACTAGAAAAAAATAAAGGAAGACCCAAGTGATGAGGGGCTTCCTGAACATGTATTTACCCTGCCAATTTGCCTTGTTGATGCGAAAGATGAGGTGCACCTTCACCGTTAGATGATTGACATGTGAAGTAATTCAACCCTAAGCACGCGTGTTGCTCGTCTAATAATCAATGCATAAGAATGATTTTATATCCAAGGCGGACTTGACTATAGCTCTTATATAATATGAGATGAAAATATGCGAGGAATGTCTTAGAAGGGCTCGCAGTAGGGCATGGTTTTGGAACCTGGCAGATTTTATGGATTATATTATTCTTGATTTTTTATGCTTTTTTCTCGTGAAAAATATAGAACATCTTATTAGCATTGGGCCACGCTATTTTTAAGTGGTCAACACTACATTATTAGCCTAGTCATGGCCCAGAAAATAATTTTTTTCTTAGAATCTTTTATATGTTTGGTGCATGTAACCGAAAGTGGATTAGGTACCATGTCAATTAACTACCCGGAATAGTGGGGCAGGGTAGGTTTGGAGTTGGTACTTTGTGAATGGGCCTTCACTTGCATGTTTTGGGCCTTTACCAATGTCTATGATCCAAGCCCAATATCATCTTTTGCATGAAGGAAAGGCCCATTTGGTGGGGATGGCCAATGGGCTTTTCGTGGGCCGATAGAATAATCAAAAGTGCTAACTTTCTTGATAAAAGGAGGACCCAGTCACGTGATTTTCCATAGGATTTGGCATAGAGGTTCATAGATATGGCATGACCAATGAAGGAAATTCATCCATCTTAATCTTATTTCGACCGATATTGCTTCATTGAGGATACCGACCGTTCTCGAATTTTTTAATCTTAACCACATCGTGCATGAGGAACTTTCAAATGAATCGGAATTCAAAGATAAATTCCTATTTCACCAAAATCCATTTTTAGAAAGATGCTTTAGACGAATTGAACTTTGCTAATCAAGCGACTTTATTGGGACATTATGACATAGAGGCTACATCTTATACTGATTGTTTCCAAGTTTTTCCATCGTAACCGCATTCAAATAAATGAGAAGGCAAAGATAAATTTGTGTTTCCCTAATCTATTGTAAAAAGATGCTTTAGGTTAATCTGACATTACTAATCAAGTGACTTTATTGAGATACAATAATATAAAAGTTATATCAGTACAATGAAATATTTTGATTGTTCTCGAATTCTTCCATCCTATCTGCATCATGCATGCGGAACTTTCAAATGAAACAGGAATCAAAGATAAAGCTGCATTTCGCAAATTCATTGCAAGAAGGATGCTTAGAGAACTCAACTTCGCTGATCAAGTGATTTGATAGGGACATGGGAGCATATCGCCTGAAAGATATGCGTTGTGGTCTTATGTTTGATCTCTTGTTCTCTCTCTCTCTCTCTCTCTCTCTGCAAGTACAACGCACGCACTTCCATGTCCACAAGGTCGGACATCGCTCGTTGTCGTGACCACAGTAACCCTCCCCCGTCTCCGTCTCCGTCTCTTGTTTCTTCGACGAATCCTGCACTCTCACGTATTATCATATCAAACCAACCTTTTTATCCTGTCGCTTCCTTCTCCACCGACCCACTTGCTCAGGTTTCTTCCCATCGCCCTTCCTCAAACCCAGAAAAGAACACCAAAAAGAAGAGAGCGAAAAAGCCAAGGGCCGGAACCAAAAAAGCGACCGAGAGCGGACCCAAAGATTTTCGCATGGTAATTGAAAGAGGGTGTGCGGCATTGCATGCACATTTCCCTTGTGTCTAGTTTCCAAGGATACGTTTGGTAATTATTCCATTCTTGAAAATAATTCATACTTAGAAATGTTGTAATATATTGCATTGCGAATATATAATAGAGAAGAGATTGAGAAGAAAAAGCAAGTGAACACTAGAGATAGTAGAGAAAGTCAGATATTTCACTGTTTTGTGATTGTTGTTCTGATCGTTGTAATTGTACATCAAAACTAAACTCCTATTTATAGGAGAACAAGAATGTACTCATCATTAATATCAATGTATCGAATGATACATGTACTGGATAAGGGAGATGAACATTCATTGTATATGGAGATGTACTTAGAAAGTATGATACAAATGTACCATAATAAGTACATTATATAAAATGAATATAATGAATATTCATTCATGTATCTCATTCATTCATGTATTTCATAACACCCCCTTGAATATTCATTGTATTCATTATGTATTGTGCATCGAATGATACTGCCTCATTAAAAACCTTAAGTCGGAAAAACCCAGTGGGATAAAAACCGGACAAAAGGGAAAAAGAGTGCAGAGCACAAATGTTATGATTTCTCCCTTTTATGGATGCATTAATTGCCTCGTTAAAAACTTTAAGCCGGAAAAACCCTGTGGGAAAAAAACCGGATAAAAAAAAAAAAGAGTGCAATGCATATATAGCCACTACTGGGGCTAATCATTCTTGCATCTTGTGAACTCGCCGCATATCAATGCTGCAATGCATAGTTCATAATATCTCCCCTTCAATTGAGCCATGTAGCCACTTTGGGGCTAATCAATCTTGCATCTTGTGAACTTGCCGCATACCAATGCCATATACTAATTTCTCAAAACTTGATGTTGGCAATGATTTAGTAAAAAGATCTGCAAGATTATTTATGAATTGAATATGTTTAACATCAATTTGTCGACTTTCTTGGAGTTCATGAGTATAGAAAAATTTCGGCGAGATATGCTTGGTCCTATCACCTTTGATATATCCTCCCCTAACTTGTGCAACACAAGCAGCATTATCTTCATAAATTATAGTGGGAGAATTTGTAACCGGTATTAAGCAACAAGAATTATGAATATGTGTTATAACGGATCTTAACCAAACACACTCTCTTCCAGCTTCATATAAAGCAATAATCTCATAGTGGTTAGAAGATGTAGCTACTAGCGATTGCTTCGTAGAACGCCAAGAAATAGCGGTGCCGTTATAACAAAATAAATACCCAGTTTGAGAGCGAGCCTTATATGGATCAGATCTATATCCAGCATCAGCATATCCAACTAAACCAGAGTTAGTGGAATCCTTGGAATAATATAATCATAAATCTATGGTTCCTCGGAGATAACGGAAAATATGTTTAACTCCATTTCAGTGTCTCCGACTTGGCTCAGAACTAAAACATGCCAATAAATTTACCGCAAAAGCAATATCTGGTCTCGTACATTGTGCCAAGTACATCAAAGCCCCAATTGCATTGAGATATGGTACTTCATGACCAAGTATCTCTTCATCAGATTCTCTAGGACGAAATGGGTCCTTTTGGGGATCTAGAGACCTTACAACCATAGGGGTGCTCAATGGGTGAGCTTTGTCCATGTTGAAACGTTTAAGCAATCTTTCAACGTATGCTGATTGATGGACGATTATTCCATTTGCTTTATGCTCAAGCTCTAGACCAAGATAAAGTTTGGTTTTACCCAAATCTTTAACTTCAAACTTCCTTTTCAAATACTCAGCAGTTTCAGCTAACTCTTCTGGAATTCCAATTAAATTTATATCGTCGACATAAACTGCTACAATAGCAAATCCGGTTTTTGATTTCTTAATAAACACGCATGGGCAGATATGATCATTCTTGTACCTTTCATTAATTAGGTACTCACTTAGGCATTGATACCACATGCGACCGGATTGCTTTAACCCGTACAAGGATCTTTGCAATTTTATTGAGAATAAATTGCGGGGAGTGCATGCTTCAGGCATTTTGAATCCCTCGGGAATTTTCATATAAATATCAAAGTCTAATGAGCCATATAAATATGCCGTCACAACGTCCATAAGACGCATTTCCAATCTTTCAAAGATTGCTAGGTTAATGAGAAAACGAAATGTAATCATATCCATCACAGGTGAATATGTCTCATTATAATCAATCCCAGGTCTCTCGGAGAATCCTTGGGCAATGAGTCGGGCTTTATACCTAACAACCTCGTTTTTCTCATTTCGTTTTCGGATAAATACCCATTTATAACCAACGGGCTTTACATTATCGGGGATACGAGTTACAGGTCCAAAAACCTCTCGTTTAGTTAGGGAAGCTAATTCAGCTTTAATTGCTTCCTCTCACTTAGGCCAATCTTCCCTTTGACGACATTCAATAATAGATTGCGGCTCACAATCATCATCCATAATTTTATGAGCAGCTGAGAATGCAAAAGCATCATCAATGATGATTTCATTTCGATCCCAAATTTCATTAAAATATGTAATGGAATTCTCAGTATTCCCGGGATTGGTGTTCCTTTCATGGGTTTGCGCCTCTTCAGGGGCAATAAGCTCTTTGGGAGCAAGCACAACGCCAGGCTTTTCGGAGCGGATTCCGATTCTTTCCCCTTCGTTTTCGAGGAGCAAGTATCTTTTGATCCTATCGGTCTACCACACTTCAAGTGCGGGGGATTTTGATCCATTTTAGCCTGTCCTTCGGGAACAGCTATCCTAGCTGGAGCATTTGCAGCTGGAATATGATAATACTGCATATTGCGCGTAAATAATAGGCAAACATGGGACCATCTACAGGATGCGTCCACTAGTACCATAAAATATCGAAATGGTCCACTTAGTGGTTGTATTGGTCCACAAATATCACCCTGAATTCTTTGCAAGAATAAAGGAGATTCGAGATTAACCTTTGTTATAGAAGGTTTGATAATGAGCTTTCCTTGTGAGCAAGCCTCACAATTATAATCTTTGGACAACAATACCTTTATATCTTTTAAAGGGTGCCCTTTTGTATTTTGAATTATCCTACGCATCATTGAAGCGCCGGGATGACCAAGGCGATCATGTCACGGTCCAAAGCGATCGGGGCTTACCAATCTCCAGGATGTGGTGACGTAGGTTTCAACAGCCTTAACCATGACACAATACAAACCCATAGAAGAAGCTTTTAGCTTCTCATGGATGGTCTTCAGGCCCATCTTATAAGAGGAAATGCCAATATATTCTTTATCTTGCTCATAAATAGTCTCGATATGATACCCATTACGGCGTACATCTTTGAAACTGAGCAGATTCCTTTTGGATCTAATGCTTAGAAACACATTTTCAATATGCAGGATGGTGCCATTTGGCAAAATAATTGTGGCATTTCCAAAACCATCAATAATCAGAACATGACCTGATATTGTATGGATTTGTGCCTTCTGTAATGTCATACTCGAGAAAAAGTGTCTATTACGAAATATAGTATGTGTTGTTGCACTATCAAGCAAACAAACATCTTCCTTTTTCTCGGTATTTTCCATTTGCATTTATATTGACAACTTCGGGTGTCAAGTATCATAAAAGTTGCATATTAGTTATAGAGTCGAATAAAATTTCAAAATAAATATTATATAAGGTTCATAAGCATTTCATAACCATATTAAAGAACAATAAAAAGTAATACATTTAAAGCGAAATAATAAACAATTCGAAGTTCAAATTATCATCCACCACTCTGATGCTTCATCAAAGTAATCAGAGGTCCTCAAAGAAATCAGAGACATCCAAGGATGCATTTGCTACTTCAGGAGCAAGAGGAGTCCCACCAACGGAGATATTGTTGGCCTCAACGGTGGTTATGGCGGTAGGATTGATTTCAATGGCATGAGATTCACCACGCTTGCCCGTATTCTTTAAAGATGCCTGGTATAGATCAACAAAATGTTCTGGCGTACGACAGGTACGTGACCAGTGCCCAGTCATGCCACAGTGATGACAAATACTTTCATTAATCACATTCTTTGGCTTCTTTTCTTTGCCATGATTCAGGCCATAGTTTGATTTTCTAGGGCGATTAAATTTCTTGTCATCCCTTCTAGGATTATGTTCTTGCCTGCGCTTATAGCCCTTAAAATGGTCAGTATTTTTCTCAAAGTTAGCATGTGCTTCAGGAAATGCTTTTGAGCCAGCAGGTCTAAGATCATGATTTTTGAGCAGCAATTCATTAGTTTGCTCGGCAGTAAGAAGTACTGAAATTAATTCGAGTATGTGGCAACCGACGCGCTGCCGGTATTGCTATTGCAATACAATATTTGAAGCATGGAAGGTGGAGAAAGTTTTCTCTAACAATTCCGCATCAACGTGATCGAGTCGATACCGCATAACTCAAGCCGAGAAACGATATCAAATAAAGCGGAATTATAGTCGACACCGATTTAAAATCTTGCGTCGAGATTTTGCCGGTCATATTGTGCTTGAGGGAGGATAACAATCTTGGTATGATCATACCTATCCTTCAACCTCCTCCACAAGATATGAGGATCTCGAACGGATAAATATTGAGTCTGCAGGCTCTCATGCAAATGACGGCGAATAAAGATCAGCGCATTTGCTTTATCCTTTTCATTTGAGGTTCCATCCTTCGTGATTGTATTAGCGAGACCTTGCCCTTGGAGGTGCATTTCCATGTCAAGGCACCAGGATATAAAATTCTTTCCACTCACTTCCAGGATGTGGAATTTGGGCTTTTCAATATTTGTCATAATTCTTGCAAAAATAAATCCTTAAATTAATTAAAAGGATTTCCAAATATCCACCGCTACTTCGGGAGCGAGAATGATACTTTTAGATTTGAAATTTGGCTTCGGGCCAAGAAAAATAAAAATGAAGAATTGATAAAAGAAGATGAAGTATAAGTTGATTAATAAAAAGAATACCCACCTTGTAAAAATTACTTACTCAATCGGTAGATCTTCGTGCTGATAGCGTGTTGTAAAATATTGCGTTGCGAATATATAATAGAGAAGAGATTGAGAAGAGAAAGCAAGTGAACACTAGAGATAGTAGAGAAAGCCAGATATTTCACTGTTTTGTGATTGTTGTTCTGATCGTTGTAATTGTACATCAAAACTAAACTCCTATTTATAGAAGAACAAGAATGTACTTATCATTAATATCAATGTATCGAATGATACATGTACTTGATAAGGGAGATGAACGTTCATTGTATAGGGAGATGTACTTAGAAAGTATGATACAAATGTACCATAATAAGTACATTATGTAAAATGAATATAATGAATATTCATTCATGTATCTCATTCATTCATGTATTTCATAACAAGAAATGATTTTTTCGATTCGATGTCCGGATGAATTTTTAAACATTCGAAAGACATTTGGTAATTGCATAAAATTTATATTATCAGAATAATAATACATTTAGTATGATCTCCAAAATTTTTGTGATTTAAAGTTTCTTTTATTTTTTAGTAATTTTATTATATTTTTCTGTTTTTTCACTGGCCTCGAGGGTCGACCTCACCTAGGGCCGAGTGAGGTCGAGCCTTGCCAAATTTGGGCTAGCCAAGCCAAGCCAAACCTAGCCACAACGAGGTTGAGCCTTGGCAAAGTTCGGCAACCGGTTAGAGGAAGAGAAAAAGAGAAAAAGAAAAGAAAATGTTTTGAGTTTGATAGTACAATTGTTCCCCATAATAAAGAAGTTTTTTTTTTTTACTTGTTAACTCCGTTCCAAATTATTTTCGAGAATAAATTTGTTTATGAGAACAAAAACTTTACCAAATAGATTTCTATTTTTTTTGTTCTAGAAAATACAAGAATATAAATAGTTATTGTTTGATGGTTACCAAACATGCCTTAAACAACTATTGTTCCATTATTAAACATTTAATCTAGTTGTTGTCATTAAATGCCATTATTTTTCTTTAGACTTTCATGAAAGTTTTATTTGCTAGATCAAAAAGAATTCTTGAGAATCTAAATATCAAAAGTACTTTGTGGTTTAAAATTGATCTGATGCGCATGTTTACTTAAAAATGACTATTTTTTTTTTAATTTGTATTATGCCTGTTTTTTTTTATGGTAAAAGAATTCAATTACTAGGGCATGTGTATGTTCAACTCAAATCTAGAAGATCAATCTTACACTTGATATTTCAAAACTTTGAAATTTTCTTAATTTAAATCTTGCTATCACTCAACTAATAGTGGTTAAGTTTATTCAACCATCATTACTTAATATCAGACCGGCTTGTGCCTAATTCGTACACATCCTGTATATGAGATAAACCCATGGGAAACTCTCCTATACATCAATGATCTACAGACTCGTTCACAAATAGGCTTATGCAATTATTTTCTGAAGGTGAGCACCGATACTGGTTCTAGTTGACATCTGGACCAAACCTCACCGCTCGATTTAGGATGATTTATTGTTTCTCGTGCCTCGCTGGATCGATCATGGACTAATCAGCACTTTTTTGTGATAAATTTAGAGGGAAAAAGTTACAAAAAACCCTAAACTATACTCATTGTGATAAATTTACTTGAACTTTTTCTTAACCTCAAATTTGTACTTATATGACACATTTACCCTCTATAAAGATCCATCAAATTATTTTTAAGTCAAAACAACGTCATTTTTATTTTAGTTAAGCTTACATGAGTGCCATGTCAACACTGTTTGCTTTCCGGCGTCAATATAAATAGATTTTTAACTGTCCTCTTTAATGACCCTCGTTAGGGTTTGGTGGTTTGGAGATTTCAGTTTCGATTTTCTGTAATTATTCGGCAGGACGTCGAGTGATTTGTTCGCGCCCAGCACGCGCCGCTGCCTCTCCAAGGTCCCGCCACCTCAACGGACAGCGTTCGTCACTCTTCAGGTCTCTACTTATCTCTCTTTCCCCCTCTCTTCTTGCGAGGCTGTCTCTCTCACTGCTTCGAAAATCTCGATGCGATTGAGGTTCGCTTTTGGTTGAATCTCGGTCATTCCATTCTATCTGCTTTCGCCGTGGCATCGATGATGAGTTTGATCCTTTTTCCCCCTGAAGAAACATTAATTGGAGAGTGTTCCATTCTCCGAGATGCTCCTCTGCATATGCTCTATTGGTCTCGTCGATGAAGAAGAAGACTCGATGATGGTTTTAAATTTTAGCCACTTTAGCGCAACAAGATCAGACAAATATCGCTTTATTTTGTTTCTTCTTTGGTTCGACGGAATATTCCTTGATTGTCAACTGTTTATTTTAGGAATTGTGTTTCTGGGAGATAGTTTTTATCCGATAAACATAGCACAAAGCTGGTTCTTTGTTTCCCTTTGAATTCCTAGTGGGATTAAGAGTCTTAGCTCTTGATCATTGCTAATTCCCATCACGAAAGCGGACTAATTGTCTTATCAATGAAGAAGAAGACTCGATGAGTTTTTTTAAATTTTAGCCACTTTATCGCAACAAAATTAGATAAATATCACATTATTTTTTTCCTCTTTGGCTCGACGGAATATTCCTCGATTGTCAATTGTTTATCTTAGGGATTGTGTTTCTGGGAGATAGTTTTAATCCGATGAACATAGCACAAAGCTAACACTTTGTTTCCTTTCCGCTTAGAATTTGAATTCCTAGTGGGATTAAGAGTCTTAGCTCTTGATCATTACTAATTCCCATCACGAAAGCCGACTGATTCTCTATCGCCTCTTGTAGCATCCTGTTTCGTATCGATTTGATAAAGTCGAGGATGATGAGAAACTGGGCAGGTCTCACACAAGAGCTGCTAGAACTATGCTCGCAACATCTTTGTCCCAAGGACTTGAGGGCGTTCCGAGCAGTGTGCCGCTCTTGGCGATCCGCTCCTCTTGAAGAGAGGAGCAATGTCCCGTGGGTGATGCTTGAGGACCATCAGGAGACGCTGTGGCGTGAGTGTTTTTGCCTCTCGTGTAAGCAGGTTCATAGAGTGCTCATGCCGGAAGCGAAGGGGAAGACATGCTTCTATTCGCAGGGTTGGGTGTTGACGCTCAGCAGTGACTGGGAACTCCAAATGCTGAAGAATTCCTTGTCGCGTCACAATTATATTATTAAGCTTCCTAATTTGAGTAAGTTTCTCGACGTCAAAGTCTCGCCTCGCTATGATATATTCAGCACTAAGTTCGTCGTATCTGCTAGCCCGACTACATCTCTAGACTACATGGTCATGGTCATCTACGAGAGGGGTGGACGGCTAGGGCTTTGGAAACCTGGCGACAAGGAGTGGACGGAAGTGAATTCCCCCAACCCCAGGAACAATATCGCGGATGTTATATTTTATAAGGGGTGTTTTGTTGCTCTTGATTGTGACGGTAGGATCTTGAGGTGCGACGTGAATGGACCAACTCCGTTCCAAGCTCAAGTAATTTTCAAGATGCCGCAAAGACTTATACATTGGGAGCACTTGGATCTAGTTCAACTAACAACGGGACATCCATTGCTTCTGATTGGAGCATATTTAGTGCAATCAGCAACGGGATCTCTATTGTTGGTGTTACGATGGGAAGAATGTGAACCTACTCGAACCTTTCGATTTCAGGTTTTCGACATTGACTTGAATGCTCGAATATGCATAGAAGTTGAGAGCTTGGAGAACATGTCCCTCTTCTTGGGATTCAATTCTTCCTTCTGCTTGGAGGTCGACGTAAAGCATCATATTAAGCCGAATTGTATTTATTTTGCTGATGTTCCAGGGCCCTGGCTGAGTGAAGAGGGAGGAGGTAGGGACATGATAATATACCACATCGAAGATTGTACGACCGAGTTGTATTTTATGGCGATGGCTTATGACCATTGTTCTCCTCCGCTTTGGATCAAACCAAGCTTTTAACCCATAGTTAAAGAGTTTGGCTTTTTAATTATTGATGAGGTGAGCAGATTTGAGGAATGCTATGCTATGTGTAGTTAGGAATTAATTTCAGATACTTGAAATTGCCAGGTGATTAGAAGTGAAATTGTACTGAGGGTGCGTTTGGAAGAAGCTTTTCAAGGGGCTTTGGGCATCAAAAGCTCCTTGGGCCAAAATAATGGTGTTTGGGAAAAACTTTGAAAGTCCCTTGATGGCAAAGCTGTCATTTGTAAGGCTGAAAGCCCAAGGCAAGTCCTAGGCTGCCTTGGGCTTTCAGCATTTTCGGAAGGCCCGATGCACTGTTCATCTTCTTCTTTGTCAGATTCTCAGATGTCGGCCGGCGAGGTTGCGATGGGTCGGCGACGGGCTGGAGAGAGGCCGGCGTGGTCGCGGCACCCCGGCAATCGTTGCCGACCGGTTGCGTGACCCAAATTTGGGTCATGTCGATCACCTAGGTCGCAGCGAGGTTGGTTGCCACGACCTTTGACGATCCACGACCTTGCCGCGACCCGGATCCGGGTCACGGAGGTCGCCTGGGTTGCCGGCGACCTCCACGGTGCGGTGGGTCGCGCAAACGCTGCCCTTCGCTGCACCGCCTCCCCCTCGCCGGACCGCCTACCCTTCGCCGACAACTATTAGCTCTTCGCCGGCGGTAACCGGCGAAGCCCTTGGCTGGCCAATTTTCCTTTTTTTTTTTTTTTTCTTTTTTTAATAACAAAAGTCTTTTGCAAATTTAATTTACCCAAACATTATTTTGCACAAAGATACTTCAGAATGAACTTTCACAAATAGATTTACCAAACACAATTTGCATTTTGGAAAACACTTTTCACTCAATGGCCTTTGCATTTTCCCAAAAACTTTCCCCAAAAGTCTTTCCAAACGCACCTTGAAAACCACATCGATCTTATGATCAAGTTTTTTCCTCGTTTTATTTCCTTTAATTTGCAATGTCCATATGCGTTAGCAACGGCCAACATATTGGTTAAAGCAATAGTTTGGTCCTCAATACATTTTCTCAAATCTGAATTTGTGTTAGATGTTTCAAATTTTGCCCCTAACGAGCCTCTGCTTCATATCACGTCTGTTCTATTCAAAAACGAAAATAGGGTGGAGCCAAGATATGTTGCTTGCACTTTGAACAAGTAAGAAACGATGAAGAGATGAGAATATATTGATTCCTTAACATTTGGATTTAGATCAGACTGCAGAAAGAACTCCAGAAGAATCTTGATTACATGAGGAGAAGGGTGTGTTAAGTGTGTTGATTGAAAAACAAACCACGGTGGACAGTGAAATTAGTAATTATCCATGTTGTTAACACGGAACTCCCCAATCTTTGACAATTAATAGCTATGTCTACTTATCTGATTCAATGAAGACTACATGTTTGGTTTTTTTTTATTTTTCGCGTATATATAGAAATATATAATACATATCAACAAATAATATTTATTGTGTTTGTTTTTATTGAGGACTACTCCTAATGACATATTGACATCCTAATATCGAGTATACCTTCATTCAGAGAGTGCAAGGTAGGACTTTGTTGTAGTTCATACAAATCACAAATAACTCAGGAACTTTTCAGGACATATGGAGCTACTTAAGTCAAATGGGCATTTCCAGAAGAATTTGTACTTAAAAGGCATGGTTCAATTTTCTGTTGATCAGAACTTTTTTTTTTACATCAAAGCAACTCATCATAAAACTTTCGACAGTTTTCCCAATTTGTTTACTCGCATAATTGTTTCCGAATTAATGGAAATTCATGTTTAATGTTAGAGGATTTCAAATTTATGGATATGATTTTTAATGTCCAAACTCAAGCCATTTGCTTTGTTCTTATCTCAGCAGGGAAACATGGATTTTGGTATCTCTACTTCTGACATTTGAAGAATTCTTTCCTCGCTCACTTTCTTCTCGAAACTAATTTGTTAAATCTGCAGGGGTATTGCAACTTCATCTCAGATCCCCACTGACCCAAATAATTAAAAATCAACTTCGATTACTATTTATGTTTCTTATTCTTTTCACTTTCCTTCTTTAACTTCGGGAAAATTATCCAAAAAATCCTAAAAATATTGAAAGACAGCCCATTCGATACTAAACCTTTGGGAAAATTCCAAATAAGAGCTTAAAATGCCATCATTTTATCAAATAAGAGCTTCAAATGGATATTATTTCAAATAAGGACTCAAATTATACATTGTTTCAAATAAGAGCTTAAAGTAGTTACGTTAGTCTTAAATAAATATTTATCTAGTGAAGGGTAATTTCGTCTTTTTATTTTTTTCTTTCTTCTTTCTTTTTTCTATTTTTTTCCAAAAAAAAAAACTTAAATCTAAAAAAAAAAAAGAACCTCAAGAGGGAGGGCTCCCTCCCGCCTTTGGCCGCTGCCCCATTACCGACGCCTACCAACCAAAGGCAAGAGCCTCACCAAAATGAGGGAGGGCCCTCGCCTCACCCTCCCTTAGGTTTGGGGGCCTTTGCCTCGTTTCTGGCAAGGGCCAGACCGTGCCCTCACCTCTTGTCGGCGAGGGTCATTGACCCTCACCTGAGTGTTGACAACCCCATTGGCCATTGTCACCACCCCCATAGGGGCGGCGACCTTGTATTTTTGCTTTTTCTTTTAAATTTTTTTATTTTTTTTACCTTATTTAATTAAAATTTAAATAAAAAAAACCCCTATTCAGTCGGAATAATTTACCGACCGGCGAGATTAGGCTCTTATTTAAAACATATGTAATCACTTTAGATTCTTATTTGAGAAAATGAGAATATTTCAGATTTTTATTTAAAATAATATTCACTTAAAATTTTTATTTAAAAAAAATGATGATGTTTTATGTTTTTATTTGAAATTTTTCGAACTTTTCAATCGTGTTAATTTAATGCATGATATCTCTGCATGTACAACACACTTCCATGTCCCTATGGTCAGACGGACATCGCTCGCTGTCCTGACCACTTTAACCCTCCCCCGTCTCCGTCTCTGTCTGTGTCTCTTCGACGAATCCTGCACTGTCACGTTTTCATATCAAACCAGCCTTTCTCCCTGTCGCTTCCGTCTCCACTGACCCACTTGCTGAGGTTTCCTGCCGTCCGCCATTCCTCAAACCAAGAAAGAACCAAAAAAGCCAAGGGGACAGAGCCAAAAGCGCGACTGACGGTGTACCGAAAGATTTCCGCATCATTAATTGATGGTCGATGTTCTCTGGCGTCGCACTCGTGTCCTCACGGAGAATCTGGAAGAGGGTCTGCGCGCGCGTCTGTAACTGAGCGGCTTCGTTTCATCTTGTTGTTCAGAGAGCCTGCCTCGTGGTTAGCTCGCGCTCTCTCTTTCTTTTTGTGCAGAACCCATTGCGTATCGACTGATTGACTGTGTTTGTTGGACTCTTTTTAGATGTGGATGCAGAGATAAATTAATCTTCTTGAGACCGCCCTTCATTTCTTCCCGGCCCTTGTTGATGTTTTCGTCTTGTTCTTTTTAATGTGCGAATGGTTATTTTATTAGCTTGATCCTCGTATGGACAGCCCGTCGCCTCTATTTAAGGATCGCAGATCGATTCTTGCCTGGCACTGACTGGACAGTATCTTGATTCTAATGGCATCTAAATTTGGAACGTGGGTGGCGATCGTAATAAATATAGCGGTGCTGATGTACCGAAAATCTGAGCCTCACACTTGAGTCTGGGAGAATCTCCCCGTTTAGCAAATGCATGATAAAAATGGGCTCCACCCATTTTAGATTTTTTTTTCTCTCTTTTCCAGTCCCTTTAGTCTAATTTAGTCAATGGGTTGGTTATCTTTAAGACGAACCGATTGGCAAGCAGATACTCTTTTTGGAGATCGGTGTTGATTAAAGATCTTCTGTGTTGATTACTGGGTAAGTGTTCGGTCGTGGTTTAATTGCTTCTTTCTATTCTGCTTGGAATTGGAATCCGGTTTCCAGAATCGCAGGGAATGTTGTTCTTTTTCAATGGCTTAAGTGAAAGATAAATTTTTATGGGTTTATGGGGCTGGAGTTTCTTCTTTTCTTCAGATAAAAAGAAAATTTTTGTATGGTGATACCAATGGAACCAGCGAATATGATCTTGGTGTAATTAAGCATCATAAACTTAAGTAGATGTGTTAGGCGGAGTGAAATGATTTGCTTGATGGCCTCTGGTTGACAGCTTTGTAGGTTCTGTTAGAAACTTGGCATCTGAAGGTAAAGCCTTTTCCTTTCTGATAGTATGCGAGATTTTAGATGAACATCTTTTCCTGCATTTGAATATGTCTCAGCAAGTTTAACATGTTAGAATGAAGCACAAATGAGTTTCGAGGTCAAGACCATCACTTTTATCTTTCTGATGACATTATGGTTTACCATCTATTTCATTGGTCATTTTCATGTTAAAACTCAATTCTGCATATGATTCGTTCACATGTCATTAATGAATGGATTATCATGATCATAATATCTCTTACCTTTTAAAGGAGGAATGAAGACTACCATTTAATCGGTTGCTTCTATCCTTCCATCAATGTGCCAAACCTTAGAGATTGGACGGAGAAAGCTTTTGTGTTGTAGTTAAATGATTGTTCTGTTATGCCTCTTTCTAATTATGCCACCTCCGGTGATCTCATTGTTCATATTCTGCAGCTATTGCGTAATTAAATAAATTAATTACCTCACTCAAATCCTTGCTCATAGTGATGTTGCTCGTATCTCCCTTACAAAAGTTTCTTCTTGTGGAATCCAGCATGTATACGGATAAAATAGACTTCCTCCAGTCACAGAATTTGTGTTCTTCTGCTGGATATCTTAATGCCTCTTGACATTGTAAGTCTGTATGTTTGATAACTAGGGCGATCAAGTGAAGCATCATCAGAGGCTTTCACTTTTTCCTGGAAGCATCATTTTAATTGCAAGTGGCTTCTACAGGATCAAGAAAAGATGCATAGTGTTCTTCAAAAGTCCCATAGCCGTGTTCAGCCTGTCTATGACAGAGGGAATGCTTCCTTGCTGATGAAATCTTCATATTGGAATAATTTCAGAAATTCAGAGGTCATCTATTAACTCAAGCTAAATAATTATGTGGAACTTTTGCTTGGTGAACATTTTTGCTAATTTGTTTCTCACATCTGTCCTCTACATCAGGATCAGGCACGATCTGTCCTTTGTGGGATCTCCAATCATAGGTAAGGAGCCATTTTCAGTTCATCACTCTCTTGGACCATTAGGAGCGCAGAAAGAACATAGTTCGATGCAATTGTTGTAGTTAAGATAATTAAGCTGTTGCACCGTTTGTTGTCTACTGTTTAAATCATAAACGAAACTTCATTTCATTATATTCAGTTCTTGTTATCTTCATGTTGCGAATTTGCAAGTGATCAATTCCCGTCTGAGTTTGTCAGGTGTACTATGTTGACCTTCCTTACCCTTGAATCTGATGGAACTTGGAGAATTGTCACTATACCTCTTCAATATCCTGAACAGAGAGGCCTCCTGCTTTATGGTGCTCACACAAACGTGGATAGACTGCACCCAATATTTAGCCAAGCTGTCATTGCTGCTGACAATAATCGACTTAAAGCACATAAAGGGCCTCCAGGTGGTGGTTCTCTCTTAATGCACTCGAGTACAGTGAGTAAGTCTTTTAAATTAGATGTGAGATGCCAATCTCATAAAAAGGCCTTGCCAAACAAACCTTTTGCTGAATATTCTGGCTGTAACTGTGGTCTAAATTCTTCAACCTCCAACTGTTATCCTTGTTTGCTTCAAGGAGACCCTTGTGCAAATGATCCCACCGTGGAGCTTACTGATGGAGACGAGGCTGACAAGGATACGAGCAAAATTACAAGAAATAAAGCAAGAAGAAAACGGAAACAGAGGAAGAGGCTTCCATTTAATGGTGTTTTGAGGCAATTGGAAGTTTTAGCTGAGGATCATGACCATGGTAGCTCAATATCCAGAACCCATGGTCTGAAAAATGAGATTGATGGTGAAGGCATAGTTCCATTTGGGACTGGTTCAGAACTTCAGCTCAAAGCTGAAAATAGTGAAGGCATTGACTACTCTGAAACACCACGGACAAGCATCTCTGATTCTTCTGGAAGAGACACATCTGAGACTGCTGCTGCTTCTTTGGTTTCGAATACCCATGTGCAGAGTGCTAGTTTCAACGATGGGGATGAATTCAAAGGTAATGATACAGAACTTTTTGCTTTTGACTATCTGGAAGAAATAAGCAGTAGTCATTAGATGCTGTTTTTATCTTACAAACTACTATAGACCCTCAGACGTAAGTGGTTCCTTAGATTTAGATGTACCTTTGATCATTTCAAATGAACGTGTGAGGGTTCAAGTCCATGTGATTGAATCCAATGAAATGAGCAGCAAGCAAGTGTGATGGAGATTTTCCAGCATTGAGCTCCAGAAAGGAATACTCCTCTGACGGTGACTTGATAAATGATGCAGGAGATTCTTGTGATCGTTGCAAAGAGACAAGGCAAGAGAATTTGGATAGCAGCATCATTATGCCACTGGTTGTGCCTTGCTGTGATAATAGGGTGAATAAATTAGAATTTAACAGTTCGAGTGCCAGTAAAATGGGGAGTGTTGGGAATTTACATCAACAAGCTGGAAAAGGTAATAGTTATCCTGTTTGGCAGAAGGTACAGCAGAAACATGACCATGAGTGTGTCGATGACACGAAGAAGTCATGCTCTACCGAGTCAAAAATCAACATTTCCTGGAGAAAGGCTCCGTCGCTTAAACAAAATGGCAAAGTTGCCGAGGGGAATATGGAATTTAGAAATGAAAGTAAGCAGCAGTCACATCCTCAATTTTTGCGTAAATCGAAACGAACAGGCTTTTTAGATTCAAAAATCGAATCTGATGACCATTCTAGGAAGGGATCTTTCACTAACAAGGCCAAGCTTGAAAAATTAAGTGCTTCGACAAAGATCCGGCCATGTATGAACAATACTTCAATGCCATCTCAAGTGAATCAAAATGAAGGGGAGACTGAATCGAAATTTGTCTCTCAGAAATTGCCAAAGACCGTTTACGGTGATGCTTCTATTCTGGACAATGAAGATGCAAAAGATGAGGATAATTCATTACCAGTAGATTGCACTCAGTCTAACCATGTCAACCATTCTGAGCTTCAATCTTCAGCATCAGCTCCCCATCTTTTAGCTGATGAAATTTCTCTGCTAGGAAGAAAAGTTTCTGTAGCTGACTGTAGTAAGCAGAAGTGTAGCTCTGGATCTCTTACACAGAAATGGGTGCCTGTTCGCATGAAGAATTCTCTATCAACAGACCACATCAGATCGGACGGTTGTCTGGGACGTTCTTATGATGCAACTGTTGAGGACACGACTTTACTACATCCCAAAGATAAAATAGGTTTAAATGATAAAAATGATATTGAAACAGGAGTTACGTGCAGGTTCGAGGAGTCTAAAATGGAGAATTATCCACCCCGTGATGATGAAAGTCAGGTTGAGCTCTTGAGAAATGAGAAATCATGCATGCTTAAAGAGCAGAACCGCGAGCTTTTGCCTTGTAGCTTATCAAGGGATGAATCAGAAAATCAGAAAAGCTCTGTGGTTCAAATTCATCTAGAAAAGTTAACGAGGGCTATACAAGAAGCATATAGGATACAGTTGGCCTCAGAAGCTGTTCATCTTGTAACTGGTGGACCCATTGCTGAGTTTGAGAGGCTGCTACATTTTACTTCTCCAGTTCTTTGTCAATCACAGGATATGGCTGGTTGTAAGACTTGCCCAAGAGACTGGGTTGTTGGCTCGTTACTCTGCCAACATGAGAGACCCAATGTATCTCTGGAATGCCTGTGGCAGTGGTACAAGAAACATACCAGTTATGGGTTGGAAGTTAGGGGTGAAGATTACATCAACTCAAATAGAATAGGTGTTGATCGCTTTTCGTTTCGTGCCTACTTTGTTCCTTATTTGTCAGCTGTCCAGCTGTTCAAGAAATGCAGCAGCAGATCAACCTGCAGCATAGATGGGGTTCCTGGATTTGAGTTGGAGGTTAATGAAAGATCTGAAAAATCTGTTCTCAGTGGCCTTCCCATGTTCTCATTACTAGTACCTCAGGCTCGTAATGGAGGTGCAGGCAACTTTCTTCATGCAAATGATGTGTCTACTTGTCAATCTTCACCTTCTTCTGGAAATAACATGTCCAGTCCTACTGACAATGAGCAGTTTAAGGATTTAGAACTGCTTTTTGAGTATTTTGAGGTGGAGCAACCTCAGCAGAGGCAGCCTTTATATGACAAGTAAGTTCATTTATTTAGCTGGGCTATGCCTTTAAATTATCCTTTATAGTATTTGATCAAATGGGCCCTTTTAACTCAGTGGTAGGGTAACACCAAGGTAAGGCAGAAGTCATCAGTTGGAAGATCATACAGACCATGAATTCGTAGATAAAGCTGTTTTTAACTTATTGCTTGTTCCTTTTATTAGAATTAGTTATTGAGTCTTCTTTTCTTGTGAACCTACCATTGGGACTTAAAATAATGTTGTCTTGTTGCTTTTGGTCAACTATAAACACTACGATTCTTGCAAACATTGTCCAATGTGATAGATGCATATTAGTTTCATTTTTGCCTACTTTTTGTTCTTCTTTTTCTTTCCTTTTCCTCACGAACAGGTGAAGTTTGTTGGCTTTATCCGTGTACTCAGACGGACTAATTATGATTTTAGTATGAAGAGAACTTCTTGATGTCTGACAGGATAATTGGGATAAAAGTAGTACTATATTTATTCTTCGAGGAAATTAGATTTATTTGTTATAAAAGTATCAGGTCTACTGGTCATATGCTGCTCTATTCTCGTTGGAGCAATTGAACCTGAAATGTTGACTGCAAAAACTGCGAGCAGGAAAATTGAAATACTGCATGCCACATTTTTGTGAAGTTTTATGCCTTGGGTTCTTACTTTCTTAGCTTATTTCATGACTAGCAATTGGTTGGCCTTCTTTACTGCAAAATGGTGATGTTTAGATGTTCATTTCAGGATCCAAGAGCTTGCCGGCGGTTGTGGGCCATCTTGTTCCAGAATTTATGGAGATCCTTCAAAATTAAACTCTGCAAATCTATGTGATTTGGACCCAAGATCATGGTTTGTATCTATTGAATCAAACCTTGTCTCAGAGTTTTAACTCTTTTTGTGAGCCGAGCTTTAGTTTCAATAAAATTCAACATTGTCATGATTAAAGCCTGCTTATATCCCTTGCCATTTCAGGTACTCAGTCGCGTGGTATCCCATCTACAGGATTCCTGATGGTAATTTCCGTGCAGCGTTTCTGACGTACCACTCACTCGGGAATTTGGTTCGTAGAGAAGCCACTTTTGATTCTGTCAAAATGAACCCTTATATAGTATCTCCTGTAGTGGGTCTGCAGAGTTACAATTGCCAGGTAACATAACAAATATATTCCCCTGCTTGCTTTGGTTTCCAATCATGTGTGGATGTGATGCTTTGACAACGCTTTCTGATTTAACAAGAAAATCATAATGGATTAGCTTTTATGACAATACCAACTTTACAAAATGTAATCTCCATTTGTCGTAGCTTAACCCAGTGTTTGTTCAGAAGCACGCATGGATGTGCTGAATTAGGCATCTACGTATTCGTGTTCAGGGGGGTGTACTGAAATCTATCCTCGTCGATTCTGTATGAAGCTAATGGTACTTATATTGGGTTTTGACCATTACGTTTTAACTATGTGTTAGAATATTTAAATAATAAACAACCCCTTCATCTATCAGCTTAAGCTTTTAAAACAGTTGGCAGTGGTCCCACAAAATCTCACATGGTATCAGAGCTAGGAGGTCATGAGTTCGAATCTTCCAGGCCCCTATTTGTCTCCCCAATTAAATTTCCACGCTTAGTACTAGCAAAAAGACTAGACTAAGCGTGAGGAGGATGTTAGAATATTTAAATAATAAACAACGCCTTTATCTATCAGCTTAAGCTTTTAGAACAGTTGGGTCCCACAAAATCTCACACATACATATCCTGCTAAAAGAAACAGACGGATAGCAGCATTGGTCTAACAACGAGACAAGAACTATTGGGCAAATGATGATCCCATGAAAGATGAAATTTAGATCTTGCTTCAAGCGTGTTGCGAAAAGCCGCATACCTCATAACCCTCATTCGATCTTCATTTATATGAACAGAGTGAGTGCTGGTTCCAGTTGAAGCCCTCTGCAGTAAGCCAGAGAAAGGAAGTCTCAAGCTTAGATCCGCCAAAGATCCTGAAGGAGCGGTTGAGGACGCTCGAGGAGGTAGCTTCGCTGATGGCCACAGGTGCCGTCACTAAAGGAGATTGTAGCACGGTGAATCGACAACCTGATTACGAGTTTTTCGTGTCCAGAAGACGCTAGTGAGCTACCTAGGCGTTGCAGTCTTCGTTGTAGACATGAACTCAGGAAATTCAGTTAGTAGCTCACCCGACCGAAAGAAAATAACGCCGAAGGGTACAGATTACACTTCTTTTTTTCAACTTTCATAGTCATCGTTGTTATTTTTCTCGCTTTCTTTGACTGTATAGGTTTCGCCATTTCTGTAAATAGCATCTATGTACATTCTTTTCCCCTTGCCGAAAGAAAACCAGTCCTTTTTATTTTTGACTAATGGAGTGTAAGTGGCGCTATCCTCATGTCAAATCAGTTCTTAGACTTTGATTCAAATACATGTCATCAGTTCTTAGACTTTGATTCAAATACATGTCAAGAATTCATCGCTCTGCTCATAGATGTGCTGCATACTGATTATTTATGTCCATAGGTGAATTTTGAAAATGCACTCTGCTTCCAGATCCGTTTCCAGAAGTCGCCTTGTGAAAGTTGGAAGGCACAAGGTTGATTTGCCTTGATTGACTTCTTTTGGTGAAAATAAATGTGAAATCGTTATCAAACTTCCACCTGAAGTATAATATGTGCTGGTTATAATTATCTAGGCTCAGGGCCTGATAAGGGCTGGTCGGATTTTTCCGTGTAACCTGAACCCATTTATATTCCCTTCAGAACTCACACACCTAGGTAGGTCTCGCGGGCCACCCGCCATGATCACCTCTAATAATCGACCCCCTAATTGCGATTGATATTCAATTTTCCGTACACAAAAAGTGAAGTAAAGCATGATTTCTCATTTTGTCCTCCTTAATTTAATTTGACACGCTCGAGTTAGTCCAATTTTGTTATTGCCCCCAAAAGTGGACGATTTTAATGCAACAATAATGCAGCCAAGGTGAAGATGGTGACTGTATCATCTATCAACATTGTCTCCATCAGTTGACTTGGGAAAAAAGACTTCCTGGAACTGCGTGATTGGCAAGCTACTCGTAGGAAGATTCTTCACCGCAGAATCTCGCTCAAATTTGAGTTCTTACAATTTGGGATAGATGGGAATCTCGTCGAAGCTTCAATTTTTTTCCCGAACCGGTACACGCCCACCCTTAATCACATTACTGCATTAATTGAAATGCGGCATAATCATTCAAGTGCCTTAGGTTGGTGAATTGCGCTATCTATAATACATTTAGATCAATGAATTTGGTGAATCTCGTGTGATGTCTACCGAATTTCAAGATTGACCAAGTTGAATGACTAGAGATAAGAATAAGATGGAAATTAAAATTAGGGAATTCTATATGATTAGATATATATTAATAAAGGATATATCATTCCATTTACTAACTTTATTGAATAACTATTATAAGATAATATCTTAATCAAGATAAATACAATCAAAGGGAGATATATGTGTAAAAAACATATAATATTGAGAGATATCATAGATATTTTTTTAGATATTTTTAACAGAAAAAAAATATCCTAAAGAGATTCATAATCATCTCTCGATGAAAAGCGTGCAAAAATCAAGAAAGTGACCCAAGTTAGGCTAATTCCCACTGCTTGCAAATTTTCATTTTATGGTTGTCTTGGTCTATAAAGAAGTACTGAAAGCACACCCTGAGAATATGCTTTAGCGTTTAGCAAAGTCAATGTGTGTATCGTGGCTGAACTGGAGCCGTGGTGAGAAGTGCTCTGTCTCCTTATTTCTGTCTAAAGCCGAAGCATCTCGAAAGCAGAAGCCGATGGAGCAGCAGCTAAAAATTATCGTGAGTCGATGCTCCCATGGTGCTGCGGCTGTCACCGGAGTGTCCGGTTCATGCCGCTTAAGCCGGCCACCATGAATGGATTTAGCGATTACATTGACCTCGGCTTTGGAACAGATATTCGATTACACCTTACTTATTTTGAGTGTTGATAATTGTACCTCACCAATATAAGGGCTAAAGCGAGCCCAAGCATATAAAACAATCCATTCTTCATCTTCTCTTTTTAAAAAAAGTTTCTTTTCATTCGTCATGCATGCATGCTCGTATACTCTTTTCCCACTAGTATGGATAGCGTGATCCTCCAATAATATCGTATGTATTTTAAATGAAAGTCAATAACTATCGTTTCTCTCAAACAAAAGCTGCAAAACATGCCATCGAATCTTTTCACATTTAATTTAATAGAGAAAAAAGAAGAAGAAATTTTTTTATAATTTCCTTATGCCCTTTCTAGTGATGGGTAATAGCTCTTTCAAATAATCTGGTAAAATGCATAATAAAAGTAAATACCTCATCGCAATCTTCAAGTCAACTCGGCCTCACTCTTCCACAGGCCCACGTGAATAGAAAAATTGACTGAAAATAGCGAATTGAAATTCAACTATGCTGTTTGGAAAAGAAGAGTCCACCATTCTGTAGTAAGCAATGTCTGACCGTCCCCCTAATTCCGGGTCCAATCGGAATCGGGTCCTTCGGGCGACTCGAGCATTGTAATGTTCATAGAGTGACGTCAATTCGACGTTTCTATTTCTTAATGGGATGGTGATGTGGTCCGATAAGTTCGCATCCATAATTTTAATCAAAATAAGAAAAAATAAAATACTTATCAAGCACATCACGTGGCGGTCGACCCTTTCTCGACGGCCACTTTGCGATGTCATAAATTGATTGCTATTATGGAAAATCAATATGCTCGTGATGAGAATTTCACAAGTTACAACATGTGATTTTTTGAATATTGACAAAGGCATTAAAGTCCCTATCATCATCATCATCGCATGCTTCCACTTCTTATCAGTACAAAAGGGGGATCATCTTATCTTCCTCCTCGCATTGATATCTTAACCACGTTCATATGATCATTTTTTTCACAAGTTCTTGAAATTCGGGCCCAGAAATATCACCACAAAGTCAAAGAGATATTATGTACGCATATTTATATATTATATATGATTTTTGACCAATGCTCTCTAAATATTTATCGGTCATGTTTAACAAATGAATAATTTTCTTTTTTAATGTACCGATTGTGTATATTACAGATAGACGATAATCGTACGACGATTTTATGAATGATACAATATATAGATTAATAGCATTATAGAGAGCGTGTTAAAGCATATATCTATAATTTTTAGTCTCCTCATATTTGAATATCATTAGTTCGGCCTAGCACAATTAGAGGCAACGTATATGGCGCGTCGAGAACAGGTCGATACTTTATTGCAAAAAACTCGGACTAGTAAATGCTAGACGATATCTTCAAGATGTTATATAATATCACCGTTATTTTCTGAGAGAGTGCTCTATATTGCCTTCTTATGCCAAGGCAAGATACTGTTTGAGATTCTATTCACTTATAGGTGTTGAAATAGTTGATTTGTAACCTTATCAAGTAAGTCAAGGAAGTTACGGAATGACAATAATAATCCTCTAAATTCCATGACAATCCACTCATTAGTCTATATTAGAAATTCTTTCACGGCTAGCTATCTTAGCTGGTCCACTTCACACTTGAATTCTAGGTGTGACAATGCCTTTGTCTGGTGTAGTAAGATTCCCAACTCCATAAATAAAATATTTTAACCTTTAAATCGATTTTACAAACAACAAAAGATGCCTAACGATACCACCCACCTGGGTGGCGTTGCTGGCTTTGGGCCCTCTCCCCCTCACGAAGGGGAGGGGTTCGAATCCCCAGCGCGTTGCAGGGTGACTTACCCGTTGGCATAAGTGTGGTGGCCAGCTTGCGTCAGCCCCAGGGTTTGTCCGTCGGCTGTCAGCTTACGGGTTTCCCTGGATCACCAAAAAAAAAAAAATGCCTAACGATGTCTTGAGACCTTTTTCTAGAAAACTAAAAGCAGAAATGCTTCAAGTCATTGACTATTCTTATTGCAAAACCCTTTTATCAAATTGGTAGCTTCCTAAGCCTTGCTGCTATTGCCGTCTTTGGAATCATTTGCTTGTGATTTGGAATACTGATTAATGGAGATAAGAAGAGAAGAAAAACCATTTAAATAATCTCTGGAAACAGTTTCTTCTGCTTGTAAGATTTGCCGCCAAAAAAAAAAAAAAAAAGATTTATGAAGAAAGAGAAATAAATATATTAAACTTCGACGAAAAGATAAGTGAAATAAATATTGCAGAAGATTCTCGAGATTCCCTGGCACCTCTATAGCCGTAATTGCGCTGCAAGATCACATCTTGCTTTATTTTCTAGCAGTCGACTTCGTGAGAATGGATTCATGAGCTGTCCATGACCGCTTTGATTACACGCATGAGAGCTGCGAAAAGTGAATAGTCCCGTATGTGACATCCCAAATTCATATCCGCAATACCAAATTTGCTATACACATGAAGAATATCAGTTCGATTTTGCATTGGTATGTATTAGAACTGATATTCTGCTTAATCACAGTGGAAGGTTTCTTTCTTGCTGTGTAACCTTTGCCTTAAGACGCCTCTTGATGAATTGGTAGATTAATATGTTCTACATCAAAAAATTATAAGTAAAGAAAGGACATAATGTTTAGTTTGGCACCAAAAAATGCCTTTTTCGTCTAATTGCATTCCTTTCTGCTGATATGCATTTTCTGGGGTGTGCAGAAAAGTGGGCATGAGGATCTGAATTTTCTAAAGAGGGGCCCATTTTCTTGTTATGCTTTTGAGGCAGAACTGAGCTTTCAGTTACAAAACACTAACATGGAGACCATTTACGGAGTACATGGCAAAGAGTTGTACAGCCCACCAAAGTTTAAGAAGCATTCATTGCTTTTCTTTTTTCTTTCCCAATTAAGGAGAACCGAGCGAATCTATCCGGAAAGCAGGCGTAGATTCAACGTTTCTGTCGATCATTTTCATTTGGTTGCCCGTTAATGTCTGTGGCGCATTCATTAAAGCCTGCTTCTATCCTTTGCCATTTCAGGTACTCATTCGCGTGGTATTCCCTCTACAAGATTCCTGATGGTAATTTCCGTGCAGCATTTCTGACGCAGCACTGGCTCGGGAATTTGGTTCGTAAAGAAGCCACTTTTGATTCTGTCAATATAAACCCTTATATAGTATCTCCCGTAATGGGTCTGCAGAGTTACAATTGCCAGGTAACATAACAAATATATTCCCCTGCTTGCTTCGGTTTCCAATCATGTGTGGATGTGATGCTTTGACGATGCTTTCTGATTTAACAAGAAAATCATAGTGGACAGCTTTTAAGACAAAACTGATGGTACAAAATGTAATATCCATTTGTCATAGCTTAACCCAGTGTTTGTTCAGAAGCATGCGTGGATGTGCTGAATTAGGCATCTACTTATTCATGTTCAGGGGGATATACTGAAGTCTCTCCTCGTCAATTCTGTATGAAGCTAACGTTACTTATATTGGGGTATGCCCATTACATTTTAACTATGCAAATATGTCCTGCTAAAAGAAATAGACGGACTGGAGCATTGGCTAACAACGAGGACAAGGACAATTGGGCAAATGATGATCCCATGATAGATGGGAGAAGTGGCAAAAAAGTCCTAAACCTTTTGGCTTTATGCTGATTTAGTCCTAAACCTTTTTTTTGTGCCGATTTAGTCCTAAACATTTTTACGTTGTGCCAATTCAGTCATTTCCGGCCAATTTTGATTGGATTTTGCTGACTGGACGCCGGCCAGCTAACGTGGCTTGATCGGCGCTAACGTTGACAACTTTTAATAATTTTTTAATTTTTTAATTTTTTTTTAAACTTTTAATTTTTCTTTTTCTTTTTTTCCTCCAGCTAGTCGTCGAGCTCCGATGATCGGCTAGAGGCGACGGTTGGCGAGATCGAGGTCGACCTTGCTGAGCACCCCGCTAGTGGCCGCGAGGCCGCCCTCGAGGCTTGGGCGGCGAGGGCGAGCCCCGCCAGCTCGGTGTGAGGCCGCCTCCTCGCGCCGAGCTGGCGATGCTCGCCCTTGCCGGCCATGGGCGAGGCTCGACCCTGCTAGATCCAGCAAGGGCGAGCCTCACCGCCCAAGCCTCGAGGGCGGCCTCGCGCCAGGCGGGCGAGGCTCACCCTCGTTGCCCAACACAAGGCCGCCCTTGCGGCCACCGAGGAGGTGGCCGACGAGGTCAAGCCTCGACCTCGCCGCTGTCACCTTTGGCTGGTCGCTGGAACTTGGCGATCGGGCTGGAGGAAAAAAGGAAAAAGAAAAAGAAAAAGAAAAAAGAAAAATTAAAAATTAAAAAGAAAAATTAAAAATTAAAAAAAGGAAAATAATTAACAAAATAATTAAAATATTAAAATATTATTAAAAGTTGTCCACATCAGCCCCGATTAGGCCATGTCAGTCGGCCAGCGTCCACTCAGCAAAATTAGGCCAAAATTGGCCGGAAAGGATTGAATTTGCACAACATAAAAAGGTTTAGGACTAAATCGACACTAAAAAAAGGTTTAGGACTAAATTAGCACAAAGCCAAAAGGTTTAGGACTTTTTTGGCACTTTTCCCCATAATGGATGGAACTTAGATCTTGCTTCAAGCATCTTGCGCAATGCCGCATACCTTGCAACCTTCATTTGATCTTCATTTATATGAACAGAGTGAGTGCTGGTTCCAGTTGAAGCCCTCTGCACTGAGCCAGATAAAGGAAGTCTCGAGCTTAGATCCGCCTAAGATCCTAAAGGAGCAGTTGAGGACGCTCGAGGAGGTAGCTTCGCTGATGGCCACAGGTGCTGTCACTAAAGGAGACCGTAGCATGGTAGAACGACAACCTGATCACGAGTTTTTCGTGTCCAGAAGACGCTAGTGAACTACCTAGATGTTGCGGTCTTCATTGAAGATGTGAACTCGGGAAATTCAGCTAGGAGCTCACCTGAACAAAAGAAAATAATGCGAAGGGTACAATTTACACTTCTCTTTTTCAACTTTCTTAGTCATTGTTGTTATTTTTCTCGCTTTCTCTGACTGTATAGGTTTCACCATTTCTGTACATAGCGTGGATGTACATTCTTTTCGCCTTGCCGAAAGAAAGTCTTTTTCTTTTTCCAGACTAATGGAGTCTAAGCGACACTATCTTGATGTCAAATAAGTTCTTAGACTTTGATTCAAATACATGTCAAAAATTCATCACTCTGCTCATAGATAATGCTGCATAGCGATTGTTTGTTTCCATAGGTGAATTTTGAAAATGCACTCTGTTTTTAGATCCGTTTCCAGAAGTCGCCTTGTGAAAGTTAAAGGCACAAGATTGATTTGCCTTGATTGACTTCTTTTGGTGGAAATAAATGTGAAATCGTTATCAAATTTATAATATGCGTAGGTTATAATTATCCAGGCCCAGGACCCGATATAGGCCACTCGGACTTTTCTAGGTAAGATTTTGGCCTGAACCCCTGTATATTTCCTTTTGGACTCACACACCTAGCCGGCTCTCATGGGTTGACCTGCCATGATCACCTTTAATAATTGACCCCCCAATTGTCATTGATATTTGATTTTTTGTACACAAACAGTAAAGTAAAGCATGAGTTCTCATGTTTTGTCCTCATAAATTTAATTTGACACGCTCGAGTTAAATCCAATTTTGTCATTACACCCAAAAGTGGGGGATTTGAAAGCAAGAATAATGCAGCCAACGTGAAAATAGTGACTATATCATCTATCAACATTGTCTCCATCAATTGACTGGGGAAAAAGGACTTTCTAGAACTGCGTGATCTGAAGGCTACTCGTAGAAAGATTTATCACTGTAGAATCTCGCTCAAATTTGAGTTCTTACAATTTTGGATACATGGAAAATTTCTTTGAAGCTTCAATTTTTCTCCCAAACCAGTACACTTTCATCCCTTTGTCATATTACCGCAATAATTGCAATGCGGCACGATTAATCAAATGTCCTAGTTCGGTGAATTACACAACTTGTAATGCTTTTAGATCGGTGAATCTAGCGAATCTCATGTAATGTCTATTGAATTTTATAGGATTGATAAAGTTGAATGGCTCGAAATAAGAATAACGTGGAAAATAAAATTAGGGAATGTTTATATAATTTGAAATATATATCAATGAATGATAAATCAGTCTATTTATAGGCTTTATTAAATAACTATTCTAAGATAATGTCTTAATCAAGATATACACAATAAAAAATAGATATATGTGCAATATACGTATAATCTTGAGAGATACAGATAATTAATGTAAATATCGTAATTATTTTTAACATAAAAAAATCCTAAAAAGATTCGTAATTATTTCTTGATGAAAAGAATTCAAAAATCAAGAAAGTGACCCAAGTTAGGCTAATCCCCACTGCTTGCACATTTTCATTTTATGGTTCTCTTGGTCTATAAAGAAGTACAAAAAGCAGAACTTCGTGGCATCATCGCCATCCATATGTTAAGCCAAAACGAGCCGAAACTATTCCGAAAGGTCAAGCCGACCTGCGATGTTTCATATCTCCTCCGAAAACACTATCCTCAGCCATTCTCCCAAAAAGACAGCACAACTGCACGCCAGAAGGTGTCGAGGATCTTGCTCAGTCAATTCCTTACAGCTGAACTTCCCTCTCCTGGTTAGGGTAGGCATAGTCGAGAGTTGGAATAGTGTCTGTCTAGTCCTGAATAGACCCGCTGAGAACATGCTTTAGTGTTTGGCAATTGAGTTGTGTATCGTGGCTGAATTGTAGCCATGTTGAGAAGTGCTCTGTCTCCTCATCTCTGTCTAAAGCCGAAGCATGCTAAATATTATCATTAGCCGATGCTCCCATCGTGCTGCGACTTTTATGGGAGTGTTTGGTTCATGCCGCTTAAGCCGGTTACTCATGAATGGATCTAGCGACTACATTGACCTTAGCTTTGGAACGAACATTTGGCTACACCTTACTTATTTTGAGCATTAATATTCGTAGCTTACCAATATAAAAGATATGCCGTTGTTTATCCTAAAGCGAGCCTGAGCATACTCTTGGAAAAATAATTCATTCTTCATCTTCTCTTTCTAAAAAAAAAAAAAAAAATTCTTTTCATTCGCTGCGTATGCATGCTTGTGTACTTTTTTCTCAATAGTACGGATGGCGTAATCCTCCAATATAACGTGCATATTTAAAACACGTAAGAGATTTAATTTTTTTATGATAAAAGAAAAGTCAATAACTAACATTCCTCTTAAAGGAAAGCTGCAAAACATGCCGTCGAATCTTCACATTTAATTTATTAGGAATTACAAAAGAAGAAGAAATTTTTGTAAATTCCTTATGCCCTTTCTAGTGATGGGTTTAGCTCTTGCAAATGATCTGGTAAAATGCATAAAAAAATAAATAAGTCATGCATTCTTCAAGTCAACTCGGCCTCACTCTTCCACAGGCCCACGTGAATGGAAAAATTGACTAAAAATAGCAATTGGAAAGTCAATTATGCTGTCTGGAAAAGAAGAGTCAACGATTCTGTAGTAGCCTATAGATGACCGTCCCGCTAATTCCGGGTCCAGCCGGAATCGGTCATTCGGGCGACTCGAGCATTGCAATGTTTATATAGTAACGTCAATTCCGCGTTTCTATTTCTAAATGGGATGGTGATATGGTCGTATAAGTTCGCATCCATAATTTTTAACCAAAACTAAAAATAAAAAAAAAACACTTATCGAGCGCATCACGTGACTTTCCACTCTTTCTCGATAATCATTTTGCAATATCATCAATCACGTGACAACACTGTACCATTCACGATGAGATTGATTTTATACGGCATTGTCTAAATTGGACCCTAGCGAAACACGTCGCGGTTAGGAATGGGGAGGCACAGTCTCAGGCACGATTGATGGATCCTTTTTTCTTTCGTGGGGAGGGGGCGGGGGGCGAGGAGGGGCGCGGGTCCCTCTGCTGATTTGATTTTTTGAATTTTTATGAAGGCATTAGCGTCCCTATCATCATCATCATCATCATCATCGCATGCTTCCAACTTCATATTGGTACAAAGGTGGGACCATCTTATCTTCCTCCTCGAGTTGATATCTTAACCACGTTCATATGATCCTCTTTCCACTCTTTTTGAAATCCGGGCCCAAAATGTCACCATAAAGTCAAAGACATATTATATGCACCCACACATATATATGATTATTTATCATTGGATATTTATTGATCATATTTAACAAGTGGATGATTTTTTTTTTTGATGTATCGGTTATGAGGAAAATTAACTAAGAAGTCTTAAATTTATTGCAATTTTTCCAATTCAATTCAAAATCTTTTTTTTTTTTTTTTTTTGTTTCAATTGTAAATCATTTTCAATTGTCTTAATTTAATCCATCTACCCAAATTTTTGTGGTGGCGTAAGCGGAAGATTTTTAATAATATTTTATTTTTTGAGTTTTCCTCTTTTTTTTGCTCCTCCCTCCTTCTTCCTCTTTGGTTCGGTGACTGACCAAAAGGGAGGGCCGATTGCTAGACTAAGGCAGCCGGCCAATGGCGAGTGAGCCCTTGCCCAAGCACTAGCGAGGCGAGCTCTCATCGGATCTGGCGAGCCTCGCCAGGTCGCTAGAGAGAGAGAGAGAATAAGAAAAGAAAAAACAAAAATTTATTTAAAAAATTCAAAAAATAAAATATTATTAAAAAATTGCCTAATTGCTCTAGTTGATGTCCACATTAGCGCCAAGCTGCTAAATTTGGCCGAATGAATTGAATTGATACGATTATAAAAAAGTTAGAACTTTTTTAGTATTTTTCCTACCGATTGTGCATAGTGCATATAGACAATGTTTTAGAAATGATAAACAATGTATATGAATAATCACGATTTTATATATGATACAATGAATAGATCAATGACATTATTGAGAGGGTGCCGAATCATATATCTTAAGTAAGATCATTGTTAGTCTTGTTGTATTTGAATATCGTCTATCCAGCCTAGCAAAATTAGGGGGGACGTATTTGGCATATCAAGAAAAGGGCAATAATATATTGAGAAAAATTCGAATTTGATACATGTATGAAATCTTGAAGGTGTTATATAATATGACTATTATTTTCTAAGAGAGTGCTCTATATTGTCTTTATATCAAGGCATGACACTGTTTAATTTGAAAACGACATTTTATTCTCCCATTGTCAATGAAATGGCTGATTTGTAGCCTTGTCAAAAAATTACAAGGAAGATGCGAAATGACAAGAATAATCCTCCAAATACCATGAAAATCCACTCGTTAGTCGATTTAGAATTGCTTCCATGGCTAGCTGTCTTAGCCGGTCCACTTCACACTTGAATTCTTAGTTGTGAAAATGCCATGATCGATTTGTCTGGTGTAGAAAGATTCCTAACTCCATAAATAAAATATTTTAATTGGTAAATCGATTTTACAAACAACAAAAGATGCCTAACAATGTCTTGAGCCCTTTTTCGAGAAAATTAAAATCAGGAATGCTTCAAGTCATTGATTATTCTTATTGCAAAACACTTTTATTAAATAGGTAGCTTCCTCAGCCTTGCTGTTGTCTCCATCTTTGGACTCATCTGCTTGTGGTTGTGAACACTCATTGTTGGAGATTAGAAGGGAAGAAAAACCATTTAAATAATCTCTGGAAACAGTTTCTTCTCCTTTTAAGCTTCGCCACAAATTTTTTTTTTTTAAAAGATTAATGAAGAAAGCGATAAAAATATATTAAACTTTGACGAAAAGATAAGTGAAATAAATATTGCCGAAGATTCTCGAGATTCCTTGGCACTTCAATAGCTGTAATTGCACCGCAAGATCACATTTTGCTATATCTCCTAGCAGTCAACTTGGTGGGAATGGATTCATGAGCTGTCCATGACCGCTTTGATCACATGCGTGAGAGCTGCGAAAAGTGAACAGTCCCATATGCGTCAGCCCGAATTCGTATCCGCATTACCCAATTTGCTATGCACATGAAGAATATCAGTTTGAATTTGCATTGGTATGTATTGGAACTGATATTCTGCTAAATCACAGTGGAAAGTTTCTTTCTTGTTGTGTAAAACTTTGCTTTAAGACACCTCTTGATGAATTCGTAATAACATATCATACATCACAAAATAATAAGTAAGGAAAGGAGATAATGTTTAATTTGGCACCAAGAAATACCTTTTTTGGGTCTAATCGCATTCCTTTCTGGCGATATGCATTCTCTGGGGTGTGCAGAAAAGTGGGCATGAGAATCTGAATTTTCTAAAGAGGGACCCATTTTCTTGTTATGCTTTTGGGGCATAGTTGAGCTGAGTTTTTTTCAGTTACAGAACACTACACATGGAGACAGTTCACGGTATACATATCAAAGAGCTGTACAGCCCACCAAAGTTCGAGGAGCAGTCATTGCTTTTCTTCTCCTTTTCCTGATTAAGGAGAACCGAACGAATCCATCCGGACAGCAGGCGTAGATTCATTATTTTCTGTGCCCGTAACGTCTGTTGCGCATTCATTAACCAGCAAATATACGCTACGCACACACTGAAAGTGAAGACAGCAAAGGAAGAAAAAAGCTAGTGTGAACGCATTTACAAGTGGGGAGAGACCTCACAAGGCTGAGTGTATCGCATGTCAAAATCAGAATCCAAGGGACAACTTCGTACGGGGTGGAGTTGACCGTGACTTGTCGCCGGTGTCTTTCTCTTTCTTCCCCCGTCTCCTTGGATCCTCTTTTTATTTCCCTTCATATTACATCAAGCCTTTCGTGTGCACAATCAGATTACCAAAAAGACCTCCATTGAGCGGATCCCTCCCCTTTTCCTTCCTAACTGGAAGGTGCCGAGCGGAAGAAAGAGAATTAAAATATTTAGCCCGGTTGTCACGCTATAAAGCCACTCACGAGAAAGAGATTTACACCAATAGAGCCCCTCCTAATACGTTTCACGACCCAAGATTCCGATCCCCCTCCTCTGTTAGAAAAGAGAGAGCTTTCGGTGGAAAATCGGAAAAATTCACAAATGGGGAGAGACGATGGAGTAGAGAGTGGTGGGTATGGCTCAGACGGCGAGCCCAAGAACAGGAAGCATGCCAAGAAGGAGAAAGAGGAAGAGGAAGAAGAGACGATGATGTCGGTGGAGAGGGTGTTCGAGGGCAAGGAGGTGCCGTCATGGAGGCAACAACTGACGGTGAGGGCCTTCGTGGTGAGCTTCGTGCTCAGCGTCCTGTTCAGCTTCATCGTGATGAAGCTGAACCTGACGACTGGGATCATCCCGTCCCTGAACGTGTCCGCTGGGCTCCTGGGCTTCTTCTTCGTCAAGACATGGACCAAAGTGCTGGAGCAGTCCGGGATGTTGCAGGTCCCCTTCACGAGGCAAGAGAACACTGTGATTCAGACCTGTGTTGTCGCCTCCTCCGGGATCGCCTTTAGCGGTAACGACCCCTTCAATCCCATTTTAGCAATAAAAAAATGATTTTTGTGTCTTCTGTGACTTGCATCATGTTGTCTCATTTGATTAGAGAAAGAAAGATTGGTTTTTGGTATGATTTGTGGCCTGGGAATCTGCTGTTTTTGGAGAGTTTGCTGAGGGAAAATCGCAGCTACTCTGTGATCAGTGCGTTAGTGTGGTAGATTTGGTTGTTGCTGTTTTTCCCTTTTTTTTTTTGGCTTGGCTCCATTTGTATTTCTTAATAAAAACCAATTTTTTTCTACATAATGAATACCAAATTGAGTCAATAATTTTCATTTTTTTTTTCTCTTTTCTCTGGTTGGTTCTTGCAAACAAAACTAACTCGTTTAAAATTCTTATATCTGCTTAATCGTGGGTTGTTTGACCATTTTTGTTCTTTCTCAAACAACACTGTTGAGCAGTTGTTAATTGCGGATGCTTATGTTGTATAATTCTTGAATAATGGCATGCGTTTTGGCATCTGTTAAAATTTTTCTTTTGGTCGGGCCAAATCAGTATGGTTATATCGAATTAGAAAGGACTGGTTTTTTTATATGACTTCTGGTTCCCAGAAATGGGAGTATGCAGTTCTGAAAATAGTTGTTAATCAGTTAGTCTGTGATATGTGGAGATTAATGTGTCTGGCTGATGTCAGTTGAAGTTTCATTTTTACCCATTTCATGTTTCATAAAAACTGAGATTGGACTATAGCCAGCTTCACCAGGATAAATTCCAAGTAGAAATCGGACTGAATCCTGTTAAGCTGAAACTGTACCGTTGACATTATACCGTAGGAGTGCTTTGCTAAAGTTTGCATAGTGGACCTGATCCCCGTTTCTTTCTAAGGTTCCTTTTATCAGCTGGTTTATATTATTTTTTTTATGTTTTTGAGCCTACATGAATCTTTTCTAATCTTGTCAAAAGACCACGATTTTGTTCATCTGCCCAACCAAAGTCATGTTTATGTGTAAGTGGTCTCTTACAATATGACAGTGTTGGTATTGGTGCTCACTTTGTTCTTACTTTCACTGATATGTACTTGATTGTAATGGCTAAATGAACATTCTCTTGGATCTTTTCTCTCCTTTCCAATCTGAAATCGGGCAGGAGGTTTTGGGAGCTACTTGTTTGGAATGAGCGATCGCATTGCTGAACAGTTGGGGAATGCCCCTGGTGCAAATGATTACAAGAAACTGTCATTGCCCTGGATTATTGGCTTCCTCTTCATTGTTAGTTTTCTGGGGCTCTTGGCGGTGGTGCCTCTCAGGAAGGTAATTGCATTGCTTTTGACGGTTCTAACGAGCAGAAAAGGCGTATTCATTTCTTCTTTAGTAGTAGTTACAGGTTTGAGGACGTAATGAACTTGCATAATCATATTTTCTCTTTGCAGATCATGATCATCGATTTTAAATTGACTTATCCAAGTGGCACTGCGACTGCTCATCTTATCAACAGTTTCCACACGCCTGAAGGAGCCAAACTAGCTAAGTTAGTAATGTGAATTATTTGTGCTGAAATTTGATCTTGCCTGTTCTGATGGGCATGCTTTCTCATGATCGTGCAGGAAACAAGTGAGAACACTGGGAAAATTCTTCTCATTGAGTTTCTTGTGGGGATTCTTTCAATGGTTCTACACTGCTGCAGATGGCTGTGGATTTGTAAACTTTCCAACTTTGGGATTGAAAGCCTATGAGAACAAGTAAGACGCAGTTTCAAATTACCTGAAGAGTAAATTTCTGTTCTCTTTCTATTTGGAATGTATTTCAGCTAGGCCTAATGTAAAAAGAGTAATTCTTTAGATGATTCTTTGGGAAAATATGCAGGTTCTTCTTTGATTTTTCCGCAACATACGTTGGTGTCGGGATGATCTGCCCCTACATCATTAACGTATCGGTGCTTCTTGGGGGAATACTGTCTTGGGGCTTGATGTGGCCTCTCATTGAGAATAAAGCGGGCGACTGGTATTCTGCTGATCTGAAACTGAGCAGCATGCACGGCCTTCAAGGTTACAAGGTAACATTAATCGTTCTAGAAGAGTGGCTTGGCTCAACTCTTTATCTTTTTATCTATGCTCCTGTTTGTTGATACACCAATCTTTAACGAATAGGTATTCATATCCATTGCCATGATCCTTGGTGATGGCCTCTACAACTTCTGTAAAGTGCTGAGTCGGACCCTCTTGGGTATGTATCATCAATTCAAGGGAAAAAACAGTCTTCCAAGGGTCGCGAGCAGCTCTCCCCCTGAATCTGAATCCCCTCAGCTCTCGTTGGACGACCAACGTCGAACGAGCCTCTTCCTCAAGGACCAAATCCCCACGACTTTTGCCATCGGAGGCTACATCATAATCGCAATAATATCAATCATATCTCTCCCTCACATATTTCACCAGCTCAAGTGGTACCACATACTGGTCATGTACCTTGCGGCCCCCACCTTGGCCTTTTGCAATGCATATGGATGTGGGCTCACAGACTGGTCCCTCGCATCAACCTATGGGAAACTCGCCATTTTTGTGATTGGGGCATGGGCTGGTGCATCCCACGGCGGGGTCCTTGCCGGCCTTGCCGCTTGTGGGGTCATGATGAACATTGTCACCACTGCCTCTGACTTGACTCAGGACTTTAAGACTGGCTATCTAACCCTAGCTTCCCCTCGGTCCATGTTTGTTAGCCAGGTGATTGGGACTTCCATGGGCTGTGTCATATCTCCATGTGTCTTCTGGCTGTTCTACAAGGCATTCAAGGACCTAGGTGTTTCTACTAGTGCATACCCCGCCCCTTATGCCACTGTCTACCGAAGCATGGCTATATTGGGAGTGGAGGGTTTTTCGTCACTGCCCAAGCACTGCCTCTCTCTCTGCTATGGATTTTTTGCAGCCCCGATTGTCATAAACGCAATCAGGGACGCAGTCCCCAAGAAGTACTCCAGGTTCATCCCACTCCCGATGGCCATGGCGATACCGTTTTACTTGGGATCGTATTTCGCTATTGACATGTGTGTTGGGAGCCTGATTTTGTACGTGTGGGAGAGGATCAACAAGGCCAAGGCTGATGCATTTGGACCAGCAGTCGCCTCGGGACTGATTTGCGGGGACGGGATATGGACTTTGCCGAGCTCCATACTCGCCCTTGCGGGCGTGAAGCCGCCGATTTGCATGAAGTTCTTGTCGAGGGTGACGAACGCCAGAGTTGACAACTTCCTGGGCTCGTGAATGGAGTGCATAAGATGGGCTTCTGGGAATTGTAGCACACGATGTTTATATGGATGTTCGACTTTACTTTATTTTCTCAATGTAGTTAAGGTTGGAATTTTAGAATCGAGAAAGTCAGGTTGTGGATTGAAGTGAATAAATTATAGTCATCTATATATAATTTATGGTATAAAGTTAATGTAGGACTTTGCTGATGTTGTTTAGAGATGTTCAAGCCCAGTTAGAGAGAAACAGTCAGGGCTCTTGCCTTTTTTTTTCCTTCTTACATGATAAACAGTTGAAAAGGTCCGTCAACTCATCAGCTTTCTCTCTAGTCTTCGCGTGAAATGTGCAATGGACAGATGCACGAACGATGTTCTGTTCATTTTGTCACGCATGCGATTACTCAATGCTCTTGCCAAGTCAAATTAGGACTACGTCAGAATGTTATGGAGCAATTTTTTTCTATCCTTCTTGGAATTTAATTCAAAATTTGATGGGGTATCTACTATCTACCCGTGTTGGTCCGGTCACTCAATCCAATGATCTTTAGCGAGATTCATGGTCCTAACCTAATAAAAAACTAGTTTGGAACTTCAATTAGTTAGGGTAAAAGTATGATGGAATATTAGTCTGGAATTTTTAATGGTATCAACCCAACAAAATATTAGTAATTTAATAAAAAAATTGTAAATGAGAGTTAATAATTCAAAATTAAGTGGTACTTTTAGTTTGATAAAAATTGGTAAATCACTCTGATTTAAATTGGTATTTACATAAGAGTTATTAAACTCGAAAACAATGGTAAGTTATGCAAAATGAAAGTTAGTAAACTAGTACAAAAGTTGCTACTCCACAAACTAAAAAAAATAAGTCTGTACTTTTATATAGGTGTAGGCAAATCATCAAGAAGTTACCTAACAAAAAAATTAGTCACCGGTCATTTTTCTTACCTACGAGATTTCGACACTTACCGCCACTCAAGTTTATTCAGTGCATTCGGATGACAAACGCATGCATCCATGTTCTAGGTCAAATCCATGATTATACTTATCAGAAGTCTATCTTACTCGGGCCCCTCCAATTACGGTTCATTGAAGCTCCCAAACTTGACTCGATGCCCCGACGACATCGACTAAATCATCTAATGTCACAATCATGTAGAATCTGGTACAAAAAAGGTATTTTAGAGCCGGGGTAATGCATGAGTATCTTACTTGTTTGTACAGAAGTATAAGAACAAGAAGAAACAGTACACTACACACTACTGTGTTCTTTGAAGTACGAACTTTCCTATTTGATGTATTCATGTTTTAGGTATTTCGCCTGTTTTTATGGTTTATATCTTTTATCTCATGTCTTGCTTGATAATTATTACACACAAATTATTGCTTTGTCCAATCAAGTACGTTAATAAGTTCAAGCATTGAGCCTTGTCTTCTCATCTCATGACAGATCACCTAAACTTGGATTTTTGCTTGCGTGCACTCTTCTCTCTCTCTCTCTGGACATTTTCAGATTCCCCAAAGGGAACAAGGCAGAATTGCAGCGCCCATAGGAATTAATCAGCAGGCTCCTAATCTTAATCGAGCAATGAATTAATGTCTCTTGACAGCTGCCAATTCCGAACTCTCTACTTTGTGCCTTCTTTTCTCTCGTTAAAAATGGCAACTTCTTTGTCCAACTCCCACCCAAAACTAAAAGCACTTGTTCTCTGACTCTTTTTGAATCTTGGTCTGCAATCTGCATAATCACCATGGGTTGTAATTCTCTTCTTGTTGGCTTCAGGTGGATGTCACTCTTGCCTCTTATCCGTGTCATGTCCACAGGATCTTTTTTTGCAATCACAATGCTCGAATTCTGCTCGACTGCACTCCTGTTCATTTCATAAGCATAATGTCATGTCAGGGACATATCAATCTCACATGGCATGGTTCCGCCGGGCATTGTCGTAAGGCAGCCTTAGGAAATCCTTTTGGCATGTGCCTTCACTAATGATTTCAATAACCCCATGAATTATATTGGACATGTCAGAATAGAATTTGGTCGGTTTTTCCAAATCCCTGTAGCTGCCAATGTCACCCTATGGGCATTGTGCTAGCTTTTTAAGCTTTCACTGGTAAGAAGATTTGGAAAACTCAATGATGTTGTTTCCCATATCAATGTAGGTTTAATGGTTCCCCAGATGGCAGCGCGGTGAAGCAAGAGAGAAAAACGAACTGCATTATCACTATGAGCGGGAAGGTCAGAGCCCTTGGTACGACAGCATGAAGCGTGTTGGAAGATATGATTTGCAGCATCAGGATGATTTGTAAATTGATATGTTTGTATCTATATTAGGATTAGAAAGATCACAGGATATTCGGGAAATGTAAACTTGCTTTTATTATTATTTCCTTTGTATTATATACATCATTGTACAGAGGATACAATCAATAAAGTGAGGCACTAGATATTTTCTTCCCTACGACCTTCGGCTCTCCTTTCTTCTTCGCTCACCTAGTTTTGTGACATGGTATCAGAGCCTTCTTGAAGTTCTGAACCTTTTCATTGCTTCCGCTTCGATTGCCTCACGGAACTCCAATCTGCAAAGGGGTTGCCATAGGAATCGTTATTTTCTTTAGGGGAGAAATTTTTTCATCATGCCTAAAACACAAGACCTCACCTCTGCTTCAAGCGACAAACCTGCAACAACACCAGAAATCTTGCAAACCCAGGACTCTTCTGTCGTGACTACAGCTTCAGAACAACAACTCAGTCAGGCGCATCAACAAGCACAACACGTGCAATGGCAGCCGTTCCAGACTCAGTCTAATCTGGGGCAGCCGCTTATGGGCCATCCATACCAGTGGATACCATATCCATGGTTCCTTGGGCAAAACCCAAATGCATCACCGCTGCGGAGGCTACCAAAGCAATGTTGGTTCCGATGGAGGCCTACCAACCGGTGAAGGGGCAAGCGCAACCATCGAAACGGAAGCGAGATGGGCGGCACAACTTGGATCGGGCATGGGAGGAAACCCTTACCCGACCTTCCTCAATACGGGTCATGCGGGTTATGCGAGTCAAGGAACCGGACCGAATCTCGGACCCGGAATTTTTCCCTATCAATTTTTTGCTGCCGGTGCCCGGCCGGAACGGGCGACCCGCTTCACACGACTAATGCCGACGGGCCGGAATTGAAGTTTATCGGCCAGCAATTGACCGGTGCCGACAATTACTCGAGCTGGGCGCGAGAATTCTGACAGGCACTGGTAACAAAAGATAAAGATGGATTTCTCAATGGGTCAATTCCGATTCCAACCGACGAAAGGATGGCATGATTTTGGAAGAAATGCAACCAGCTGGTTAGAACGTGGATTGGGAATTGCATAACAACCGAAGTCGCGGCCGGACTCCCTTCGACAGAGGATTCAAAACAGATGTGGAAGAATATCAAAGAGATGTACGAAAAACTTGATCAAGTCAAGATTTTTTCGTTAACACAACAAATCTCGGAGCTTAAACAGGGAAACATGTCCATTGCAGCCGTCTACAATAAACTTTCGGCTTTATGGAATGAACTCGAGGCAGCCGAAGAAAGGTTTGACTTGCCCGAGTCGATTCTACAACAATACAAACGGATGCGTGAAAGGGAAAAGGCGACAAGATTTTTGCTCATACTCAACGAGACTTACCTCTCGTTCCGCTCCCAGATCTTGACTATGGAGCCCCTACCGAGCATCGGCCGAATCTATCAATTGGCCGTGCAAGAAGAAAATCAACAGAGAACAGCAGATTACAACAGAGGCGGAGAAGGAATGGCGTTGGCGGCGAAAACCCTAGTTTGATCTTCGTCGAGGAGCGGAGGAGGAAGAGGACAGAAAGGGGCGGAACTAGGGTTTCTCGAGGAGAACCCTAGCCATCTTGAATATATCAGGCGATCGAACGGTCCTCGTTCGTCCCTGGCAGCGAGCAGATCGGACGGCTCACGTGGAAGCGGCTGAAACGGCCCAGATGGGCCGCGAAGTGCTTTTGGCTGGATCGGCCTAGATGGGCCGCGAGGCATTCATGGGCTGGAAATCTCGCGCGGGGAATTATCCGGTGGATCAAAAGACTCGTATGGGCCGACTTTGGCCCAAATTTCACAATCTGCGAACAGAACTCTTTTAGGCTCGAGAAATTTTACCTCCAAAGGCAAAGGTAAAATGTACTGTGACTATTGTAAACGTCCACATCACACAGTAGAAAATTGCTGGAAATTACATGGGAAACCTGGAGAAAAAGAAAAAGGAAAATTTTCCCAGATTTTTCAGGTATCGGGACAACTAGCGGAGAAGACAATTAGTCATGATGAATATCAGGGACTTATGGAGGCTCTAAGGAAATTGGACACCTCTGATAAATCTGGAAGTTTCACAGGTACTTATTATTGTTTGGTAAATACAATTTCAAAGAGTGCATGGATTATTGATTTAGGTGCTAGTGACCATATTACCTGTGATAGGAACTTACTTTCAAACATCACAAAATTGTCTTTTCCCAAATCTGTTCAGCTCCCAAATGGAAACATGATCCAAGTTGAAATGATTGGCACTGTGAATCTTAGTTCACATATCATACTTCGAAATGTGCTTTACATTCCTAATTTCCAGTTCAATCTCATGTCAGTATCTCGAGCTTGTGAAGAAAATTCTGTCGAGTCTTATTCAAATCTGATAAATGTTTCTTTCAGGCCCTTTTGACTGGGAAACTAATGGGCTTGGGTAGAGTCTCCCAAGGACTATATTTCTGGATGAATTTTCAATTATCTTCCAATAAATCATTGTGTAATACTACTATCAATGATAAGAATCTTCTTTATCATCAAAGATTGGGTCATACTGCTTTGTTTCCTTGTCCTCGTGCCCTATCTCGTCCATTAGCAAAACAGAGACACGTCCTCCTTTCCCAAATAGCACTTCTCAAGTCAATGAAATATTCTCATTAATTCATGCTGATGTCTGGGGACCCTATCACACTTTGAATCATGATGGGTCCCGATTTTTCCTCACAATCGTAGATGATTTTTCACGTGCGACATGGATATTCCTCATGCAATCAAAAGCTCAGGTTCTTTCTCACCTGAGAATTTTCCTTGCTTTGTCCAAAAATCAATTTGGGAAATCAATTCGTCGTATACGTACTGACAATGGTAGAGAGTTCTTTAATGGAGAATGTGCTTCTTTACTTTCCTTAAATGGAATTTTGCATGAAAGCTCTTGTACATATACACCACAGCAAAATGGAGTAGTTGAAAGAAAGCACCGTCACTTATTAGAAGTAGCACGTGCTCTTAAGTTCCAGGCTTCTATTCTTGAAATTTTTTGGGGAGATTGTGTGGTCACAGCAGCATACCTGATCAATCGTATGCCATCACGCATTCTTAAAGGAAAAACTCCTTTCGAAATATTGTATGGGAAGAAACCAGATCTGAGTCATCTCAGAGTTTTTGGGTGCCTATGTTATGTGACCACGGTAGGGCACAGGGATAAGATGGAACCTCGTGCAAGACAGTGTATATTCATGGGGTATTCAAATCTGAAGAAAGGATATCGTGTTTACAAACCATCCACAGAGGAATTTTTTGTGAGCAGAGATGTGTTTTGCTATGAAGACATTTTTCCTTTCAGAGACGCTCTTCATATATCTCAAAATGAAAGGCCAGGCATTAATCGATCCTTATCAGAGGAGGAACCATCTTCTAGAGAATCTTACATCGTTATTCCTCCTCCAAGAAATTCAGAATCAACTACTGCACAATCCCCGATGTCTACTAAGGCCCATACGGATCATTCAATTGACGAGGACCCCAAAGAAAAGAATTCTCATTTGACAGCTCTTCCAGAATCAAGTACGAATGAAGACCCGACCTTAATCCAGCATGAAGAACCTCGGCGATCTAGTCGAGTTAGTCGTCCACCTATCTGGACGAAGGACTATGTATGTGCTTCATCAGGTTCACCAGGTACTCGATATCCCATCTCATCCTATATTTCATTTGATAGGCTATCGTCGGAACATTTATGTTGCATGAGTCATATCTCTGAGGGGCAAGAGCCATCTAGTTATAATGAAGCAATGCATGATTCACGTTGGCAAAAGGCTATGGAGGCAGAATTACAGGCTTTAGTGGAAAATCATACTTGGGATATTGTGCCTTTACCTACTCATAGAAAACCTATTGGGTGTAAGTGGGTATATAAAATTAAATATCGAGCAGATGGTTCTATAGAGAGATATAAGGCTCGACTCGTGGCCAAAGGTTTCACACAACGAGAAGGTTTTGATTATCACGAAACCTTCTCCCCAGTAGCCAAAGATGTCACCGTTCGTTCCTTCTTGTCGGTTGCTGCCTTTCGAGACTGGCCATTGCATCAAATGGATGTACATAACGCCTTCTTACATGGCGATCTGGATGAAGAAATATACATGGATCTTCCACCAGGATTACGGAGACAGGGGGAGTCTAAGGTATGTCGTCTCCGCAAATCTCTGTATGGACTGAAACAGGCTTCCCGTCAATGGTATGCCAAATTTACTAGTGCTCTTACGACTGCTGGATTCAAACAATCTAAATATGACTATGCATTGTTCACTTGGAAGAAAGGTATGTCATCTATTTATTTGATGATTTATGTTGATGACATACTCATCATGGGCAATGATGGCTCTGATGTCAAGAATCTGAAGGAATATCTGCATTCCACCTTCCATATCAAAGATTTAGGCTCGCCTAAGTATTTTCTCGGAATTGACATAGCTCGTTCAGATCAGGGAATCTCACTCAGCCAGCGGAAATTCGTAATGGAGATTATATCAGAAGCAGGATTGTCAGGTTGCAAACCTGCCATTATCCCCATCGAGCAAAATGCCAAGCTGACTTCAGTTGACTATGATGCTGGAGTATCTTCTTCTAATGATCCAGTATTGAAAGATCCATCAGGATATCAGAGACTCGTAGGGAAACTTATCTACCTTACCATGACGAGGCCGGACATCTGCTATGCAGTACAGACTCTCAGCCAATTCATGCACAGCCCAAAACAATCTTACATGAATGCAGCTTTGAAAATTGTGAGATATTTGAAGACATGCCCAGGATTGGGAATACTTCTTTCTCGGAAATGCAACATGGAAATGACAGCCTATTGCGATGCGGATTATGCTACATGTCCTATGAGCAGAAGATCTATTACTGGTTTCTGTATCAAATTTGGGGAATCATTACTTTCATGGAAGACAAAGAAACAATCAACTGTGTCCTTATCTTCAGCTGAAGCCGAGTATCGATCTATGGCCAAAACTGTTTGTGAAATAGTTTGGTTAAGAGGTTTGCTTATGGATCTCGGGGCACAAATTAAGGGACCTACTACACTCTTACGTGACAATGATTCAGCACTCAAGCTTGCAACAAATCCCATAGTTCATGAAAGGACAAAACACATAGAGGTCGATTGTCATTTCACTAGAGAGAAGATTCAAGAAGGAGTTATTCGAGACTAGAGGAATCGAACTACGGAGCAACCAGCGGACATGTTCACTAAACCTCTATGTCGGAGACAACACGCATATCTTCTAAGCAAGTTTGGGCGTCTTGGACATATACAAGCCACCAGCTTGAGGGGAGTGTTGGAAGATATGATTTGCAGCATCGGGATGATTTGTAAATTGATATGTTTGTATCTATCTTAGGATTAGAAAGATCACGGGATATTCGGGAAATGTAAACTTGCTTTTATTATTATTTCCTTTGTATTATATACATCATTGTACAGAGGATACAATCAATAAAGTGAGGCACTAGATATTTTCTTCCCTACGACCTTCGGCTCTCCTTTCTTCTTCGCTCACCTAGTTTTGTGACAAAGCGACCCGTCATGGATTTAATTCCACTGATTGCAAGCGAAATCAGAGGCGTCAGTACTAATCCTGTGGTGACCTGTACATACAAACCGAGCTACTTTGGCGTTAGCTTGAAAATGTCATATCAACCACTGATATTGGAGTATGCTTGATCCTCTATATCTATGAATGAACATTGGCCTGCAGATTTATGAAAGAGCTATGCTGTCGTCAGATGCCTATCTCTCGCAGTTCAGGTAAGGAGCTCAGGCTTCGAGCTAAATTTCCGTCCCCAAAAAGCGACACTATTCCGGGAGATAAACACTTTTTGCAGCCAAATAATCCGCTGGTTAAACACCAATCGAGAAAAAAAAGAAAACTCGGAACTCAGACAATGAGACGATGTCAGGCAGTATATCGCGGCGAAAAATCTGGGAAGGCTACTTCTTACGGACATGAGCATTGATGTTGATCCAGAGAACTGGCACAAGCAGGGAAGGACATAGAAAGTGCATACTGGGCAATGGCTATCGATGATGCTCGGAAAGCCTGCGAACTCTTTCCGCCCATTTATGCCCAGACAGACGGAGAGGATGGCTATGTGTCCATGGAGGTTTCGCCAATGCCGGCTTATGACACGCGGCTGACAACGGAGGACAGAAAAATGCTTCATGATAAGGGGAAGTTCACCAACCAATGCGTCAAAAGATTCCCGTGGCTCCGCAATGTATCGTTTCCATCAAGGAACTTATTTCGCAAGGTATATCCGTCAATAGGAAAAAATTATTCGGTCAATTCAATTATAAATATTTAATTTTATTAATTTTTCCTAAATCTTTTAATTGCATTAATTTAATCTTAAATCTTTTAACAAATTATCAATTTAGTCATTTCGATTGATTTTGATCGGACATCGCTAACTTGACAACATAGTCAACTCCGGTCATCCCACACGGCGTGATCGACGCCAATATGGACATTTTTATTTTTTTTTAGATTTATTCAATTAATTTTTTTATATTATATTATATATATTTTCTTTTTCTTTTTACAGAGGGTCGGTGGGGTCGCCAACCACCGGCTGAGAGCGGGTGATAATGGTAGGCGACCCCACTGGGCCTTGGGCGAGGGCTATGAAACCCTTGCTAGAGGCTTGGCCCCTCCGACCCTTTGAAAAAAGAGGGGAGAAAAAGAAAAGAAAGGAAATAAAATATAAATATAAAAATCAATAAAAATTTTAAAAATAATTTTCTTTTGAAAAATTTTAAAACTATCTACATTAACTATGTCTGGCCAAAATTAGTCAGAATGACTAAATTAGTAATTCATTAAAAGGCGTTTGTCAAATTGTTAAATGTTTTAGGCTTTAATTGTAAAGCTGTTAAAAGGTTTAGAATTGATTGACCATCTTAAAATAAATTTATGACTTTTTGAATAATTTTTCTCATTTAATGAGAAAGTTAATTCAAGCGACCAAGTCTTTATCGAGTCGTGCATTGCTTTTAAGCTGTTTTGTGGCGGTGCTCAGACAAACCATTCTATGGTTTGACAGGTCAAATTCACCTTACCTCCACAAATTGCCATGTTATGACACTGTAATTCGAAATCGATGATTGAATCGACATTTTATTTACTCAAATTAAATGGTTGATTTGTAGCCTTGTCAATTAAGTTAAGGAAGATAGGAAATGACTGCAATAATGGTCCCCATTTGATGAATTCTTTCAAGGCCAGCTATGTTAGTTGGTTCACTTGACTCTTGATATCTTAGGTGGGAAAATGCGTCGTCCTTATAACACATGTTATCATGAGACGAGCGTATATGGAAACATACTTCTTAAGAGAACATACATACATGTAAATTGTTAGATAGATAGATATTTTAATCAATTTTACAAGCAACAAAATATGCCTAATAATGTCTTAGGACACTTCCTAGAAAACTAAAAGCAGGAATGATTCACGCCAACAAATAAACAAATTAAGAACGGTAATGAAAAGTGAATTTGAGATAAGTCCGGTGAAGAATGCAATCTTCTAAGACTAAACTAAATCAAAGGTGTCCACCAAAATCCTAAACCATGTGTACACTAACTAAATGAAACCAAGCTAATTGTAAGATAATTATAATACTAAAATCGAACAACCTAATCAAGGCCTATTTTTCCAACTAATTTTCCATTTTTATATTTTATTTATTATATATTCTGGAAAAAGGGACTCGGACCAGGCCCTTATGCCCGGTCCGCAGATTCGAGGAGAACACCGAAAACACCATCAAAGATCCATTTTCAATATCTTTTGGACTCAGGCCAGGCCCTTTGGCGAGGCCCATCTTTTAATAATTTTTTTTTTTTTTTTGGAACCCATTCTTCTTCTTCTTCTTTTTAAATCTCTTTTCTTTTCTTTTATTATTTTGGTTCTTCTGCACCGTCTTCTTAGGTGCCCTGATGCCTTCATCTGTCTCCTTCATACTACGGAGAGCACCCAAAACACCATCAAAGACAGAGACACGTTCGGATTGAGGACGAGATGAACAAACCGGTGCCAGCGAGCTTTGTAATCAAACACTCGGACCGACCACTCGTGCCGGCTCCTCATCGGCGACCATCATCGAAACGCAGCAAGGAAACATGCCAATACAGAGAAGAGAAGGGCAGAACAAATGCATTCAGATTTAGATTTAATGATAATGAAATATAACCAGAATTGAATTAATGTGCGTAAGAAAACGATTAGTATACATTCACGCATCTTTAGATTGAACTAAATCGCGGAGCCATTTCATGTCTGCGTCTAAGAAGCATATTATTGAACTGGTTGGTGATCGGTAAACTGTGAAAGTAAAATTTAGCTCTATCTCAGACTAAGATTCATGGCCTGATTCGGAGGAATTCAACGAGCATAATTTGGAATCGACAAAAAAGACAGTCCAATCATTTCTAACACTTGCTTCAACCTAGGAGAATGAACATTGAATCGACTGTAATTAGTTTAAGGCAAACTAAAAAGCGATAAGATATTGCCAGATTAGCAAGATGAGATGAAACTATGTCTAACGACTGGATTAGCAATTGAATTAGGCTATGTAATATCGGAATTGATGGGTTGATCCAAATTAACGGGTATTTATTTGTTCATTCATTCATTTTTTATTTTTACAAAAATGAAAATTTGAATTTTCTTCTTGTGTTCTTTTGGGCATAGCTAAGCTGACTTTTCAGTTACAGAACGGACCATAAGGGAAGCACTACACATGGAGACCATTCGCAACATGCAATGGCCATGAGTTTGCAGTCCCGCCGATGTTTAAGGACCGTTCATTGCTTTTCCTTTTTTCTTTCTTAATTAAAGAGAACCGATTTACTTCCGGAAAGCAGGCGTAGATACAATGTTTCTGTGAATTTCGTCTGCTGATGCACTTCATTTGCTTGCCCAGAAATGTCAGTTGCGCTTTCATTAACCAGCAGATGTATAGCTAGCATGCACTGAAATGGAAACAGCAAAAGAAGGAAAAAAGAAGTTGGAATGCATTTAAGAGGGGATAAACCTCGCAAATGGTGGATAGATCACAGGGCAAAATCAGAATGTGAGTAGGAGCATGACCGTGACTCCCACAGGCCACAGCCCACAAACAGCCAGTGTCAGATCTCAGTCCTCCTTTTGCTTCCATTCATACAACATCACGCCTTTGAATTCATGAATCTGATTACCAAAAAAGCCGACATGTTGCAGATTTCTTCCCTATTACGAACTTACTGAGAGTGTTGAACGAAAAACAGAGAACTACAATTATTAAGCCCAAGTGTCACGCTAATAAAGCCACCCACGAGAAAAAGATTCCAACCCACAAAAACCATCTGAAGAGATTGACAACCCAAGATCCAGATCCCCCTCCTCCGTCAGAAAAGAGAATACTTTTTGGTGGAAGAACCGAAAAAATCACGAATGGGTAGAGACGATGGAGCAGAGAGTGGGCATGGCAAGAAGGACAGAGAGGAAAAGGAAGAGGAAGGGGAAGAGACGATGATGTCAGTGGAGAGGACGTTCGAGAGCAAGGAGGTGCCGTCGTGGAGGCAGCAGCTGACGGTGAGGGCCTTCGAGGTGAGCTTCGTGCTCAGCGTCCTGTTCAGCTTCATCGTGATGAAGCTGAACCTGACGACCGGGATCATCCCGTCTCTGAACGTGTCCGCTGGGCTCCTGGGCTTCTTCTTCATCAAGACCTGGACCAAAGTGCTGGAGAAGTCCGGGATGTTGCAGGTCCCCTTCACGAGGCAGGAGAACACCGTGATTCAGACCTGTGTTGTCGCCTCCTCCGGGATCGCCTTTAGCGGTAACGGCCCCTTTAATCCCATTTTAGCGTTAAAAAAATGATTTTTCTGTCTATTTTTTTTTTTTCTGTGACTTGTATCATGTTGTCTTATTTGATTAGAGAAAGAAAGATTGGTTTTTGGTATGATTTGTGGCCTGGAAATCTGCTGTTCTTGGAGAGTTTGCTGAGGGACAATCTCAGCTACTCTGTGATCTGTGCGTTAGTGTAGTAGATTTGGTTCTTGCTGCTTTTCCCTTTTTTTCTTCGCTCCATTTGCATGTCTCAATAAAAACCAATTTTTTTTCTACATAATAAATACCGAATTGAGTCTATAATTTTCATTCTTGTTTCAATTTTTTCTCTTGTTTTTTCTCTGCTTAATCGTGGGTTGTTTGACCATTTTTGTTCTTTCTCAAACAATATTTTTGAGTAAATGTTGATTGCGGACGCTTATGTTGTATCATTCTCGAAAAATTTTTCTTATGCTTTTTTTTAGGGGGCCAAATCACTATAGTTATATTGAATGACAAAAGACTGACATGATTTTTTTTTTTTTTTTTTTTTACGATTTGTGGTTTTGAAATTGGGATTATATGATCCTAAAATTATCATTGTGAATTAGTGATTTGTAAAGATTAATGTGTCTATCAAGATATCATTATACCTTTGACGTTTCATTCTTATCCATTTCATGTCTCATAAAAATTGTGGTTGGACTATAGCTGGCTTCACCAGGATAAATTCCGAGTTGAAATTGGACTGAATCTTGTTCAGCTGAAACTATGCCATTGACATTATATCATAGGAGTGCTTTGCGAATGTTTGCAGAGCGGACCTGATCCTAGTTTCTTTACAAGGCTCCTTTGCCAGCTGGTTTGTTTTATTTGTTTATAGTTTCACGCCTACACGGATCAATTGTAATTTACCGAAAGACTACGATTTTGCTCATCTGCCTAACCAAATTGATGTTTATGGGAAACTAGGTTCTCGCGACGTGACGGAGTCGCTGCTCGTGCATTGCTCTTATATTCACTGATATGTACTTGCTTGTAGTAATTGCCTGAGTATTCTCCGCGTCGTTCTTTCTTTTTTCAATCTCGATTGAGCAGGAGGTTTTGGAAGCTACTTGTTTGCAATGAGCGGACGAGTCGCCAGCCAGGCGGAGAACGAACCCGGTACAAATGACTACAAGGACCCATCATTGGGCTGGATTATTGGGTTCCTCTTCATCGTTAGTTTTGTGGGGCTCTTGTCGGTGGTGCCTCTTAGGAAGGTAATTACATTTGATGGTTCTAACGAGCAGGACACGTGCTCTTACCATTGTATGTACGTGATGATTAACATTGCATAAACATTTTCTCTGCACAGATCATGATCATCGATTTCAAATTGACGTATCCAAGTGGCACTGCAACTGCTCATCTTATCAACAGTTTCCACACGCCCGAAGGAGCCAAGCTAGCTAAGTTAGTAGCGTGAATTAGATCTGTTGTAATTTTATCTTGCCTGCTCTGATGGGCGTGCTTCCTGGTGATCGTGCAGGAAACAAGTGAGAGCACTGGGGAAATTCTTTTCATTCAGTTTCTTCTGGGCATTCTTCCAGTGGTTCTACACTGCTGCAGATTACTGTGGGTTTGTTAACTTTCCAACTTTGGGATTGAAAGCCTATGAGAACAAGTAAGACACCAGTTTCAAATATCCTGAAGAACAAATTTCTGTTCTCTTTCTAGGCCTGATTTAAACAGAGGAATTCTTTTAGATGATTCTTTGGGCAAATATGCAGGTTCTACTTTGATTTTTCTGCAACATACGTTGGTGTGGGAATGATCTGCCCCTACATCATTAACATATCACTGCTTCTTGGGGGAATACTGTCTTGGGGCTTGATGTGGCCTCTCATTGAGAAAAAAGAGGGCGACTGGTATCCTAAACCAGATCCAGGCAACATGCACGGCATCCAGGGTTACAAGGTAATGTTAATAGTTCCAGAAGAAAGGCTTTGATCAACTCTTCATTTTTATTGCTATGCTCCTTTTTGTTGACAGGCCATTTTTCATGAATAGGTATTCATATCCATAGCCATGATCCTTGGTGACGGCCTCTATAACTTCTGTAAAGTGTTGAGCCGGACCCTCTTGGGTTTGTATCATCAACTTAGGCAAAAAAACAGTCTTCCGAGAGTTGCGAATGGCTCTCCTCCCGAGTCTCCTCAGCTCTCCTTTGATGACCAACGCCGGACAAGCCTCTTCCTCAAGGATCAAATCCCCAATATTTTCGCCATTGGGAGCTACATCGTGATCGCGGTAATCTCCATCGTATCTCTTCCTCACATATTCCACCAGCTCAAGTGGTACCACATATTGGTCATCTACGTTGCAGCCCCCATCTTGGCCTTTTGCAATGCGTATGGATGCGGGCTCACTGATTGGTCCCTCGCGTCGACCTACGGGAAGCTTGCCATCTTTGTGATTGGGGCATGGGCTGGTGCGTCCCACGGCGGGGTCCTAGCTGGCCTTGCTGCTTGTGGGGTCATGATGAACATCGTCTCCACCGCCTCTGACCTAACTCAGGACTTCAGGACTGGGTATATGACCCTAGCTTCCCCTCGGTCCATGTTTCTGAGCCAGGTGATCGGGACTGCCATGGGCTGTGTCATATCTCCATCCGTCTTCTGGCTGTTCTACAAGGCATTCAAGGACCTTGGTCTTAAGACTAGCACGTACCCAGCCCCTTATGCCAGCATCTACCGAAGCATGGCTATTTTGGGAGTGGAGGGATTTTCGTCACTACCCAAACACTGCCTCACTCTCTGCTATGGATTCTTTGCGGCCGCAGTAGTCATAAATACTATTAGGGACTTGGTCCCCAAGAAGTATTCGAGGTTTATCCCGGTCCCTATGGCCATGGCAATACCGTTTTATTTGGGATCGTATTTCGCTATTGACATGTGCATTGGGAGCTTGATTTTGTTCTTGTGGGAGAGGATGGACAAGACCAAGGCTGATGCATTTGGACCAGCAGTTGCTTCGGGATTGATTTGCGGGGATGGGATATGGACTCTGCCGAGCTCCATACTTGCCCTTGTTGGTGTGAAGCCGCCCATTTGCATGAAGTTCTTGTCGAGGGCGGAGTTGCCGAATTCTTAAAGGGCTCATGAATTGAGCGCAAAAGTTGGGTTTATGAGAATTGTAGCACATGATGTTTATATGAACGTGGCAGTTAACGTTATTTTCTAAATGTAGTTGGATCGAAATTTAGAAGAGAATAAAACATAGTAATCAATATGGTTCATAGTGTCAAGTTAATGTTGGACTTTGCTGATCTTGTTGCTTGGAGATGTTCAAGACTAGTTAGAGGGAAACAATCAGGGCTCTTGCCATGTTTTCCTCATGATAAATTGAAAATTGGATGGAGTATCTGTCCATCGTTTCTACTTGTCCATATCTTTACCCAATCTAGTGAAATCAGCCCGATTGTCTGGTTACTCAACCCAAACAAAGACTCCTAGCGAGATATATGGTCTTAACCAAATAAATATTAGTTTAGAACTTTAAATAGTGACTCAATAAAACTTTGGTAAATTAATAAGAACAAAAATACACATCGAGAAGTAACTCATATAAAAGTTGGTAATTCAAAATTAACCAATACTTTAGTTTGACGGAAGGTGCCAAATCATTCTAACTAAAAGTTGGTGATTCATATAAGAGTTAATAAATTCAAAATTACAGTAAGTTTCCCAAATGAAAGTTGGTAAGTTATTATAAAAATTGATAATCTACAAAAAAAAAAAGAAAAAAAAAAGAGGTATGTAATGTCATATAGGTGTTGGTAAATCATCAATAGATTATCTAGAAAAAAAATAGTCACCCAGGCTTGACTTGATGCGATAACAACATGACTAAATCATCAAACTAAGGATCTTCAAGTGCACGTGCCTCATGTATAAAAACACGGATTAATACCTGAAAAATCCAAAACTGATACACATATGATAAATTTACCCTAAACTATTTTTTTAACCATGAAAAATCCTAAATTGATACACTTGTGACAAATTTACCTTAACTGACTATAAAAAACTCCAAATTGATATGCTTACGACAAATTTACCCCAAATTAATTTAAAATGCCGTAAAAAATCCAAAATCGATACATTTGTGACAAATATACCATTCGTTAAATTGGATTAATATCACAAAAATTATATAACTGTGATAAATGGAGAGTAAAATCTCAAATTGTCACGTGTCATTCAATTTAATAATTTAACAGTAAAATTTAACGAAAACTAATAAATGATAAATTTGTCACAAATATACCATTTTGTGGTAAATTTGTCAAATGTGTACCAGTTCTGGGTTTTTAGTGGTTAAAAAAATTAGTTTGAGGTAAATTTGTCATAAGTGTACCAGTTGAGGTTTTTCAAGATATTAACTCTAAAAACATAGGAAGGTAGGGAGTTTTGAAGGTCGTACGATTGGGGATAATGGTCCATAAAGTTTTAAACCTATCATACAACAATCAATTTAATTATAAACTTCTTTATTTGATCATTTTAGTTATAAGCCTTTTGATGATTTTCTAACGTAGTCCTTCTCGCCAAATTTGGCTAAAAATTGTTGACATGTCGATTCATTGGACTTTTTTGTAGTTTTTCAAAAAAAAAAAAATCGAAACATTTCCCAATATGTCTCCACTGGATCTGTTCTCAATTTTTCTGTTATTTTTTTCCCTATTTTCTTTTTGCTAATGGTTGGTCCTAGCGATGGCCGATGATCGAGCATGGGTGAGGGGCACCCTCACTGACCAATTATCACTCTTTACCTAAATTTGGCAAGGGGTGACCGATCAGCAAGGGCCACGAAAACCTCGCCCAAATTTGGGGCAGCGTGAACCTTGCTTGTGGCCGATCATCAACCACCATTGACATGGGCCATAGGCAAAAAGGAAAAAAAAAATGGGAAAATGGAAAAATAGAAAAAAAGAAAAAAAATTGGAAAAAAAATCAACAATGAAGTAAATTTTCGAAAAAGAATTGCAAAAACCGTTTATGTCAGGCCAAGTCACGTGGAACAACCGTGTTTACGTTAGCAATTTCCGAGTAAAATTTATCAGAATGACCACATTGAAATTTTTTTAAAATATTTATCACTAAATCAACCAAATTGAAAATTTTACAATTGAAATGGGTTCTATAATAAGTTTATGATCTTTTAGACAATTTTTCCTATAATTGAGTGAGAATGAAATTGGTGAAAGTGGGATTGGAACTTACCAACTCCATGCCATGTATTTTTATCATTTCTTTCTTATACTTTAAGTTTAAATAATGTTTCTAACCATACATCATTCTTTTCAATACATAATACTTTGCACGTTACATCAAGAAATCCCCCTTCTTCATTTTGATCTTATTGCATTGCATATCTCTAATTAACATTCAAACAAAAGTATTTGCATAACACATAATGTCATCAATCTTACTTCAATCGAATGAATTGGACGACAATTAAATAAAATACTACAAATTACTATAAGATTTACCCTCATTTTTTTTTTCCCATAAGAGTTACTCATACTAACAAACTATTACTATTAGTCCTAGAACAACAACTCCATCATAAGTATATCATGTTAAAATAGCATTTTCATCGTAAGTTAAATTGATATACTTGAATCTGAAAGGATTATTATATCAAACTTTATAGAAGTTAAATACTTTCGTATATCACACGGTTTTTCTTAACATGCTTGTTTTTTAGAACCATTTGATTTCAGTCTAATTCAGCTTTTACACATCTATTTGATTTTTGTCAATATTTCAATTTCGACCACGTGAAAATATCTCAAAATTATGTAAGATATGGTACAAAGGTACTTAAAGCCGGTGAAATGTAAGAGTATTTTACTAGTCTGTACTAAAGTACATGAATAAAGTGAAACGGTCCATTACACACTATTGTATTCTTTGAAACACTAACTATTCGTCGAGGCTTTGGGCCTCCACGAATGTCAAGAATCCATCCTACCTCGAACGGACATGGTGAGCCGCATCATCTCTTATCATGAATCAGAATCGATGATTCGAAAGACATGATATGCAGCAGACATTGGCTGTGATCAGTTGGTGTTTTCTTGCATATCTCAACCATGCCCGACGAAGCTCTAAAAGCATTCATGCACCATGGAGTCGTTTCAAGAACTATCGATGCAAGCACATCAGAGGCTGTAGTTCGGTGAAGCTTAGCTCATTTACCGTCATCTCTACCTAACATTTGCACAATAAAACCATGGTACTTAATAATAATATGGTCATAGCATCAGTGACGCATCAAAATTTTTAGCAAGATTATAGTCTTAACCCAATAAAAATTAGTTTGGAAATTTAAATTGTAACTCAATAAAAATTTTGTAAATTATAAAAATGAAGAATATATATTGGAAAGTAACTCAAGTGAGAGTTAGTAATTCAAAGTTAACTGGTAATAGTTTGACAAAAACTGACAACTCATTCTAGCTTAAAGTTGGTGATTCATGCAGAGTTAGTAAATTCGGAAATTACGGTAAGTTATGCAAATGAAAGTTGGTAAGTTATTGCTAAAAATTGATGCTATGCAAACTATAAAAAAAAAAAAAAGTCTGTAATTTCATATTGTCGTTGGTAAATCATCAATAAATTATCTAGGAAAAAAATTAGTCACCGGTCCGAAATTCCCAAACTTGACTCGATGCGGCAACAACGTGACTTAATTCACCAACTAAAGATCTTCAAGTGCATGTGCCCCACGTATTAAAATAAAGGAAGGTAGGGTTTTGAAGGATGTACTCTAGGGGATAATGGTTCATAAAGTTTTAAATCTATAGTACAATGATCAATTTAATTCTAAATTATTTAATTTAACTAATTCAGTCCTAAACTTTTTGATGATTTTCAAATGTAACTCTTCTTGTCAATTTTGGCCGAAAGTTGCTGACGTAGTGATACAATTAGCACCGCTTCTTTATGTAGCACAACTGATGCTAACATGAACGATTTTTGCAAATTTTCTCAAGATTTTCCAAACTTTTCCTGCCTCATCTCCATTGGTTTGGTCTTTGTTGACACCTAAATTTTGGCGATTTAGTTTATTTATTTATTGCATAGGAAGTTAGGGGTTAAGTTTATTAATTGCATAGCATATAGAGTTAGGTTGCATTTATTTTGTTATTTGTATTTTTTGCATTTTATTGGAACGGTGGCGGATGAGTTCGAGTTAGATGGATCAGGCCCATGAAGCGAGCAGGTTGGCCCAAGCCCGTGTTTTTTTTAATAATTAATTAAAAATTATCTCGTGGGAATATAAAATTTTAAAATTTTTCCGAGATATGATTCTATTTTGGATATGGCAAATGGGTAAAAAATATTGCGATTTGTCTTTGAAGGATTTGGATTTAGAAAAAATTCACCGTAATCTCGAATTCTTATCAATATGGGATGAATTTTGCGAAAATATTTGCGAATGTTGATTCGAGAGAATTTGAAAAAAAATTCAATTCCTTCCCCTATAAAAGTCGTGCGTGCGAGATGAAGGGGGGGTTCGCTGGATTAAAAAAAAGAGAAGAAGAAGCTCTCCGTTTGGCTAAAAAGTGCACCAGTGCACAGGAGGAGACAGAGAGAGAAAGTGACGTGAGAGATAGACAGGAGGAGAGAGAAAGATTAAAAAAAGGGGGGAAGAACAGTTCTTCTTCTCCGCAGATCCCCCCCGGCCGGCTCCGCTTATGCTTTCTCTTTGCTGCAACCCAGCCGCGACACCAGCACCGCCGTCGAAGCCACAGCTGCGACCTGCCTTCTCGCGACGGTCCGACACCTCCGCCCTCTGCCCGCTGGAAGCCGCGTTGCCGCCACACCAGCGCCGCCCAACGCCGGTATCCGAGCTTGCGCACCACCACCGTCGCACGCCTCCGCCTCAAGTCCGATTCCTTCGCACCCGACGGTCGTGTCCTCAGATTGAGCACCCGACGGCCCCGATTTCTCTGCATCTGACGATCGCGCCTCCTCCGCGAGCAACCCACGACGCTAGGCCCAGATCCGTGCCTGCAACCTTCCACCCAGCAGCCGGAGTCGAGGATCCGCTACCTCCGCGCCGCGCCAACCACCGGACGCCGAGCCGACGCCCTGCGCAGCGCCCCCGCTCGCGAAGCCACGAACCCCAAATCGGTAGCACCGCCGAGCAACCCCTCGCCGATTCCACCTCCGAGATCCCGCTCCGCCCGTGAAATCGCCGACGCCCCTCGACCGCGCCTGCACCCCCGGCGCGGCAACCGAGCGCCGACCCCTTGTTGCTCCACTCGCGACCCTCGGCCCACGCTGCGGCCGCCCGAGCGTCGCCGATCCTCCGCCAAAGCCGGATCGAGTTGGATCGCCGCCCCCTCCGAGCTGCTCCGCTCCGCCCACGACGCCCCTCACCGTCTTGTCCACTCACCTCGCCGGAACCCCGAACTCCGGCGACCCAAGCTCCCGGCCCGGCACCGACGAGCTTGCTGCCCTCTATTTCTTTAGGTTGTTTATTTTATTTTTACTTTTATTTTTTCTTGTTTTATATTATTTTGCTTTACTTTTAGTTAGTTTTATTATTCATGTTTAAGTTTGAATATTGTAAGGTGACTTTTAGATTATTATAGGCATTATCCATAGGTGTTATTCCTAAAATTACTGTAATTATTAATTTGACCCGTAAGATGTCGGGTCAATTTTTTAATTATATTAATTCTTGGGTTTGTTGATACTTTAAATTGTTGAATCAATCTAATTATTAATTTGATCAGTAAGATTTTGGATCAGATTTTTAGTTATTTTGAACTGTTGTCGTGATAATTAGGGTTAGGATAATCGTTAATTTGACCTGTGAGACAACAGGTTATTTTTTCGGTTATTTTAATCCTTTATTTTGTTGATAGTTTAGGGTTAATATTTATTTAATAATTACTTACCTTTTAAATAAAAATCAAAAGGAAAAAAGGTCAAAATCTTGCATCAAAGCATGAAGATTTAATAAGTTAGACATGTTGGTAATAAATTAGATTTTTTTTAGGATTATATTTTTAGGATTGCATTTTTAGAGATAAGTTAGTTTTAGACTTAAATAATTTTTTTTAAAATAAGATTTTATTGCTAATTAAAAAAATATAAAAACAAAAAAAGGTGCGTTCATTTAGGTTATTAGTTTTTTTTTTTGAATTGCATGTTTAGTTACGTGTTAGTTTTAATTTCGAATTTCATAAAAAAAAAAAACAAAAAAAATTATTGTGCATATAGGTTAGAAATACATGTTTCATTTTAAATTTAGATAACTTTTTAGATAAATTGCATTTTAGATTAAGATAGTGTCTTAGTTTAAATTATGATTTAAGATGATTTAATCTTTAGTTTAAATTAGACAGAATCTTATTTTTTGCATTTTTTCTTAAATTTCGAATTTCATAAAAAATGAAAAATTAAATTCGTCTCTGCATAAGTTAGACTCAATTTTTAGAATAGGTTGCATTTTTAAGAATAGAGATATCAAATGCACATCATTTAATTTGTTATTAGGTTCATTGAGTTAGAAATGGTCCGTCATTAGAATTAGGCCATTTTAGTTAATTATTGCATTTCTTCATGTCATATAGTTTAGGTCATGTTGCCATGTCATATTAGATTATTAACATGCATCGCACGATATTCATTAAAAAAAAAGTAAAAATCAAAATTAAGTTTGCATGTTAAGTTTATTAGAATTTGCTTGTTAGATTGTGAAGTTAAAATGTACGTTTCGATTTCAAGACAAAAGAAAACCCAAAAAAATGCTTTGTGTGTTTATTTCTTTTAATTGACGTCTTTTGATTGTTTAATAATGGTTGAGCACCCGTGTGGCCACTCATTTGCATGATAGGAATTTAGATTAAAATCAATCCAAGCTGCTTGCAAAAACATTTTTTAAAAAAATTAAAAAAAAAAAAGAAATGGTACCGAAAGGGCACTAGGATAGTCTAGTGTAACCAAGTCCCCGTACCCTTAGTCTCTAGTTCGTAGGAGTAAAATAATTCTCCCATTATTTTACTTAGGTGTCTAATCGACCTACCGAAAACTGATTAGTGGCGACTCCTAGAAAATGATCATTTGCATATTTGAACCTTAAGTCGCGAATTGATATGGGCTTGGGAGAGTCCGAGCTAAGCTTAAAGACTTAGTAGTTCATTAACCTAGTTTTAGGTGGTGCACCCGAAAATTAGGTCGCGACAGTCTTGGATTTTCTTCTTTTTCTTTTTCCCTATTCTTTTCCTTTTCGCCAATGGGTAGTTTTGGTGATGGCCGATGACTGACAACAGGTGAGGGTCAGCCAGTGATAGGGGTGATCATTTACCGAAACCGTCTACTAAGGATCGATTTCCAAAAATTAGAAGTGGGAATCGCCTGATAGGTCCATAGATCCACTTGGGAATCGGACTATCGGTGGGTCCATGATCAAGCTTTGTGGTTAGACCACATTATCATAAAACTCCAATCCCTTTCACTTCCCTTGGCATTACTTAGAAACCAAAAGACCAAATCAAGAATCCGATCGAAGAAAAGATGAAAGAAGCTCAACGGTCCAGCCTCATGAAAGAAAGGCTTCTAGAGGCTCAAGTTAAAGGGGGCAGAGGAAGATCCAGAAAGACGCAGTCGTGCGATGGGACGGTCGGGACGATCGGGACTCATAATAAAAAGGCGTAGGGGAAGACCTCGAAAGATAGAGAATGTGGAGCACGAGACATGGCAAATTACTTATGATACTTCCATAGATCCTTGCGAGAGGCATGTCCTTTTGCTTTATATTAAAGAAGAAGAAGATAACTGAGTTTGCTTCAATTTAGTGAAATTAGATAGAACAAAAGATTTGTCTCGTGCGAATGAGTGGGGTGAAAATTTATGAGAGAACAACACCGCTAGTTCATAAAATTTGGCTCAATATACAAAACCACTATTCGGCTTTTAATTCGTTATGTGGGGTACTCAAACTATTCTCTAGGGGGAGAAGTGCCAAAAAAGTCCTAAACCTTTTGTGTTTGTGCCAGTTTAGTCCTAAACATTTTTACTTAGTGCCGATTCAGTCCTTTTGGCCAGATTTTGCTGACTAGACGCCGGCCGACTGACATTGACAATTTTTAATAATATTTAATATTTTTGAATATTTTTTATTCTTTTTTATCTTTTTTCTTCTCTCCTCCTCCCTCCGACCGCTAGACGGACCACGACGACCGGCCACCTCGCCAGTGGCCGCGAGGGCGGCCTCGCATTGCGCGGCGAGGCTTGACCTCGCCAGATCGCCGGTGAGCCTCGCTGGCCGTCGCCTCTGGCCAGTCGCCGTGGTCCAGCCAGCGGCCAGAGGGAGGAGGAGAGAAAAAAAAAAAAAAAAAAAAAAAAAAAAAAAAAGAAAAAGAGAAAAAAGAATAAAAAATATTCAAAAATATTAAAATATTATTAAAAATTGTTCACATCAGCCCGGTGGCATCTAGTCAGCAAAATCTGACCAAAAGGACTAAATTGGCACTAAGTAAAAAGGTTTAGGACTAAATTGGCACCAAAAAAAGGTTTAGGACTAAACTGGCACAAACACAAAAGGTTTAGGACTTTTTTGGCACTTCTCCCATTCTCTAGGCTTTGTTTGTTTTGCGGAAAACATTTTTCCTATTTTTTGACATTTGGTTCACTTAGAAAAATGAGTTAATGGAAAATGTTTCCCTAATCAACGGAAAACTCATGCTTAAATTTAGGGAAAATGATTTCTTCTTTAAAAGATTATAATTTTTTTTTCAAAATATGATTAGGGAACCCCAACGCTGATTCTCAAGGACTGGTATTTAGGACGAGGTCTTCAGTGCCCAGGCTTGGGTCCATCGAGGCCCGGCCTAGTCCCCTGACGCCCACGCCTGGGTCCATTGAGGTTAGGCCCGAAGTCCTGGTGCCCATGCTCAATGCCTCGGCACCCAAGCTTCGGTTCATGAAGGCGGTGCTTGGGTCCTTGACACTCGAGCTTAGGTCCTAGAAAATTAGGCTTGGGTCCCTAAAGGCTATGCATGGGTCCTTGGTGCTTAGGCTCGGGTCCTTATTTAATGAAGCATTTGTTCTTATGAAACTATTTTAAAAAATAGAATAGAAAGGAAAGAGAGGAAAGGAAGAAAAGAGGGGAAAGAAAAAAGAAGAAAGGGGAAGAAGAGGGATGGAGTTTCTCATGTGCATAACTTTAGGATTTTGTCAAGCCGACTCGATTACATAACACAACACCTAGTAAGTGTCCACGCTTCTTGTTTGTCCAATTGAAATATTTTGCAACAGGATAGGTAGTTGAATCGGATATAACTAATCATTGTAGAAGATGTAATATTTCGACTTTTGAAAGGTGGGGCCCACAAAAAAGGAAGAAAATAAGGTTGAAAAGTCAATAAAGAAAAAGATAAGTGGATGTCTCAACAAGCCAAAAGCTTGTAGAATAGAAATGAAAGAGAGAAAATGAAGAAAAGAAGGGAAAGAAAGAAGAAGAAAAGCAAAGAAGAAGAATGGTGTTTCTCATGTGTATGCTTTGCGGATCTCGCCAAGCTGACTCGATTACAAAACACAGCACCCAATAAGTGTCTACGCTTCTTGTTCGTCCAATCGAAGTATTTTACAATAGGATAAGTACTCGAACCAGACACAATTAATTATTGTAGAAGATGCAATATTTTCACTTTTCAAAGGTGAAGCCCATAGAAAAAAAGGAAGTAAGGTTGAAAAGTCAATAAGGAAAAGAATAAATGGATGCTTCAGCATACGAAGAGCTCATAGAATAGAAAGGAAAGAGAGGTAAGAAAGAAAAGAAGGGAAAGAAAGAAGAAGAAAGGGAAAGAAGAGGAAGGGGGTTTTTCGAATGCATGCATTTGAGACCTTACCAAGCCAGCATGACTACGTAACATAACACTTGGTAACCGTTCATGCTCCCCGTTCATCTAATCAAAGTATTATTTGGGTTTATGGCTCAAATTCGGAATTTTGGAAAAATTGAACCATAAAGTCTAATTTTTGAGTTGTGAAGTTTCAGGATTTCATGGAAATGGAGTTTTATGGTGTCATGGAATTGTGGGATTATTCGAGAACCGTTTTAGAGCAATGGTTTTGTTAGAGTGAGCTTTTAGGATTTTACGAACAAATTCTGTATTGTGTTTAGGTTTGAATAATTGCTTCAGCTAAGCAATTTGTTAACACATGAGAGTTATTTTATTAGCGTTTAAACTTAGTTTAGTTGAGCCGCAGTTGAGATAGCATTTTATTTAGTTGAGCCGTAGTTGAGATAGCATTTTATTTGGTTTTGATGCTATTTATCGCTTATTGTTGACACCTAAATTTTTCCATTTTCATTTAGGATTTAATTGTGTACGGAATTAGGAATTAGTCATTTTTTTTATAAAAACAAGAAAAAAAAAACAACAACAAAAACAAACAAAAAACAAAAAAATCAATTAATTAAAAAAAAAAAAAAACGAGAGAAGCCAGTCTCTCTTTCCTTTTTCCCCTACGCAGGCCCTTGCGCGACCCATCTTCTTTTCTCCCTCGCGTGGCCCACTCGCGGCCCATCTTCCTCTTCTTTCTCCTCATGCTCGGCTCGTGCCCAACTTTCTTCCCCCCTTTTGCTGGTCTTCGCTAGGAGGACCTGCAAGAACATAAAGAAAAAGAGAGCAGCAGAAGTTGCAGCAGCATAGCGAGAGCAGGAAGATCGAGGTCCAGCGTGATCCGCGGGTCGGGGAGCAGGCCGGTCGACAGTCTGGCGAGGCAGGAACCAGACACACCGACCGTTGAGCTTGAAGAGCTCGGACCTGCAAAACTGGAGAGGGACCAGAGCGCAAGCTTGAGAGAAAGCGGGACGATTAGGGAGAAAGGAGAAGCTGCTTGGGGTTGAACGTTGCTCGCCCCTCCTCGGAGCCAATCGCTGACTTCTAGCAGGCGCCCTCGAGGACAAGACTTTTGGTTCCCAAATCTCGGCATTTCCGGTGAGTTTCCTTTTGGTTCAAACCGTTCGTTCCCGAGGATCTCGACTCGGAGATATCGCGAGGTGGTCGATCGAAGTTCGATTTGTCTCGGCGGCCTTCGCGCCTTCTTGTCTTCGAGCCGAGTAGGGATTTATGACTGAAACTCATACCCATGAACTCTCTTGACACTGTCCTGTTTTGGTGATAGAATAGCCATGCGAATTTTCTCTGATTCTCGAGTTTATTGTGTCCAGCTGAGTCGATTTGTTTGATGTTTTCCATGTGTTCACTCGGGTACAGGTCTAGGTTCGAATCCTAAGAAGTGGTCAGCGTTGTTTTCCTCACTTCTTGCCCACTACGTGCTCGATGAAATGCTTGAATGAAAAGCTGTGTAAACCTGTCTCTATGCTTTGTGCATTCTAGCCGACTACCATGTGTTTGTGACAATGCCTAAACGAAGATGCGTCCTCGCTCGAAGAGGGTATTTCAAATCAAAACGTCTGAATTTCTTAGAAAAGTCAATACTTTTTGACTTTAGTTCATTCAGTCCACGTTTGTTCCTCTGAGATTTGAGTTTACGGCCATGCATTTTTGCTATTTGAAAATTGAATGTGTTGGTTTGTAAATCCAAGGGCGTTCTCCTTTTACTGGAAAAAGTGTGTGCAAATATTCATGAGAGGAGAAGTTAGCATTGAAATGGCCGTGAGTTGTGAGCAATGGGCTTGGTAGGTTTAACGAGATTTGTTTTTTTTTTTTTCTTTTCTTCTTGGTTGGCTAAGAGAGCTTGGGTTGGTTCAGGCTCAAAAAGATTTTAAGCCTTAGTTTTAGACGTAGGAAAAGCTCTGTTAGTTAACCGAAGGAGGAGGAGAGGTCCTCGGTGAGAGTTCAAGAGAGAGAGAGAGCGAGGAAAGTGTGAGCCCGAGAGAGTGATTTGCCGTCGTCGGTGACCTGTCCGTTAGCTGCCGTCCGCCGCGACACTCCCGCCGAACCGAACATGCATGGTCCGTTTTTGTAGGGCGTCGGACAGGAGCTCATGGCCGACTTGTTCGCATGAGCTTTGGTCTCTCTAGTGCCCGCAGGTCTTTAGCCAAGCTTCTGTGTGTTTTTGATCGTTTTCCGAGAGTCCTAATCCTATTCCAAATCCCTATTGAGTTCCAAATCCCTCGTTTCAGTCGCACCCGCCAAGTGCTTGTGAAAGTATTTCTGTCAGATCCGTGACCACCTCCTCCAATTTCGGTTTGCTCTTGAAGTGCCGCTCATTTTATTATTATTATTATTATTATTATTATTATTATTATTATTATTATTATTATTATTATTATTATTTTTTCTTCTTTCTCGAGATTCGATTTGTGCGAGTCCCGATCCCATCCATGTGGTGCTCTGTTGTGTTTTGGTTTTGCGATCGGTTGTTAAATACAGTGTACGTTCGGAGTCTCGGTTGATCCCGTGCCCAATCTTCGGTTGACGTCCGTTCATTAGGTGTTCGTGTTGACCTTCTTTTATTTACGCTCGCTTCTGTACATCCGCTTGTCATTTGATGCGGCGTGTCCATGAGGTAATGGTTGGCATGCGTCGATGGTGCGGGGTGCTAGCCGAGGTGGGCATGTGGTTAGTTTGGTTTTGGTTCGATGAAGGAGATGATCGGCAAAAGAGGCATATGGTTTGGGTCAACTTCGGTGTAAATGTGGTAGGGAAGAGAGGGGCCTTGAAAGGAGGCCGAGTGTGGAGAAGAAATGAATAACATAGGATAAAAAAAAAAAAAAAAAGAGAAAAAAGCAAAAAAAAAAAAAGGAAAAAAAAGGAAAATATAATGAAAGAAAAGAGAAGATGGGTTGTAGTTTGTTTGCTAGGGCTGTCGATGGGCTAGTGTGTATGGATTGCAGTGAAGTGGGTTAGAAGCTAAGTGGGCTAGGGCCACCCCTTTTTATAAAAAAATTCTACGTGGCCCCTTTCTTTTCTCTAGTGGGTTTTGAGGCTAGCTCCGTTTTAGCCCAACTTGCACCAATAGGGTCTGGGTCGGTTTAGTAGGGCCGGGTCTCTTGACCCGGTCCAAATTGTTTTTTAATATATTAAAGAATATATAAAATCCAAAAAAAATAATAATCAAGAATTCATAAAATTAATTCAAAAAATTAAATTAATTCAAAAAAAATTCAAAAAAATTCAAAAAATTAAAAATTAAAAGTTAAATATTTCGAAAATTAAAAGGATTGTTGGGTTGGTTATAAATTGCTATGTATTTCCGTTTTTAGTGTCTTTAGGCCTCTAATTGTTCGTATATTGATTATATTGCATGTTTAATTCACTTGTTTAATTTAACTATGTTTGCAATTGTTTAGTTGTTTATTTTTATTGCAATTAGGATCTTGGTAGTTATGGCTGTTATTTTAATGATTGTGCACCCGCTTGATCACCTCACATGTTAGTGGATAGGTATGAAATCAATCCAAACTGCCGACAAAAATCATTTCTTTTAAGATGAACAAGATTAGGTACCGAAAGGGCACTAATTAGTCAATTAGTGTAATCAAGTCCCCGAACCTAGAATCTCTCGGTTGCGTAAGAAGTGTGGCATACTCCCGTACCACACTTGGTTTCTAGCCGACCCCAATAGGCTAGTGGCGACTCCTTTTGCACAATTTCTTAAGAATATTCCAATGTCACGTGGGGTATGGGCTTGGGAGAGCCCACGCCTAATCATGGGCCTTAGACCCGTCCTTTAGGCAATACCCCTAAACCTGTTCCCTCCCCCCGAGGGTAGGTCGTGACACTTATATGATAGGAATGCGAGTTCGTTAAATCAAGTGAACCTTGTTATTAGTTTGGGGCATATCCAGGTGATCGGTACTATATTTTATTTGAATTTGTAAAACTCATGTCCTGAGAGTGCTACGGAAAATATATAGTATGAATTACGAATCTACATATTTATTGCATGAAAGACGAATCGAGCATTTACTACTTTTTAGTTGTTTGCAGATGTTTAGAAAGTGTGCTTGCAAAGTTTTGCATATATATTATATATGACTATTTTGCAGCTAGTTTATGTAAATGTTTATGAATGATTTGAGAAATTGCAGATGGTTATGTTGCGGCGAAAAGTTATTTGTTTTGTTTATGAGATTAATTTCTAGATTGGATTTTTGATTTTGGAGGTTGTTTATGCTCAATAGGATCATGAACCCAGTGAGGGGTTAAGAAATATGCATATTGGGTTTATGATATCCTTCTGGGTTGAGCCATTGGCTTTGTAAATGGAGACCTTACTAAGGAGGAATCTTGGTCGCATTATCACAAGGTGTTGTGTCATAACCATAGTTTGATATTAAGCAAAAGCTTGGTTGATGGATGGGCCATCAACATGAGTTTTGATGTGAGATGGATCAATGGATATACCATTAACGTAGTTTTTGATAGAAATTAATCAATGGACTTGACTATTGATTTTGAATCGTGATGGTATATTTAAGTGTGTATTTCTGACTTGTACAAAGTTTTGTTGAAGTGAACGACTCGTACTTGATTTGATATGTATATTATAAGTTAGATTATGAGTTACTGGTTATGCTCTATACTTATATAAATGTATAATGGCTACTTGACCTGCTTAGAAGATACGTAACTTGTGATTACTCACCCCTTTATTTTCAAATATTTTCAGGTCCCTCGATTGGCAACTTATATAGCGAGAGCATTGTTAATGGGAATTTTTGGGAGTTAGAAAAGTGGTGATTGAAGGTTGTGTCCTTCGGGTGGAAGAAAGACTGTGTCATCCCCATCCCGACAAGGATTTGGGGTGTGACGGAAGAAATAACGAAGAAACATACAAGAAGAATTCCTTTAAATACAAATATTAATACCCAAACATTCTGAAGTTCTAAGTAGTAGTTTAAGAAATATCAAGAGAAGATAATAGATACAAAGAGTTAATGGCCACTTCACAGAGGATTGTAGGTCTCACATTTGTGCTCCTTTGGATTGGCAAGGTCACGAGTGGCGCTCCTGACACAAGTCAAATGTTCGCAGTCTGTGACCTAGATATGTACCAAGCCGGCAACCCTTTCGCCTATAGCTTAGTATACCTTCTTTCAATCTTAGAGACCGTGACACCCAACACCTAGGTTACAATTATTATACAGCGTCTCTTTATCCAGTGGCAGTTGCCTATGGCCACACTAGTTGCAATCCATCACTTTCCTTTCCCAATTGCGTCACGTGCATCAGTTATGCGAAAACACATTTGCTTAGCAATTGTCCTAGCAGCAGCGGGGTGTGATTAGTCCTCCATGATTGCAGGATGAGGTCTAAATAATACTCGTTCACCGACTGATTGACCAACGGCTCATGTCAAGCTAATCAAATCTTCATTTTCTTTCTGCTAAAGCTCCATCAATAATGAAAGGTATGTGACCTTACGATTCCCTTCTTCTTATGTTCTATCTACAGTGTTTAGGAAAAAAAAATCCACTAGCTTTGCTATCAAGACACGATGACATGTTTGGTGTACTTCTTTTTGTTATTACTATTTTTGTTTTTTTTTTTGGGTAAACCTCGGTTTACCTTCCAATATTTGCAAAAATACTAGAGAAGCAAGTCACGACATCATCTATGATGTCAAAAATTACCCCACTAAGGATGCGTTTATTTCATGAAAAATGAATGATGTGAAAAACATTTTCTTAAAAATAATCGCTTGAAGTAATTGGTCAATGATTTATATCTAAATATATTCGTGAATGATGAAAATATTTTTCGTTCACTCATTTTTATAAGCAATACATGTGATCATTTTAAAAAAATTGTTTTTCAAATCAAGCATTTTCTTCGAAATAAATGAAGTCTGAATAACTCCATATCAATTCAAACCACACCAACACTTCCATAATTTAATGGACATCTCATAATTTTTATTTGGTGCTTAATAATTTGATATCAAGACAAAATGAGATATCTTTCTCCAATTTGGACTCTAAAATCACAAATGATAGTTCGATTTCCACCGCATACTTTGGACGTTCAGAAATAATAATTCATCCCAAGTCGGGTCTTGTTCAAGGCGTCAAACTAGAGACATCAAGCAACTTCTTTGTACAGTTAGCAATTATCTTGAAAGGAAAAGTAACAATTCAACTCATGAAGAATGGATTCTATGTAGCTTAGTGTTTTTTGTCAATGGGGATTGATTATGATGGAATTTTTATTTCCAAAGATACATTTGCTTGGGCCACAACTGTGTAATTTTGAGAGTTGTGGCCAAGTCAAATTGTGTTTTATAAAAATTGCCTCTCATATTCCTTCTTCTTTGTGTTCAGTGTTCACTGGTGAAAACTACAGTTCTCGGTACCTCATATTTTCAACAATCGAGTTAGATGAAGGAAAACAAATCCAGCATGAACTGAACTGCTCATGTTCACGAACTCATCACACATAATTCAAGAAACTATTTACTTCACGTCCTCAAAACTATTTGAGAAGATACGTGCATGAATAATGCTTTAGAAACTGATAGCGGGGGATAAGCTTCGTCGTTGATACGGAAATGGCCTGGAATATATTATAAAGCCGCACATTGACTATTGATGAAGCCTGCATAATATGCATCCCAATACGCCTTTGTCGTTTTAACTTTGAAAGTGATCCACTCGCCAAGGCAGTTCTCAGTATCTACAGATCAATCTGGTCACAGCCACCACGAGTTTTGAAATGACTGGTAGGCCCCAAAAATGAGCCAACAAATGCTTCAACGTGCACCGAAATGTACGAGAGAGAGAGAGAGAGAGGGTATTGTATTCAAATAAACATAATCAAGAGGGGACGGATAATCAAGAGAAGGCGGTACGAGGTAGAAATGCCACAGTGCAGATGCAAAATAAATAATGGAGAAGGCAGATTGGTTAGAATTATTGCCTATTTGTGAGGTGCAGATAGTTTCTGTCAAGTGCAATGCTTTGAAAGATTTTGAACAAATCGATGAGGCAAGTCCTGCATTGGGGTGTTGGTAACCAATGGCCAACAAGTAGAGAACCAAAGAACACAACCCAAAAGGAAGATCCATCCAATAAGATAAACACTAGAATCAGACAACCGATCATTATTCAAATAGCGAAGAAATATAGAAACCCAATTCCTTTAAATGCTTACACAAACTTGAATTTCGTAGACACGGTTGGAGTAAGAGAAGAATAACAAGAGCGAGAGCTATGGCAACTTCACAGCGCATTCTAGGTTTCCTACTCATGCTCTTTTGCATTTGTAATGCCGTGAGAAGCGATCCGAACACGTGCGAAAGGCTCAATTCTTGTAATCTAGCGACTTACAAGGGCGATGACCCTTTCACTTATAGTTTAGCATATGTGTTGTCAGATTTAGAGTCTGTGACACTTAACCACCCTGGCTTCGATTATTACACCAATTATCCTTATCCGGAAGTAGTCATCTACAGCCACGCCGCTTGAAATCAAGAACTTCCGACTGCCGATTGCGTCACATGTATCAGTTATGTGAAAGCAAAGTTGCTCGATATTTTCCCTAACGGCATTGGGGGTGCAATTTCTTCCCGAGGATTGTAGAATGAGGTACGAGCAATACCCATTCACCGACTGAACAATCAGCTGCTCATTAAGAAGCAATTTGATCTCAGCACAATGCTCAGTTCTTTATTTACTACAACAAAGCAAATCGTTTGCTCTACCAATAATCAATATTGAAATTGTATTGTAGTCAAAGCGCCTGTGCTCCTGAGTCCTGGCCAAGTAGCTTATGTTAGAACAGGACAGGAGCACTATTATTCGTTAGTTTAATCATAGAGTCAATTGTCATTGGTTGAATTTTTTGTAATGGATGAATTGTGTTAGACGAAATAGCTCCTTAGCGACGGATTTATTCTTGCTGTGAAGTTCTACATTATCGATGTATCCATCTACTTGCTGTCAAGCCATTTTGCCCTTCTTTGGTTGGCTTAGGGATCTTAGAAATCCCCATATATTTTTCTGTATGGTCTTATATGCTACAAGATTTGGTACGCGCAAGGAGTGTCGCATCTCAAATCCTTTTCCTCCTGATTTGCGGTTGGCCCTCTTGGAGGACAGTTTAGAGTTGATCAAGCGCTCAAACTTACACTGTATCAGTAAAACCAGTGTCTTAATTATCACTATTGTAAATTAACAATATCAGTTGAATTGCCTTTTTTCATCCATGTCCTGTCTCTTGTCGAATGCGTTCAACCTCATGATCCCACAGCTTGTTGTCCTCTGCCTCTGCTTTCTTGATCCCGAGAGCTTCAACCAGTTTTGATCGGACCGGCATTTCCCAAAAACACCACTATTTACACTCCCAGGCAACATGAATATCATCAACTAAAGTTTGCATGGGTACATGAGAGAGAGAGAGAGAGAGAGAGAGAGAGAGAGAGAGAGGTGGCAAAAATCACGTTTCAATTTGAATGATAATAGCATTAATTTAGACAAGGCGACGTTAAGGTAGTGACAGGAAATGGCATGGTGCGGTGGCATAGAACTAAGTTGATGGCTCACAAGTTGATGTTAGATGTCAGTGTAATTGCTTCGAAAAAATGAACTTATCATTCGAGAATGCAAGTCCCTCATTGCATGGTTTTAAAGGATGACCATAAGTAGATACATAAAAGTAGAACCAATTGGGATGATCCATCCAACCGCATAAGAACTAGAATCTTACACAAGCAATCTTTGTTGAAACAGCAAGAAACATACAAAAAGAGTCCCTCTTAAATACCCAACTATTCTGAGTTTCTGAGACCCCGGTTCAAGAGAGGGCAAGAGAAAAGAACAAGTATGGCTACTTCACAGAGAATTGCACGTCTCATGTTCATGCTCCTTTGCATTGGCAACGTTGTGAAAGGCGATCCCGACACAAGTGCAACGTTCGAAGCCTGTAACCAAGATACATACAAAGCCAGTGATCCTTTCGCTTATAGTTTAGCATATGTTCTATCAGCCTTAGAGATCGTGACACCTAACTACCCAGGATACAATTATTACATAACATCTCCTTATCCAGATGCGGTTACCTATGGCCACGTGTTTTGCAATGAAGAGCTTTCCTATCCCGATTGCGGCATGTGCATCAGTTACGCGAAAGCACAAATGCCTGATAATTGTCCTAGCAGTTTTGGGGTGCGATGGGTCCTTCAAGATTGCAGCATGAGATACGAACAGTACCAGTTCAATGACTGATGGACCAGCCGCTGGTAACAAGCAAATCAGATCTTCGTTTTTTCTTCTCTCGCTAAAGCAAATTGTTTTGCTCCACCAATAACGGAAGTCTGCTGCTGCTATGTGAGAATTATGATGGGAAGTTGGTAACAACCTCAATTATTGCAACTTCAGTTCCATCTAGGAGTATAATTGTGATCAGTTTGTTTTCTGTAAACCTTGCAATTCCTTCTTCTTATGCTCCGTCGACAGGTAAATTCATCATCTTTGCTATCAAGCCACAAGGACAAGTTTTGGTGTACTCATTGTTATTACTATTTGTCTACCAAAACCTTCATGTTTCCTTCCAATAATTGCAGAAATACTCCAGAAGGTTACTAACATCGTGAAGAAGTTACTAACGCAACATCTTTCCTTCTTCCATGTATAGTTTCCTTTTTGTTATCGTGTTCAAGTCACATCATCGAAAATCACCGCACAAAGTAACTTCATACTATGCTTTGGATTTAGGAAAAATGTTAGAAAAGTACTGAATTGTATTTGTGCTAATTTAGTCCTAAACTTATTACATTTGTACTAATTTAGTCATAAACCTTCTATTGGCACACCTTTAGTCATAAACATTTTGATTTAATACCAATTCGGACAAATTCTAAACCTCTTGATCTAGTGCCAATTTAGTCATTCGAGCTAATTTTGGTTGGATATTACCGATGTGGACGCCGATCGACTGACATGGCACATGGCACAATCGATGCTGACATAGACAACTTTAAATTTTTTTCAAATTTTTTATTTATTCTTTTCTTTTATTCTTTGTTTTTCTTGCCTTTCCCTTTCCTTTTTTTTTTTTGTCATGCCATGTCAGTAATATTAAGCCAAAATTAGTTTGAATGATAAAATTGACACTAGATCACAAGATTTAGGCCTGAATTAGTACTAGATTAAAATGTTTATGGTTGAATTGACACTAGATCAAAGGGTTTAATATTAAATTGGCATCATATGTAATATGTTTAAAACTTTTCCGACACTTTTCCCCATTGGATTTTATGTGAGCCCTGCACTGCCTTCTAGTTATCATAAATGGACCGACACTAACCTAACAGTCCCCAATCCAATCCTAACACAGCCCCCAATCCAATCCTAACTTGGATTTTATGTGAGCCCTGCACTGCCTTCTAGTTATCATAAATGGACCGACACTATCCTAACAGTCCCCAATCCAATCCAAACCCAGCCCCCAATTCAATCCTAACTTGATTAAAGCTGACAAAGTCACCAAACTTCATCTCGGTGTGACGTAAACGTCGACCAAAAAAATCTAAACATAGATTTTGGGTTGCCACGATTTGTGTTTTCCATAGGGAAAATGTAAAGGTGAAACGAAAATGGCGGGACTAAGTGGGATTTAGCAGGCTCCCACATAGACTTCAATGTGTAGGCAGCTACCAAATCCACAACCTTTGGATCCTCAGAAACATTCAAAGATTCAGAGACTATTCGACAGCATCTACAGTTAGTTTATGCCTTCTTACTCGTGATCAGATCCTCTGCTTCCGGCAGTGTTTCTATCCGGTACCACATCCGTCTTAACTATTGATCCATAAGAACAAAGGTAATTGTGTAATTTATAACTAATAAATCCACGGGTAAGATTCATTGAGCCTGCAATATAGGCACCGAACTAGATAGGTGATCCTTGCCCGTCTTTAGTCTCATTATAAATGGCGACTTCTGGTCTGTATATACCGTGCCTCAGCCTGAACAATTGCCATGGCTTGCAATCACCTTCTTGGCTTCAGATCACTCTCGACCCTTGTCGGCTCAAGGTGATTATTGCTTCTTCTCCTAGTATTGTTGTAGATACATCATACACTCATCAGCGGCTGATTTGTCATGACTATTCACTGCCTTTTGTCGTTTGGGAACAGTAGAACATGCATGGCTTCTGTGCTACAATCTGATCCATCCGTCCTCGGTTTTCGTCGAGAAGAAGTATGATATCAGCTCAGCCAATGAAGTTCACAAACAAAGACTATATATTACTTACTTGACTGTTTAGATGAACCAAAACTGGTTCCTCTTTTTTAGTAGCTGTCATCACCACCCAATTTACAAAGTGATTAGCTTTGAGCTTCAACTGTTGTTGGACATGCATACTGAGATTTCTTGACAAAACAGTAATCAACTAAGCCACTGAAAGGACATGCAACAGACTAGCAAACAAGATGGGCCTTTGTAGACCTGTCATGCCTTGGTTTAGAAACTCTAGCTGTTCATAGAAAATTTCATTTCTTGTTCTTTTGCGCCTCAGAAAGAAATGTATGCTTTCCATGTATATGCAGGATCAGTTGCTCCTTCGATGGCAGCACCAGGAACCAAACAAAGAGAACAACACTGCATCATCTGTACGAGAAGCAAGGCCAAAGCCCTTGGTATGACAACATGAGACGACCAATCACAGATTTGATTCCACTGATTGCTAGTGGAATCAGAGGTGTCACTACTAATCCTGCAGTAACTACTAAATACAACTTTAATTGTTGAAGCCACTGACACTGGATTTTGCTTCTCTAACTATGCATGAAATATGACTGCAGATTTATGAGAGAGCTATGTTGTCATCAGATGCTTATCACTCGCAATTTAGGTAAGGAGCTAGTGAAATGCTTAAAGCTTCATTTCTGTCCCCATAAGTTATAATACTTGCTCTATAATTTGCCAAATAAATGGCAACTTGTGAGAAAAGATAACTAAATTCTAACATGTATTTGACACCATAACTTTCAGCACCAGTTGCTTAAGTGACCCGTACATGCAGTCACTTTGGAGAGGCCAATCACCACCTTTTGCAGCTGGCTGCACTGTCTAATCACTCTTTGGTCACACCTCCATATGAAAAGTTTAGACAGCCAAAAGAGAATCTTTTAGTGTGTCATGATGTATTCTGAACAATCCACTAATTAAAGTTTGCAACTTAGAGATGTCAGACTGTATCTCAATAGACTATTTCTTACTAACATAAACGTGAGTTGATCCAGGGAACTCCTACAAGCAAAGAAGGATGTTGAAAGTGCATACTGGGAAATGGTTGTTGATGACCTCGAGAAGCATGCAAACTTTTTCAAACCATTTATACTGATACAGATGGAGAAGATGGCTATGTCTCCATTGAGGTTTCACCCATGCTTGCTTATGATACTCGGCAGACAACTGAGGAGGCAAAAAGACTTTGTGAAATGGTGAACTGCCCAAACATATGCATCAAGATCCCTGCAACAACAGAATCTATAATTTCCATCAAGGAAGTAATTTCACAAAGCATATGTGTAAATGCAACAGTAAGTTCAAGCAACCAAGTAACTCCACTAATATGATTCTCCCCATAGTGGTTAAAATCACACTTGCTCAGTACATTGGTATTGCTGGTAATTTGTCTATATGACGATCGATAAAAGTTTGGCTACATCTGCTTCAAATAGCCAAAATACATCCATCGCATTTTTTGACAATGGATGCTAATAAGACCCCTTGTACTTTTGTTTACTTGCTCTTTATAGAATTAGCTGCATCCAGAGCTTCTCCAAATATGAAAAATTAAATATCAAAGCATCTCTCGCTTGAAGTTCTTACGGCACACTCAAACCATCCAATGGTTTGACAGGTCATATTCACCCTACCGATGTATGAAGCTGTTGTTGATGCTTATCTGGCTGGACTTGAGGCTTCAGGGCTCATAGATCTTTCCAGGGTCACAAGTGTTGCTTCATTTTACATAAGTAGGGTTGATACCCTTATTGATCAGAAGCTTGAAGAAATCGGTACCTCCCAGGCACTTAAGCTCAAAGGAAAGGTATGTGCATCCAAAATATGAAGGCATGAGTTGTCTTTTATATGCAAGTCCAGCCCATGCTTTTCTTCCTGACTTTCAATTGAACCTCAGGCTGCGGTAGCGCAAGCTACTTTAGCATATAAGCTTTTTCAGAAAAAGTTCTCTGGGCCACGATGGGAAGCTTTGAGGAAGAGAGGTGCCAGGAAGCAGAAGTTGCTTTGGGCCTCAACAAATGTCAAGAATCCATCCTATCCTGATACCTCCTACATTAATCCCCTGATAGGGCCAGACACGGTGAGCTAGCATCTCTTACTGTGAAATGCAAATCATAATTGACCATTTCAAGGATATATGTAGCAGAAATGGTAGTGAAGGTAATTGAGGGTGCTAATAGTGATTGGTAGGTGTATTTTGTAGATCTCGACCATGCCAGATGAAGCTCTAAAAGCATTCTTGCACCACGGAATTGTCTCGAAAACTATCGATGCAAATGTATCAGAGGCTGCATGCACTTACTGTATGCTTGAAGAGTTGGGGATTGATTGGAATGCTATTGGAGCCCAGCTAGAACTTGAAGTAGTGGGGTCTTTCAAGAAGAGTTTCCAAAATGTGCTGAATAGTTTGCAAGAAAAGGTATAAGCTCTTCAATTCAGCAATGCATAGCTTGGGACTATAATCTCTAAGGAGCAATACCACAGTAACTGAGTTTATTGGATAATAAAGGGCATCAGCATTGGCAATAATAAGACTGATGATCAAAAAAGTTTATGTTCTGATTACAATAAAGCATTGAGATATTTTCACCGTGTAATATTATAGCTCCTCATTATGTTTAATGATAGCATTCATATGCAACGTGGTTTTGAGCAATTAACTTGAAGAGGTGCCGGAAGAAAATGAGGAGAGTAATGCCATCTGATTTCAGACTGATAAGTGCCCTATACTCGGGGCTGAATTCCTGCTTCCTTCTGTTTTATGTATGCCCTTAGAAACAGGCTTCTTGGGAAGGCAATTAAAAAGATAGAGAGTATCTTCATAACTCAATGATACTATTTCCCCGGGTCTTGAGTACCTTCCTCTGTAGGAACGAGTTCCTCACCAATTCCACATCATCCCATCGTTCAATAGATGCAAATACATCTGATAATAAAGCATAGCGCCCACCATGATCTGGCTCCAAGTCAATCAAGTGTTTCCCAAGTTGTTTACCTAACTCAATCTCTCCATGAATCTTACAGGCAGCAACAAGAGCTCCCCATAAGCCAGGATGAGGCTCAATATGCATCCCCTTAACAAATTCCACCGCCTCCCTTATAAGCCCAGCTCGCCCAAGCAAATCAACCATCGAACCATAATGCTCTGACCAAGGTTCAAGCTGATACTTTTCTGTCATAAGACTAAAAATTTGACGACCCTCTTCAACTAACCCTGAATGACTGCATCCACTTAGCACGGCAGTGAATGTTATGTGATTCGGAGTGTGACCCAAACGCTGCATTTGCCAGAACAATGACAGTGCCTGCTTTCCATGTGCATTCAAGGCCAAGCTAGCAATCATAGAATTCCAAGAACAGACATTCCTTTCGGGCATCAATTTGAACACTTCAACAGCTTTCTCAACATTTCCACACTTGCCATGCATATCTACAAGCGCAGTGCCCAGGATCACATTCATTGCGAACCCATTCTCCACTGTATACTCGTATAGCCAAGTTCCCCACTCAATCGCGCGAAGCTGCGCACAAGCGGAAACTGCACTCACAACAGCAGCCTCATTGGCCACAATTCCTCCTCCAACCATCTCCTTAAAAAGCCCCAATGCATCTGCACACATCTTGCACTGAGCATAGCCAGAAATCATCGCACTCCATGACGACGCATCACGTTCTGGCATCATGTTGAAGAGCTTCCTTGCGTCAGAAATTCTTCCCGACTGTGCATACCCTGAAATCATCGCGTTCCATGAAACGACATTCCTCCGCGGCATCCTATCGAAATAAGACCAGGTCGCATCGATATCACCAGCCTTCACGTACCCCGTGACCAAACTAGTCCAGGAAACAACATCCACGAGCCCGGAACATTCGTCAAACAGCTGGCGCGCATCCCCCATATTTCCACAGCTCGAGTACATACTCAGCATATTGTTAACAACGTAAATGTCGCGACCCGACCCAAATTTCACGACGTGGGTGTGAACCTGCCTGCCAACCAGCAGCTGCGACGACAGCGAACACGACCGCAACACAAAAGGGTGCGTGAAGTTATCGGGGAAGACGCCGTTCCGCAGCATCCGAACGTAGTACGCGACGCCCCGGAGGCAATCCTGACCGGGGCACTCGGAGAAGGCCCGGATCATGGTGTTGTACATGAAGAAGGTGGGGACTCGGACGCCGCCGAACATGGCCTCCGCGTACCGGAGGTCGCGGATGGCAGAGACGGCGGCGCAAGCCAGGAGGCGGGTGGCGGTGAAGAGGCGGCGCGCGAGGCCGGCGACGAGGAGGTGCGCGTGGGCCTGCTTGAGGTGGGACGGCCTCGCGAAGGCGTTGAGGGCTTGAGAGAGGGACGGGTGGTGGAGGAGCTCGAGCGCCCTGGCGGCGGCTTCATTCGACGCCATGCCGATACCATGTCGTGGTCAACCTCGGAGACTCCGAGGCGAACCCACGAGGAGCTTAAGCTCAGCGCGACAGCTTAGGGGGCTCTTCGAGATGAATTAACTTTGTAAATTAATCAATGGATTAGGACAACGTGAAGCGCCATCAGGAATAAATAAGCAGAAATGGAACTCTCCAAAGATTGATGAAAATAATGAGGCAAATGTTAGCTCATCCCGTATAAATTTATCAATCAATTAGTGCCTATAATTCGATCACACCGAGACCAAACTTTTCTTAAATCTTCAGTATCACGATAGAATTTTGTACCTAGTGTTAACTTTCTCAAAGAGATTGTATTAATTTTTGTGACTTTTTATTAATTCGAATTGAAGAGATCAATTCAACAAATTCGTGACACAAAATTTTAATTTACCAATTTAACTAATTTAATTGTATACCACTAAGCCCGAGTTGAAAACCATTTTTATTTCGTGAAATGGTTATGGATCAGGATCAACAACGAGAGCATAAAAAAACCACCTTATCAAACAATTTTTAGGGAAATATATTGATTAAATAATGTATTAGTTTAATTTAGCTTGTCAATCCGTGTCATCCAACGGTTGACGATTGATGATAAATATTCGAAAGTGAATATTTTTTAACCACAAAGATCTAATAATTTCAATATCCTTCTTGAGTAGCTTTTCTTACATGAATGAATTCCGTCTCTCAATGCGGATTGGGGCCGTAGAACATCCATAGTAGATTGCAGAAATTACTCAAAACTGTCAAAAGAAACACAGAGATATCATGCCCGTGAAAATAACCTGTTGCATATATGATTTACATAGTGATACACTACGCATTATTTTACTTCAACAATAACAAAAAAAAATTACTAGCTATTCTAACAGACGGCCTTTCCCAAGATGGAAGAGAAGTAACTCTATGGCTATGGTTATTGCAGCAATGCTTTGGCTGTATAGAATACTGTGGATGATAAGACATCCGCGAGGAATCAAGGGACGCGCTTGAATGTCTTCAAGTATGCCTCGGGCAACAAAGTGTAGTCACTTTACAATCTCAAGCAGTCCACTCTGCATCGCTTCCTTCATTATCCTGGATGGAAAAAGAAGAGAAAATTATTGAGTGCCAGGACAACACAGATGTATAATCTTAATTTGTCTCGTCAAACGTAATAGAGCTGAAGGGTTTAAAGTTAAGTAAAACTTGCGCCAGCAAACCTACAATTTCCGGCTTCCTATCAGCAGTTTTCAGATTGCTGTCAAAATGATGTTCCCAGAGAATCAGGGCTAACATCAATAGCTTCATGTTGAAGGGTAACAAAATGCTTCATTAATTTCATTTAATTCAACTAGTACCTGTGATGCGTTTGATGACTCTTCAATGGGGTCCGCTTCAACCTACAACAGTTACTTATATTAGCTTGTTGTGTTTTTTACTTGGACAATATTAGCTAGTTCTCTAATGGTGGCAAAAGGTGCATTTTGGGATGGTACAAGATTCATTCCTTCGGCAAATGGCAAGCGATAGCGGCAAAATTTGAATGTGGAAAGAGCTGACATCTTTAGTGAAAGCAAAGATGGATTATGCCATAGAAACTATCAAACGCAAGATTACAAAAGTTAAGCCCTTTCCCATGATAGAACAGGTCAATGTCAAATTTAATCATCATGAACTTCAGGATGAACTAGCTGAACCTTAACCAGATCAACACAACAAACGGCAATTGGGAGCTTAGAGTTTCTACTCATTTGCATGCTGGACGGTTTAATGACCATCAAATCTCTCCTCTGCTGACATAAATGAATTGCATTTATCACATGGAACGAGAGGCTTCTAAAAGTATGCTCCTGTGGGCATCTACCTAGGTTGCACAACTGACAACTCATCAATCTTCTCTATATATACACAAGAAGGAATCTCAAACATGTGGAACTAGAGCACGCATAGTTACATTACAGACATTGGCCTTTTGCCCTGACTGACGGTATAAACATTACAACCTACATACTTTTTAACCAAACAAGCTACCGTCTGCAGCCCAATCCGTCACCAAGTCCTCTCTCTCATTCATTATTTCAGAATGCATTTCTAAGAGCTTCCTGCTCAACAAATAAACCACTTTTGCAACTATACATGCGAGCATTCAAATATAACAAATGACAACCAATGAGACTGACAGAAGGTATAACCATAGTAATTAGAAATACGAGAAGCCATCAAACTGAATACAAAATTTTAATGGTTGTACAGGTTACCTCGAAATCTTCATTTTTTGCCTGGACCTCTGGTGCTGCAATTTCAAATTCAACAATTAATGGCTGACAGTCTCTCACTATTAAAAGAGTAATCAAACACATGGTCGAGACATGCATTAGGCCAATAATTCTGGAATTCAAACCCATGCCATTAAACATGTCCAGGATCTTGAATCTGCATTCCCTATCACATGTAAACAATTGGATGGGTCGAGAAGGAGATTTCTCAAGAATTCATTCCATTAAGCATCTTTCGAAAATTGTTTGAAAGAGATTGAGGAACTTTGCATATGTGTTCTTGTCGAAAACATCTTTGCTAGCTTGCTCCTAATTAACTTGACTGACTTATCTGTCATCACGCAATACTAAGTTTGAACCACCAGTCCCCCTCTGTTTTTCCAATAATCCTTGCCTTTTGGCTATATGAATGGAAGGATGTCAGAAAACATGGCTGACTCATCTGTTCAATAGTCTTTAACTAAAGTTTTCTACCCCAGGGAGGAGAATCGTTCTTGGCCAATAGGTTGGAGCTGTTGAAGAAAATCTAGACAGGCACGCTCTGGATATAATGAAAAACACTTAAATTTTCCCCTTTTATTGAACTGAACATCCAAAGCAAACTGAATGATAATTTCAGTTTAGTTTGGTTTGCCGCGATTATTTGGGGAATTAGACAGTACGTGCAAGTTCAGACAATGGCTATCAGCAGGGCATATTGGAACCAAATATTTTCATGTTCTTGAACCTTTTACTCTATTGGTAAATTGTTATCTTACGAAAAACGGGGGTGGATGATATCATAAGTGCCATAACTTTCATACGGCGTTTACTTGAATACCATAACTTTTTAAAAATGTTCACCCAAGTAATTCCAACAAAATTTCAATGGACACATAATCCAATCAATAGAACAAGTCAACATTTTCTACTCTCCCTGGAAACTTTCTCAGGAGAACCACAAGAGTATCATGTATGAAGAGATACAAAAATAAAATAAAATAAAAATTGAGAGTTATATTAGTTAGTACTCTATGCATGGATTCCACTGCTACTATTGGCACCACCATAAGATGAAGATTTTATGAAGTCAGGTGATGGTTAGGGTTCCGTCATGTATCTGGCAGACTAGAACCACTCACCCCAATATTTCTCCCTAACATATTTGGCTGTTGGCCAGCCCACTTGTAAGATACAACTTACTGGATACAGTGAGCATTTATGGATAAAGTGGATACTCACAAGATAGACATAAGCTAGATAACACCGGAAATACATCATATGTTAGGTTACCAGTTATGCTTCTAAATGTCAAATCTTACTCTTGAGACTTCTTCAGGAAGTCCAGGCAAATAATATTACCATGCAGGAAGTTAAACTTGGTTTGATGCATGCGTGGGAGTTAGCTGGTTTGACTAGACATCGTCCCCTTTTAAGACTTTCATATCATAGACGCCTGGTTCGCACGTCCTCTGCCTATTTTTCATTGATTTGGACAATCACAGACCTCTGATAAGGTTGCAGGGAGAGAGTAGACTAACCGCCGATTTCTTTTCCTTTAATCACTTTTCTCTTTTTATTTCGTCCCTCCTGAGACTAGAATAACACAAAACAGACGAAAATCAGTATTTAGTAAACTGTTAATAGCCTCATTAACAAAATATAAATACTATCGAGGAAGGTGCACCATTTTAGGCAAGAAGGTGCAGCAGAAAGTCAAAATGAAGATGGCTTGTGCAAGGCTCTCTCACCTGATCAATTTTCCTCTTTGATTCAGTCTTCCTTGATTTCTTCCCAGAAACTGAACAAAATTACAGATTTGTTTCTATCAGGATCCTAGTGTTTCTCTCATCCTATAGCCAAGAAGAAAAGCAATCAGGAAGTTAATGAAACCTGTAACTGATCGAGATTTGTCCAGCTTTTCTGGTCCATTCTGAAATAGAAGAGCTCTGTGAGAAAATTGTGGCCTGAATATTATGCAGATTATTGGTATAACTACAGAATTTCTAACATGATACATGATACAACTCCCGACCTTTTATACATTACAGAAGCTTCGAGCAAAGATGGAATTTCCAGAAAGGTAAGCAGATTGCTAGAAATCTCTGACCAAAAGGAATTGCAAGGGACCTTGTCTCAGATGAGACGATAACAGCTACTGACCTTAATTTCAAGCAAGGGCCTATCAATAAAATGGGGAAAGTTTCAAATATATCTGGGTCCCATGTTGGAGTCACTGAAGATTTTTAAAACCAAATCAACAGAAAAAAAATTAGAATAGATTAAGCGCACAAGACTTGTAGAAAAGATACAAGCAACTACTGTAAGAAATAGTCTGTCTCCAGAATTATAGGGAAAAGGTTAGGGCTTTCTTAGTGAAAAACAGGAGTTCCACACCCAAAAAGTATGGATAACCCATATGAATTCAATTAAGACAACAAAATATAGGGGCTAAGAACATAGCTCAGCTTTAAATATCCATCTGCAATTCTCCTAAAAAGCAAATAAAATTTTAAAATTGGAGAAGGCAATCCTCAAGGGAGAAACAGATTGGTTCTTTTCTATTCTATCAGTATTAGATCAGTAATATAAGTGATCCCGGCATCGTGACTCCTTTCTTCCGTGATTAAAGGACAATGTTTTTGGAAAGAAGTGTGACCCACCACGTATACTTGAAGAGCTTTTTAAGCACCGCAGCACCTATATGTCTCATATATACCTTTTTCTGATATCTACAAGACTATTTTAGACAGCAGAAAAAATACAAAGCAGATTAGAAAGAAAGCCTGTCTCATATGAACTGCAGCACACTCCAGCAGTTATCATTGTTCATACATGCTGGAAAGAGTACAATGCCTAAATTCTTGGTTGACTAGTTTTCACTGATTTATAACACTCACCTTTTTCTCCACTTTCTTAAACAATGTAGAGATAGTCGCCTGAACAAGTGAACCATGACTAGCACGAGAGGTTTCCTTGGACCTGGTTGAAGTAACAGACCGTTTCTTAGACTTGGTTGCTGATACAGAACAGTCTTCATTTTGTTCCATCTTTTCTACAGAATCTCCATGGTAAATGTTAGATTGTCCTACCAAGGAACCTGGAACCTATAGCAATCAAAATTGAGAGTTTTAAATAAAAGCTTTATATAAGGTTCTGATGACAATAAAATATTTATATGGATCAAGAAACAGAACAGAAAAAAAGACATCATAGCAAATCTAAGAGTAAAAAATCCATTTTGTACAATCAAATTCAAGATCAACCTCTTCTTCTTCTGCATCAGCCACACCCAAATCACTTCCAGTAGAATCATCTCCAGAAGAAACCTCCATATATCTGAACCATTTAAAAATATTAGCAGGAAAACTTATTCCATGTAGAAACAATAGGATTTTAAGCAAGTATACAGAACAGCCTAGTCAGACATATGATTGAAAAATCCAGAATGCCGATCACCTACAATACAATACAAGAGGAATAAAACGTCTTGCCTAGTTGTCTGCAATCACCATTTACACTTTATTGTCCAGTTCAATAATTCTTTCACAAACATGCATACATGCGTTATCTATCATCAATAGCACAATCTAGGGTCCAGTGTACTTGAACCCTTTTTGTCAAGACCTCCAAAGAGCCATTGTTATCATCAAAAATGCCTTAAAAAAATTTGAAAAAAACTAGCTGAATATATTTGATGCATTACAATTAAACTGTGACGGAAAACCCAAATTTCCTGAAAAAGGTAGCATGCATTTAAGAAACTATGACAAAGCCACACAGCTGCCAGAGTACGTTCAGTTTTGATGATAAACTTTCTTCCAGGGTTAGGAGTTTTCTGCTAGTTGACTGTCTTATTACTCTTTGTGATGCCTGAAGCTGAGAGAGATGCTGCAACTACGAATTAGAACTCTCTAGGTCAAAAAAGAGCATTCACGAAAAACCAAACAGTTCATAACCCAAATCAATTCTTCATTCTGTATGTGCAAACCCATGCATGAGAGTGACAGGTACTACATATCAAGACAAGAAAAACAGTTCACCACATCATCTTGCATTGGCACCATAACCTAACTGGAGAAATTCAGTGGATGTTTGCATCATTTTTGGAAGAGCAGTATAAATGACATTAAAAGATGGTAACTGAAGGGCGCTGACCTTAACTTTTTCCCCATGTTTCTCTCGGACTGGCGAACTGGTGTCACTTCCATTGGTTCTTTCAATTCATTGCCATCATTTGATGCATCATCTTCAGATGGAGATCTAGGAATCGGGGGGTCTTCTGCAATTTTCTTTGCTGTTCTATTACCCGGTAGCTTATCTACAATGGTTGCTCCTGCCCCACCTTTAAAGTCATGCTCTAGATGTTGGCCCTGAAACCAAAAGAAAAATCACGTAATTCACCAGAAATGTCTCTCCCTTTCTCCTTTTTTCTCTATTCTATCTGTTGAAAAACAAGCCAATGGAATACATGACAATGGACAAGTTTGAAAGATTGAATAGAAAAGCTAACCTCAATCAACTCCTCAGGAAAATCCAAACGTGCTTCCTCTGGGTTCTCATCCTTTTTCCCAATCCACCAGGCATCCGAAAATACAATCTGCCAGTATCATCAATATCAAGAAAGGACAGAAGGGTCATGCCTTAGGCATAACATGTATTTCTGTCAGAGTTGAAAAGTGCATGCTTAAAGTAGTGTAAAAGTTTCAAAACTGTGATGTCAGCATTTTTCTTTTTATGCATTCTCATAGATTTTCAGAATCAAAATAAAGTGCTGTCTCAAGACAAATGCAAGAAGGCACATGGGCATGGCCATAAATAAACTCTAAACTTCACCACATATAATCACTGATGAAAGAAGGAAAGGATTTCTTAGGTGACATAGTCAAAATGCACATGGTGTATAGCACCCAGAAAAGTGATGATCAGAATTCGATCTGAAATTGCTCAAGAACATCATTGACTTTTTGTCCACTAGTAGCAAGAGAATATCCTTGCATAACAAAATGATACTGCTGCATGCTCTGTATATTCAACTCAAAATTCCATTTTTCAAGAGGATCCATACCTTCACAATATTCCAGACTGTATATATTGTTGATTTGAGATGTCAGCAAGTTGTGACAAGTGACAGCAAAGGCAAGTTACAACTGATAAAACTTTCAGTTTAAGATTCATGCTAGGGTAATAAGTCCGACATATACCATATGCAAATCCAACCGCGATTACTTCTTCAAAAAGTCCTGACATGCATTGGTTTCTTGCCTTTCTATGGGCCATGACAAATGCCAGGGTCATAACACATTAAACTTCCGGATTCATGCTCAGTAGATGTATCATAGTAAGCATACCCTAATTTACAAAGCCTATTGACTAAAATTGGGCCCTAGACTTTGTCAGATCAATCTCACTCCTCTTTATGTACAGAACTAGTGAAGGATATTAATCATCAGATTAGACAGTTATGAAATGTCCAGCTTTGAACTCAGCATGAAGGAGAGAAAGGAAGAAGAGCTACATCGTAGAAAAGTTCACTGCTTCGTTGAAATCAACAAGTACATGAAGGGATTCCCTTGAAGACTCAGCAGGCAACATCAATGGTCACAAATATGCTTAATTGTGCTGTCTGGAACAAAGTCGTCAAAGCAGCAATAGCAAAAGTGAGCAAGTAAGATGGAGGCAGGCAACAGAGAACGATATGGAAAAACTGACCATGTTATCAAAGTAATCCTCGCACATAACATTCTTCCCGCCTTTAGAGAACTGTAATGTCAGATACCTATTCTCTGGAAATACAACTGTCCCGAACAACTTCATCTGTCCCTACAATTTAACAATAGAAAGAGTTCCAAAAAATCAATAGGCAGACTCAATACATTCATCAATAATCTTAGTTCTCCAGATTAATTGGAGAGAAGAAAGTACAGATTCCTATCATCTGCTTTCCAAGTTTGAAACGATTTCAGTGTTATGACGAAAGAATGAACTACTCATGGATATCAATCATGTAAAAAGGCTCAATCAGAAGAAGATGAACTGAAGAAAAAAAGAGGAAAAAAAAAAAAACCAGAACTTTGATCTTGAGTGTAGCAGCTGTTTGCAAAATAGGCAAGAAAATGTGTAGCACATGTTCATTATTCTGAGACTCAATTTGCAAATTGGGGAATCACCGCCTCTGATCTTCGGCTTTAGCAGAAATTGAGGTCCTGAGAAGTAAAACGCCAATGACTAATCTCGGTCTCGATTCCTCAGTTAAACATACAATACAAAGTTCGATAAAACAGAATCGATTTTCCATTCTCTCCAACCTAGATTCTTCCGTTCCCAATTTCCCTCGTCTCTCTGCCTTTTCAATCAACTCCAGACAACGTAAATTGTCGAATCACAGAAGGATTCGAACACAACATCGAGACCGAAAACGCGAATACCTGAGGGAAATCGAGGTAGAGGACGGGGTTCTTGGTGCCCAGGTCCTTGAGCTCCCCGATCTTCCCGCCTCCGATCGGGGCGAGGAGCCCCGGGAACGAGAAGAGGAAGCGGTTCTTCCGCTGGGACTTCTTGATGATGTCCTTCCCGTGGTGCTTCAGCACCGTCTTGGAAGGGCCCAGCGGGGCGCCGCACCTCGCCGGGGCCTCCGACAGCGCCCCCTTCGAGAAGGCGAGCTTCTTCAGCCTCCGCCGCTCCGCCGCCTCCGGATTGTCGCCGCCCCTAGGGTTCGACCCCGCGCCCTTCGGAGCTCGCCCCATTTCTCTCTCTCTCTCTCTCTCTCTGGCAGTCGCAGTTCGATTTCAGCTTCGGAAAATATGGCGGGAAGCGAACTCTTTCTGCCCCCCTCGTCGCTCGGGCTCCGGCCAGTGTGCCTGAATTTTCACTTTTCAAAATTTTTTTTAACTTTTAATATTTTGTTTTTTTTTTTTTTTTTTGACAAAACTTTTAATATTTTGTTACGCGACCTGAAATCGCATGAGTTTTGGAAAATACTGATGTCTTTTCTTTTTTCATACTGGGTTAATTAGTGAAGTTTCATACATAGATTTCATTAACGATGACCCCCCCCCCACGAAGTCATTCGACTAAACTATTTTGTAATTCATAAAAAATGGATTTAAATCTCCACTAAGTCTCCTGCTAGTTGCTTATCAAGTTTATTTTAGAATATATACATTTATATATAATGAATATCCGCATTGAACGAACAAGCATGATGTCTTGATGAAATTTTTGACTAATTAAATGATGTCTATGATAACAGATGTCAAAAGCATGTTAGAAAAAGATATCACCTGATCAAAAAGGTGAAGGTGATGTTATTTAATTGTCTTGTACAATATATATGTCATCCCAAATGTTTTCAAATTATATATAATCTCGCTAATATTATTCATTTTTTTGCCTAAAATTTGTCACCAATAATAAAAAGAAAAAAAAATGCCAATAATATGGGGAATGGATTTTCCTATGGTAATTGATAATCAGAGAGTAGCGGTGTTTGTTGAGCGTGCTCCAATCAAGTCTTGGATTGAATTTCTATTACGAGAAAATATATATAATAATCATGCGAGTCAAGCAAATCAGGCTTAAAAGAAAAAGAAAAAAGAAAAAGAAAGAGGCTTTATAATTGTAGGCCCTTGTCTAAACCCGCCCAATAGTGCGTTGGGCCCTTGTGGCACGGGTCGGGCTTAGGTGAGCCCATGAGATTTTTAGGGCAGTGATCAAGTTTGTTGGAGAGTTAAATCTAGGAGTCCTTAATGACAAATATTCAATAGTTAGAGGATAATTAGAAAAAAGATTTAAATTTTTCGCATGAAATTAAAATTTTAGGAGACAATAGTACATAAGAGACCGAATGGAAATATGTGTTGACTATTCTAAAATCACATTACTAACTCCAAATCTTTTACACAGTACGGAAGCTTCAAGCAAAGATGGAATTCTGGAAGGTAATTATATTTAGTGGTCCTAATGAGCATCACATGGACATTCGTTTCTTTCTTTAGCTACAATTCATATCCATCGCCATGATCCTCGGTGATGGCCTCTACAACTTCCGTAAAGTGTAGAGCTGGACCTCCTGGGTTTTATCAAAAAGCTATACTCTCGAGGTTCACGAGTGGCTCTCCCTCCGAGTTCCCTCATGAAAATTTCGACTAATTTGAATCTCAATTTGTTCACGGTGGCCATGATGAATATTGTCGCCACCGCATCTGACCTTATGCAAAATTTGAAGACCGGCTATTTGACCCTTACTTCCCCGCGGTCCCTATTTCTGAGCCAGGTAATTGGAACAGCCATGGGATGTATCATATCACCATGCGTCTTCTGGCTGTTCCACCGGGCATTCAAAGACCTTGGTTTGGCAACGAGTGTGTACCCCACCCCTTATGCCAGCATCTATCGAAGCTTGGCTACACTGGGAGTTGAGGGATTTTCATCGTTACCAAAACATTGCCTAACCTTCTGCTATGGATTTTTTGTAGTCTCGATCATCACAAATGCAATCAGGGACTCAGTCCCCAAAAAATACTCAAAGTTCATCCCACTCCCAATGGCGATGGCGATCCCATTTTATTTAGGATCATATTTCGCTATTGACATGTACTTTGGAAGCCTAATTCTATTCTTATGGCAGAGGTTTGACAAGACCAAGCCCAAGAGAAGAGAAAATCAGTGGCCTAGCCCATGTCCTTCCTTCTTTCTCTGGCGCGCACGAACGACTGTGAGCAAAGGGGAGAGGGCTGTGACCGAATGGGTGGCAACCCAGCAAAGGATTCGACGGGCACAATGGTGAGACTCACAGGCAGTTTGGGGGCCAGCTTCTACTCATTCGGCGACCTGTCTGCAGCCGAAGGAGCCCGACTAGTTGCTCCTCGCCGCCGCCGATCGGGATCTTGACTCGCCGAAGGAGACAGCAAGGATCCTTCTCCCTCAAGCCCCTGTTTTATCTCTGTTTTCTGGCCGGAAAAACTCCTGTGAGTCTATGTAACTTTTGGATCAAAATCTGGACAAACTGAGTAAAATCGAAGAAAGTTTAAGACGATTAATGGTGTGTGGAACGTTGATGTATCATGGCTGGCTTGAGGAATGCTATATATTTGAACTTAAAACCTCTGTTCATCTATGCGTGCCAACTGTTTGTTATATTGCCTGAATGAAGCATAGAACGTCTAAGAACACTGAAGTCGATAGTCAAAATTTCGAGTACACAGGAGCAAACTAGGATGGATTTGGCATGAAACATATTGATTCAGACCGTAATGATCATTTTCGACCCGAAATTTACATCGAATCTCTCTCTGGAATGTGCCTTTTAAATCATGCATCAATTGCTCGATAGAATGCCTGAGAGAAGACCGAAATCAATGCATTTACTTCCTCAAGTGAGAGCCTAGTACTTTAAGGCACTGTAACGCATCGCAACCCAGCATACGAAACGATTGTTTTTCAGTATCGTTTGATGAAGGACGATAGTCTGTCCTTGTCAGGAAAAAAAATGGAAAAAAGAGCTTTGCTTTCTGTTGCACTAAATCCAAATCCATCAGCCCTAATATTTTGCTCCTTTTGATTTTGTAAATGTTCTAATATGAATTGTGAATCCCATCATTCCTAGCAGTTTCTTGATGTATGAACTTGGACTTTTGCTTATGGCAGGTTACTGGATGTAGTGCACAATGAGAAGAGGTTCTACCTGTATCTAGTTTTTGAGTCTGTGACTTTGATTTGAAGAAGCACATGGATTCATCTGCAGACTTTGCCAAGGCTCCACGTCTGGTAAGAGGGAGTGAGCTGTTTGCTCCTACACTAGGAGTAGGAGGTCCATGCCTTTGTGCCTGAAGTTATGATCATTCATTACAAACATCACATTAAAAGATTATTTAAGCCCTTAGAGCAGAACTGGGATTTGAAAAAATACCATCATAGTTTATTTTCCTTGCAGTTTGCGTTCATATTTACACTTGGCCCTTTATAATTGGACAAGCATTGGTTTTTTCCCACATAAGGCGACTAGCTTGGCGCAAAAACCAGATCACCAGTTCACATGCTTGAGAAGATGAATGCGATTTGTACGAAGAGGCCAGAATCACGTTTAAAAAGATGTAGACAACTTCACCTTCCGCAAAACCATGCTTAAACGCCAATTGTGCACATCCAATCAATGCGGGAATTTAATAAATTTATAGATCTGAATGATAAGAATAGAATTTTAATGTTTAAAAACTTATTTTGTAGACAATTTGAAAGCACAATTCAACATTAGATTTACAGAGCCTAAATTTCTGCCTTCGCCAATGGGCGTCAGTCATCCATCACTCTTGTCCAATCCTTTAAAAAAGGTATCTTGAAGATAAAATGGAAGCAGCCTGTATCTTAAAGTTGGTGCGTTTTCAACAGTAGACTTGGCTTGCTTAGCTCAACTTTGAGATTAACATGCCAAGATAATTCTAAATGGCATGCCTGATTTGGAGCAAAATCTTTACAACAAAGCTGTGAACCAATCATGCCTTAATGCCACTTGGAGAGAGACTTTCATCATATCACTACCTGAAAGGAGACGTGGACTTCTTGAATATCTTTAAGTAGATGTTGAGCAGTATACTATGGACTTATATATTTGGTTTAATTTCACTCTATGACTTATGTATTTGAGATACTTTTGTCTTTTTTATGATGCATTTATGAAAACTTTGTGGCTATTGTTGATTGTTATTGGACTCCTTACTTACATATTGTGTTTATCTTCTTTTTTCATGTGATGGCATAAGTAATATGGAGGGGGATGAAAGTAGCATGTATAGTGATCAAGTAGCAACAAGTGAATCGGTTGAACTAGACTTTGATGTTTTTGATATTGATATATTGATAGCATGGTTGTGCATTATTGCGGTAGATACGTCTATACACATGAGAGAATCTATTAGGAATAGCATATTGTCAGGACCCAAATGGATAAGGGAGGTTTTTCATGGACATGTAGATAGAATATATGAAATTTTTAGAATAGAGAGACACGTTTTTCTCAACCTTTGTGATTTGATGAAGGCAGGAAGTTGGCTGTAAGATAATCGATATATAAAGGTAGATGAACAAATTGGGATCTTCTTATCTATGATTTATCACAAGAACTCGAATAGAAATTTATGCGAGAGATTCCAACGTTCGAGACAAACTATCAGCAAATACTTCACTATAGTGTTGAAAACAGTTCTCAAACTTGCAAAAAAGATTATCGTACCACATTCCTTTGATGTTGTCCCAAATGATATTCTTATGAATCCCAACCATAAACTTTACTTTAAGGTAGGATTTTCATACATTTATTTACAATATCGATTTCATTTTGTTGCTAATATTATCTAACACTAGTCTTTGATAAAACGACAGGGTTGTGGGGGCGCTATTGATGGTACTCGTGTTCATGCTTCTATACCTATGTCAAAGCAAATCCCATTTAGAGGCAGAAAATGAATTACTACTCAAAATGTGATGTGTGTATGTTCGTTTGATATGACATTTACTTTTGTGTATGATGGTTGGGAAAGATCTGCCAACGATTATCAGGTGCTATAAGCAGTACTCGAGACTCCTCGCTTGGAATTTCCTCGACCATCACTAAGTATTTACTTGTTTTGGAAGTATCAATTTTCTTTAAGATTATATTGCATTTACAAATCACGACTAATATATGAATACATTGTTATAGGCAAATACTATGTTGTAGATTCTGGTTATGCATCAACTCCGAGATTCTTAACTCCTTTTAAAGGTGAACGGTATCACCTAAATGATTATAGGGATAGAGCAAGACGACCAAGAACCGTAAGAAAGTTGTTCAACTGTAGGCATTCTTCACTAAGGAATGTCATTGAGAGATCATTTGCAGCATTAAAGAATTGCTTCTTTATTTTGAGACACATGCCTGCATTTGCAATTCGAAAGCAAACACATATTGTAATTGCATGTTGTGCTATCCATAATTACATCAATGATCAAGACATGAGGGATAAAAACTTTTCCTTATATGGAGATCTAGAGTACCCATTTGGACCTACACAAGATGAGGTTATAGGCAATACATCGACCGAGGAGGAAACTGAGATGAACATGCTTAGAAAAAATATTGCCAATAAAATGACAGTGGATCATAATATGCCAGAGATTCCATGAAATCGTGTTTTCAACTTTTGTAATGTATTTCTATTATTTTGTATTTGGGGATTTCCTATCTTTGCTTTTGTAAAGTCATGTTGTATTTGATTATTCATATCTTAATTATTGTAATGTGATGTTGTATTTGAGGATTTCCCTTATTTTTAATGGTCTTTTATGACAAGCTCCATCACACTTCGTAAAATTCGTCGATTTTGTAAATTTTGCCGCAAATTGCCTGATACACTTCTTTGTGTTTCTTTCTAAAACAATTGTGCACGAGCAAGAATTAACATGCATCCAGCATGCGTGCGCCGGATGCATATCATAGACCGTGGTGGCGATCGATGTGACACACTAGCATGAAGGAGATTAGAATATTTGCATGAGAAGGTTCAACATTCTATAATCCATAAGGATTTTAGTCTATCAATGTGCTTATTCTTTAAGATTTCAAAGCCAAAATTCAGGCACCTGACATGGTTGCCCGCCTTCATTTTGCTAGAGTTTTAGGAACCTTTGGCTATCATGCTCAAGAGTAATGCATCTGGATCTCTTTTTATTTTTATTTTTTATTGTATGGAGACTATTGATAAGTATATTGTTTGACAGTAATTGCCTATCCAGGTGGATGCTAAAAAATTTTGTGTGAAAATTTAGAAAATTCAATATAACAACTCTTACTTTGTATTTGAGTTCATAAGCATATGAAATTTGGAAGAATGGACATCACACTTGCTCCAAAAGGAAAATTTTGTTTTAAGAAATAGAAATTTTATACTATTATCAAACGAATTTCTATTTCTAAAATAGAAATTTTGTATCGTTACCAAATGTCTTTTTTTGCTCAAAAACTCATCCAGAAATAGAAATAGAAAAATTTATTTCTATTCCAGAATGGTTATCATTCGCGCCCTAAAAGAACACAGATCAAATACCTGTAATGCACTCCCAAATCTATATCGAACTCTAGTTCAGGAAAGTGAAACCCTAAGATCTAGACAAAAATCTAAATTGGGAGAGGAAAATGGCCTAATCCTAGAGAGCTTGTAAAGTCACATCATGAACATTCTATTTGGTGGTTGTTGACGAGATGAATGGTTGAATTTGTCTCCATGTTCACCTAAGATTAGTTGTAGAAATTTATTCATACACACAAACTCCCAAATCAGATCAGGAGAGAACTAGTAGGGATTGTCCCAATGGCTAGCTACTCTTCTCACTTAGAAAGGGATAGGTGGATAGTTTGAATTCCTACCTTCTCAAAAGGCAGGAGTTGGAAACACGTGAGTGAAGAAGTAGGATTTCGCAACCTACACATTGCATATATCATATACAGTGGCTTGTAAAATAGATATAGGAGAGGACAAGACCAAAAAAAAAAAAAAAAAGATCAGGAGAGAGAAGAAATAGATAATCAAAGCAAAGAAAAAGAAAATCAAATACTAAGTAGGCTTTCAACTTTAGGAACTAAAGTTGAGAGCTCATGAGAGAGCTTGAAAGTGGGAAGAATTTTTAGGAGATGTGGGGGTTTGCCTAAAGAGAGAGAGAGAGAGAGGAGCGAAACGTAAAAGGGGCAACAAAAGATCCAACTGGCACATTAACTATCGGCATAATCTGTTGTACTATTTGTTGGACATGTAAAATATGAGAAAGGGCCAAGGAATAATGAGTAGCTCATCAAGAAGTATTTGGTCATACAATAAACAAAGGAACCTCTTTTTATTTCGTGAAAAATGAATGATTCAAAAAATATTTTCTTAAAAATAATCGTTTGAAATAATTAGTCAATGAAAAGTAATTTTATTATCAATAACAATTTATGTCTAATATTTTTGTGGATGATAAAAATAATTTTTGTTTATTCAATTTTATAAGCAATGCAAATGATTATTTTTAGAAAAATATTATTAAATTCATTTGTTTATTGCGAAATAGATGGAGCTAATAGTACTTCCAAATGTCCAATGTCTAAGTTAGGACCGAAACTCCAGATCATTATGATAGCTAGCAGATCTAGATACGAACTTAGAGAACCGAGAAGGGAGAGTGACTTACTAGGGTTTTAAAAAACTGAATCACATTTTGATATTCTGATATCCAAACATAGCCTTAAGAACTAATAAGTCTTGCGATTCTTATTTGAGGAGCAAACAGCGGAAAATACAATGACACCATCCGGCTTTATGATAGCCTCGTCAATCGATGCCAACAAACGGGAATAGTTTACTGACATTATCATTGTTCGTGAGTTATTCTGGAATGAGAACGTTTACTTAGTACAATATTAAGCAACAAGCACACGCTGAGTGCTAAAACCTCATGCCACTACTTTCTGATTTAGTCCCTTGTTGCTTCACATGGCTGAGAGCACCAGCGGGCAGAACCCATGCTGGAGGCTTGCTTCCCATACTTTCTCTATGTCGAACATCATGCTTCCGCACTCGTTCACGTTCCATCCTTCTAGCGCATGCACTATCCCTGCTACTCGCCAAGCACTTATCACCCTTCTTGGCAACCAATTCTGCAGACGAATAACTTGGAGTTAATTGGATGCTGCGAAATAATTTCACATGCTATTCGCGCATTAAAAATGGTTGGTTTCTCTTGCCTGGTGTCTACACATGCGTGGGTGTGACGTCGATTTAATGGCAGAGATCGGTGGCCTTATTCTACTTGAAAAAACAAACCAAGGTGACCTACCATTTTGTATAAGGATAGATATCTTCAATCAAGTACTAAGTCTCCCATCTTTCTTGTTCGGACAATATACAAGTTATGGTTAGCCTGGCATGATAAATTAATACATGATCTTGTTCACCGCATATGATCAAGTACTAAGTTTACATTTTTCTTGTTTGGACAATATACAAGTCATGGTTAGTCTTGCATGATAGATTAATACATGTTTTTGTTAGCCATGTCATCAAGTTCTAATGAAGTCACCACAAATCGGAATGAGATCAACAGAGTTAAAATCTTTGTAGCCTTTTGTTTTGCACAGTAAATAGAAATAGATGACCAAAATCGTTGAGAGTTAAATGATGAGTAATGTATGATTGGAATCTGCCAGTGAGATAGCCTCCCAGCATACCTTGTGAACTTACACACTTCTAGTCTGCCATCCCCATTCTAAAGCACAATGTAACTCCATAATACATAATTCCGTCGACAGAATTGAGCAAACTAACCTCACAGGAGTGCACATTATTGAACGACTGGGGAGCGATCATCGCCGGAGTGCTGTGGTAAAGGCAATCTTTGCGGATTTGCTTTGGAGGGAATTGAGAAAAGGGTATGAACAACGTTCCTTTGGGTGCCTTTTTCTGTTCTTCTTCGGCAAGTCCATCTCCTACCAACCATATCTGCAACTAATATTTTATTAATATTGTTCTCACATAAATTATAAGTTGCTTATCTTAAAAAATCTGCCTCGTCAAATGCCTCGAGTCTGACAAAAAAAAAATACCTTTTGAGAAAAAGTTCTTGAAAGAATCAAATTGCCTCCTTCCTTTCCATTGAGACTCCTTTTGAGATTCTCATGCTCCTCCTTAGAAGCAACATTAACCTGCCATATTTCTTGCATCAATTAGATGAAAAAAGAGGTGCACATAACTATATATTGATTGCGGGCATGCAAAACCTTAAAGAAAATTCCTTACATCACTTTTATTTTACTAAATCAAAATAAGAAAAAATAATCTCATTAAAAATAAGGGCGGCTCTATTTCCACCTCCTAAATGACTAAATCCACCCTCATTTACACTAAAAAGATAAAACTACCATCAATCTTTCAATTGTAGTTTTAGATAATGGCCCCACTCCTTTTTTCTACTTTTTTTTCTTTTTTTATTTAGGATAGTTATCATAATTAGAAATTTCACATATTTTTCCTTGCGTAAATATTCTTATAATCTTTTACATGATCCATGTAAAATTATCAAGCTAACAATAAGGAAAAAAATTTCTTTGATATAGTATAAAATTAAAAATTCTCTTCTTCATCATTAATTTTATAACAACCTATCTAATTTATGCTCCTCTTATATCCAAAGCTCACTTTCTTGGTGAACATTTTATTAATTTCATTAGTCTAAAATATATATCAACTCTCTTTATTTACTATATCAAAAACTTTATTTTTCCTTACTATATTGGCGAGATACTTTTATACAGAACATGTAAGAAATCAGAAAAATATCTAAGAACAAACTAAAAACATTACGCACAAATAGAAATCTAAATATTTCTTTGTAAACAATTTGTTGATGATATTAATTTTTGTTAAATCAAAATAATGAAATTTCATTGGCATTTTTATATATAAAAAAAAAAAAAATCTTACTGTATGCAATGTTTTGATTTAGTCAAATTTCATCTACTTAACAATGTATCCATAAATCTAACCGACAATGCAGAAAAGACGTAGATTTCTTAGAAATTTCTCTTTTTGATCAAACAAATTTTTATGATGATGATGATGATGATAATAATAATAATAATAATAATAATAATAATAATAATAATAATAATAATAATAATAATAATAATAATAATAATAATAATAATAATAATACCTCTAATATACATGGAATATCTACAAAAGCAAAAGAATCAAAAGCTAGATACATGAAATTCTTAATTATGGTAGGTAGATCTTAAATAGATATAGAAAAACTTTGAAAAGGGAATGTAAATAAATTTGGGACCACCAATTTAAATTACAATTAAATGATAGAGGGTAATTTTGTCTTTTCCGTGAAAATTGGGTGGATTTAGTCATGAAGCCAAATAATAAAGAAAGTGCAAAATAAAACCAAAATGATTTCCTATAAAAAAAAAAAAAAAGAGGAGGATTGAGCACCTGGATACCCCTTGCGCATAAAGCATGCGCAATGGCACAAGCAAGCTTGTTAAGGTTGCCTCTAAGGAGAACTTGGCTTGTCCCTTTGGGAATGATGTGGAGCACAACTGCCATTGCCAAGCTACTCCCATCCACCAACTTGGTCCTCAAATCTCTGTGCTTTTGAATAAACAATTCACCATGCCCATTCAGTTTCTCTCCCTAAAGGGGAAAAGAAGATAAACAAATTGGAATCAATAAGCAATATATAATTTGGCTAAAATAGATACCCCGATGAAAGAATTTTGAGTGTGAATTGAAAAAGTAGGATCGGGCTCGCTGTAATTCTCGACGCCATATGATTAGATTAACATTTATATTGGAGGGTTGCCTAGGGAAGGAGACAAGATCTTGCCTGATTGAGAAGACCCAAAGTCAGAACCTTGACTCCTTTCTGGTTAGCATCCACTATAGCTTCTTCTATCAAGGCATTAATGGCTACTGTTCGCCATGGTAATAGATACTACAGGAAAATGAAGAACATGAAACCGAGCTGACACACAGATGGACATACATAAATCTCAGAGAAAATAGAAGACCAATAAACTCAAAACGTTCAGTCAACACCCCCATTAGATGTTTTAAACCATCCAATATTTGTTAGTAAGTTACATGGTCATTGAACTTAAACCATCACCCCTTGGTTTTATGTGCAGATTTCTTAGTGGAATGAGATTTTCTTAGTGGCATGACAGGGCGGGCTGGGGCCGAAAGATCAGTCCCCGTATCTATTCCGCTCCCTCCGCCTGTCTCCCATCCCCGTTCCACCCTTTGAGGCAAACGGACCGGCCGTCCCCAAGTTGGGAGCATTGTCAGTGTCCCGTTTGGACTTTTTGCCAATATTCAAGAATGCAATACCGTAACAAAGTAATTCATCGAAGCTCACACCCCTAGAAACAACAAGGGAAAGTAAACACCAAGTTTGGAAAGATAACAAATTCTTGTCTTGGTTCTTACATGGACATTGCATCTTGGAATCACCCAAGATTGCAACTTGAGTTTCTTGAAGGCATTCCTCTCCAAGACGAAAGAGTGGCCGCAGGTCCAGGTCCACACCACCGAGGCGAGCGTGAATGGCCACATGATCCACAAGTACCACTTGGATGAGTATGGTTGAGATGCGAGGGAGGCAAATCCCAGCCGCAGATGATAGATGGACTCCGGCGTTGTTAGGTGTGTCAGATGCACCACGTCCGGTGACTCTTCCACTTTTCGAAGAGATATCTCGTATGTGGCATTTGTTGACTCATCCATTGTTCCGTATATGTAGTCGTAGATTGGCATGAAAAGGCTGTAGTTTGTTCGGAATTGGGTGTGGTGCAATGAATGAAACCTGTTGATGGGCCATTGACTCATGACTATGAACAGGAATTATCTGGCCAACAAGCGCTTGTATTGATTGAAACATAAAATGAACCATGCATGAATTTCCGTTTATGTCTTTTACTCATGCTCAAATACTTCTCTTGATATTTCCCTTTTCCATTTTTTTCTACCAAAATGTCATTTTCCAAACAAAAACAACTGTTAATTTTCCCATCTTTCACCGAGAATCATATGTATCGCACATTTACATACACACACACACACACACATATATTATATTGGCTTATTTCTTCAACTTCACGCAAATAATTTCGTAAATGCTTTTGGCCCTTTCATGCTTATAATGGTGTGGAAACAATGTCGAGATCGAGAGAGAGAGAGAGAGGATCATGCCCGATCAAGACACCAGTCTGCCCCCTAATAGAGGGTGCTATGGAGAGAGAGTGTGTAAATGAGAACGATTACTATATGTGGGACTTACGATGGAGTGTACATTAAGTACTTGAGAGGTGGAAAGATGGTGAAGAGCCTATTGGGGATGAGCTCGAAGTTGCAATGACCCATGTTGTTCATGAAATCAATGTACGTGGTGTAGCCAGTGATGGATATGATTGAAGCAGTTCTTGTGATCACCGTCGTGTACATGGGTATCGCAAATAGCATTGCATACGCTATGTGTTCCGCGAACGGATGAACTATGGCTGCAAAAAGAAAAAGAAAAAGAAAAAGAAAAAGAAAAAGAAAAAAACGGTACAAAATCAAAGTTTGCCTAACTACATCATGAAATCAAAATGTAAACAATAAAAGCAAGAGCTACTTAAATGCAACATCGATTATGTTGGCTATCTAATTACAACGAGTCATTCGGTCCCTACTAAGTACCATGCGTGCCATTACTCCTAAACAATAAGTAGCACTCCGTCTTTACTAAAAGAAGTCTGACACGAAGCCCGATCCGATCAGATTTTGTAAATCTTAGTATTCCTAACTCGAGTAAAAAGAAGTTGCAGTTGATCGTTGGGAGTATCGACACATTTTCGTCATAGAAGACACGGTTACACTTTCAAAGATAGAACTGTTAAGGTTTGACAAGTCTTTTAATTGCATAATGGACTAAATAAAATAACGTTAAATTAAATGTGATGTAAAGCATAACTTACATGAGATGGGCTCAGTGACAATAGAGGAGTGGTGGTGGGAGTGATAGCGGGAGTAGAGAAAATGATGGTGCAAGGCTCGGTGAAGCCAGTAATAGAGATATTCCACGACCAAGGCATGAATCAGGTTGGTGATGATCACACCGTCTGTTTTCCAAAGTGGTAAGTGAGACGCTTGAGGTTTTGCCCAACGAACCATGTATAATATAATTGTAGTGAGCAAAATTTGGTCGTCCCTGCATAGAAAGACAAAGAAGGAAAAAGAAATTCGCTCTAAAAATGAGTAAGAACTGACTAAACTTTGATGGCCCTTAATCACTGCGTCCTGATTATGCCGTGTTATTGATCAAGAAGATAGGGCATCGTATGATAAAAGGGAGTAGTTAAATTATATGAATAACCACTGTGCACAAGGGTCCCGCTCGTTTAAACATACATCCCAGAGAGTGAGTTTGACCAGTTACTGTTCATATGTAAACTTGACACCTATTAATCTCGGTTGAAGCAACATTAGTCAATGCATAGCTTCAGTTAACAGAAAATACAAGAATGATCTGCAACAGAGAGAGAGAGAGAGAGAGAGAGAGAGAGAGAGAGAGACCAGTTGCTTTCTCGGTCCACCTGCTCGAACTCGATGCCTCTGTCAAGGATCCGGTTGTTGCCTTTGGCAGTTCGGTGGCGAGAAAGGGAGATCCAAATCTGATTGTGAAGCATCCTCCCCAGAATAAATGGGAGTATAAGGAAGTAGCTGAAGTCCCTTTCGCCAGGCTCTTTCGCAATGAATTGGTACGTGCCGTGAACCACCCATGGCGCCAAAATCACGTACTGTTGAAGGGGGACGTTTCACGCCAGAATCAAAAGGATGGTGAGTGGCGAAAAGTGACTAGGCGAAACTCACAATTGCATTTATGTACATCTCTCATTTAAACAAATTTGGGAGATAATTGGTTGATATTATTTGATTGTTGACGACTGTGTGTCTGGTAGTTATCAAATTAATAGATTGAACCAGACATAAATATTGTCCAGAGGTAATTCTTGCATGATATATAATTTGTATATGTTGGAACTAGTGTGCTATTTTCCATAGTTATCAGAATTACCACTCTGTCCTATTTTCTAGATAGTTGAAACACTAATTGTTGTTATCTCACTCATAAATTGATTTTCGTTGTCTCACTCGTAAAACTTGCTTTGCAATAACATGTTCGAACCTGAGCACTATCAAGTGAAAATTCTTTCGTTTGAAAATAGATTGTGCATACGAAATGCATCTACACAACTCTAATATCAAGCAATTAATGTGGCATTGTGAAGAACGACTCAAGCCGACTTTTTGATAAAATTCTAAATTCACCAACCTCAGGCGATGTTTTGAAACAGGCCAAGAAACACGAATTAAAAGCGCAGTATACCTTAAAGCTCCCCAGAGGCTTCCAAGGCCAGTCGGTGAGAATTCCTGGTTTGGAAGCCATTTCTTCTAGTCTACTTTTTGGCAGACTAATTCTTTTAGTGAGTACACTTTGTGCAAAAATTGGACATGCCCGACATATCTTATAGAACTTCCCTTGCTTTAAGTGCGTCTTCCCACCCACCCTATGCACGTTCATGGTCCATCGCCCAACGCCCCAAATTAGGACTGGACCAACGCGGTCCGACTCATGGGCCGTCCAACCGGCGGTGTTTGGCATGATTTTGTTAGAATTTGTTGTGTTTTTGGAAAATTTTCTCATAAAGTCTGTACATCTCCCCATCCCTAACATTACAACACGGGGATTAGTTTGCTTGCTCAAGTTGAAGTCTTGTCCATCATCGATTGCGATGCACGAAGGATCATCCGGTTTTTTGGAACTTGATTTTAGTATCTCAACAACCAATGTGATCGATAGATTAAATTGCAGCACAATTTTTCAGAAAGAACATGGGATTTTGTTTTGATCAATTGCAAGTATTATAAAAAGGATTTTGTTTATAAGGGCATAAAGGGTGTCGGTAGCTAATAGTCCAACCTAGAGGGGGCTGAATAGATTGTTTTAGAAATTTTGATGATTTTTTTACAGAAATTAGTTAATCACTAAGTAAAGATTAGGTCAACGTGATGTTTAGAAAAGTTGTGAAGCAACTATGCACTAATAAGGGTAAATAGATGAAAACAACAACGCATAGAGAATTATAGTAGTTTGACTTTAAAAATGGTAATAAACTCTAAAATACTAACAACTCTAGTAATTTTTTTAAAATTTTTAAAATTTTTGTTTGCTAAATGATCAGTTCCATGGTACCGGACCGAACTAGACTAGTTGGTTGAGTTTGGTTCCCAGTCCCAAGATTGTCCAGTCCGGTGCCTGATCCCAAAAACTAGGAGTCAATCCTCCTGACCCACTTCTTGGTTCTTAGGTGGGACTAAATCGGACCGGGATCCAATCACCCCTAGTATTTTTTACATAATATATAATGAACTAGTGTGCTATTTTCCATAGTTATCGGAATTACCACTTTTTGTTCTATTTTCTTGATAGTTGAAATAGTAATTTTCGTTATATCACTTGTGAACTGATTTCCGTTATCTCACTTATAAAAATTACTTTGTAATAACATATTTTCGATACGATGAACTCAAGCACTACCAAGTGAAAATTCTTTCGTCTGAAAAAATATTGTTCATACAAAATGCCTCTACGCAACTCTAATGTCGAGCAATTAATGTGGCATCGTGAAGAACGACTCCAACCAACTTTTTGACAAAATTCTATATTCACCAACCTTAGTCAATGTTTTTGAAACCGGCCAAGAAACCTGAATTAAAAGCGCAGTATACCTTGAAGCTCCCCAGAGGCTTCCATGGCCAGTCGGTGAGAATTCCCCATTTCGTCTTCTCTACTGTTTGCAAGACTATTCTTTTAGTGAGGACGAGGCCCCTCGTGCTAAAATTGGACACGCCCCACATCTCTTGTAGAAATTCTGCTCTTGCTTTAAGTGCGTCCCACCCACCCCATGCGCGTTATGGCCCACCGCCCAACGCTACAAGTTAGGACTAGGCCAACCCGGCCGAACTAATGGGCCGTCCAACCGCCGGTGTACGGCGAGTTTTATTTGCTTGCTCAAGTCGAAGTCTTTGCGCCCATCCAATGACGATGACATATACGATCGGCGTAATTTTGTTAAAATCTGTTATGTATTTTTCGAAATTTTTCTCATAAAATCTGTATTTCTCCCCATCCCTAAAATTACAACATGTGGATTAGTTTGCTTGCTCAAGTCAAAGTCTTGTCCGTCATGGATCACAATGCGCAAAGGATCATTTGATTTTTTAGAACTTGATTGTAGTGTCACAACAACTAATACGATTGATAGATTAAATTGCGGCACACTTTTCCAAAAGGAACATGAGATTTTGTTTAGATCAATTGCAAGTATTATACAATGGATTTTGTTGATAAGTGCGTAAAGGGCATTAATAAATAACTATGACTAAGTAGTGCATTTTCTAATGTACAAACCGCTAATGTTATGTGTAATTAGTTGCTCTAAAAGTAAAATTGTTTTAAATGAAACCTGATTAATAAGTTTCCCTTGAATATTCATTACCATCATCCTTATTTCTTTTTTTTTTTTTTTTTTTGACAAAAGAAAATTATATTTATTTCTCAAAAAGATACATGAGAAGTACATAAACCTTCGTGACAAAGCAAATTAAAGTAAAGTAAAGGTCAAAATATTACAAAACAAAACCAAATTCAGAAAATAAGGAGAATCAACAGAGCACCGACAAGGTTAAGTGTACACTTATTCCGTAAGAATGGATTTGTCAAGCAAAATAATTAATAACCGATCACTAGATCTCATATCATGGTTAATGATGAGTACACGCTAGAAATTTTTTCTCCAATAAATATGTTGTTGCTAATTGGCGGTACGCACTTAGATTTGGCTTCATCTACACTATCGCCGTATGGAGACAACCAAAATAGGTTGAATAAACATAAATTTAACTTTTGGAAGAACAAATCTTCGTAGTTCAACAAGACGCCGGAGCTTTTGCGATTATCATTGAAACTAGAGGCGGAAAACCTGTATACAGACATAGCTTGAGGGTATTGAATCTTTGAAATTTTCATAGTTTAGCGAGACACCAGAGTTGCTGCAATTGTCATTAAAACTAGAGGCGGAGAACCTGTATTCGAAAAAAGCACGAGGGTATCAAATTTCTGAAAACATTATTAAACTCTCAAATCTACATTTAGAGACAAGAACTCCTAGGTCTAGATGTAGATTAGGAAAGTTCAATACTTAAGGGTCCATTCGTTTCGCGAAAAATGTGCCATTTTCGGAAAATATTTTCCCAAAAGTCATTTTCCAGGAAAATGACAATATTTTCTGGTGTTCGGCTAAAACCTAAAAATGTTCCGGAAAATATTTTCCTGTGTTCGGCTAAAACCTGAAAATGTTTTGGAAAATATTTTCCGGTGTTCGATAAGGAAAATATTTTCTAAGACTTCACCACTTAGGCATGCATCACTTACTGACCTATAAATCCATCAAATATGAATTTGCCTTTAAAGTCGGGCAAACTTGCTTCATATCTTTGTTCCCTCATTGTCACCAAATGTTCATCGACTTCAAAAAATGTTTGTCAAGCTCTGTCTCTCCTTCCTCTTTCAAAGCACTCGCCTAGGCCAAGAGAGCCGACGGCAGCAAGGTTGCGGAAGAGGACCCACCTACTTCTTCCTCCAGTAATTCTCTTGAACATCGTTTGTGGGGCTTGAATCCTTTAAATGGCAATGACCCTTTTGCTTGGGAATAGTTTAATATGGTCTCTGTTGCGAAGTTGCTTCCTTTTTTCCTTTGGGTGTTTTCTTGATCGATCGAAGATATGTGGTCACTATATCCAATTAGCCAAATCGGTGCTTTTGTTTCCCATAGTGAAAATTGTTTGAAGTCTCCTGTTTGAAACTAGCAATTTGAGAATTCACGATTAGAATCGCTCCATGTACTTTGTGCATCATCAGTCCTTTTAAATGGGTCTTTTTATCTGAATGGTTTGAACTGTGGAGATTAGAGTATAATATATTGGGTAGAGTAAATAAAGAAAAGGATAAGCAAGAGTGCAGAGGCTTTTAAGTTGAAGGCAAAGTCCACAATAAGATCACTAGTTATAGAAATGCCGACACAAAACAACCTTATATCAAATTTCATCTCATGAAGCATTGACAATAACAACAAAGAAAGAAAGAACACAAGTCTTTTGGCAGTAAAGCTCAATACAATATATCACTAATGATGATCTCCTTCGCTTAGAAATTTATCAACCCATACTTTGCGAAGAGTCGCACTCTTCACCATGAATGCCTTCCCAATTTTTTCTTTTTCAATTAGATGGTCAAAAACTGATCCAAGGGTAATTTCATCGTATCCATCCACTTTCATCACCTCATTGTAGAGTTTAGAGTAATAGACTTGAGAGTGATCGACATCCCTTTGAGCCAATGACTTAATTGCCAAGGTCATCTCTCCAAGTTGTGTTGAAAGTGCAACATACTTGTCATCATTGTTGGAACATTTTTGCCTTTTGTGAGACCTCTTTTATGAATGCACTGTAGAGGAAGATGTTTTTGAGCCCTTCATCAACTCATTGAAGTCATCGCCTAAGTGGTGAGAGTCAACTTCCGTCGCATCGATGTCCTCGAATTGCTTAGCAAAGCTTTCGGTGGCCATATCTCTCCCAACCACCACAGCCATCTCATCATACATGTCAATCATTCTATTCAAATACTTTTCATGAGAATGATGGACCTGTAAATGCACAATATTCATTCAATTATTAGTTCCACAGCTAGATATGAAAAGAAGCTATTAAGCAGACAACACTTAGGCTTCAAGCTATGACAAAAACACGTTTGAAGCCCTTCGTTTGTTTGTTCTTTTAGTCCTTTTCCCTTCACAATTACGCCTGAATAGAAATTGCATTGTCAATCCATCTTTGCAAGAGATGAGAGATCAATAAGATCTAAAGCACGAGGTTTCGAAAATGCCTATCAATGTCAGAATTAACAACTCATTTGCGACAACGTTCTGAAGTGAAGTCATCAATGTGCTTTTTATACTAGCATAGATTGAGATCAAAATAGACCAGAAAGCATAAGAGTCTTGGGTAACACACTATTCCAATTCATTTCTTGATCATTGAGGCAAAATGCTATCATTACTTGACCTTTTCTAATTTCTTTACTACTCATTTCTTCAAATGAGACTCGAGAAGTAATGTCTTAAAGCATATTCAATATCACATTTTTAGGCAATCCCAGAAACGATCTTAGGCAATTAGCCCATTGTAACATGCCTAGAGTCCAACCAAGCTCTAGTACTAACTCAGTGAGCTCTGAACATTCTGACATGGTGCCTTCTTAGGCTCTCACCACCTAAATTGCAGAAGATAAAAAGAAGAAGCAAACTTTACCAACCCTAGTCGCATTCCAGATATACCCAACAATTGAAATCAAAATCGCAGCAGCAAAAGACATTGAGAAAATTTCCAGACATATAAATTGCTAGTATGAAAGTCAATATTAAATTATGCATTGCACTTGTAACAAAAACAGAAACAACACCAACACGATAACCTATGGCTTCAATGAAACAAGGGTGACTCACAAGTTAATAATCTTTTTTTTTTTTTTTCAGTCCAGCATGTTAGCAAACGCATTAAAGTTTAAAAATCTTGGCTGAGATGGTTAGGAAATTATCCCTTATATGCTGAGTAAGTATATAAAGACGCATAAAACTGCCTACGTGAAACATTGGCTAAAAGAATGTACTGAGCAAGTGATGAGAAAAATTACCGACACATATTGATCAAATTCATTTTTCTCAGTTATGACAATCTTCAACTTGTCATCCCAACTGAATCCACTCTTGCCACGCACAATTTGAATCGTCTTCCAATTGCTTTTGACTGTCTTCAAATGGTTCTCAACATGGTCGAGCTCACAACAAACACCAAACTTCTCATTTATTGTATTGACAACTTGAGTAATTGAAGAGGGTTTGAATGTACTTGAAGGCTTGTTTCCTTTACTAGCTTCATCGACGAGAATTTCAAGTAAAAGACGTTCCATAGGCTTCGACCATCTAAATTGCTTGACCTTCTCATCGTTTGCCTTACTTTTACCCATTATGATAACTACGTAACAACTTTAAACAGTAGAATAAGACAAAATACCACTTGTTGTAGAGTCATTGGGGGAAGATGTCATAGATCAATAGACACCGTCCATAGATATTTCAAAATCGTCCTGCAAGTGATTTTATGGTACCGTCCATAGATATTTCAAAATCGTCCTACAAGCGATTTTATGGTATTGATATATGAATCTTCCCTCAATGACTCTACAGCAAGTTATGGTATTTTGTCTTATTCTACTATTTAAAGTTGTTACGTAGTTATCATGATGGGTAAAAGTAAGGCAAACGATGAGAAGGTCAAGCAATTAAGATGGTCAAAGCCTATGTAATGTCTTTTACTTGAAATTCTCACCGATGAAGATAATAAAGGAAACAACCCTTCAAGTACACAAACCATCTTCAATTACTCGAGTTGTCAATACAATAAATGAGAAGTTTGGTGTTTGTTGTGAGCCCGATCATGTTGAGAACCATTTGAAGACAGTCAAAAGCAATTGGAAGACGATTCAAACTGTACGTGGCAAGAGTGGATTCAGTTGGGATGACAAGTTGAATATGGTCATAGTTGGGAAAAATGAATTTGATCAATATGTGTCGGTAATTTTTCTCATCACTTGCTCAGTACATTCTTTTAGCCAATGTTTCACGTAGGCAGTTTTATGTGTCTTTATATACTTACTCAGCATATAAGGGATAATTTCCTAACCATCTCAGCCAAGATTTTTAAACTTTAATGCGTTTGCTAACATGTTGGACTGAAAAAAAAAAAAAAAGATTATTAACTTGTTAGTCACCCCTGTTTCATTGAAGCCATAGGTTATCATGTTGGTGTTGTTTCTATTTTTGTTACAAGTGCAATGCATAATTTAATATTGACTTTCATACTAGTAATTTATATGTCTGGAAATTTTCTCAATGTCTTTTGCTGCTGTGATTTTGATTTCGATTGTTGGGTATATCTGGAATGCGACTAGGGTTGGTAAAGTTTGCTTCTTCTTTCTATCTTCTGCAATTTAGGTGGTGAGAGCCTAAGAAGGCACCATGTCGAATGTTCAGAGCTCACCGAGTTAGTACTAGAGCTTGGTTGGACTCTAGGCATGTTACAATGGGCTAATTGCCTAAGATCGTTTCTGGAATTGCCTGAAAATGTGATATTGAATATGCTTTAAGACATTACTTCTCGAGTCTCATTTGAAGAAATGAGTATTAAAGAAATTAGAAAAGGTCAAATAGTGATAGCATTTTGCCTCAATGATCAAGAAATGAATTGGAATAGTGTGTTACCCAAGACTCTTATGCTTTCTGGTCTATTTTGATCTCAATCTATGCTAGTATAGAAAGCACATTGATGACTTCACTTCAAAACATTGTCATAAATGAGTTGCTAATTCTGACATTGATAGGCGTTTTCGAAACCTCGTGCTTTAGATCTTATTGATCTGGCATCTCTTGCAAAGACGGATTGACAATGCAATTTCTATTCAGGCGTAATTGTGAAGGGAAAAGGACTAAAAGAACAAACAAACGAAGGGCTTCAAACGTGTTTTTGTCATAGCTTGAAGTCTAAGTGTTGTCTGCTTAATAGCTTCTTTTCATATCTAGCTGTGGAACTAATAATTGAATGAATAGTGTGCATTTACAGGTCCATCCTTCTCATGAAAAGTATTTGAATAGAATGATTGACATGTATGATGAGATGGCTGTGGTGGTTGGAAGAGATATGGCCACCGGAAGCTTTGCTAAGCAATTTGGGGACATCGATGCGACGGAAGTTGACTCCTCACCACTTAGGCGATGACTTCGATGAGTTGATGAAGAGCTCAAAAATATCTTCCTCTACCGTGCATTCATAAAAGAGGTCTCACACAAGGCGAAAATGTTCCAACAATGATGACAAGTATGTTGCACTTTCAACACAACTTGGAGAGATGGCCTTGACAATTAAGTCATTGGCTCAAAGGGATGTCGATCACTCTCAAGTCTATTACTCTCAACTCTACAATGAGGTGATGAAAGTGGATGGATACGATGAAATTACCCTTGGATAAGTTTTTGACCATCTAATTGAAAAAGAAAAAAATTGGAAAAGCATTCATGGTGAAGAGTGCGACTCTTCGCAAAGTATGGGTTGATAAATTTCTAAGCAAAGGAGGTCATCATTACTGATATATTGTATTGAGCTTTACTGCCAAAAGACTCGTGTTCTTTCTTTCTTTGTTGTTATTGTCAATGCTTCATGAGATGAAATTTGATATAAGGTTGTTTTGTATTGGCAATTCTATGACTAGTGATCTTACTTTGGACTTTGCCTTCAACTTAAAAGCCTATGCACTCTTGCTTATCCTTTTCTTTATTTACTCTACCCGATATATTATACTCTAATCTCCACAGTTCAAACCATTCAGATAAAAGGACCCATTTAAAAGGACTGATGATGCACAAAGTACACGGAGCGATTCTAATCGTGAATTCTCAAATTGCTAGTTTCAGCCAGGAGACTTCAAACAATTTTCACTATGGGAAACAAAAGCATCGATTTGGTTAATTGGATATAGTGACCACATATATTCGATCAATCAAGAGAAACACCCAAAGGAAAAAAGGAAGCAACTTCGTAACAGAGACCGTATTAAACTATTCCCAAACAAAAGGGTCATTGCCATTTAAAGGATTCAAGCCCCACAAACGATGTTCAAGAGAATTACTGGAGGAAGAAGCAGGTGGGTCCTCTTCCGCAACCTTGCTGCCTTCAGCTCTCTCGGCCTAGGCGAGTGCTTTGAAAGAGGAAGGAGAGACAGAGCTTGACAAACATTTTTTGAAGTAGATGAGCGTTTGGTGAAAATGAGGGAACAAAGATAAGAAGCAAGTTTGCCTGACTTTAAAGGCAAATTCATATTTGATGGATTTATAAGTCAGTAAGTGATGCATGCCTAAGTGGTGAAGTCTTAGAAAATATTTTCCTTACCGAACACCGGAAAATATTTTCCAAAATTCAGGTTTTAGCCAAACATTGGAAAATATTTTCCGGAACATTTTCAGGTTTTAGCCGAACACCAGAAAATATTGTCATTTTCCTGAAAAATTACTTCTAGGAAAATATTTTCCAAAAATTGCCCATTTTCCATGAAACGAACGGACCCTTAAGTATCTATTTGCATGCCTGTCCATATGAAATTAAGTGGCGAAAATGGTTCTGGTTCAGTAATGTTACATTTGTCAGTGTCTTACCGATATCTTGCTCGATGATGGTTTGTTTTCAATCTTTGAAGTTCTTATAGGTTTTATACAAACTTACTGACGATGTCTTTTGGCATGATATACAACTTTCAGAGCCACGTGTTTCAAATGGCAGCAAAAACAATCACAAAATATTTGAGCTGCCACAGTATTTTCTTGTACCCCCACCATATACAATGTTCAGCGATGAAGCATGCTCTAACTTCTGAAGCTAGTATTGCATTTTCTCCTGGCTGTGTATCAATCGGATTGAACTTTGGTAGTTAGAATTCATTTTCCTGGATTAGTATATGATCCTGGTCATCCTCGCGCAGTTACATAAAATCTTCCTGGTAATTGACTCAAGATTTATGCTAAACATTTGATAACATTGTTCTTCGGTCATGATAATGTCTTCTCAAAAAATAAAAAATATCGAAACCTCGTTTCCATACTTTCAGAATATGCAGGATGTGGTTCCAGGTCTTCATTTAGCTAGAATCAACCTTCTATATGTAAGTTGCAATCCTAAAAAATGGAATGAACAGAAATGAGAGCATAGAACTCGTGGGTTATTAGATGATAATGATGCAGCTCACGATGCTCCCTTATCCAGAAAATGCTCTGCTTGGACCCCAGCAGAAGAATTACGGCATTGGATTTGTACCCTGATTATCTTTTGCCATTTGGTCAAAGAGTGTTATATATTGGCGTGCGTAGGTGATTCTGCTCTCCTTTTAAGGCGTGAGTCGTGCGTGATCCCTCATATTCACGTGTCGCAGCTTCTCTGAAGCCTTACTGATCCCATTTTGTTTGAAGTGTACATTAGGATTTTATTACTAATTTGGTTCTTCCATTTTTTTCCCTCCCCTTTTGTGTTTTTGACTTCATGGAAAGCTTATTATTTCACATTAGCAGCGCTGCGCCTCACTGGATTGACAGCAAGAAAACGTGGACACATGTTGCCGACTCTTGAGTCAACCTTTTGTACTTGGTCTCTTCTTTTCAGTTACCCCATTTTCATGCAATTTTCGGGTGAAAGCGATTGATAGCCGGGGGAAGGCTGATGCCAAGATCTCTAGAGACAAAAAATTTCCAACTTTTACTTTACTGGCCAAAAAAGATTACGCAGCATTTGTCATGATTAACAGGAATGACGGGTACGTAGACGTCATTGAGCCTTTTCTCTCCTCAATTGCTTATGAATTGCAGACGGCAGGGCTACTGTGGGGAAACCTTCTCTTTAACAGACCATGGCTCTTTCCCGTTGAGCCTCTAGGGTTCAGAACCCAGAAAAGAATAGACGGTTTAAGTGACGCCACAGATCGAAACTAGTTAACTTGTAGTTATTCGACTGCAGAGTCATTAGCAGCAAGCGTATCAACGACCATGCACGATGGTCTTTTGGCCTTTCAGTTGTCACTAGAAGTCCTCCTTTGGCATCTCTAGTGTGACGATTATTATCTCAACGGCATGTCTCAACGATGCTGCCTCGATCATCGTCAACTTCACGGTCACCCATCATTATCTCCACCCTTCTCATGGCCTCCATCATAATGGTACCAGCGCCACCACTTCATCATTATCACCATCATTCCGGTGTTACCTCCACCTTTTGTACGTCCTCGTCTATGTCATGCATTGAACAGATTCAGTTGGTTCTCACAAACTTAAGTGATGTAGTGGTTTCTTACTTAAATTGATCTGAAGTCATTAAAAGCAGGTCCCCGATATCCTTAATATTGCTCTTGAAGAATTCAGAGATTACCTTCGATAGTAAATTTGAGGAATGCGGAGAAACTTGCTCTTGATCGAGCTCTATGAGAGAAATATGCCTAGGGGACGCAAAGTGAAAAGTTTGTTCTTGATGTCAATTAACACCGAAGTCTCTCTTAAACCCCTCTATGCACGGTCATGCTTGAAAAAAGCCGCCCTCCTAAAATCAACATAGCTGAAATACTGAATTAAGGTTGTTTCATCCATTGTCTTTACCTTAATATTTTCATCTTTCCATTATTCATTTCTCGTTCAAAGTTCAAACACTGTTTTACGTTCTCTAGAACATTGCCAGGTCAAAAAGGTATTAGATAAAATGAACTTTTCGGCACATATTAAGTATATCTATGTTGATGGGATAAGGAACACAAGAATGATTGTCAGATGTATACAAATGAGAGGAGGATGCCCCTATATATACAAGTAGAGACTCGAACGTAGCTACAAATCTCTCTTCGAGAAAACTGTGGAGGAGATGCCCCTTTTCATAGATCAGTTATGGTCCTTCTTTTAGAAAACCTCTGGATCGTGTCAGTTCCTTGGACTAGGGCACATGCCTACTATTGATCTAAAAGTTCACAACCATGTCGTGAAAAGTTTTTCAATATGTGTAGCCATGTCTAATCATTTGCCTTTGCTAGGTAGAACCTTTGGAGGCTCATGCCATCAAATATTTTTAGTACAAGTTATACAGGATTATAAGTTAATATAAAGTGAAGAGTATGAGTCTATATCTTCCTAATAGGATGTGTACACCTAATAAAATGGAATTTTGTAATTTTATCCACTTTATCACACCAAAATCAGACAAGTATTGTATTAATTTGTTTCCCTCTTTCGACTCAATGAGATATTCCTCACCTCTTTATTTTAGCAATTGTATTTCCCGAAGATAATGCTAGTCTGAAAAACGTAATTCAAATGAGGGCTTTGTTTCCTTTCCCAGTTAGAATTTAGAATTTTATCTTGAGTGAGACCCTATCTTTTTATCCATTAGCAAGTAACATGGTATTCAGCTTTTGTGGTGAATAATATCATCGAAACTGATTTTTGTCTACAAATTTGTCTTGTAGGCAAGCACCGCTTCATCTTCAAACTATACGGTCATGGTCCTTTACTTGCACTCTGGACAATTAGGTCTATGGAAATCGGGTAGTGAAGAGTGGAAAAAAGTTGAATCGGTTGTGTTTTTGTAGTATTGTGTTCTTGAGTCATGCATTAGAAGGAGCAGAGTTAGAATAATAACGTGTCCATCCAACATGCCTCGAGAAATTCAAGATTGCAAAGATTTTTCTCGTTTAGTTGTATTTGATGGAGTGGGGGACATCTATTGTTGGTCTCACGATCAGGACAACAAGATGGAAATGAAGGAGCAATGGATTCGAGGCTTTCTCCGTGAAATTAGAAGTTCAAATGTGTATGGAGCTCGAGAGTTTGGGAAGACGATAGATCCTATTAATGTATGACTTTTGAGGGATATATGATATATGATAAATTGAAGTCTATAACAGATCCCATTAATGTATGAGTTTGGAGGGATATGATACATGATAAATTGAAGTCCGTAACAATTATAGCTTGCTTAACTACCACTACTTTCGGTTGCTGAATGTTGCTAAGTGCTTTGGAGTAGTGATGTGGAAAGCTAGTAACTTTAGAGAACATAGGAGGAATAATTTAAAAAAGAAAAAAAAATCTGATAAAAGGAATTTACCTTAGAAAGGCTGCTTAAAGTAGGAGATGCAATTACACATATTTGAGAAAAAGAAAGAATCAAAAAGTAATTCGCACGTGTGATGGACCAGGGCCCTAGCAAGACCGGCCCAACAATTTCTTATCCGGACTTGGGTTCAGTTTAGAATTGTGCACCTTATGGGATCTAAGGTATGAACGATAACATTTCTGTTCTGAAAAAAAAAAATTCTTTTCTATTTCTACTCCCTGAAATAATTTTTGAGTAAAATAATGCGTTTAGTAACTATATAAAATTTATATTCTTGAAATAGAAAAAATAAAATAAAATAAGAATGTGTTTGGTACGATCCACAAAAAAAATAGGAATGAGTTTGACCATCGCTGCCCGCTACCACTGCCACTCGCCACCATCGCTACCCATGGACCGCCATCGCTCGCCGACTGCCGATGCCAATAGCCAACACCACCAGCCGATTGTCACTGCCAGCTGGACATCGGCAGTACGATGGCGGTCGACAATTGGCAACGACAGCATGTGACAACATGTGATAGCGATTGGCAAGCAATGGTCAATGGCAACGGCGTCAGTCGGCGGTGTTTGGGGGTGGCGACGAGCAATGATAGTAGCCAGTGTACGGCAGCTCACGGGAAGCGGCAAGGAAGAAGAAGAAAAGAAAATGAGAAAATAATTAAAAAAATAACTTATTTATATAAATTGTTCAAGAAACAAGAAGTTACTTTTTTTCTACTTTTTATTTTTATTCTAAATCTAATCCCCAGCTACTTTTCTATTCCTGATAATAAAAAACTAGTTGATGTTACTAAATGATTTTTTTTTTTTTTTTTTTTTTTGGTTTCGAAGAGCAAAAAATAAAAGCAGAGAAACAAAAATGTGGGCCGACGTAAAAAGCCCGTGGAATGGACGGTCGGGATGGATCCGACGCGTGGGGCTTGGATCCAGGCAATCCTAGCCATTCCCACAGGAGTTTTTAACACAACATCCCAATCAGACGGTGGAGCCCCATCGTGCTTGATCGTGCGCTTCACGAAATCCACTGTGGACCCCCCGACATGCCGCACCCCGCAAGAGATGAACGGCCCCGATGGATACGGTCCGGTGCACTTCGGGTGCAAACGAGCGGAGTCTCCCGAATTCCAGAGCTCTCAACGGTCTCGCTGAGACAAAGTCTTCAATCCGGCTCATGGGGTCGCTTTTCAGGCGAAATCAACTCCAGGGAAAGGCACAAATCGAGCTCTCATCTCGCTCGCTTTCCCTCTCTGGCGACCTCGCTCCACTCCCCTGAGCTCCGGCCATAAAAACCCTAGCTCCGGGATCTCCCCCCTAAATGTAGGGGTGTCCGAAATCCATTGCTCCCATGGTGCTCGCATTGCAACTGATGTTTCCACTTCACCTCCTTGCATGTGTGGCCACGTCGACCCCAATCGGAATGCCTCGCTGTCGCTCTTGCCCCTTGCTCAGGCAGCGGCGAACGCAATCAAAACTCAATTTTTTTGAGATACACTATGACATTGTCAGAATCCTCCTATCAAACTTTAAGAAAATATGGATAGCGGCAAAATCGCGTGATTTTCTCAATGAGCAAGAGTAAAAATGAAATGGGCCATTACTTTTTACAATACGAGTGGTCCAGTGAATTGCGTTTTTTTTCGTTGTTAGCTTGTAAATAACCCAACCATATTCTTCATTAAATTAGTCATATGTACAGATCAATTCCATTCGTCCTACAGCCTTTCATTGTGGTTTACTTAAGTATTTCTGATCTAATCTTGCAGTTAAGTTGCTTTCCATATTATTGGTTTATTATTGGTATATCCCGTTTCAATTTTCCTATGCTTTATACAAAAAAATATTTATAACTCCATATGTTGTGAACTATCGTGAAAGGTATGGGAAGGAAAAGGTCCAACAAATACTGAGGCCCAAATTATTGGGCTTGAAGGGCCCTCTACCATGCTCGTTTAATATGTCGAGACCAACCTGCCTTGGAGGCCCAATTTTAGCCCGGATTCTTTTAGGGCTCTTATGCAGGCTTCTTGTTTTTGTGGGCCCTGCTGCGTAGACTCATATATGGGCTCATGAGCTGAATGTTTTGGCCATTACTGTACTCCGACAGGCCCATAGCCTTGACTAAGTCCAGCCTACTCGCCACATATGAGCCCACGAGCTGGATATGGGGCCTATATTTGGGCACAGATCAGGCCCAATGAATTGCACCTTAAGAGAATAGTGAGGACCAATAATTACAACAATCGGGCCCAATAGACCTTGTTGCTTTCCCATTTTTGTGGGCCAAAAGCTTCCCATGGATTAGGCCCAATGTACTATCTGTAAGGGCCTACACATAGGCCCATTAATTTCCTAGGTCGAATGCATAGTCCAGCCCATAATTGGGCCTCGATTAAGCTCAACGTGTAAGGCCTTAAAGGACGACAACTATGTCCGTTACTTTCATGGTTCCCGGACTAATGGGCTTTCAGTGGCCCAACTGCAGACAGAGGCCCGATTAGACCCTTAGTGTTGGGCCCATAGCGAGGCCCGTTACATTCATGGGCCCACCCAATTGAAACAAAAGTTGGGTTGATGGATCAAATGTGCTAATCTAGCCCTTTTGGTTAATATTAGAGCTGGCAAAATGGGTCATAAACCCATATTATGACCCATTTTTAGTTAAATGGGTAATATATGGATTAGAAATGGGTCAAGTGAAAGTTAAATATGGGTTAGAAATTGGTCAAGTGAAAGTTAGATATGGGTCTAAATGGGTTATTAGAAAACCACTTTAAAGTTTAAATCCATGACCTTTTTTAATTTTATAAAAATATTTTTTTTATAAAAAATCGAAATTATAATTATTTTTCATATTTCAATTTTTTTTTTCTTTTCCTTTTTCTTTTTCTTCCTTCCTTAGCCAGCGGCCAGCAGGGCGATAGGCTAGGCGAGGCTTGAGCTTGCGGCAAGTCACCAACGACCGGCGAGGCTCGGCCTTGCCGACGACCGGGCGAGGCTCGAGCCTCGCCGGATCTGGCGAGACTCGAGCTCGCCGGCGTCGGGCGGGGCCTTAGCCTCGCCGGATCGGCGAGATCGAGCCCCGCTCCACGCCGGCGAGCTCGATCTCGCCGGTGGCCGGTCGCGACCGTCGTCATGGCCGGCGGCCGGCCGAAGAAGAAGAAAAAAGAAAAGAGAATTTTTTTTTTTCTTTTATTCTTTTCTCTTGTCGTGGCCACCTTCAACCGCCCGGAGCTACCGCGCCCACCGTCGGCCTTCGCCGCCCAGCCGGCCGACTAGCCGCCAGAGCCGCCCACCGCTCGCCGTTGTTGCACGATTGCCGCCCGCCGACCGTCACCGTCGACTGCCATCGCACAGCCCATCGGCCATTGACAGCGGCCGGCGATCGTTGGCGGCCGATGGGCTGTGCGGCGGCGGTCGGCGGTGACGGTCGACGGCCAGCGATTGTGCAGCGGCTGCGTGCAGCTGGCAGCGGCTGTCGGTGATCCGTGAGTAAGAATAAAAAACGAATAAATACAAAAAAGAAATTATTGCGTTACCAAACGCATTTCTGTTATTTTTCTATTCCAAGAATAGAAATTTTGTGTAGTTACCAAACGCGTTCTTTTACTCAGAAATTATTTCCCGAAATAGAAATAAAAAAGAATTATTTCTGAAAAAAAAAAAAAAACTCTTTCCTAATCAAGAAGCGTTACCATTCGCACCCATAATCTTCGCGGTTTATTCGATCACCTTATCTTTACGAACGTCACGTCACTCGACACTTGCCATGCACTCGCCACGTCACTCCGCACGATCACCAATGCCCGGTCCGATCTTCGAGCGTCCGCGAAGCATCCGATCCCTCCCCCGCCAAACCCAAAAACCGTGTCCGGCAAGGCGACAGACTCGGACCGCCCACCTCGCCACGTCATCACCCGGACACACCAATTTGCCCTCCCCTTCCCTCCCTCCACTCCGATCCCGCCACGTGTCCCCGTCCCTCCAGCGGCTACTTTTTAATTTAACCGCCAAAGCGGATGGAAACAAAGAATAATTAATTTCCTTTTTTTCTCTTTGAAGAATAAAATTTTACATCCCGCATACGCGCTAGAATTGGAGAACTTTCGCGTGGAGTAATTACTCTGTGATTAATTATTAACATCATAGAAACTGATATCCCATCTCTCCTTGCGAAATTCTACTTCATATCAATTCGATATGGTTGGGAATGGCGAGAAATTGGGAAGATCTCCTGCCTGAGTTGCTAGGACTATGCTCCCAAGACCTCTGTCCGAATAATTTGTCGGCTTTCTGAGCAGTGTGCCGCCCCTGGCAATCCGCTGCGGTCGAAGAGAGTAGCGACGTCCCGTGGTTGGTGCTGGCCGACAAAAAGGGTAAGCGGTGCCGCGAGTTTTTCTGCCTCCCATGTCAACGGGTTCACAAAAAGTTCATGCCCGAAGTGAAGGCGAGGAGGTGCTTCTCTTCGCGAGGTTGGGTGTTGACGGTCTGCAGAGACTGGGAACTCCACATGCCGAAGAATCTCATGTCGCGTCACAGTCATATTATTAAGCTTCCCAATTTGAAAAAGTTCCCCGACATCGAAGTCGAAGACTTGCATGTGCACCATCACGCATATGGTGACTTCATCGCTAAATTCGTCCTATCCGACAGCCCTACTACATCCCCAGATTATAGGGTCATGGTCGATGTATGAACAATGGATGGTTGGGGCTTTGGAAACCCCGCGACAAGGAGTGGACGGCGGTGAGATAATTTCGATGTCATATTCTATAAGGGGGTGCTTTTTTGCTCTCAACGGCGACGGGGACATATTGAGGTGCAACGTGGATGGATTAGCTCCGTTCAAAGCTCAAGTAGTTTTCGCGATGCTGCAAAGACTCGTAGGTTACACGCAGGTGTGTATCTAGGGCAATCAACGATCCCCAAGGAACCTTTCGATTTCATGTTTTTGAAATTGACCTGGAAACACAATCATGGAAAGGGGTTAAGAACTGGAAGAACACGTCACTCTTCTTGGGCTGCAATTCGTCCTTCTCTTTGGAAGTCGATGAAAAACATCACACTAAGCCGAATTGCATTTATTTTACTGATGATTTTTTTGAATTACCCCGGCGTACGAAAGATGGAGGAAGCAAAGACATGGGAATATGATACCACGATCAAGCCGCATTTCAAGGTGAAATCTTATAGCCATTATTCTCCTCCACTTTGGATCGAACCAAACTTTTTCATCATACTGAACTTATTTCGGTTGTTGTTGATTTGAAGAAGCGCAGGATTCATGTCCAGACTTTGCCAAGGATCCACATCTGGCATAAGCGAGGAAGCTGTTTGCTTCTACACGAGGAGGTCCATGCCTTTGTGCTTGACGATATGATCATTTTCTTGGGATGAAAGGCAATCTTCATTTGCAGATATTTCTTTATCAAATACTGTATGGAATAGCGTATTGTTGTTCACATAGATTCCTCCACTAAGATTTGAAGACTTAGAATCTCTTAGTTGATCAGTGTACAAATGCCACGAAGCTTCCTGACTTTGGACTTGCAAGAGCACTTGGTATTCCTATCACAATTTTTACACATGAGGTGCCTATCTCATGTTCTCTCTTAGTTGTCTCATGTAAATCATGTCTTGCCACATTAGTATATTCTTATCATCCTCTGGTTATACACTGCTAAATTTTGGATGTCAGGTAGGTGTTTGTATAACTGTTAAAATATGATCCATTTTGGAAAACTCTAGACTACACTAGACTACACTTGCTTATGAATTAAGTATACTTAATGGAGAAGGAATGAGTCGGCAACATTGCACATCCATGCAAGAAAAAATGAAGAGTCCAAGTTGAACTTGAAGACTCTGTGAAGAAGCATCAAAGAAAATCCTAGAATAAGCTAGAGAAATCTACGTGCATGGGAAACACGTGAAGAAGCCTCAAGCTGATCGAGAAAAGAGGGGCACACATTATAAAATATTATAGGAGCTTCAAGAAGCAGAAAAGCAAGCTTCAATTTGCTAACTTGAACGTGAACGAAAAGTTGCAGCCCACAATTGTTGACTCTTCACCATGAAGAAAGAATGATCTAGAGTACGTGGGCAGCAAGAATAGAAAATTGGAGAAAAAGGGAGAAGCAACGAGAAGACCCTAAGAAGCCGCAACAAGCAGAAGCTAAAGAACGCAAGCTGAATTTTATATTGATCCCTTGTACAGTGTCAAAGTCGGTTGCAGCCTGTAGTCGGTGAACTTGTCTATAAATAGGCAAGAGTACTCAGCCTAGAAAATAGAACAACAACTAGAACAGAACAATGAGAGAATGTGAACTGAGAGAACCAAAAACTAGAAACTAAGAGAGAGCCACTTCATTATCTTTTGTACCTCAAAAGTTTTTGAATAAAATTTAGTTTGTGCTTTCATTTATTTTTCACTTCATTTCTCACTCCCTTGCCATAGTTCACACACACTTGCACACACATGCTTCCGCAAAATCCCAACAGTGGTATCAGAGCCACGTCTTTGGTTGGTATAGGGCATTTGTCCTAACCACCCGTTCTCAAAATTATCCATCCAAATTTCCAATAACTAAACTATGGCCAACTCTACCTCATCCTCATTTCCTAATCCTATCTTTGATGGGAATAACTATGATTATTGAAGCATCAAAATGACCACATTCTTGATGGCCCAAGACTTATGGGATATCGTCGAGAGTGGTTATGAGATTTCACAAGAAGGTGCAAGTGTTCCAAAGGATCAACTACAAAAGGATGCAAGGACTCTATACTTTATTCAGCAAGCACTCTCGAAAACAGTATTTCCGAGAATAATTGGAGTGAAGAATGCGAAGAAGGCTTGGGAGACATTACAAGAAGAATTTCAAGGCACTGAACAGGTACGAACTATTCAACTTCAGACTTTGAGAAGGGAATTTGAGAATTCTAAGATGAAAAATTATGAGACTGTTCAAGAATATTGTGGTAGATTGAAACAATTAGTAAATCAGATGAGATCTTATGGAGATGATATTACTGATCAGAGGGTTGTTGAAAAAATATTGGTGACACTTTGCTAGAAAATACAATTCTATTGTTACTACTATAAAATCATCAAAGGATTTAAAAACCCTATCAGTGAGTGAGCTAATTGGCTCTTTAGAAGCATATGAAAAAAGATTGCAAGTACAGGAAGAAGATACAGTTGAAAGTGCTTTTCAGTCAAAAATGAACATACGGTCTCATAATCCTAAAAGTAGTGGAAGAACCTCATGGAAAAATAGAAGAGGAGGTGAAACTACATGGAAGGAAAAATATCCAGTTTGTGGTATTTGCAAGAAAAATAATCATTTGGAGAAGGATTGCTGGTTTAAAAATAAACCACAAAGCCGCTCTTGTAAAAGATATGGCCACATAGAAAAATTTTGTCGCTCTAAAATAGATTATAGAGCGAATTATGTTGAAGAAGAAAAAGGAAAAGAAAAGGAAGAAGAAAATTTAGATAATTTATTCTATACAGGCCAGGTGGAAAAAGATGAGAAGAATGATCCATGGTATATTGATAGTGGGTGTAGCAATCACATGACGGGAGATGAATCTATATTCACCAATATTGATACATCGGTAAAAACACAAGTGAGATTGGGTAATGGTGAATCAGTTGATGTGAAAGGAAAAGGGACTATAGCTGTTGAAACTAAGAAAGGCCCAAAATACATTCATGAAGTATATCTGGTTCCCAGTCTTGCACAAAATCTACTCAGTGTGGGACAAATGATTCAGAATGGGTATTCTTTATACTTTAAAGGAGATACCTGCACTATCTATGATAAATATAGGAATCATGTTATTGCCTCTGTGAAAATGGAGAACAAGAATTTTCCTATTCGATGGAAATATGTCAAAGATATAGCTATGAAGGCTCAAGTTGATGATTCATGGCTATGGCATCGGAGATTTGGCCACCTCAACTTTTATGGGCTAAAAATTCTCCATCAGAAAAATATGATGAGAGATTTTCCAGCCATTACAGAAATTTCAGATGTTTGTGAAGGCTGTCTTCTTGGAAAACAACAGAGGAAGTCCTTCCCATCTGGAGGCACATGGAGAGCTAAGAAGCCATTGGAACTTGTCCATACGGACGTGTGCGGTCCGATGAGGACACCTACACCCAATCAGAATAAATATTTCATCCTATTTATTGATGACTACACTAGAATGACATGGGTCTACTTTCTTCGAGAAAGATAAGAAGTTTTCTATATTTTCAAGAAATTCAAGAACCGCGTCAAGAATCAAAGTGGCTGCAGAATCAAAGTCCTAAGGAGCGATAGAGGCACGGAGTATAATTCAAGGGAGTTCAATAAATTCTGTGAAGATGAAGGAGTCCATCATCAACTGACTGTTGGCTACGCTCCAGAGCAAAATGGAGTAGCAGAAAGGAAGAATAGAACCGTCATGGAGATGGCGAGGTCCATGCTAAAGGAGAAAGGCCTTCCCAACACTTTTTGGGCAGAAGCAGTTTATACTGCAGTATACCTATTAAACAGGTGTCCAACTAAAGTTCAAAATAAAACACCAGTCGAAGTATGGAGTGGACGGAAGCCTTCAGCAAAGCATCTCAAAGTGTTTGGTTGTATTTGCTACGTTCACATCCCTAATCAAAAAAGGAGCAAGCTCGATGAGAAGACCGAAAAAGGAATATTCATCGGCTATAGCGATCAATCAAAAGGCTATCGGGTATACAACCTAAAAACTAAGAAGCTCATGATCAATCGAGATGTTGAGTTCGATGAAAATGCCGCTTGGAATTGGGATGAAGAGAAGATTGAGAAGAAGTATGTCAACTTACCAGACATACCTCCTGCACGTGAGGAATCAACACCTCAAGAAGAAGGCGGAACATCGGATTCCTCCACTCAAGACGTAACACCACCATCCTCTCCAAGCCCAGCACAAGAGGAGTCTACTTCTGAGTCTCCTATACTAAGGGTAAAGTCTCTAAGGAAAGTCTATGAAACATGCAATTTTATGTCCTTAGAACCAGAAAACTATGAAGATGCTTCCAAAGAAGAAGTTTGGATTAAAGCCATGGAGGAAGAAATTAAAATGATTGAGAAAAATGAAACTTGGGAGCTCGTTGATCGTCCCGAAGACAAAGAAATCATAGGCGTAAAGTGGGTCTACAAGACAAAGCTTAATGCGGATGGATCAATTCAGAAGCACAAGGCAAGACTCGTAGCGAAAGGATATTTGCAACAACCAGGGAACAATGAGACAATGATTCGAGAATTTAAAGAAGAAATGATGAAGACATTCGAGATGACGGACTTGGGCTTGATGAACTATTTCCTCGGTATTGAAGTCAATCAAGATGAAGGAATTTTCATTTCACAAAAGAAATATGCAGAAAAGCTCTTTGAAAAATTCAAGATGAATAATTGCAAAACAGTGGCAACACCACTTGTGATGAATGAGAAACTACTGAAAGAAGATGGAGCTAAAAAAGCAGACGCTTCACTCTACATAAGCCTAATTGGAAGTTTACTATATCTTACTGCTACACGACTAGATATTATGTACGCGACAAGTTTACTATCACGGTTCATGCAGAGTCCAAGCCAAATTCATTTTGGAGCAGCCAAGAGAATTCTAAGATACTTACGAGGAACCAATGATTATGGTATTTGGTACCGACCTAGTGCAACAACTAAGGTGATCGGTTACACTGATAGCGATTGGGCAGGATCATCTGATGACAGGAGGAGCACCACTGGTTATGCATTCACATTAGGCTCTGGAATATTTTCATGGACATCTAAAAAACAAGACACAGTGTCACAATCCACTGCAGAAGCAGAATATGTTGCAGCTGCTACAACTACTAGTCATGCAATATGGCTTCGAAGAATTCTGGAAGACATTGGAGAACCACAAATGGAATCAACGCCAATATTTTGTGACAACAAGTCCGCAATAGCAATATAAAAAAATCCAGTCTTTCATAGAAGAACGAAGCATATTGATATAAAATATCACTTCATTCGTGAAGTGCAAAGCAAATGAGAGATCGAGTTGAAGTATTGTAAAACTGAAGATCAAATTGCAGACATATTCACTAAAGCATTACCATCAACAAAATTCGAGACATTGAGAGACATGCTTGGTGTATCACAAAAATGGATCAAGGAGGAGTGTTAAAATATGATCCATTTTGGAAAATTTTAGACTACACTAGACTACACTTGCTTATGAATTAAGTATACTTAATGGAGAAGGAATGAGTCGGCAACATTGCACATCCATGCAAGAAAAAATGAAGAGTCCAAGTTGAACTTGAAGACTCTGTGAAGAAGCATCAAAGAAAATCCTAGAATAAGCTAGAAAAATCTACGTGCATGGGAAACACGTGAAGAAGCCTCAAGCTGATCGAGAAAAGAAGGGCACACATTATAAAATATTATAAGAGCTTCAAGAAGCAGAAAAGCAAGCTTCAATTTGCTAACTTGAACGTGAAGGAAAAGTTGCAACCCACAATTGTTGACTCTTCACCATGAAGAAAGAATGATCTAGAGTACGTGGGCAGCAAGAATAGAAAATTGGAGAAAAAGGGAGAAGCAACGAGAAGACCCTGAAGAAGCCGCAACAAGCATAAGCTAAAGAACGCAAGCTGAATTTTATATTGATCCCTTGTACAGTGTCAAAGTCGGTTGCAGCCTGTAGTCGGTGAACTTGTCTATAAATAGGCAAGAGTACTCAGCCTAGAAAATAGAACTACAACTAGAACAGAACAATGAGAGAATGTGAGCTGAGAGAACCAAAAACTAGAAATTAAGAGAGAGCCACTTCATTATTTTTTGTACCTCAAAAGTTCTTGAATAAAATTTAGTTTGTGCTTTCATTTATTTTTCATTCCATTTCTCACTCCCTTGCACACACACGCTTCCGCAAAATCCCAACAATAACAAAAGAAAAATGTGGAATATTTTGACTGTAGGAGTATCTCAATTAACTTATTTGGAGTCTTCGGTTCTGTCTTTCACCCAAAGCGCAGTAGGCAGAGTCTGCTTTTTAAAGAATTTCCCTGGTGATAGTTTGGTTTCAAATAATGTCAGATAATTAAAACACAATGAGATTGAGTCATCTTTCGTATTGCTGAATTTCCTGATTCTTTCATTCTAGTTCTGGCAGTTCTTGATTCCTACATCAAAGAAAGGTATCCTCGCTTGAAAAATCACATTAATTTTCAAAAAGTTGGAAACTATGGATTTTGGATAAGGGGAAAGAGACGAACAATCGCTGTGATGTCAAAAACTGATCTTAGCATGTTTCATGTTTTTAGAATGTCTTCCATAGTTCTTCCTAGCCTGTTGAAATTTGGCGCAGTTAGTAGTTTATTCTTGATTACTTTTCACTATCCAAATGGGAGGCACTACGAACACTTCAGGCGATGCTGTTGAAGGTTCGGATGCCTTAACTTGTGACACTATGAAAAAATGTTGCTAACACTATCTGAAACTCTGACGGGTTGTACTTTGCGTATAGATTAAGATTGGTGGCTTTTTTTCTAGGTGGTACCAGAAATACTTTGTGGTTCTTGTTACTATTCCGCCCCACTTGATGTCTGGTCAGTTGGCTGTATATTCACTGAGATGGCGTACCAACGCCCTTTATTTCCTGGAGATTCTGAAATCGATGAGCTGTTCAAGATATTCAGGTGCTACAGCTCTTTCAGAATGATTTGCTATTTCCCTATGCAAGTTTTTGACCTAATCTTCATTTAGACTTTAGTTAATCGTGTGGTTTGTGGGTATATGTCAATCCCACAATTCACTTATAAGTAGGGGCTTCTGTTGGTTGCCCGCTCCACCAAATGACGCACGTTATGGTTAAATTTCAGGAACTGTCTGATTCTGCAGTCCATTTCAATTATCTATTTGCATGCCTGTCCATATGAAATTAAGTGGTGAAAATGGTTCTGGTTCAGTAATGTTACATTTATCAGTGTCTTATCGATATCTTACTCGATGATGGTTTTCCTTTCAATCTTTGAACTTATTATAGGTTTTATATACAAACTTACTGAGGATGTCTTTTATTCTTTTGGCCTGATATACAGCTTTCAGAGGCACATGTTTCAAATGGCAGCAAAAACAATCACAAAACATTTGAGCTGCCACAGTATTTTCTTGTACCCCACCATATACAATGTCAGCGATGAAGCATACTCTGACTTCTGAAGCTAGTAGTGCATTCTCCTGGCTGTGTATCAAATTTGCATTGAACTTTGGTAGTTGGAATTCATTTTCCTGGATTAGTATATGATCCTGGTCATCCTCGTGCAGTCACATAAAATCTTGCTGGTAATTGGCTCACTATTTATGCTAAACATTTGATAACATTGTTATTCTTTCATGACAAAGTCTTCTCAAAAAATAAAAATAAAAGGATAATATTGAAACGTTGTTTTCATACTTTCAGAATCCGCAGGATGTGGTTCCAGGTCTTGATTTAGCTGGAGTCAACCTTATCTGTAAGTTGCAATCCTACAAAATGGAATGAACAGAAATGAGAGCATAGAGTTCGTGGGTTATTAGATGATAGTGTTGCAGCTAACGATGCTGCCCCTTATGCAGAAAATTCTCTGCTTGGACCCCGGGAATTGCGGCGTTGGATTTGTACCCTGATTATCTTTTGCCATTTGGTCAAAGAGTGTTATATATTGGCGTGTGTAGGTGATTCTGCTCTTCTTTTAAGGTGTGAGTCGTGCGTGATCTCTCGTATTCACGTGTCGCAGCTTTTCTGAAGCCTTAGACAAATCAAGTATAACTTATCTCGGCAGCATCAGATTTTCTAATTCATACCTGATCGCTCGCTGATCCCATTTTGTTTGAAGTATATCTTCCTTTTATTATTAAATTGGATCTTGCATTTTTTCCCCTCCCCTTTTGTGATTTTGACTTCATGGAAAGCTTATTATTTCACATTAGTGGTGATGCGCCTCACTGGATTGACAGCAAGTAAACATGTACACAATGTTATTGATTCTTGAGTCAACCTTTTGCACTTGGTCTCTTCTTTTCACTTACCCTCTTTTTCGGGTGAAAGCGAATGATAGCCAGGGGAAGGCTGATGCCAAGATCTCAACGAACAGAATTTCCGACTTTTACTTTACTGGCCAAAAAAGATTACGCAGCATCTGATTAATAGGAATGATGTGTACGAAGACGTCATTGAGCCTCAATGTCTCAATAGACATCATTGAGCCTTCTCTCTTCTCGATTGCTTATGAATTGCAGACGCTGGAGCTACTGTTGGTGAAACCTTCTTTTGAATGGACAGTGGCTCTTTCCTGTTGAGCCTCTTTCCTGTTGAGCATGCAGGTAAGCGAGGCTCTAGGATGCAGGTAAAATAGATGGTTTTAGTGACACCACATATTGAAGCTAGTTAACTCGTAGTTATTCAACTGTAGAGTCATTAGTAGGATGGAAGATGGTTTTAGTGACACCACATATTGAAGCTAGTTAACTCGTAGTTATTCAACTGTAGAGTCATTAGTAGGAAGCGTATCAGTGACCATGCACGATGGTCTTTTGGCCTTTTAGTCGTCACTAGAAATCTTCCTTTGGCACTTCTACTGTCGTTATGATGATGATTATCGCAACGACATTTGGCCTTTTAGTCATCACTATAAATCCTCCTTTGGCGTCTCTATTGTCGTATGATGATTATCACAATAGCATGTCTCAACAACGCTGACTCAACCACCATCAATTTCATGATCACCTCTCACTATCTCCACCTTTCTCACGATCTCCATCGCAATGGTATCAACGCCATCAATTCATCGTACTCAAGTGATGTAGGGGTTTCTTACTCAAATTGATCTAAAGTCATCAAAAGCACATCCGAATATCTGCTCTTGAAGAATTCGAAAATTAGCTTTGACAGTAAATTTGAGGAATGTGGAGAAACTTGCTCTTGATCGAGTTTTATGAGAGAAATATGCCTAGAGACGCAGGGTGAAGAACCGCCAAAGTTTGTTCTTAATGTCTGTTAAGGCCAAAGTCTGCCCATCTCTGCATGGTCAGGGAAAGAACCGCCCGCCCTCCTAACATCAACATAACTGAAATATTGAAATAAGGTTATTTCATCCATTGTCTTTCCCTTAATATTTTCATCATTCCATTAAAAAATCATACACTATGTTTTGCCTTCGCTAGAACGCGTAATGATATAAAACAATATAAAGAAATCACACCCAGACATCTAAAAAAACTGAAGTAAGTTCTAGTACCATTTTGAAATTCAAATCAACAATCATAACAAATTTAGAAGTTCGGTTCGATCCACAGCGGAGGAGAATAATGGCTGTAAGATTTCCCCTGGAAGTGCGGCTCGATCGTACCATCTTCGAGGTGGTATATTCCCATGTCTTTGCCCCCTCCATCTTTAGTATGCCGGGAATTATCAAGAAAATCATCAGTAAAATAAATACAATTCGGCTTAATGTGATGCTTTTCATCGACTTCCAAAGAGAAGGAAGAATTCCAGCCCAAGAAGAGTGAGGAGTTCTTCAAGGTCTTAATTCCTCTCCATGATTGTGCTACTAGGTCAATCTCAAAAACATGAAATCGAAAGGTTCCTCGAGATTTATATTGTCCCCATCGCGACACCACCAATAGAGATCCTGTTGTCGATTGCCCTAGATACATTTGCTCCCAACCTATTAATTTAGGTGGCATCTTGAAAACTACTTGAGCTTTGAATGGAGTTGGTCCATTCACGTCGCACCTCAATATGTGACCGTGGCTGTTAAGAGCATAAAAGCACCCCCTATAAAATATGACATCAAAATTAAAAGAGTCGGGGGTGGTCACCTTTGTCCACTCCTCGTCACCGGGTTTCCAAAGCCCTAAACGTCCATCGTAGTAATAGATGACCATGACCCTGTAATCTGGAGATGTAGTGGGGCTACCGGATAGGACGAACTTAGCGATGAAGGCACCATACGAGTGATAATACCTACGCAAGTTTTCAACTTCGATGTTGGGGAACTTCTTCAAATTGGGAAGATTAATAATATGACTGCCACGCGACATGGGATTTTTCAGCATGTGGAGTTCCCAGTCCCTGCCGACCGTCAACACCCAACCTCGCGAGGAGAAGCATCTCCTCGCCTTCACCTCGGGCATGAACTTTTTGTGAACCCGTTGACAATGGAGGCAGAAAAACTCGCGGCACCGCTTACCCTTTTTGTCCGCCAGCATCAACCACGGGACGTCGCTACTCTCTTCGACCGCCGCGGATCGCCACAAGCGGCACACTGCTCGGAACGCCGACAAATCATTTGGACAAAGGCCTTGGGAGCACGATCCCAGCAACTCAGGTAGAAGATCTGCCCAATTTCTCTCCATTCTCAACTTTATCGAATTGATAGGAAGCAGAATTTCACGAGGGGAGATAGAGTATCGGTTTGGACGATGTTAATAATTAAACACAGAAGCTCTATACATTGGATGTTATAATTTGCTAATCCATAGAGATATTCTAACTCCAAATAGGAATCCAAATCTTAACTAGAAAAAAGGAAACGAAGCAATCACTTGAATTATGTTTAATTGCTAAAATAAGAGAAACAATGAATATTTCACTCAGCCAGCCAAAGGAGGAAACAGAATAATCTAATATATTAATTTGATTTGGGTATGATAAATTGAAGAAAATTGCAAGTAAACCAACGTGTATTTTAAATGTTTTTTTGTATATGTATCTACAAATTAATTTGATCGATTCGTGTAAGGGTGTGATCTCGCTTCTCCTTCGCTTTGCGTCAACAAACCATCTGACAGGTCCGCTTCTTATTTATATAGCCGTTAAGACAGGATGTGAAAATCAATTTCTTTTCCCCTTTCTAACTAAAAGTGATGCAAATAAAAACTGAAAAATAAAAGAAAAGCAAATTTTGAAGGTCTTCAAATAATTACTTCACGGGAAAGTTCTCGAGTTCTCGCGCGTGTGGGGATATAAAATTTTATTTTTCTTCTTCTTTTTGAAAAAAAAAAAAAAAAATTAATTCTTCTTTATTTCTATCCGCAGATAAAGTATCAGTTTCGATTTCCTTAATGGTTAACTGAAAAAGAAGTTAGTTGCTAATCGATACAAAGATAGATTCTCGGTCTAAATAGGAATTCAAATCTTAAGTGGAAAATGAAATAAAATATTCGTTTGAATTATGCTTTATTAGATTGGAAATATCTTCTGAAAATATATAATTATTAAAATAAAGGGATATGTGCAACACAAGTCTTAAAACTTACAAGGAAAGTACAATTGAGTCCTAAAACTTTCAAAAAGTGCAATCAATAACTAAAACTTGTCAAATTGGTTCAATTGAGTCCTAAAGTTAACACCGTCAAACTTATTAACGGAAAACGCGACGTGGCGCTAACGTGGCATTTTAAATGATTTTTTATTATACATGTGGCTTTTAACATTATTTTTATGCTTGTTTAAATTAGATTTAAAAACAGAAAATGAAAAGCTAAGTTTATTTAAAAAAACAAAACTGTGAAAAAAAAAAAAAAAAAAAAAAAAGCACCGGTGGTGCTTCCGCCGCCGCCCATCGCCGGAGTGGCCGGCGACGGTCGCTGGCCCAGGCGGGGTGGCCGACCCTCACCCGGCGAGGCCTTGTCGGCCCAGGTGAGGGCCGGCCACCCCCCAGTTAGGCGAGGAAGCCCATCCGGGCACGCCGGCCCCTCACGGGGCCGGCGACCATCGCCCTCCCTGCGGGAGGCCTCGTCGGCCCTCCCGGAAGGCCGTCGACCATCGCCCGCCCTAGGCGAGGCCTCGCCGGCCCTCGCCTGGGGTCGGCGATGCTCGCCCAGATCTGGGTGTCCCCGACGCGGGATCGGGTGGAGTCGTCGGTGGCGGCTGGGCGACGACGGTAGTCCGGTCGTCAGGGGGGTCAGCGGTAGGACGTCGGGGAACGGTAGCAGCCCAGCACCGCAAAGGGTCACGGCTGGTTTGCTGGGGACGGCGTCAGGGCTACGGCGGCACGGCTCGGCGAGTTCGGTGCAACGACGGTGACGGAACCCCCGCCTCCGAAACCCACTCACTCGATCCGGACAGCATCGGAGCACGGCGTCGGGAGTGCGACGGAGCTGAATCGAAACACCCGGATCTAGGCGAGCATCGCCGACGCCGGGCGACGGCCCGCCGAGGCCTCCGTAGGGAGGGCGAGGGTCGCCGGCCCCTCGTGAGGGCCGGCATGCCCGGATCTGGGCGTCCTCGCCCGACCCGGCGGGGTTGTCGAGCCTCGCCGGGGCCGGCGAGGCCTCGCCGGCGAGGGCCGGCCACCTCGCCCGGGGCCGGCGATGGGCGGCGGCTACGGCGAAATGCCCGCCGGTGCCATTTTTTTTTTAACGGTTTTGTTTTTTAAATAAATTTTAGTTTTTCATTTTAAGATTTTAAATGTAATTTTTAAAAATTTTGAATAAAAAATAATTTAAAAAAGCCACGTGTATAATACAAAATCATTTAGAATATGACGTCAGCGCCACGTCAGCATTTTCCGTTAGTAAATCTGACGGTGTTAACTTTAGGACTCAATTGAACCAAGTTGACAAGTTTTAGGACTTGATTGCACTTTTTGTAAATTTTAGGACTCAATTGCACTTTTCTTGTAAGTTTTAGGACTTGTGTTGCACATATCCCTAAAATAAACAAGTAAGGAATATCAACCAGAAGAGGAAACGAAAGAATGTGATTTTCATTTGATTTTGTTGTGATAAAGTGAAGGAAATCGCAAGTAAGCCGACACGTGTCCTAAATGTTTTGAAGTGACAAACTTGTACATGTATGTGAGATTGTTAGCTTCTACTAATGTAAAAATTTTAGAATTGCTGGTCCCGTAACGGCCGAGATGGCAGCGATGTAAACGGTGCCCACCCCATTGGCGACGTTGTCGGCCGAATTGACCGTGCCTCAGCGAAGCTTCTTGACATTGTTGGCCGAGTTGGCCGAGATGGTCTCCCACTTTTCTTCTTTGAAAAGAGAATTGAATTTCATTTTTGCTTCTTCTTTTTATATAAAAAAAAAAAGAAAATGGGTGCTAATAAAAAAAAAAGTGTATGACTAACGAATGTTGTAAATGCGGCCGAAAACTAAAGTAAAGTAAAATAAATATGACCGATGCAAAAAGATGGGACGAAAGTGAAATGTACATGGCCGTTTGTGTGGTTAACTTTTCTTTTTCGGATTCAAGATGCATGCATTATTAGAGGAATAGAAGAAATGGGTCAAATCGATGCTTCCTCCTGAATCTTCACAACTTTGGGTTATACTTAAGCCTTAATGAGGGACATAGATGACTTAACAAATGACTTGTTAGGAGAAGATACTTTTGGCTTCTTCTTTGATTAACAGTGACACGGAATTTTCGCAATGAGGAAAAGATGATTACATTTACTTCCTCAAGTGATAGCCTACTGCTCCAAGGTATAAACACAACCCAGCATATGAAATGATTGTTTTTCAGTATTGTTTGCCAAGGACCGATGGTTTGTCTTTGTCAGGAAAAAAAAGATGAAGGAAAAAACGAGCTTTGCTTTTTGTTGCACTAAATCCAAATCCATCAGCCTTAATCTTTTGGTCCTATTGATTTTGTAATCGTTCTTATTTGGATCCCATCATGCTTTGCAGTTTCTTGTCTAATGGTCTCATGCATGAACTAGCACTTTTGGTCGTATTACTGTAATATTGTGTTCTTGAGTCATGCATTACAAGGAGCGGAGTTAGCATAATAACGTGTCCATCAAACATGCCTCAAGAATTTCGATGGAGTCAGCAGGACATCTATTGTCGGTCTCACGATCGGAACACCAAGATGGAGACAAAGGAGCAATGGGTTTGAGGCTTTCACCGTGGAATTATAGGTTCAAATGTGTATAGAGCTCGAGAGTTTGGGAAGACAACGGATCCTATTGATGTATGGCTTTCAAGGGATATGATACATGATAAATTCAAGTCCGTAATAAATTCTATTAATGTATGATTTTAGAGGGTTATGATACATGATAAATTGAAGTCCGTAACAATTAGTTGGCTTAACTACCACTAATTTCGGCTAAATGTTGCTATGTATTTTGGAGTAATAATGTGGAAAACCAGAAACTTAGAGAACATAGGAGGAATTATTTTAAAAAAAAAAAAAATCTGATAAAATGAATTTACATTAGAAAAGCTGCTTAAAGTAGGAGATGCAGCCACACCTATATGAGAAGAAAGAAAGAACCAGAAAGTAATTCGCACGTGTGATGGACCAGGGCCCAAGCAAGACCGGCCCAACAATTTCTTATCCGGACTCGGGTTTGGTTTGGGATCGTGCATCTGATGGGATCTAAATGGGCCGACCCACGAAGCCAGCGGAATGGACGGTCGGGATGGATCCGTTGGGTGGGGCTTGGATCCAGGCAATCCTAGCCGTTCGTTCCCATAGGAGTTCTCAACACGACGTCTCCCGATCCGACGGGCGGAGCCCCATCGCGCACGATCGTGCGCTTTACGAAATCCACTGCGGACCCCACCTGCACCCGGCAACAGATGAACGGCCCCGATGGATTCGATCCGGTGCGCTCGGGGCGCAGGCGAGCGCAGCCCTCCCCCCACCCACACCGGCATTCCCAGAGCTCCCCCAACGGTCTTGCCGAGATAAATTCTTTAATCCAGCTCATGCGGACGCCTTTCAAGCGGAATCACCTCCCCGGAAAAGAGCACAAATCGAGCTCCCATCTCGCCCAGCTTTCCCCCTCCGGCGAACCTCGCTTCACTGCACCGCCCCGGAGCTCCGGCCATAAAAACCCTAGCTCCGGGATCTCTCCCCCACCCCTAAATGTAGTAGTGGCGTCCGGGAATCCGTCCGCTCCCCATGGCGCTGGCTCGCGTCGCGGCCGACGTCTCCGCCGCTCCGCCTCCTCCTCCTCCGCCTCGCGTCTGCGGCCGCGGCGACCCCAATCGGAACGCCTCGCTGTCGCTCCTCCGCCTCGCCCGCGCGGCGGCCGTCTCCAGAATCGGCGCCCGCGGAGTCACGGCCGTCGGGTCCCGCGCGTGGAGGTTGAAGGCCGCCGCGACGGCTCGCGTTTTGGAGAGCCCGCCGGCTCGGAGCGCCGTCGAGATCCCCGTCACTTGTTATCAGGTGATTCGGCTTCGTTCGAATACGTTTACGAGCTCACGAAGATGTTAGTTGGGTCGTTTCCCTGCTTAGATTTTGGGTCAGTGCGCTATTGAAGCTAGTTCCGGGTGCAGTCAACGGAGAAATGAAGCGAAATTAGTTCTTATTACTCGGTTGCGCGTTCATCAGCTGGCAAGAGTTAGCTTGGAAGGATGTTATGGCGACGATCCAATTTGAAATTGATACTTTCTCGGTGTGCTTCGCAAATGCACAGTTCTTGTCCTTCATGACACGAATCGATCATGCATTTACTGTTATCTGGCGTTTCTGCACTTCTCCTTTTCATTCGCTGAACCACTCACAGCAGATTACATTTGCTTGCAGCTTCTTGGCCTCCCCGATCAAGCAGAGAAAGATGAGATCGTGAAGTCAGTCATGCAATTGAAACGTGCTGAAGTAGAGGAGGGATACACTATGGAGGCCGTCAAATCTCGAGAGGTAGCAACTTCAAGGTTCACTATTGTTGCTTCCTGTTCCATCAGTATCTTCTTCAATTAATTAAAGAGAACTTTTATTTTCTATCGATTGTGTTGCAGGATCTTCTTATGGACGTGAGGGATAAACTTCTTTTTGAACCAGAATATTCTGGAAATACAAGGGAAAAAATCCTACCTAAATCATCTCTTAGGATTCCGTGGGCTTGGTTGCCTGGCGCTCTCTGCCTCCTTCAAGAGGTATATTTTACATAAATTTGAGAAGCTAAGTGTCGGTGGTTGATTAGCTATTCCTCATGCTGACAATTTTCCCTTGTCATCATAGAATATTGCTATTTATGATAATCTGAAAAGAAAAGTTCTTTGAATAGGAAAGACAAATGCCCATTGCTTCAGATGTTGCCACTTTTATTGTCTATGGCAGGTTGGAGAAGAAAAGCTGGTGCTAAATATTGGTCAAGCAGCTCTTCAACATCCAGATGCAAAGCCACATGTTCATGATCTGCTTCTATCTATGGCACTTGCTGAGGTGAGAAAAACCACCAAGATAAAAGAGAGTTTCATCAAGTTGTAGCAGCCTTGTTATGCTTCCTTGTCTTATCTTAGGCGCTTTCTTGAAGTGTGCAATTGCAAAGACTAGCTTTGAGAAGAACAAAGTGTCCCAAGGATTTGAAGCCCTGGCTCGTGCTCAGTGTCTTCTCAGAAGTAAGATTTCCCTTGGAAAAATGCCATTACTGTCTCAGGTAAAATCATATGCAGTTAACTAGTGCGTTTTGTGAAATTGCAGGGGAAGAATCTATTTTTTGTGTAGAATAAGTAACAATTTTCTTCCCTGTTGCCCTGGTCATCAGTAAAAAAATTTTAAAGTGGTAACCTCCATCTGAACAGATGGTTCATTTAGATCAGATATTATTTCTGTCTGGGCAAGATAGACTCCTTTTGAATAAATTTATGCTACGGCGTATCTCGTCTTTGCTTTAAGTTGTAATTGGTCATCGTTGTAAATTCTTTGATGAATAATGTAGATTGAAGAATCTTTGGAGGAGCTTGCCCCTGCTTGCACTTTGGAATTGCTGGGCATGCCTCATTCTCCTGAAAATGCTGAACGGAGACGGGGAGCACTTGCAGCCTTGCGTGAATTGCTGAGGCAGGGCCTTGATGTGGAAACTTCATGCAGAGTCCAAGATTGGCCATGTTTTTTAAACCAAGCACTAAGTAGACTTATGGCTACAGAAATAATAGATCTCCTCCCCTGGGATGATCTAGCCATGACAAGGAAGAACAAGAAATCTCTAGAATCTCAAAATCAGAGGGTGATTGTTGATTTTGATTGTTTCTACGTGGTGCTGGTAGCTCATATTGCTCTCGGATTTTCAGCAAAGCAAATGGAGTTGGTAAGAATTGCCGATATACTCCATCGTTCTTCTTCACCCTCACCATGGCCTTTTTACAGCTCTTGCTTTTTCTTTCTTTCTATCCTTTTTTTTTTTTTTTTTGGTTGGACTTCATGTCTTCTAATGGTAATCATTAAATTCTTTTGTGCTCATGTTAGAACGTGTTACTGATGGATGCAGATCAACAGGGCAAAAGTTATTTGCGAATGCTTGATAGCATCGGAAGGTATCGATCTGAAATTTGAGGAAGCCTTCTGCTTATTCCTCCTTGGTCAGGTACATTTGAAGTGTACTCTTTTTCTGCTATCTTTCCTCTGTACGCTGTGCTATCATATTGAATTGGTCGGGCAGATCTCCCATTTATTGACCATATCTTCATCAAATAATTTGTGAGTTACCTTGTTTCGCAGGGTAGCGAGGCAGAGGCGGTTCAAAGACTTCACCAGCTGGAAGTAAATTCCAATTCCACTACACAGAAGTCACCTACAAGAAAGGAAATCAAAGATGTTTCTGGCACAGGTCCCTCTTTGGTGAGCATTTGATTTTGCAATGGGCTCATATTTCCCATTTCGTAATTCCTTGATGATGCATGCTTGCTATTGAACTCAAACCTCTCAAACATGTCATGAAATGTATTTTGATATGTGTACAGATGTCTAATCATTTGCTTTTCCCCTCTGCTGCCCATTATATGCCATGGTAGAACCTTGGGAGGCCAAGGCATTAAAAATTTTTAATGAGAGTTTATACAAGGTTATATAAGTTTATATAGATTAATGAGTGGGAGTCTATGCCTTCCTACTAGGGTGTGTGCACCTAATAAAATGGGCTTCTGTTTCATTTCTTGCTATCTAAGCTTTCTCAAAGTATGGGGACTTGGTTTTGACCTCTGTCTTCTTACTGTATGCACTGCATTTCATCTGTGGGGAAGGTCATCTGACTTGTACTTCCTTAGCTTCAAATTAAAAGGAGGGAAAAGGATCTTTTTAGATTCTGGATTTCTTTAATTTGGATTTTGAACTTATTTTCTTCAATATAAATTGCAGCAATGACTTCACTAACGTCTTCTGCCATACTGGATCTGCCAGCTGTGAATATCACAGCAGTGTTGTGTCTTGTACTTTTCTTTTTGGGCCAAATGGTGTCTCATACTCTTGATTTGTCTGCTGGTGGTAATGATATGAGCTTTATCTATAGTGTACTAAGCATTTATTTTATTTCTCTTTAATTATCTGGTTTCAGGCAAGTTATTGTTATGTTGCTCTGCTGACTGTAGTGTGATAAAATTTAAATGTCAAACAATGCTATATGGTGGACATTGCATAGTAATATCTGTCCATATTCTGTTGCTTCTCTGCTGTTTTTGTCATTTTGCTTATGCTCTGTTTTGATTTTATATGTTTAACTCCTTGTTAATTTAAGCAGGAACAATGGCTGAAAGATGCAGTTCTTACTGTATTTGCAGATACAAAAGATTGTTCCCCATCATTGGTAAGATTTTTTTTTTTGTCAGCATGACTTGTGTCATAGTGACTTAAGATTAATTCACCCAGAAACATCAAATGATTATAACAGGATGTCCTTGCAGGGTCATTTCTTTAGTGGGGAAAAAAGATCTGCCCAAAAGAAAGCAAACGAGCAGTAGAAACCATGTCATCAGTGAACCACAGGCCACTATCCACTTCTCTAGCAACAAACAGAAGAGAATTTGATGAATCTCTTCCAGCCTCAAGTTCCTCCCGACACCTTGGATTGGCCGTTAAGCAGTTGACTGATATTCAGGGCACAGACATGGTCGGTCAGAACAGCAGTGGAAGCAACATTAGCTCACCCTCTATTCAAATGAAAAGAAGGCTTGGTGGACACCATAGCACCATTTTGGATATGCTGTTCAGTGAGAAGAATATAATTGGGCGGATTGTCTTTGTTACAGTTTTGGGTTGCTTTATGTTCATAACCCTTAGGCCACTGAGCAAGAATGTGATAAGGATGGCCAATGGATCTAGATGGGTCTCTACTAGCATATCCGACAGGGATACAGGATCTACTGTCTGTCATGTGGATTCTTGTCCACACAAGGCTGGTTCTGCTCACCGTGAGGGAAATGGCATGACCAGCAGAGTGGACAAATTGTTGACCGTGGTGAAGAAGCAGTTTGAAAGCTTCTCTGGTTCTAAAAGCACAAGCAATTCATTTTTGGCTGCGGGTTTGTTCTCATCAACAGCAGTAGTTACCAGGAGGCCGATGCAATTGGAGGATGCTGAATCTCTTGTGAAACAGTGGCAAACAATCAAAGCTGAGGCTCTAGGGCCTGATTATCAAGTTCAGTTCCTTCCTGAAATACTTGATGAGTCCATGCTAGTTCAGGTAAATGTCCTTTTTGTATTTTTGTATTTACACAGTGGAGATACTCAATTAATCTTTCGATGTATTGTGAGACACCAAGCTGACTTACCGAGCTGGTTATTGCAAGGAAGTGAGCGAGCATAGTAGCTTTACAATGATTGATTGGTTTATGCACTCTCAGTCAAGAACCCCATGGTCATATTGATTTTTGGGTCGCACACTTAAGCCATAATGTGACCATCTGGGAACTGATTTTTTTACCAATAACCACAGAGAAATATTTTCTGAATTAACATGGAAGGTTATACAAGTGCCCTTATTTTGCCCTTCGTTTTCTGAGCCACGCTTCGTTGTCATCCCTTTCATTTTTGTTGCTTAGCCCCATATCTACTTGGTTTTTTGTCACTTGTGTACATATGGGGTTACCATATTATTGCTACATTGTCAAAACCATCTGAAGTTTTGTATGTAAAATATAATCTAAACCCTTGATTTTTGGCATGATCATTTTCAAAGATTTTCTTTATGGAATTGCAATTAGCCCACTATGTGAAGGATATGTTTTCCTTGAGGTGCAAAGACACGGGACCTTCTCTTTTTTCCATCTTTTTTCTCTTGATATTTATTTATTTGGCAATAATGTATTTTGGATCAGTGGCAAGCTTTGGTTGACAAGGCTAAAGCCAGGTCTTGTTATTGGAGATTTGTCCTGTTGCAACTCTCTGTCCTTCAAGCTGAGATTCTTTCAGATGGGATGGGCATAGAGATGGCTGAAATTGATGCGCTTCTGGAGGAAGCTGCTGAGCTTGTTGATGAATCTCAGCCAAAGAACCCAAATTACTACAGGTAGGTTAAGTCGTCATTGCCTACAGGTTAATCGAGTACAATGCAATCATTAACAAATCATTTGGTCATCTCATATGCATTGTTCAGTTCTGCTTTAACTTTTAATTGGTTTGTCATATGGGTGACGCTTTTGATTAAGAAAGAGAACCTATCTCTTTTTATCCTCGTGGCAGAGATCCTCTCTCGAAAATGCGAAAGTCCTTGGCTTGTCTGCTCTTTTTCACTTAATTGGTCATGACACTTTTTTCGTCTCCTCCCAACTTCTCTAAGACGGTTCCACCTTTCCCTTTTCTGAAGTCGATTTGGCAGTACTTGTTGTGGGTGTTAACTTCATTTTGTTTCCTCTTTTGACAATGCCAGCTCTTATAAAATTCGTTACGTCCTAAAGAAGCAAGAGGATGGATCATGGAAGTTCTGTAAAGGCGATGTGCAAGCTCCTTCATGACATTCGTCTCAGTTTTCAGACACGTGGCTAGAAGTAGTTCATGATGGCTAACGTTCCCTTACATCATTCGCTGCCCGGTACCCACGAACAACGACTCTGCATTAATCTGGTGCTGACATGTCAACTTTAGCTGTATAGTGTAGATTTGCTAGTCATGAATAATGGCCGTTGCTTCCTCGCCCCCCGTTCTTTATTCTATTGGAAGGATGAGAGAGAGAGAGAGAGAGAGAGAGAGAGAGAGAGAGAGTTGAGTTTGTCTAGGAACTTGTAATCGAGATAAGGAGAGGAATGAATTTCCATTGCTCGTGGCACCGGTTCGGTGCGATGTAAAACAAAGGAAAGAGCACGAGTTGGATCGTGCTGAGTTCTTTCATCATTGTCCTACTGGCCATAATGTTTCATGACTATATATCCTCAAAAGGCATAATGTATCATCATGCAGCAGAGACTATAGCATTCAGAGACTAATCGCGGAACTCAATAAACCCCCGAGACGAAAGAACCAGTTAGCAGCAATTTACCGATACTCGATTTAGAAAGAGCGCTTAGTAACTCTCATCTTATTACAAAATCTCTCGCGCATCCTAAATTTTGAAAATTTTTCTTGGAAAAATTTTTCTCCCGCTCCTATCCTAAATTTAAACTGAAAATTTCCGTGTCTTGGAAGGATTTTGAATTTTTTTTGATTTCCTAAAGTGAAGCTAAGTCTCATTTCCCTTTTATTCATATTTGGATGCGTAGTGAAACGAGCTCGCCGGAGGCAAGCCTACTAGCCCCGCCGAGGCTTGGCCTTGCCAGATCGAGCGAGGCTGAGCCTCGTCGGTGGCCAGGCAAGCCTCACCTAGCCTCGCTGAGGCTCGCCTCGCCCAACTGCTGGCGAGGCTCGATCGACGAGGCCCGGCCCTTGTCTACATGAAGAAGAAGAATAGGAGAAAAGGGAAAAAAAGTTAAAAATTAAAAGAAATTGATTTAGAACATAATCAATGAAGACGATCAAACGCTTGATTTATTCAGAATAAAAAATTTTGGATAGTTACCAAACGCATTTTTTACTCAGAATCAGTTCCCAGAAATAGAATAAATAATCATTTCTCGATCAAAATCAGCTTTCCTAATGTAATCGTTATCAAACGTCTTGCCATAAATCTCATTTCCCTTTTATTCATATTTCCCGATAATATACGCGCGCTTTTTCGATGAGTTGTAAAATGGGCTCGAGCCCATAAGCCCAGTCCTTTCCCATTGGAACCCGGAAGAAAGCCCATCATCTTCGGGACCTCCGCTGCTTCCTGCGACTTCGCGAGAACGTCCCCCTCGGTCGAGCGCTGTTCCTAGAGAGACGCAGAGAGGGAGAGAGGGGGGAGGCGAGGGGATCGAATCGATGGCTCGACGTGCGGCGGTCAAGGTCATGCGCTCGATCGCATCGGAGAAGCCGTCCTCTCTCCTCGCCGCCCTCGCGTCGTCCCGGGCCCGGGCTACGCCGCCGCCGCGGCGTCGCACCAGCCGGCGGTGTTCGTGGACAAGAGCACCCGCGTCATCTGCCAAGGCATCACCGGCAAGAACGGCACCTTCCACACCGAGCAGGCCATCGAGTATGGCACCAAGATGGTGAGCCTCTCGCGCGCGCTCTCTCCTTGCCGGCGCGCATGTCATTTCTCCGCTTCTTTTTTGGCTCTACCGGGCGGCGGCTTCCGTTTCGGCGTCGGCGTGACGTGTCGCGGCGTTCCGAGCTTTTTGGTGCCAGTTTTGTTGTGTTAGTCGGTAGGTTTGATCGGCGATTGTCGGTAGCATCGCTATTTTTAAGTGGATGATCTGGAACTGTTGAAGACGTGGCTCGTTCGAGCTTTTGCTTTGGAGCATTGGCTTCGCTTCGTGTCCACGTTGCCCTTACATGCCACTTTTGTTTGAACACTTCTCTCTCTCTCTGTTTTTTTTTTTTTTTTTTTTTTTTTTGTCCACTGGTAAATCTGTCCAGTTGCATGAAGATTTTTAAGCGGTTGCATTGTAGAGTATGATGGAGTCTTTCTTTTTAGTCTTGCTTTTAATGCGAAAATCTGTCGCGAGATTCTCCACTTTTGAGCGCTAAGTCAATGTGGACGACAGTTTGAATCGCTTGAGTTAGTTATGGGACTTGGGATTGGGAGCGTCTTGCGAGTTGATTATAGGATTTTAATGTACTTTATGGGAACAGGTGGGTGGTGTGACTCCCAAAAAGGGTGGCACAGAGCATTTGGGCCTTCCGGTTTTCAATACAGTTGCTGAAGCGAAGGCTGAAACTAAGGCTAATGCTTCGGTCGTATATGTTCCGCCTCCATTTGCTGCTGCTGCCATTATGGAGGCCATGGTAGCTGAGCTCGATCTTGTTGTTTGCATCACGGAAGGGATCCCTCAGCATGATATGGTATTCTAAATTATACTCTTTCACCTGGTATGGGCAAACAACCCATGCTTATTTGTTGATAATTGATAAGGAAGGATTGATGCATTTTAAAAGGCTATTGAGTTTGAAAGAACTTCACATTTCAATCCCAATTGATTTTTTCTTTTAAATGATACTCAGGGAACATTAATACAACGTCAGGATTTTGACTTCCTCTTACAATTGCAAAGACTAGAAGTCAAGAACTGTTATTCTAAACCCCCCCTTCTCCCTGGGCGCTCTCTCTCTCTAAGTTTCAAGTATGGATACTTTAAATGTTGTTGTTGAACGTAAGACTTCCTGAAATTCATAAAAGAGATCTACATTTTTTTGTGATTTAAAATCAAACCGATGAACATAAACTCTTCTTTTTTGAATAATTGGAGAAGTAAATGGTTTTGCTTATCAGGGTTTGTATGCTAATTATGAATTTGTGATTCCTGATATCTGGAGTTAGACATAATAAATGTATGCTTATGATGCCAGGTTCGAGTCAAGGCTGCTCTGAACAGGCAATCCAAGACACGACTGATTGGACCTAACTGCCCTGGTATTATTAAACCTGGAGAATGTAAAATAGGCATTATGCCTGGGTACATACACAAACCAGGACGTGTGGGTATTGTGTCCCGCTCTGGGACCTTGACTTATGAAGCAGTAAGTCTTCTTTATTTTAGCAGGAATATCATGGCATTCCTAAAATTTCCTCGGTTCAGAATAGATTAGATTTATACTACTGCACATAAATAGTTATGCAGCAACATATGCAGCAGTTTCACTTTTGGACTTCTCATATCCCTCTTATGGTTTAGTGTTTTCTCTCTCTGGATGCACATTCCTATTTGAAAAGCCCATTGAAGAAACTAAAGATTTTTTTATGAGAATTGTTTGTCAGTTTGACATCCTTGCCTTTGATCTCTTTGATGAAATTGTCTTTATTATTCATGTTTTACATGGGAAGTAGTATATGCATAGGTTGTGCCTTTACTTCGTTTCTGTCAGGGGCGACTCCAAATTTGACCAATGCATTGCTAATTCTTTGAGACAAAGTTGGCCCCTGCGGTTGCTCTAATCAAATACTGACTCTGTTTCTTTTCCCTGGGTGGAAACTCTGGTTTTCATTTTCTTTAATCATGCCTTTGGCCCTCACATCATCTAAATGTCAGTTGAAGAACAGCTTGCGTCTAATCTGTATCTGCCTGGATCATGTCCAATATTCTATTGGCAGTATCCATCTTATGAGTACTTGCTGAATTTGGAAATTTGTCACTTAGTTCACTTGTCAATTTTTGTTTGTGGGCCTTGTTTGTCATTTGATATTTTTAGATTCTTGTTTGCTCATATAGCAGTTATATAGATAGGCCTAGTGGGATGACGAAATTATATTATTTCTCTATCTTCCCTTTTCCTTGCAGGTTTTTCAAACAACTGCAGTTGGTCTTGGACAATCCACATGTGTGGGAATAGGTGGTGACCCTTTAATGGGACCAACTTTGTTGACTGCCTTGAGAGATTCGTCGTGGATCCCCAAACAGAAGGTAGATGTCCAGAATGTCATATTTATGCTCATAATTCAATTGGGGTTGTTCATGATTGTTTTTCTCATTATTCAATCTGTCGCTCAGCCAAAGCTTATGAACAGACATGTTCTTATTATTCCTAATCATCTATTTGGTCTAAGATTTTAGGAGAATAGATTGTGACTTGAAGAGAATTCCTTGTATGAGAAAAAGTGAGCACTAGGATCCAGGAGACTTAACACAATTTGGTCCACTTGGCCTGCTGTTTATCTAATCTATTTTCAACTTTGTTTGGCTTAGATCACAATAGTCTTTATGTAGCAGCAAGTATATTCTTTTCCACAGAGTGTATGTTCACTTGGACGATTGAACTGGTATAGGTTCCCTAGTGAATCTCTCCTCACAATTTCATCACTGTGCATCATTTCTCTTCGAATTATTGGTGATCTTCTAATTCCATTCATACAATTCTCTTGAACATAGATACCTGACACCTGTACACTTCCAGGGATTATTCTAATAGGTGAAATAGGTGGAACTGCTGAAGAAGATGCTGCTGCATTTATTAAGGTGAGAATTATTTTTCTACCCTTTGATGAATCTTGGCAGTTCATGGACAAAATGAAAGAGATAGGCATTACTGGGGCTTTTGTTTTGATTATTCATTCTTCTATATCCAAAGATAAGATTTCTACATATTTGGAGTGCTTTATTTGCTGTTTCATGTACTTTTTAATGAAGATATTTTCATCACTTCTGGAGTTTGCTTGGCAACACATTCTTGCCATCAGAGCAACATGAAAGAAACATGGACCTGTACTTATAATGCTTGCTTTTGCTTCAGAGATGGTTCATAGTAAATTTTTGGACTACAGGAGAACAACTAACAGCTGAAAGCTCTCTTGTTTCACTAGTGGTATGGATTGTTCATGCATATAGGCAACTCTACAAAGAAGTTTAGTAATGTTTACATATTGTCAATCGGTACCCTGAGGGCACTAAGCACTTCTTCTGAGTGCTGTTATAAAGAGAAAATCTGTATCTTCAAGTCATTAAAATTGAATAAAGTGTAATGTTTTGACATGTCCCCAAGAGGATTCAAAATGTGGACTTTTTTGTTCCACATTCATAAAGCACATCAGTGATTGCTTAACAAGTGTCAAGGATACCTGTTTACTGTTTTCCTTATATTATTATTCAAAACTCTTACATAATTTAGTATGGCGGCTCAGAGGGACTTTTGTACAACTGCTGAGCTGCACATTTGTCATTGTTTGAGTTATTCTGCTTTAACATCACCTACTCATTGTGAAAATGTTCATTTGTCTGGAGTTTGTGATGTTTTGTGTGTTTGAGAAGAGTTATACTTTGCAAAAACTAGCATGCTGCGCTTCCCCATATAATTCTGCTCCTATACTGTCACTGAACTGTCTTGGGTGATCAATCAAACAGGAAAGCAAGACAGAGAAACCCGTCGTTGCTTTTATTGCTGGTCTAACTGCTCCCCCTGGTCGTCGTATGGGTCATGCTGGAGGTGAGCATTTCCTCCAATTTACCTCTCGATACATTATCACTCTATCCAGTAGTTGAGAAATACCCTAGGACGTTCTTGTTTCTCATAGAATTGAGGTCCCATATCTTGCTTCTTGCAGCTATTGTGTCTGGTGGCAAAGGCACAGCTCAGGGCAAAATCGACACACTTCGAGAAGCCGGTGTTACAGTAGTAGAGTCCCCAGCAAAGATTGGTGCTGCTATGCTTGATGTGTTCAAGCAAAGAGGGCTTGTCAGTAGTTAGAATTGAGTATAACAATGAACCAAGTTAACATCAATATGAATTCTTTTGTTTTTTTTTTTTTTCATCTTGGGAATTTTTGAAAATTTTATTCCTTTTCGTTTCCGATCTTAATTCAAAGTTGTTCTAGAAAGCTTGGGTTCTATATGCTGCAGATGATTTCCATATTCTTATTTTTGGCTGGTCATTGCTGAGGTGACATTCCACGTTAGCAGAAAACGTGTTACAAGGTTCTTCGTTTGATGAACAGACCACATTGAGGTGATTTTCGAAAGTCCATAGACTAAATTGAATAAAAAAAGGATCACATTTAACATCAAAGAAAAATTCAATAACCTCCCGTGTGACTACCCCGGAAAAAAAACTGTACGTGCAAGAACCTTGCTACCTTTTTTATATTTTGACATCGCAAGAGCCTCATGACCATTCATTTTCGGAGAGGTGATAATTTCTGGAGACTCGGTAATTGATAACCATCACTTAACATGTCATAATCTTAAATAATTGGATAACCACGAGACGTGCGGCAAAAGGATCTCGTGTGGCACGTAGTTGTTTCGGTAGCCATGCATTAATGCCAAACATCAAATTTAGTAATGACATGAACCTGCAATTATCCAACAGTCACTCCCAAAAGCATACGACGCAGACCACAGTAACAAATGGTGATACATTCTTCATTAATGCATAGTCGACCACAGATTATTGCGATTGCGGTACTTACAAATTCAATCAATTTGGATGACAGAGATTACAAATATTAGGAAATACAATAATAGAATAGCGGTACGCTAGCCTGCCCATTTCAGGCTGTTGACCAGTCGACCGTCTCGTGGAGTTGGCACAATGATCTATATCCTATACCTCACTAGGGTTTTCCTTCGTTCTTCCCCTCAATGTACATTTCAGGGCGGTAACATATGAATGTGGCATAACTTTGGCAACTCGTTCCATTAAATCGAGATCCAAATAAATGAATGACGTATATGTGCGAGCTTTCTACGGCTAATCAAGAGCTGCTTTGTTCCTACGGCCAGACATCGGTAGTGGGAGGCCCTCCAAAAGTGGTCCAGTGATGGACGCAGCTGAAAGTACTGGCAAGTCTGGTTTCAAGTTCCACTTTGAAGTTGGCCAAATGGATGAGGACCTACGGCCATCTTGATCCTGGAGGCTAGATAAGCTTGAGGCCTTCCGTACTCCAACAGGTTCATCGACCATCACAGAATCCCCGATACCAAGAGGGATAGCATTCGACAAGCTTGACTCCACATCACCAGTCAGCGATGTTCGACTGGCTGATTTTGGTCTCAATGCCAAACACTTTCCTGTTATTGTGGAGAAACTGCTACGGCTTCCACCACTGTTTTCTTCTTTCAACAACTTTTCTGGAGTCCCAACCCCTAAATCCGGTTCCGCCTTTTGACGCCTCCGGACAGACTTTTCACTAGATTTCTCTCCCTCGTCATCCCCAGAATCTGTAAGAGGCCCATAGTCTGCAACTCCATCTTGGGAAAAACCTAAACTTCGAGTCTTGTAAAATGACTCAGGAATAGGTGAGGCTTTAGGAGGCAATCCATTGTCAAAGATGTAAGGGGTTCCTGTTCTGTAAACAGTCATTTCCATGCCTTCTACAATTCTTTTATTCCGTAAATCAAGGCCGTAGTAATTTTGCAAGGTGTTCATTGCTGGAGAGACCTTTTGAGGTGATTTCAATCTTAGAGACTCTAAGGAGTCCAAGATATTAGAGGTGGTTCGATGTGAGCGACTATTTTTGCACCCATTCTCTCTGCAAACAATTTGAGCCTTATTAGTCACATAGTTACAGTATAATGTGCAGAGATGATTGTAAAGAATATTATCCCCTAACAAGAGTGAAAAATGAGGCACCACAAAAATCGATGCTTCTTCTTTCATCACTTAGGAGCAGTACTTATTAGTGAGCATCAGGCATATGAAGATATTCATACTTCTTTCCACATACGGAAATGTAAAATTCAGACAAAAAGCCAGAAAAGCTTTATCATCTTTTGTCTCCCTTATCAATAACATTTAGATAGAAGCCCTGATCCAACCAAAAATGAAAGGTAGAAGCCTTGACAATCTCAGTTGATAAACATCCCATAACAACGACTACTATTTAAGTAAAAGACTTGGCAATCTCACTTTATGAAAACCAAGATTCTCCCTCGACAACTCTGCTCTTTACGTACAGCCACAATGAGTAGACAAGCACTAGGAGTCTATGAGCAGTTATTAGTGTGCAGTATCAACTTTCACCAGGAAAGTGGTTCTTACATAGAAATAATTTCAACAGCAATGGAAAGAATACTTCTGTAGGAATGAAAGCGGAAGAATATTTGGAAACAATAGTTTTAATCAAACTTAATGGATCCAACTCCTTGTTTCTTGGAAATTTTATCTACCAGGAATTGCTCTCCAAGTCCTTGAAAAAACAGGACAGGCAGTTTCTTCCTTTCCGTTTAATTGTTTTCTGGTCAATTAGGTTTCACAGAAGCACAATAATTTTAACTTTGCCATCACCAAGGCCCACTCATCTGGCGATCATCTTGCCCAAGTTAGCATTTCAGCTGCCCTTTAAACACTCAAATGTGCATAAACTTGAAATCGTCTGGTTGTAAAAGGGAATGACAGCAATTATAAAACTCCAAGGAAATCTAAAGGATTAGATATCCTTAAGTACATAAAGAGAAACATTAGCTCTGCATCTTTCAGGACCATGTGCATATTTCTGAAAAAGGTCAGCCATCTCCCATGGAGAAGGCTCAGAGGGATCTCTTCTCGAGGCTATGATGTCTTGATTCTGTTAGAACTCCTTAAATAGTCAGGGAACAACAAATCCCAGCATGTTTTCTAGAGTACATTGCAGTCTCTCGTTAGATTAGTCAGTAGTGCAGTAGCCACATTTGAATGACTTTGTTGATAAGTGCCCTTAAAGCAATTTGGTATGTACCTACCAAAGGAATATTTACTACTTACAATGTAATGGTTGTCCTAGGGCACATGTACTAAATGTATAAAAAGAACCGTCATTTGTTACATATGCTTAACAAGCACTCACATAAGGTACTCATTAACATGACCACATAATTTTTGTTAAAAGAAAAGGCTTGTCAGGTATCCAACTACTCTAGTTATCCATGTTCTTTTTAAGGTTTTGACCACTAAATAATGATGGGCAGAGAATATACCACAATGCTATGATAAACAAGATAGGGACCTTTCAAAAAAGCAATCAAGCATAAATATTTTGCAGTCCTTTGCTTGAGAAATACAAGAGTCTTGTCTTCATAAAATGTTCTTAATATAACAAAGCATCATTGCACAATACCTTGAAGAACCAGAGTCATCAGACGGGATGGCGGAAGGTGGATGTCTTCCTGGTAACGGTATCCGCAACGTCTTCATAGCAAACATTTGAAGATCAGTGGCTAACCCATTCATCCTTTTTATATCTGCGACCTATGCAGCAAAATAAAAGCCATTAGAAGAGCAAGATAACCTTGAGTGAATCACGTAAGTGACACACATTCCTTTAGCTATATCACAAGTGACACACATTCCTTTAGCTATATCACAAATCTGAGATGGGAACACTTATTCTGGTGACCTAATCCCATGAGGAGGAATGCAAAAGGTAGCTACTTGACCATAAGGATGTAGTCTCGGGAGAGGTGCAATATGCTCGATAGTAGCAAATGTAGAACTATGTTCTAGGGCAAATCTAACCATTACACAGGAAAGACCTCACTGGCTTGCCAGATTAGTTTCTGATCCTAAAAGTACAACGAGACTATCACAGACACATCATTTCATATGATTGATGCAGAAAGAGCATTTCCCGTCACATGCAAAACCCCATGAGAAGATTACAGGATAGCCTATCGGCATCAGAAACTGCAGAGACTCGATAACCACAAATTCCTTATTTACTTCCTTCTCCACGACACATTCCACTCTTATAAGTCGGCCTAAAAATGACTTCAACTCCAATTAAAAAAAATTAAGGATTTGATCCAGAAAAAACGCATCCAAAGTTTTGCGCAAATCCCACACAACCTAAGCCGAGCCGTTGTCCATGGACAGACACCAGCAACCCACAAGCCTCATGCAGGTCCAAAATTAGCTCTTCTAGCATTCCGACATTGCTGGTCAAAGCCAGTCCGGACAGCAACCTCCGCTCATCCGGGAGCGAAATACAAAAAGCACGCGATCCTAGTCCTACGAACGAACTCCGGAAAGGCGCTCGTTTCAAGCCGTTCGCCCCGGAACCCAAGCCATAACACTCCAATCGAGCCATCCCCACCGCAGGAACAACCTCAATCCTAACCGCACGAAGATCTAGAGCACACGAAAAACGAACCTCGACGCCGTACTTGATGGCGACCCCGGCGAGGGTGTCCATCTTCGTCACCTCGTGCTCCAGGTAGTTGCGGCCGTTGGCCCCGTCCGAGCCGCCGCCGCCGCCGCCGCCGCCGGCGACGCCGTTGGAAGGAGACATCGCCTCCTCCTCTTCCCCCGATCCGACGGCCGGATCGAGCCGATCTCCCCTCCGGATCAACCGGAAAGGGGAAGCGGGGCGGGCCGACTGGGAAAGCGCGAGAAGCTTCGGACGGGAAGCGCGAGAGTGAAGAGAGAATGCGGAAGCGCGGCCTCTTCTTTCTCTCTCTCTCTCTCTCTCTCTCTCTCTCTTCTTTCTCTCTCTACAATGGATTTTGTCGAACAGCGAGAGAGAAGCACCGACAGAAGGAAGGCGAAACGAATGAATGATTGAACGCGGAGAGAGAGAGAGAGAGACAGGCGATGTGGGGAGTTCGATCGAGCTTTGTCTGAAATTTATTAACTGCGGAGTCGCATATTCTTCGGCAGGAAATATTTATGGATTCTGTCACAATAATAATAAAAAATAGTAAAAATATAACAAATAATGTCACATTTCATAAACTTCGACTCGTATATATCATGAGCCGTAAACTTTTTGTTCATCAAATATATATCAAAATTTCAAAAATTATATTAAATAAATTAAAAATTTATAGAGCATAATGTATATCTAACCAAAATTAAAAACCGATTTGTGTCAATTTTTCAAAGTAGAAACCGTCCAGAAAAATTATTTTAAGTTTTTTATTTAATTTTTGTGCTTGTTCGTGCTCACGTTAGGTGATGATTAGCTGAGACGCGTCCCAGGTACGAGCGATGCTTCTCTCTCGGTCCCCCCCCCCCTCTCTCTCTCTCTGTCCTTTGACCCTAATATTTATTTGGGGATTCGTCGTGTGACATAGACATATAATATATATACACCCAGTTAATAATTTTTCGTTAATTTAATACAAGGTTACGGTTTCCAAAGTCTTCTTTTATATATTTTCCAATTGCTGAGTCAACCCTCATTTAATTAGTATATTTAATTAATTGGGAATACTAATTTGAGGATCAAGAGCAGATTTGGAGAAAAGTGCGTGTATTTATGAATTATGAGATTCGTAAAGTGACGTGAAAATTTAACTACATATAATTTTTTCTTGATAGGAAAAATTCAACAACTTAAGTTAGTTAATAAAAGATACGAATTTCCGGGTTTGTCCGTCAATCATGCGGGCGCAATTTGGTGAAAATGAGCTGCGGATTTCAAATGAAGTGTCAAAAAGCACGAGGAAAAATATCACGGTCAAATTCGGGAGACTGCCATCTTCGGGCGACCAGTAGAGAAGGGTCACCTGTTTTTCGTTCGACATTGGACATCCGAAATCGGTGGTCGTAAGCTCTCTCTGATTTGACGAGAACAGGGTTTGGCAAAATAAACGCACAGATCAAACCCGCAAAAGCGCATCAAGTTACGGAAGGACGTGCGTCTTTTCAAAGAAAGTTAGGAGCGAGACTAAGCTACGTTGTGTGCATCAGACCTTGGTCAGCATCTAATTTCTCACTCTCTTAAAGGCGATGAGAAAAACGGATCTTTTGTAGTCTTGTCATCTATTTGAATTTTGACTACCAACTTCTCCCTTTGGAGATACCGGTAAATGAACCTATCAAAGCTGGGGAACGCGAATCGACGACTTGATCTAGCCATGTGTCGTTGTCTCTTTGCTTTCCAAGAGTTTCGAGAGGGGAGGGTGGTAACCCGAGATGTCCGTCGTCCTCCGCTTTTTGGAATTCTTTCGCTATGCGTCCTCATCGGCTTTAATGCTATGACATTATTACATGTCGAGTCTCGTTCAGATCTGAAGGGGGAGAGCATGTTAACAGCGTCCTATATTAACACATCCGGATTAGTAAAACCTTGTGATGCACATTAGGGGACCTTGACCCTGTTTGGTTTCAACTTTTTACAAACAGATTTGGGGAAAATATAAAATGCTTCGCAAGTATTTTTGAGACCCTCTTGATCAAATACTGACTTTCCGAACGCTGAAACCTACTTTGAGCTTTTGGCATCTTAAAAATACAAGTCTCCGTCACTATTCATCTTTTTCCCTATTCATCCACGACTGTTCGTCTTCCGCCACCTAGGGGTTTCACATCCCTAGTGACCATCGCCTGGGTAGTAGTGCACCCCTCAACCTAGGCGATGCCGTGTAAACACATGACCTTAGGCTGCCAAATTTGGCAGTCCAGCGATTGTCCAGCAGTTGGCCGGCGGCCGACCTCCATCGAATTTAATTTTCAGACTTAAAATAATAATAATAATAATAATAAAAGCCTTTTTATAAATGTAAATTTTACCAAATGGCATTTACGCCAAACGATATAGCATTTCGGAAAACCCCTTTAGCCAAAAAATATTTACATTTTCCCAAAACCATTTCCCTAAAGCCGAACCAAACAGGCTTAACATCTACTGTTACCCAAGGTCGTATCACCCAAAAAACAGTGCCTGTGGCGGAGCCCAACATGGAATGCAGTTCTAGAAATATGTCAGAAATGCATGAATGTTCGGTACCAGGAAGCGCAGAACCACGGACAAGATGATATACTGCTCATAGATCCATTGAGAGAATGAACATATAGTGCTAACTCAACATCTTCCCCCACGGATATTCTAGCATTTGGATAGAGGATAAGACCATATGAATGCCTTTCTCAAGAACTCTTTCGATTATTGCCCCAGGAGAAAGCAAAAAGAGAGTTCCAACAGGAGCAAATCCTTTTCAAGACGGTAATTAGCTTGAATAAAAAGGACAAGTTAAACATACATATGCTAGGGTATACATTTTCCCAGATGAGAAACATCATACTACTAGAAACAAATGACACTCAAACAAAAATATAGTATATCAACAGGATAACAAAAAATTATCTCCCAACATTCTGATGAAGATAGCGGTTCGCCTATGAATGTATTCGATACACCTCTCACCTGGAGGGACTTTTAAATTACGGAATAGTGACAGGTTCAAAGCTGAATTTCCCCTGCCAAAGAAGCTTCCCTGCAAAAGAGAGTGTTGAAACAGAGGTCATACCTATTGTCGCAACTCCATAAAAACCGAGAGTGCCCCCAAACATAAAGTTTGAATACCCATTTACTCTCTCTCTCTCTCTGATCATAAGATACTTACCCTACAGAAGGCCCTTCCAACAATAAAACAGAAACATCTGCCTAACTCACTGTATTTTTAATTACACATCAATATCTCCAACAAAGGAGAACAGAAAGACAAAGCCACTTGCAACATTAATTCTCCAAGGATATTTCTACAGGTCACTCTAATTCGGATTCAAAGTAAAATCCTTGTGCGGGCTAGCATTTAGAGAGAGAGAAGTTCCACAGACAACTTTCTTTTCATCTCTGTCTATTTAATCTATTCACCAATCGTCTAAAGATATGCAACGTTAGTTCAAATAATTATTCGACATATCTGAGGTCTGCCAACTTGGTTGTCAACAGGCAGAAAGCTATGGGATGCCAATTTCAGTCATTGTATGCCCGCGTCATATATAGACAAACTTCCTCATTTTGTTACAGTAGGTTTCAGAAGAATATTAACTACTATGAAGAAAAGCCAAAAAATCTACAAGTTATGCAAGAGTGGATATCGAACGAATAAAGAAAGTTGCAGGCTGACACTTGCACTCTTAAAGTGTTCCTGACCCTACGATGCTGGGAGAAGATTTACCTTAATGCTACGGACAATAAACTAATTTGAAAAAAGTAAGAAATAGACAGTATTCCACTGGATGCAAAGCACTAACAGGAACTAACACGAGGCAAATAAAACTCACAATAATTCATTCTAATGATCTAAACATGTTCGCCAGCTTAATGATTTACTCTGGTACTGGGAACAATAACAGTAAAAACACACATCAACCGTCTAAAGGTTGAAAGCAAAGAGACAGTGACAGAACTCTGTGGCTCACTAAACTGGATCTGTGGATACAGGAGGAAAGCATAATATTGCTTGCAAAATGGAAAATTGTTCACGAATATTTTGCTTTAGATGTCAACTAAACACATAAAGTATCAATTCCCTCTCTTACAATTGTCTACAACAAGGCATCGAAGCCACTCATCCCACCATTTTACATTGTGGAAAAGCTAACCATACATGACAAAGGGACATATGTCCCCATTTATATACGTATGCATATAATTATACATGTTTATATAGATAATAGACTCTGCTGGTGTGATAGCATCTTCTGCTAACAGCAATCTAACTTAATCAGTAAATCTACAGAGTGAAAAGGCCCACCGACTCTGTTGTTGACACATGAGACCTCTATTTCTCCAGTGCCATATAGAGTCTCTTGGAGGAAAAAAATACAAGAACTGACACATCTTTTCCAGAAAACATGAGGAAAGTGCCCAGAGATGACAATTCAAAAGCTGCCTATCATTTTCCCCCACAACTTCTCTCAATACTACAGTTCTGCCACTTCCAATCTTTCCTATAGTTATGTTTGAGGTAAGCTTTTTTAATAAACTCTCTCCCTCGACAATTTGGGCAAAAACACAAGGATTTAGTGAATTACTACCACTGGAACATCACACTCCATCATACTATAAAATGCCATTGACCTACCAAACTGCTAGCTCCCAATGTTGTTCTTTTTCCATCTTTTAGCTCTCCACTTTAAACAGTCCTTAAATCCACTCTGTGGTAAGGATGCTAGCTCGATAAGTCTTAAAAAGCAAGAGGCATCTGCAAACTGGAGCGCCACATGGATCAGAGGCAGCAATTGAAATAAAGAAGGAGCTCATTCTTTTCTTGAAAGATTATTAGACAGTTCAGTGGAGCCTTCATCTAGTCACGTGGATGATAATTGTGCCTATTTGGGATGTTATCACCTACACCTCTACTTCATCTGTCAGCGACAAGAATTTTCGCCGCATTTCAGAGTTCTTTCCACATAATCTTTCATCCATCATAAACGAAAAAACTAAGTCATTCTCCATTAAACATTCTTCCTTCCCAGCCTCTCCTTTTCTCCTGAGTGAGAAGTTACAACTATAATATCAAGTCTCCACACATACAAAATGATTAATCAGCTACAAGAATGTCCATTGATTAACTAATAATGCCATCATAGTAGTCATCCAAGCCTAATTGAGTATTCTGAATCCTTTCATTTTGAAAACTAGACTATTTTGTATCCCTATTCTAGATGAAGAAACAACTACTATAACCGGTGCTTATACTCATTGCTGTCCTGCTGACCGGAACGACTGCATAAGCCAAATAAGAAACAGTTTATCCAGTTTCCTCCTAAATTTAATTTAAGTAGCATTAACGTTCATAGAAACAGAGAGGTCTGCTGATAATACATATGATAGGAAAACAAAACACTGGTGCTTCAAAATCAGTTTGATTAAAAAGAATATTTTTAATAAAAGGGAAAAAGCTAATTATCTCAGCCTAAAGTAGGGCATGAGCCATGAACTGATTACTTACATTCACTACAAAGTGAAAGCAAAAACTTTGAATTCCGGAAGATTATTCCATGCATTGCTCTTTTCAAAATCGATGTGAGCTTGTCACAGAAAAACTTCCACAGCAATCAGCCAAACTACTGTCTCCAATTAAAAGTTCACAGTAAAACATATAATAGTAGTCATCGCCAGATTATATGACAAGAAGATAACAGAAGCTGCAGGTTATGATGAAACTCTAGTCAATTTGCTTGAAATTTAAGCATAATATAAGGTTTCAGTTAACGAAGATGCACATTAAAGCAGCAAGAACATCACCTTCTATTATGCAAATCCCTGGCTATTACAGCTACCAATATCTACTTATCTCTTGTCTAAGGTTTAGAGGAGGCAAAACAATACATTGAACTACCCCAATTTTGTATTGTCCAAAATAAAAATAAAAATAAAAATAAAAATAATAATACTACAAGTATAGACTACAAAAGCAGGAATAAGGCAAACCAGAAAATGCAAAAACACAACTCACTCGTTCTTTGATGACAAGCACCCACAGGTTCTCAATCAAGATCTTCCTGTCTGGTTTCCGATTCAAAGTTCCGATTTACGCCACCCCCAGCATTTGAATTCCCATCGTTGTTTCCGTTATTGTTTCCACTCCCACTGCCACTATCACTTGTCTCTGCAGGAGAACCAAATGTCCTGTTGAACGGCCACGGAAGTGGCAACGAAATCCTGAATCGCCGCTCCATTGTCTGTGGCGTCTGAGAACTGTCTCCAGACGCGGGAGCACCGGGCAAGTCACTAGACACATCGGATTGGATCCGACTACCGAGAACTTGCTGGGCCTGGGGACCCCTATTCCTTTGCTCATAATCAGGATCATCAGTGGGTAATTCATGTCTACAAACAGGGCAAGAATTGTGCAATTCCAACCAGGGCAAAATGCAATCAGAATGGTATATATGATTACAAGGCATTTGCTTTGCCTCCTCACCAAGCTCAAACGTGTCCTTACAGACCGCACACTGCGAATTGTCCGAGGCGAGCGATTCCTCGTCGATCTTGACAACCGGAAGCCCATTAATTGCAGTCTTCGACGCAGGGGGCGTGCCGTAGCGATTGGGATCGTTCTCCGCGAGCTGCTGGATTAGTTGCTCGAGATTGGAGCCAATAAAGTAGTCGCCGAGGTTGATGTTCCCGGGAACCGGAAGGAGCCGCCGCTGTCGCCGCCGGTATTGTTGTCAATGACGAACTGAAAGTTAGCGCCGCCGGCTCTTAGGGTTTGGAAGTAGTTCTGGAGGAAGAGGAGGGGGTTGAACGCGTCCGGATTGTTGCTGTTGCCGCCGCCGTCGCTGAAGGCGGAGGCGCCCCCGAAGAGCGCCGCGAAATCGTCCATCCCCCCCGCCCCTCCGCCCGCGGCGCCGCCGGCGGTGGAGGAGGACGACGTGAAGACCAAGGGGAACCCGGCGCCGGAGCCGAAACTCACGCCGCCGCCCGACCCCGACCCGGCGGAGCCGCCGCTGCCGAAGTTCTCGAAGGGGAAGAAGGGGGGGAGCATGGGGCTGACGTCGGGGCTCTCGTACTCCTCCAAGAACTCGCCGTTGCAGTCGGGGCAGACGAGATCGGCGGTCGGGGAGCGGTTGATCGAGACCGTACGGCTGCACTGGTGACAGAAATAGAGCTGCGGGCCGCCGCCGACGCCGGCGCCGGCGCCGGTCCTGCCGCCAGAGGATGCCATGAGGAGAGAGAAAGGGGAGGAATCGTAGAGAGAGAAAGGGGGCCTGCTTCGGACGGGGAGGGACAAATATCGGAACGGATGACGACGCGCCGGTGAGAAGGAGGGGACGAGGACGGGGGGCAGGAGGTGTGTAATTGGCCTCGGTTGGTGCCGACTAGAATGTTCCAACGCTCGCCCAAGTTCAATGAGACAAATCCGATTTTTGGAAGGAACGAATTTTTTTAATTTAATTAATTAATTAGGAACTACACTAATTAAAAAAAAAGGGGGGGGGGGGATTTTTATTTCTATTTGTGGAGAATTTACTTAATAAAGAATGGATTTGTTCCAACGAAAAGAAGTTGGATTTAATTGATTGGATTGAGCTCTTTTTTTTTTATTTATCGAATCATCCATTCGAAAGCACCGGTAGTTTATACCTAGATAAATTATTTAAAAATGAAAGAATCTTTTCTACGGATAAAACACTATCCATAAATCGGTTTGATTACGACTTTAGAGAAAGATGCTAGTGTGGAGTGTTCTAAAGAGAGAAGTTCTGCGTTTGAATGCTCTATATTGTTCAATTGTTTAGATGGATACAAATGAGGGAAATAACTATCTTATTTATACAAGAGTCGCTCTTATTACAACAATTGATTGCTTTTTCGATCTAATAGTAAAACTATCAACTACCGATATTTATAACAATAAAACTTTAGAACCCGATACATTTATGTATCGCTCATCCAAGGGAAGATTTTAGAAAATTTCGGAACTCTACCTCGATCTTCTAGAATCATACACGGCCCTTTGTTTAGAGGAACCTCGAGATTGTGACATTAGCACGATGTTAAAATCTCGCCATTTATGATTCTTTCTCTAAACGAACATGGAGAGAATAACTTCTCCTTCTTTTTCCCAAAATTCATGTATTCTTTTTATTTTCGTTTGGCATTGAACAAACTTAATCTTCTGCTATCACTTAGTATAAACTAAGGGTGAGCATCAGTCTAGACTCTAAAGTCAATCTTAGATCAACCTAACTTGACCGATCCTAGTCTAGTTCCCAAGAAGACTAGATCGGTCTTTAGTCTTATAACCCCTAGACCCTGTATTATGCGGGTTAGTTATTAATTCTAGGACTTTAGGGTTGGTCTAATCCGAGTATATTATGTATACTCTAAACCTCATCGTCTCCGCCTCTATTCTTTTTTATATGATTTTGCCCTGTAAATTAGAAAGTAGAAATCTAACCTTGATTTGACCAAAAAAACCAAAAGAAACTATCTTTACTTACCTTGGCCTTGCTCACCTCTATCCTCTTCTTACTCTTCTCACAAGCACAACTCAGTTGGTAAAATCTCTCACCTCTCATGAACGCAGCTCAACAATTGCTAATAGAGATTTCTGTTGTTATTTTATCTTACATTTATATTTGATATGTATAGTTTGGTCACTCATGAATATGTAATTTGTAAGAGTATGTTTGTTATTTCAAAGAATACAAATATATATATATATATATATATATATATATATATATAATTGATTGGTCTTGGGTTGACGTTGAAATTGGACTAGACCCATAAGGCCAGTTCAATTATCAGTCCCAGGATCAATAGGGTCAGTTCTTGGTCCCCAAAATTGAATATCAACACTGTGCAGGTTAATTCTATATTAGGTGTTGGATCAACCCAACTTAGACCATGTTCAACCCTAATATAAACTTCTTTTCTTTTCTTTTTTGGCTAGAAAGCTAGTATATACTTCTTGTTAATTAGTTCACGTATTTATGGTTCCCATCAAGTGGAAACAAATCAAACTTACACGTTTAATTTGATGTGCAGCATATACATACATAAATATGCATGTAAAACGAGGGTGTAAGTTGAAAAAAAATGTCCACATATAACCAAAGCCACTTCTATGTGATTTTCATTTGTTAAGGAATAATTCGAGTTCAGGGCGTCGTCTAGTGTTCGTGGATGAATTCGTACTAAGTATATAAATCATTAAATTAGCTTATTCCCTCGCCGAGCGGGGATAGCTCAGTTGGGAGAGCGTCAGACTGAAGATCTGAAGGTCGCGTGTTCGATCCACGCTCACCGCATTTTTCCTCTTTCATATTTTCTTTTCCCAAAATCTCTGGATTTTATTTTTAAATTTTTGGTTGTTCTCACAAATTTTCGTATTTTCATAAGTTGTCATCTGCAAAAGAATTATGAATTCCATTGTTCTGTCAAAATTTTCGCATTTTCATAAGTTATTATCCACAAAAGAATTCTAAATACCACTTAACACCGCATTTTCCATGTTTTCATATTTTCTTGTCTCGAAGTTTCTCGATTTTATTTACCATTTTTTTTGTTCTTTTGTTAAAATTTTCATATCTTCATAAGTTATTATCTGCAAAAGAATTCTGAATTGCACTTGTTGTTATTTGCAAAAGAATTCTAAGTTCCGCTTAACACCGCACTTTTCCTATTTTCATATTTTCTTTTCCCAAAATCTCTCCATTTTATTTATTTTTTTGTTGTTCTGTCAAATTTTTTATATCTTGGTGAGTTATTATCGGTAAAAGAATTATGAATTTCGTTGTTTTGTCAAAAATTTCACATCTTCATAAGTTATTATTGGCAAAATAACTCTAAATTCTGCTTAACACCACACTTTTCTTGTTTTCACATTTTCCTTTCCTAAGATCTCGTAATTTTATTTTTTTATTTTTTTATTTTTTTGTTGTTCCGTTAAAATTTTCATATCTTTAGGAATTATTATCCGCAAAAGAATTTTGAATTTCGCTTAACAAGCGCTTTCATGTTCTTTAATGTCTACATGTTTGATTAAAATTGCCAATTAGCACTCAAGATTGTGTCCTCGTTGTATGACTTTGTCACGATGATGAGAAATTAGAAGTTTAAGGCAAGTGGATTCTTCGTTTGTAGAGGATCGGTAAAGTTCGTGACACCGAGACCAACTATGTTAGTTGCTTAGCACGTACAATAAAGACGTGTTATGTTATCTAGATAATTTGATTATATGCGACATGATGAAATATGTATGAGATCCAACATCGTATTTTATGATCTTGTACTCGTGACTCAATCACCACCCACCCATCTAGGTGACCATTGCAATCGATGACAAACCCAAGGAGCGCTAGGAGCTCCCTATCCCTGAGCTATCAAGTAAACACTCATTACATCTTATAAAAGTAACCCATAAAAACTTTAAGGAAAAAGCCACGAAAAATTCTGAAGTTTGTTAAAAGTGACACATTTACCTCAAACTTTTTTTTTGTTACATGAAAAACTCTAAACTTTGCCAATCGTAACACATTTACCCTAATTTTTTTTTTTGTAACACAAAAAACCTTGAACTTTTGTCGTGTGACACATTTACCCCAAAATTATCGGCGTTGGGCTAGGGCCGCCCTCGCTCGATGCCGGCGAGGGCGACCCTCGGCTGGGTCGGGCGAGGGCCTCCCTCGCGCCCTCGCCTGCGTCGGGCGAGGGTGTCCTTGCCCTCGCCAGATCTGGCAAGGGCCGTCCTCGCCTGCGTCGGCCGAGGGTGTCCCTACCCTCGCCGGATCCGGGAGGGCCGTCCTCGCCCGTCGCCGGCAAGGGCCGCCCTCACCTACGTCGGGCGAGGGTATCCCTACCCTCGCCAGATCTGGCGACTAGCGAGGGAGGCCCTCGCCCGACGCCGGCGAGGGCGACCCTCGCCGGACACCGGCTTCCCTTCGCCATGGCCCGAGGAGGGAAGAAGAAGAAGAAAAAAAAAAAAAAAAAAAAGGAAAAAACAGAATAAAAAGACAAAAATGCCCTTATGGGGTAAATGTGTCATGGTTTGAAAGTTTTGAGTTTTTTACGTTACAAAAAAAAAAAAAATTAGCGTAAATATGTCACTTTGGGCAAAATCAGGGTTTTTTGTGACTTTTTCCCAAAATTATATAACTTGCTCCCCTAAATTCATTTTTTTTTTCTGAATATTTTAGCTGGACATCTCAAGTTATAATTGGCATTTTCCATCGGTTAAACGATGGTGACCATCCCTTGGGACCACCCCCACAAATTGGTGGAGAAAAGAGGAAGAGATCGTGCAAACAAGCGATGAGAAACACCATGCCAATGGTCACGGTCACCAAGGGTTTTCTAGGCAAGCCATCACATTGTGGTGGCGCACACGCACAAAGACCATCTCGACCATCATGGCCGCCGGCCGGGGGCGGCGTCATCATCATTCATGGCCACTCTCTCCTTTTCCGATCTCTATATTATTCTATTTTTTGTTTGATTTTTCTAAGATATTCTCTTTATTTTATTCATAAAAGCTATACCATCTCTACATAGCATAATATCTCCCGAAACCACTCTAAATATTAGATAATCATGAGCGACATTTACGAATATCATCTACATACAACCTTAACTAAAAATGAGCATGGTTGATGTTTTTTTTTCTTTGTAATTCATCAATCATAAACTTAACCGAAAAGAAGTTATCTTCGACCTGGGATGATGGAAGAAAACGTAGCCATTTTTCTATGGATGTGAATATGATTGGGAATAGGTCAAAGTTTTGAAGGGGAAAATGAAGGAGTAAACTTTTTTTTTTTTTTTTTGTTTAGAATAAGCCAAAACAAACTAGTGTCTTGAATGTTATCTTTATTGATGTTTTATTGCACATATCAATATGTGCACCTTTCCTTTCAAAGTGGCTGACTGAATGGGGCCACCTGTATCCTAAGGAATCACGAATTTGATTCATGCCGTGCAGCATTGTCTAATTGTGACTCAGCTCGTAAGGAGAGACTTCCTTGATCGCTAGTATTTTCGATGGAGTTGCAAAGATAAGCATGTCGACTTGGAAATTTTTTTATCGCGACAGCGGGCTGTTCAAAGTAGTCATAAAGTTCAGATCGAACATGCAGTACAAGTATGAGCTTCATAGTGACTTACATTTGTTAGCATTGGCCGTCGTCTTCCTTTCCAAGCTACTATTCAAGAAGATGCATCATATTGACCGTTGACGTCGGAGAAGAAAAGAGAGAGAGAGATTTGACAATGGAGTTCCGCGCCAAAACGGCGCGTCAGCTTGTTGAGGGAGAATGAGGGATAGCAAGCACGAGCTGGCAAGGCCACCTCCTTTCCAGGACGCTCTCAACTGTCTCTTTCCCCCCCTCTCATTCTGTTCATCCACAGACACGAGATAGATAGATAGATAGAGAGAGAACCCACTTCTCTCTCCTCCTCCTCTTTCCGTGGGGGATGCAGTTCAATCTCTCTCGCTCCTCCTCCTCCTCCTCCTCCTCCTCCTCTCTTGCCCGGAGATGAATCTCGACCTCCCCATTCGTCTTTTTCGTGAGTGATCGGATCCGATCGCCGAGGAGAGGTGAATAGGAAGCACGTGCCACGGGCTCGGAAACAATGAACGACAAGGCATTGGTCACCAAGGACCTCCACGCCAGGCACACCAAGGTCGACTAGCCCCCGCCCCAGATCCTTCATCGGCTGGTTTGATCCTTTGGTTTCCGTTGCTTTCTCATGGTTTTCATCTTCTGCACCGGTTTTCAACCGGAGCAATTATACATTTTTCAGACATTGCCGAGGTCGACCATATTTGTTGTTTCCTGTTAATTCCGTCTAAGATGTTGTATCATATTAAAAATGACTCCATGGTAACAAGCCATGAGAATAGTTGAAGCCCGAATATCTATTGGCAATGTCGTTTCTCCTCACGATTCTTTCGATTACGAGGTGAAATGTATAGTAGGTTGGCCTTTATCTGGGCGCTTGTGTTTTTGTCCAAGGCGCTGGAGTTTGTCGTGGGCCAAAACATGCACGGCGTCAAGGAAGTGATCACTTCTAGTCTTTTAGCAGCCGGTGTTATATGTGGTCAATAACTCTTTGCCATCTAATGATACGACTTCCAAGATTTGTTCTTCATGACATGGCTACTAGAGTTCTCTTTAAGAAAGGGAATGAAAAAGGCCTCCTTGCTGGCCCATCAACTGCATAGGTCACTCCAGGAAATTAGAGGATCGGCAGAACGGCATTGTTGATCCTTATGAAGGAGAAAATGAGATCTTTTTATCAAAGTCGGTATCATCTTCAATTAAAAAGATTCGCTGCCCTGGACCAATCGACCGCTTTCAGCTTTTCTAACCAGGCTAATTGCACATAAACTGTGGATCCATAAATTTCATGTGAACAGCTTAGTTTCTTGGACTGGGTCTACTTTGGAGTTGTGCTCCGTTCAGTTGATCTCACCAACTGATGATATCATTTCTTGATTGTCACATGCAGCTACTCGAGGGTCTTCTCAAACTTCCAGAAAATAGGGAGTGCGCAGATTGCCAAAGCAAGTATGTCATGCGATCAATATCAACCGTGCTATGTATATAATAAGATTGTGTGCAGATTGCCAGAGCATGTCATACAATCAATATCAACTTTTGATGCGAATGTCATAAGATTTCCTTTAGTAAAGAATTGAATCTTTGGTCTTTAAGTCTACTTGAAACTCAGGAAATTGCATAATCATCTTGGATGTTGATTTACATATTTGGCACATAACTGCCTCTGTTTACCAATTTGAACTAGTTTAGGTTGAAACCACGGTGCGTGGACTTCTAGAGCTAGACAGCATTCAGATGGAAATTGCATTATCTTTCTGCGTGCTTTTTAAGTCTTGATATTGCAAATTGCTTGGACCTGGCAATCTGCTTAGTTTCTTTCGTGCATAAACTTTATACTCATTTCTCTAAGTTCGACACACGTCCTCATTTTACTTCACATTCTGAGCCATGAAATTCTAGTTGGTGCGATACACATATCAAATACTTTTATAATACATCTTTTGTACTTGATGCACTAAAACTTTTTTTAGGGCTCCTCGATGGGCAAGTGTGAACCTAGGAATTTTTATATGCATGCAATGTTCCGGGATCCATCGGAGTCTTGGAGTACATATTTCAAAGGTACTATTCTACCGTTCTTTTTCACTAACGTTTTCTTGATAGTATGCTCTAGTTCAGCAAACAACAATTTGAAGAATAACAAAGAAATTTCAAACCACCCTAGGATGGATAACAGAAGCAAGCTTGCTGTTTTTTTTTTGGATTAAGTTGCTGTTTACTGTATTAGATTTCAAGGTGGTTAGAATCTACAAGAGGTTATCCCAGAAGGTTTTGATATGGTTGCTTCTATTCTCATGATAGGCATATTTGGTGTCCTGTGCACTTTTCTTTTGCAGTACCTTTTCTCCCTTCCGTCTTGTCTGTATAGAACTAAGTCATCACTTTCCCAAATTCCTAGCTTGGGGAAATGCATCTATAATATTAGGGAAGTAATGCCGTAGTCATTGTTAGTGACATTCTTGTCATTTAGTTGTAAAGCTTTGTGCATTTGCTGTTATGGGTGCTTAAAAGCTGCTTATTGTTTGTATTTAGTCCCATTGAACGGAACGCACTGAAATTTAGAAAATGAGCCTCAGTCAGACCCCTTTGTCACAAGGTTTTTCCACACTGATGATTCCTGTGTGCTTTGTGGACATTGTCGTTGAAATGCTGGTTCTCGTCTTTCGAGTTTCAAGTTCGAGTGGATTTTCCTCCACATGCCAAGTATTTTTTATTAAGTAGTAATCCTTCAGGATATGAATTGATGCTACTGCATTCCAGATCTGTATGCATCTAGGAGTTCATTTAAAGAAGAAAAGTACAATTAGGATATGGAATTCTTTTTTCTCCTCTTTGATTCTCCTCAAACCTTTATCATTCCATGTGGAGCTTGAACATGGAAATACAGCAAACTGCAACAGGCAGCAGCAGCACACAAACTTTGGACACATATAGAGATTTTCATTGCCATGCTATTGTTAATATTCTTATCCTAATCATCTCTTCTGTCTGGCTACAACCTCGAACTCTGGACACATACAGAGATTTTCATTGTCATGCTATCGTTAATATTCTTGTCCTAATCATTTCTTATGTCTGGCTACTGCATGATATCTGATAATGGGCTTGCTTTTTCCTTTGTAAGTAGGTTAGATCGACTACTTTGGATACATGGCTACCAGAACAGGTTGCTTTTATGCAGTGTAAGAACATTTGCCATCAACTCAGTTTTTTGATGTGTTCTATGACATTGTCTGAGTCCTCCCGTCAAACTTGAGAAAATATGGGTAGCAGCACAATGACATGATTTTCTCAAGGAGCAACAGTAAAAATGAAATGGGCCATTACTTTTAACAATTCAATACATCTTTTTTCATTGCTAGCTTGTAAATAACCCAACTATATTCTTCATTAACTCAATCATATTTACAGACTAGTTCCATTTTTCCTTCAGCCTTTCTTTGTGGTTTACTTAAGTATTACTGATCTAATGGTGCAGTTAAGTTGCTTTCCATGTCATTAGTTTCTTAAAGGTATATTCTGTTTTGATCTTCTTTTGCTTTATATACAAAAATATTTATAGCTCTGTATTTTGTGAATAACTGCAAAAGGTATGGGAAATAAGAGGTCCAACAAATACTGGGAAGCAGAACTTCCACCAGATTATGACAGAAGTGACATTCAGAAATTTATTTCTACCAAGTATATATCCTGCTCTGCCTTATGATGAATTTAACAAAATGATATGATTTCCTGTGTCTGTTTTCTTTACAACCTACTTGCTTGTTGTAAGGTATGATGAGAAAAGATGGGTTGCAAAAGATGCATTGCAGCCAAGTTTTGAAGACATCAATCTGTGCCACGTCTCCAGTGAGCCTGTAGAAGGCAGATCAAAAGCTTCTATACCGAAGAAGATGAGAAACTTTTCTCTGGAAGAAGAGATTCTCACATCGCACGTAGCACCAGCAGCTCCACCTCCAGGAAGACACCGAGGGGTATCTTCAAATTTCTCTTAGCATCTTCCAAAGAGATTCAATTGCTAGTTTTCCATGTACAGCAACACCTTCCGTGCTTCTTTTGTATGTCATAGAAAGTTAGAAACTATGTTTCACCTAACCTAGGCCACACCTAGTGGTCTAACGGGTAAGGGGGGAAGGAACTGGGTTCAAATTCCCAATCAAACCGACTTATCTCAACTTGTGTTGTAGAAAAGAACATATCTCAACAGGCCAAGAAAAATACTTAATTTAATTTGACGAAATATTTTCTTCTCTTCATTCTCTGGTCCTGTTCCTGATTCAATCTAACTCTTCCCTGATTTTCTCACATTCCATAAGCTAACTTGGTGGATCAGTTCACGCCCAACTTCTCTCCCCCTTCTCTATGTTTTTTGCCCTCCAGTGTATCTTCTTAGATTTTGCTTTTTTCTGGTACTCGTTCTGAATATCAAACTTAAAATAGAGATGGGCTACAAGCATCTGTTATGTAAGAGGGTTATCTTGCGGTGGATATAAATAATAAGTCTCTCTGGCAGTTACTTGGCAATTCTCACCATACTACCCAAATGATGATGTTAACCAATGTGAAAAGTTCCACTTCTGGTTTCTTCATTCTATCTGAGATCCACATGTTGACTAGCTTACTGGCCCCAAGACTTATTTTACTTGTCGCCCTTAATTTCTTCGGTGCAGTTTTCATTTGATATGGAGGACAATGGAGCGGCCAAGTTACCCCCAATGAGTGAGTCCAATACATCCATAAAACCGATTGACGGAAAAGTGGATCTGTTCAGCCTACTCTACTCTCGTGATTCACAACAAGACAGTTGTTCCAAAACTCCTTCAAACTGGGCAAAATTTGAATGTAAGAATTCCATGTCTTGCCAGTGGATCTGGCTTGCGATGGTTTGTTTTATTCTAATGTGGGTGTCAAGAATCATCTGTACCATTTCACGTGCATGAATCAGCTCTTTTGGACTTCTGTAATTGAAGTTGTGCTGGTCAGATAGACTTTGTAAAGAAAGAGATTCAGCAATTGAAGACGTTTTGTTTGACAAATATGAAGCGGCATCGATTTTAATGATTCCATGCCCAAACAACATACTAATTGAAATTATATTTGGTTTCAGCTGAAGTGATGGAGTTTATCAAAGCTGATCTCTTTTTTTGTCTTCCCAGGAGCATAATCTTTAAAAGGGTAGTGTAGTGCTGGTTGTCCCCGTGGAAGTCAAAGGATTATCAATCGGACAAAGGACACATCTCCTGCGGATGGTATGAAACAAAATTTGCATCTCTCTTTACATGTTTTACGAACCAAATTATCAGAAGTAGGAGGAACAGTAGTGACTAAATGTGTTTCTTATGCAAGAGGTATTATTATTATTTCTTTCCCATTCTTCTAGTTTGTTTACATCCGCGTTTAATTGATCTGTAAGTAGTCATGCATCATCCCACATGGCACATGAATTTGGCCTTCTCATGCTATCCGAGTATAGTATCTCGTAGAAGGAATTGTTAATTCATTGCATTTGAAGATAGATTCCAGCAATTTACATGACTTACCATATGATTGATTATATTCTTCGCGATTCCTTTATGTCGCAGCAGGATTGCTGTTTAAACATAAAATTATCATTCCAGACATGGCTAACACGTTCATTTTGTTCCTTTCTGTACAGCTCCTTCTCGACGAGAAGTACTTAGGAAAAAAGATGATGTCTCGCTTGCTGACGACTCGGGATGACAGAAAAAGTATACTGTATGAAAATTAAGATGACATATTTGGCTCCATGTAATGTGGATTTCGACTGAGGTGTATTCCCTTGAAAAAAATGAATCAATTCTTTTCTCCCCTTTTTGCATTCTTTTGTTATTACCTAGAGTGTCACGACATCCCCGAGATTATGTTACTAGGTTTTTGGCTATGGTGCACGAAAAGTGGTTTATTCTTATTTTGACGATGCCTTGGCATGCATAATTGGCTTATGCCAGAAAGATTAACGCTATGTTATTGCAGAAAACCTTGCCTCAGACTCACTGTAATAAACTCTTGAGCACGATGCCATACTTCAAGTGTAAATACTTAATTATAGGCAGGAATGCGAGCGGTTGCTTCATGGCAAGGTTGACTAAATCAATTATCTTCACTTATTCTCAAATCATAATTATTAACCGTCAAGCGAAAATTTTAAGTACTATATGGCGTATGAAAAGATTGTAAATTGCAACTTGCAAGTAATTGGCAATTATATACTAATGACCAAATAGCATTTACTCACAAACTCAATTTCATATATTGTTATATACGAGATTATATGTGTAGATTGTAGGAATATAAATATTATATATATTACATATTATGTCGTCTTGGAAACTGACCTATTAATAATTGACATAATTAACGCAAAGAACTCTGTTTCTGTTATAGCACTATAAGTCATAGATAGATTCAATTTCTCGGGTTATCCGTACCCATAACATAAAACTTATATAAAAATTTGCTACAGACAAAAAAAATTGTATATTATATATTTAATAGGGATGTGTATTTCTAATAACGCACGCTAATATACTCCAAAATTTTTAAACCAAAACATGAGAAATAGGAATTTGCAACTCTTTATCTTCTATATTGAAAGATTTCGCATTTTGTTTCCTTATTAGTCAACATATATAATTAGCTAATAACTTATTATCCAACATACATAATTAATTAGTAATCGCCTCTTTATATATCACGTGAATCTATTTTATAGTTTTAGTAACACTAACATAAGATGAGTAAAATCATTGACCGTTTGCTTATCTAATTGGCGCAAAAGGTAATGGTTTCCGAGTAATGCCAAGAGAAGTGAAAGGGATTGTTGTTTTATGATGATGTGGCCCAACCACGAAGCTTTATTCTGTCCAACTTTCTTATCATCTTTAGATTTGTGATGTAATCGGGCAATTGATTTGCTTTTCTTCTTTGTATTACGGGTTTCTTTTCGGTATATTTTCTTTCGATTTTCTTTTGTTTTATGCACAAAGTGTATTTATAGCTGTGAATATTGTAAACTACTAAAGCTATGGGATCGACAAATTTATTCATATCGAGTGACTATCCTCTTCCTAAACGGATACCGCAAGAAAACATGTTTGAACATACATGTACAATTTTGTCACTTTAGGAGAATGTCGGTTTACTTGTGATTTTCTTCACATTATCACAACAAAATCAAATAAAAATGACATTACTTTGTTTCCTCTTTTGGCTGATATTCCTCTCCTCTTTAGTTTAACAATTATATTTTCAGAAGATAATTCTAATCTAATAAACATAATTCAAACGAATATTTTGTTTCCTTGTCTAGTTAGAATTTGGATTCCTATTTGGACTGAGAGTCTCTCTTTTATCGATTAGCAATTAACAACTTTTGTGGTTAACAGTTAAGGTCATCGAAACTGGTACTTTATCTCCTCTTGCGAAATTCCGCTTCATATCAATTCGATAAAGTTGAGAATGGTGAGAAATTGGGAGATCTCCCGCCGCAGTTGCTAGGACTATGCTCGCAACACCTCTGTCTGAACGACTTGTTGGCATTCCGAGCAGTGTGCCGCTGGTGGCGATCTGCCGCGGTCGAAGAAAGGAGCAATGTCCCGTGGTTGATGCTCGCCGACAAAAAGGGTGCGCTGCGGCTGAGGCGCGAGTTTTTCTGCCTCTCATGTCAGCAGGTTCACAACAAGCTCCTGCCTCAAGCGAAGGCGAGGAGGTGCTTCTCTTCGCGAGGTTGGGCGTTGACGGTCGGCAGAGATTGGAAACTCCACATGCTGAAGAATCCCATGTCGCGTCACCGTCATGTAATCGAGCTTCCCAATTTGAAAAGGTCCCCCGGCACTGAAGTTGAACATTTGCGCATGCATCATCACACCTATGGTGACTTCATCGCTTAGTTCGTCCTATCCGATAGCCCCACTACATCTCCAGATTACAAGGTTATGGTCATCTATAGGAACAATGGACGGTTAGGGCTTTGGAAACCTGGCGACGAGAAGTGGACGGCGGTGACATCCCCCAGGTGGTATAATTTCGATGTCATATTTTATAAGGGGTGCTTTTTTGCTCTTAATTGCAAGGGCGGCATATCGAGGTGCGACGCGGACGGGCCAACGTCGTCCAAAGCACCAGTAGTTTTCAAAATGCCAGCAAAGGTCCTAGGTCGCAAGCAAGCGTATCTGGTGCAATCAACGACGGGATCTCTATCGGTGATGTCACGACAGGGACAGCAAGAACCTGGAGCAAGAACCTCTCGATTTGACGTTTTCGCGATTTACCTGGAGACTCAATCATGGACAGAAGTTAAGACCTTGAAGAACACTTCCCTTTTCGCGATTTACTGATGATTATCTCGAATAATCCGGCATGCTAAAAAATGGAGGAGGCAAAGACATGGGAATATACCACCTTGAAGATGGTAAGATCGAGCCGCATTTCAGTGGGAAATCTTACAGCCATTTTTCACCTCCGCTTTGGATCGAACCCAACTTTTAACTTGTTATGATTGATGATGGCTCATAGGAAGTAAAATTGTACTGAAATTCATTTCGGTTTTTGTTAGATGTCTGGGTGTCTGCTTTCTATTGTTTTATCTGCCGCACTGCATGATATGTCACGTCTCTTCCACGTGAAGAAGAAAAGCAAGGACGACGGATGAAACAACCTTTTATCACTTAACCAATCTCCAGATCATTCCAAACTTTCCACTCTGCATCCCCTTGGCATATTTCTCTCATGAAAGCTCGACCAAGAGCAAGTTTGTCCACATTACTTTATTGTCCGAAGCTAATCTCCGAGTTGTTCGAGGGCAATACTAAGGATGTCGGGGACATGCTTTAACAACTTCATTAAAAGCTGCAAATCAAAAATCTAAAATACTTAACCTGACCTTTATTAGATAAAGGCAACCTAACAGATCAATTTAAGTAAAAATAATAGGGATAATATTCTGGTAATAGAAAGAATTTCAAGTGTAATTTGAGGTTCGGAAAAGATTCATATGGGTCTTTCTTGTAAGTATAGGTTTAATTAAATTAGTTATGTCAACGATGTTGGCGACGGTCTTGCTGTGTTAAGAAGATGACGGTGTCGTCGGCGTTCTCCTTCTTTGGAACGGTGGAGCGGGTGTTTTTGCAAGTGGCGACCTGATTATGACAAACTTTGGGGTTGCCATCTCGTGACTTCAACACAAGGTTTCTCATATCTTTATTTTTTAGAATTAATACTACGAAAAACTCTAAACTAACATATTCGTGACAAATTTATCTTAAATTAATTTTTTGATAATCAAAAATTTCAAATTGACACTTTTATGACAAATTTATCATCTATTAGTTTCCATTAAATTTGATTAATATCAAGAAAAATTACAAAATAATATGCCTGTGGCAAACGGAGGATAAAAATCCCAAATTGGTATAGTCATCAACTGAAAAATCACAATCTACCTGTGACAAATGGAGGATAAAACTCCAAACTAATACATTAATTAACTGCCACATATCATTCAACTCAAAAATTTGATAAAAACTAACAAATGATTAATTTGTCACAAGTGTACCAATTTGGGATTTTTCTAACAATTTTTTTCTTCTTTTATGATTTTATGATTCCCCCGTATAATTTCCAATTAATCAAAGCATTGTAACTTAATTTTTTTCAAGAGAATAAAAAAAAAAAAAAAAAAAGAAAGCATAGCTCTAATGATGATGTCTGAGAGAGGGAGAGCTTTCGTGCCTCTGCCCCCATTAGCTATGTTCACCCCATAGTTCACCTCATAACCACATTTTTGCATGCCATTGAAATTGCTTTAGATGACTCTTGAAGTCTCATCCAAACATCTTTTTTGAAAAGCAAAATGCTTTTATCGTTGGACAATCATTGAAGGTCTTTTTTTTTCCTATTACTAATTATTCATTTCATGCATGACGTTATATTTAATATTTTATCCATGGCATCTTCCGATATCCAACTTTGATCCGTTCAAGCCGAACGACAACAAACTATTTTTTTCTTCCAAATACCAAAACAACAATTAAATGAAGGTACACAATCTATGTGGGAAATTATCAAAAAAAATTTAACTTATTGTATTTATACCAATTTATTTTTGAACCTTTTAGTTATGACAATTCAATCCTAAGCTTTTTGAAAATTTGCTAGTATAGTCAATCTGACCAATTTTAGTTGGAAATCATTGATATGAACGCCAGCTATCTTACATAGCATAGTCGATGTTGATGTGGATAATTTTTTCTTCAATTTTTTTTTCCTTTTTCCTCCATCGATTGCCTGGCCTTGGCAATGGTCGGCAACTAGCCAAAGGTGACGACTAGCAAGAACTCACCGGAGGCCCGCGAGGTTGGCGAGGTCAAACATTGCCCAAAGCTAGCGAGGCCGACCCTCACTCGAGGCTGGCAAGGTCACCTCTCACCAAATCTTGTGAAAGTGACCTCACCTGAGGCTAGTGAGGCTGACCCTCGTTGGTCATTGCCTTTGGTTGGTCGCTAGCCATCTCTTTCCTGTGTATTTCCCCATGGGGGGAAGGGGATCCCCTAGCTTAGAATTGATTCGCTCGAGGCCCGCGAGCCGCAAAGGGAAAATGATAAAAAAAAGAAAGAAAAGAAATAAATAAAATAAAAATATTCTAAAAAGTAAAAATTAAAAGTGGTCCACGTTAGTGGCCATGCACTGGCTGTGCATGTGGGATGCCCGGCGTCTATGTTAGTGATTTCCGATCAAAATTGACCAAATTGACTACATTAGAACAAAATTGACACAAGTATAATAGATTTAAAACCTTTTTGATAATTTCCTCATCTATGTACTCCTTTTTTAACACAACCCATCTCTCATAACCTTTGATTATGAGGGTTATAGTCTGAAAAATTGACTAAGCATACATATAAATGATGATAGACATGGGTTGTATAAAAAAAAGAGTCCAACGGCGTATTTGATCTTTTCTAGTAGTATTATCACTCTGCCATTTTCACATGAAGTACGAACATGTTCTAGAAGCTTTCATGTCGTGTCGGACATCCCAACACGTGTCCAACACGCTCAAATATGCTCGACACACGGTCAACATATGTCGGAAAATCTAACACGCGGTCAACTCTTTTCGACACATTTCAACACGCGTGTCTGGAATTGGAAGAGACATGGTGATTTCTCGGGCGAGTCTACAAGTGCAAAAGGAGAGAGAATCATTGAAGAAGGCGATGGAGGGTGGAGGTAACGGCATGGGAGCGGAGGCAAGGTCGTGAGTGATGGCAAGGCTATTAGGGAAATCCCTTATGATGTTTTGAAGATGACAAAATAAATCAAAGGCTACTAACGTGTTTGATGGTTGAGTAATAGACAATGCAGATGATAGAACATGTAAAGGATATTGTCAAAGTCTATACTTGGGATAACCAGAAGATGGACTTTATGCTAAAGCCGAACTTATTCATACTGTGTCGAGACCTTAAAGCTAAATCTGTTCAGAAGCAGAATTTGTTCAGACTTAGATTGCAAAGTCTATCGCACTCAGACTCAGATGGTAAAGTCTATTGCTCTCAGACTTTACATCCAGAATTCGACAGAATGTAACTCAAGCCCCGAAGATATAACGGCTAGTGATCTGGTTTGGATTCCACATCAAGATTGATTTGATTGACTCAAACTAATTGATTGACAATTAGATCTTGAAGACAAGGACTTTTTATATGAAGAATCTTTACTTATGGAAACCAAGATTTCGTTTGTATGGGCGATCGGAATCAATTTGGGATTCTACTTTTGTCACTCAATGGCTACCAAATCTTCATGATACAGATCTGTCCAATGGGTAGATTGGAAGACGATCCTCAAGATGCTGTCCAACGGCTAGTTTGGAAGTGGAGGAGTATTTAAGGAGATGAAGGACCGATGAGCAAGTGAGAGACGGAATGCAGAATTTATAATTCCAAGTCGAGCAACTTCGATCATAAACTTGTCTCGCGAGCTTAAAGTTTGTGATCTTGAGAGAAATACCAAAAGAGTGACTTAGTGAGATAGTGTGATCTACTACTAAGTGTTTGCACTCAAAGTTGTAATCTCTTGTTGATTATATAGTGGAATCCAGTCAAGAAGGCTGTTAGCGTGGGAGAGTGGACGTAGGCTTGGATTAAGCCAAACCACTATAAACCTTGTGTTCTTATTCTCTTTTCTGAACTTTATTTTATTCCGCATTTATTTGCCAATGTTTCGTTTAAACACCTATTCACTCCCCTCTAGGTGCTAGTACTAGTCCTTTCAATTGGTATCAGAGCCAAGTGCTCGGTTTATAAAAGTGTTTTTACTTTTGAGCTAAAGATCTTTTATGGCTAGTATCTTGGCACCAGGACTTATGGAGGGACAAAGCAACACAAGGCCACCATATTTTGATGGAAAGGAATACAGCGTGTGGAAGAACAAAATGAAAGCATTCCTAAGATCCAGAGATCCCTTGCAATGGGATGTTGTGGAAAGAGGAATCAATCCCACTGCCATGTCTACATCAAATAAGAATGGCAAAGACAAAGAAACCAAACCCCCCACTCCTATGTCTCGGACGGAGATGTCCAAAAGAGAAGCGCTTGATGCAAAAGCCATTTATTCTTTATATTGCGCATTGTCTCCTGCTGAATATAATAGAATCTCTTCATGTGAAACAGCAAAAGAAATTTGGGATAGACTTCATGTTACATATGAAGGGATTGATCGTGTAAAAGAGACAAAAGTAAACTTCCTACTCGACAAATATGAATCCTTCAAGATGAAGCAAGGAGAGATGATTGGAGATATGTTCAGCCGTTTTACAGAAATTGTAAATGGTTTAGCATATCAAGGTCAGCCAATTTCTTCCCCAATGAAGGTCAACAAACTCTTGCGAGGTCTCTCAAAAGATTGGAACTATATCAAGACCTCAATCCGGGAAACTCAAAGGATTATTCCACTCTCCATTGATGAATTGATTGGCACTCTTCAATCTTATGAAGTGGAACAAATCAATGATGAAGATCCCGAAGGTAAGAAGTCCATCGCTTTAATATCTAACGCTGATTCGATGATACAGATTCACAAAATGATATGGACGATGAAGAACTTGCTTTTATTATCAAGAAATTCAAAAGGCTGAATAGAAAAGGAAGTGAATTCGTAGAGGAAGAAAATACAAGCAGAATGACCAGAAAAGAACAATAAAAGAAGATGATGAGCAAGGAAATCTATACTTGATGGCACATTCAGAATCTGAGTCTGACTCAGACACAAACTCAGAATCAGAGTCTGACTCAGACACAGACTCAGAATCCGATGAGAAAATCGAGGTAGGCCATTCAAGAATTCCTACTAAAGTTCTTAAGTATATAAATGAGCTATGCTTAAATCTCAAATCTTCTCTTAAAAGGATCTCCAAACTTAAAAATGAGAATTCTTGGCTTAGGCAAAAGGATCTTTCTTAAAAAGAAAAGTTTGAAATTTTGCAAAAAGATTTTCTACAAACAAAAGAAAGTCGAGATTTACTTGTCAAGGAAAATGATTCTTTAAAGAAAGAACTTTCAAATATTTCGACAAAATTTTCAAATGGTTCAAAAACTTTAGAGCATATTCTTTCCATACAAGTACCTTACTATAATAAGTCGGGACTTGGTTTCAATAAGGAAAGTGAATAAGGAAAGTGATTCTTTAATTGATTTTCCTAAAGTAAAAAAGAGACTTAGACAAAAACCTTCAAAGGCATTTTACAAAAAAATCATTTTCAAAAAGTGTTTATAAAACCTATTGGTTGAAATGCCCTCAAGTGTTCATATTATGGAAATTCAGAACACTTTGAGAAAGAATGTCCTAAAGTCTGGAGACCTATTAAGGAAGATTGGGTAAAAATAGCAAACTCTACTAACTCTCATGGACCCAAGAAAAAATGGGTACCAAAGAAAAGATGAGTTATTTTTGCAGGAAATAAAGGAAGAGAAGAAGGAGAGTTTGGTAAGGAATGTATATATTTTTATTCTCAATTTGGTTTGAGTACACAATTTAAAATTTCTCATTATGCTTAATATTCGATATATCCTTGGTTGATTCAGATTTTATAATAATCATATTCTGTGATTTGTTTTATTGAAGAAAGAATCATGTGATTTATTCGTGCGTTCAGATTTGATATAATACGTGTGATCATTTTGTTTAGAGACAAATGAATTTATTTGGTTTGATTTTATGCTCTCAAATTGTCATATTTTGCAAAAGTGAAAATCTGTTTTACGTGATATTAACATTCCTTCTTAGATACTCAAGGATTTTATTCTCTTTGTTTTTATCGTACTATGACTAAGTGAGAATTTTTTTTTTTTTTTCAAAATATCATTGTGCATAATATTCTTTCTTTGAATACTTTGTTATGATGAATTAAGAAAGAATATTTTATTTCAATTTTGCTCTAACGAAATGGAAGGATCCAAATTGATGGATACCAAAAAGGAAACGAGTTGATTGTAGGAAATTCAATAAGGCAAAAATGATTGTGAGTCTACGCAAATTTTGGTGTAATCAGAAAAGATCTCCTACGAAGATTGGTAATGATTTTTTTTTTTTTCAATGGTATATTCAATCATATACCTTGGGTAAGAGAATAATTTTTTATTATCCCGCTTTACAAATTTCTACATGCATTTATCATAATTTTGGATGATTGCTTATCATTTATATTGCAAATAATTCTTCTCATAAATATAAGGCATTGCAATATTTTTTACTTGATTTGGCACGTGATAGCATTATCATCTTTCATTTTATGAAATGCATTTATAAAATATTTTTGAGATTTATGCTTAAGGAAATCCCTTTGATCTCGAAAGATATTATTGCATATTTATGGATATTCTTGCTATATTCTTAGAAGATATATTATATCTAGCAAGTTTGATCCGCAAATTGGAGGAAGGTATTACGTGACATTTTTTTTTTTTTGCAAAGATTATTATCTATTATACAAGATTTTGCAGGTGGCAATAGAATCTTCCATATGAAATTTGGAAAGCTTGATCAGAAAATTATGAAGATTCTATACTATTTTTGGAGGCTTAAAGATTGACTTCCTTGTGCAAAGTTTTTGCAAATTGTTAAGAAAATCCCTAAGTGTCGTACGAAAGGTTGAATAGCTCTGAATTTAAATATTTGATCATCTTATATATGCTATTCAATTTATTTGAAGAAATGACATTATATATTATGTGGATTTTATTACAGCTTATTTGTGCAAAAAGTTTGTTAAGTTTATGCAGGTTGAATTCGAGAAGAGCTTGATTGAAGAAAATAAATTTTTGCCTCAAATTTCAAAATGCAAATGATCATTGTGGATATTGTTGCTACGAAGGAAATAATGGAAAAATATTCTACTCAACATGCACAAGCCACAATTAGTGCTATTCGCAAATATTGTCATGATGACAGGGGGAGAAAGCGAATACAAGAGAAATGAAAGAATCGTGATCATCTAAAAAAGGCAACAAATTGAGGAGGAGCTTTGATCAATTATGGAAAAACCTTTTTTGGATTGATCGTGATCTTGTTATGGAAGGAAGGAAAAGGTAAATGTGTCAGAATTTAAGTTCTACAAAATCCGGTAAGTGCATCTCTTATTACATTTTGTCATTAACAAATCTTTTATTGATATTATCATTTTATTATGACAAAATGGGTTAAGTGAATTTTATAATGCATCCGTGATTTTTATTGGATATTTGTGATCGAAGTGAGCTATAATGCATATCTTTAATATTCGACTTACTTTGTAAAAACTGAATTTTTTCTGGAAATTGTGTTTCATGCAAAATATATTATCATTTTATATTCTCTACGTGATATCATTATCGCTTTTTGATTATGACAAAAAGGGGGAGAGAATATAAATATGCATATGTGTTAATTGGTTGATATTATTTATTTCATAATATTGAGCTGCGATTATTTTTTTCTATATATTGTTAGGCTCAATCTATTTGCTATTTTCTAATATCCTTTGATTTAAATTAATATTTTTAAAAGCATGTTTACAAATCTGCATATTCAGAGATTGTTTTGTCATCATCAAAAAGGGGGAGATTGTTAGAGAAATCCCTTATGATGTTTTGAAGATGACAAAATAAATTAAAGGCTACTAACGTGTTTGATGGTTGAGTAATAGACAATGCAGATGATAGAACACGTAAAGGATATTGTCAAAGTCTATACTTGGAATAACCAGAAGATGGACTCTATGCTGAAGCCGAACTTATTTAGACTGTGTCGAGACCTTAAAGCTAAATCTGTTCAGAAGCAGAATTTGTTCAGACTCAGATTGCAAAGTCTATCGCACTCAGACTTAGATTGTAAAGTCTATTGCTCTTAGACTTTACATCCAGAATTCGACATAACGTAACTCAAGCCCCGAAGATATAACGGCTAGTGATCTGGTTTAGATTCCACATCAAGATTGATTTGATTGACTCAAACTAATTGATTGACAATTAGATCTTGAAGACAAAGACTTTCTATACGAAGAAGCTTTACTTATAGAAATCAAGATTTCGTTTGTATGGGCGATCGGAATCAATTTGGGATTCTACTTTTGTCACTCAACGGTTACCAAATCTTCATGATATAGATCTGTCCAATGGGTAGATTGGAAGACGATCCTCGAGATGCTATCCAACGGCTAGTTTGGAAGTGAAGGAGTATTTAAGGAGATGAAGGACCGATGAACAAGTGAGAGACGGAGCGTAGAATTTATAATTCCAAAGTCTGAGCAACTTCGATCGTTCACTTGTCTCGCGAGCTTAAAAGTTTGTGATCTTGAGAGAAATACCAAAAGAGTGACTTAGTGAGATAATGTGATCTACTACTAAGTGTTTGGACTCAAAGTTGTAATCTCTTGTTGATTGCATAGTGGAATTCAGCCAAGAAGGCTGTTAGCGTGGGAGAGTGGACGTAGGCTTGGATTAAGCCGAACCACTATAAACCTTGTGTTCTTATTCCCTTTCCTGAACTTTATTTTATTCCGCATTTATTTGCCAATATTTCGTTTAAACACCTATTCACCCCCCTCTAGGTGCTCGTACTAGTCCTTTCAATGGCCACGATTGCAAGGAGGGCTAAAGAAAGAGCAGAGACCGAGGCGACCCAAAGGACTGCAACTGTGATGCTGCGATGGAGGGCCGAAGGTTGCGGCTGCAACTACGAAGGAAAGAGGGCTAGAGGTGAGGCAGCAAACGATTGCGATAAGGCGACCGGGAGAGAGTAGAGATAAAAAAGAAGAGGATTGTGCGATGAGGAGGAGGAGGAGAGGGGTGGGGGATGACTTCAATTTTTGAGAAAGGAAAGGACAGGTGATGGGGGAAAGAAATCGGAGACGAGAGGGGGCCTGGGTAGGGTTGGGGTGCGTGGGGTGTGTGAGAGAGAAACGGGGGAAATGACAAGTGATGGGAGGGGAAAAACGAGGGAAAGAAATCGAGGAGGGTGTTTGTCGAATTAGCGAGGGGTGGGGGAGAAAAAACGGGGGAAATGACAAGTGATGGGGGAAAGAGGGAAAGAAACCTATGGGCCCATTTGGTTCGGTTTTTGGGAAATGTCTTTGGCCAAATGCAAATACCTTTGGGGTAGGGGTTTTCAGGAATGCTTGAACATTTGACAAATTCTAATTTAAAGGGCATTGAAAAGTGACTTTGGTGTAAATACCGTTTGGTAAACCCAACATTTGCAAATGGCTTTTATTATTTAAAAAAAAAATCAAATCCAATGAAACTTCGTCACCGATCAACGGTGGGCCAACCATTGGTGACCAGATCTGGCTGTCGGCGAGGCTGGCCGAGGTTGCATGAACCAAGATCTCACCGTCGGTGAGGCTGCTCGAGGTCGAACGACCTCGACAACGATGTTGCCTTGGTCGCACATCGCGTGACCTCGGGCGGCGTCGCCGGGTCGTGCGACCTTAGGTGACGCCTACCTAGGTCGCGCAAGCCTAAATCGGATTGCCGACGAGGCCTAGGCAATGGCGCCGAGGTCACGCGACCACGGGCGGCTTGGCCGCCGGCCAGATCTAGGTTCCTTAGACCTTAGGCAGCTTCGCCGATGGCTAGATCTGGCCGCCGGCGGTTGGGGTATGGGGAAGATGATGCTCGGTAAAAAAAGAAAAAAGAAAAAAAGAAGTCAACGGATGAATAGTAGAGGTGGAGCCCAAAGCAGGTCCCCACTTGCTTTGGGCTTTCAGCATTTCAAAGGCAAGCATTTGGCTAAGGAAACCTCTAAATGCTCAATCAAATACCTAATATTTTTTCCAATGGGCTTTGGGGGCTCAAAACTCATTGGAAATGCTGAACAAACAGGACCTAGGGAGGGGGGTTTGGTGAATTGGCGTGGGGTGGGGGCGAGCGAAACAAGGGAAATGACAGATGATGGGGGAAGAAATGAGGGGGGGGGGTTAGGATGGGGTGGGGGAGAGAGAAACGAGGGAGGGAAATAACTTTTGGGGGATGGGGGTTTTTATTTTTGGGGGGTGATAGGGGGAGAACGAGGGAGGGAAATAATTTTTGGGCGACGAGACTTTTTTTGTCAAAAAATAAATAAATGAGCTAAAAAGTGATTTCGAAAAATTAAGATATGGAATATTCAATAATGATAAATTTTGGTCATTATAAAAGATAAAAAATTTATTTAAATAAATTGATTCTAATATTTTGTTAGTAATTAGTTTCATCGATAATTTTTGTTAAAATTAGAAATTTGTTCCCAAATATGGGTACACATTAACTATGAATATGTCTTTCGAATTTCCTATGAATAGATTTTTAATATTATTATTCATTGTAAACTCTTTTTCATTATTTATTTATTTATGAATTTGAATCAAATCAATTAAAAATAAAAATATTCATTTAATATATTACGTGTCTCAAAATGTTGGAATTCTCTATTTTTGAGAAATGACATGTCGGCATGTCGTGTCATGTTGTGTCACGTGTCCATGTCACGTGTCGCTGCGACTTAGTTTCACATATGAGGCTATGCAAAGAATTATTTCCTTCACTCAAACAATATCATCACCATTACACATTTATGGTCATAGGAATATTGATAACTTGATGATATGTAGCATCATTAGTATAAATGGTTAATACTCTAAAACCGATACACTTATGACAAATTTACCATATGTTAGTTTTTGTTAAATTTCATTGTCAAATTACTAAGTTTGATAACACGTGACAATTTAACTCGTATACTAGTTTGAGATTTTACTCTTTGTTGTCATAGTTGTATTATTTTTGTGCCCAATTTAACGAATGGTATATTTATCACAAATATATTAGTTTAAGATTTTTGGTAGTTGAATAAATTAATTTTGGGGTAAATTTGTTACAATTGTACCAATTTTCATGATCAGAAAATTAGTTTATGATAAATTTATCACAAGTATATTAATTTGGAGTTTTTCAAGATATTAATCTTGATATAAAGTGCTTCTTGCATCAACTCCAAGGTAAAATACAATTGCTCCTTCGTAAGTTAAAGGAAGGTCACCATTAAATAAATAAATAAATAAATAAAAAGAGAGAGAGAAAAGAAAAGGAAAGGCCCCCTAACTTAGTTTTTGCTAGACATGTGAGAAAACGCAGTCCATTGATTCAATAATTTTGGGTCTCCAAATGGCAAGATCCTATCTAACAACCATTTCATACATTTTACTTAGACTTCCTAGCATATTAGGCTGTCATCCCTGTTCACTTCCCAAAAAGTAGATTTCACACTTCTTTTAAAATGAGCTAAAGGGAGGAGAACGAACTCTGCTTTTATTGTGATAAATGGTTCTCGGCTTCATCAGCCACAACGCCAATCGTCATCAGTGCTCCAAGTATCAATGCCACATATGCGAGAGTTTTTTCTTCAAGCTCCAACAACTGGAAGCGCATCAATAGAAGTATGGCGGAGCTTGCAACCAAATCAAGCAGGATGATTGGAACCAGACCGAGGAGGATGAGGAGGAGCAGTGAGGCTCTTTGAGTCTCTTACTCGTGGATGGTTTGCTTGGTAGGAATTGCATCTTAAGTTTTTTTTTTTAATAAGAAAAAAATAAATAAATTGTCTCTAGAAATACTCCTTTGAGGCTATGGAGTTGTTGTTGTTGTACATACTGACTATTGAGTTGAGAAAGGACTTGGATACCAAGTTGATTACACTGAGTTGAGAAAGGGATGATGATCGAGTTGAGTACACTTAGTTCAATTTAGCATGATAAACTCAATATACTTCTTGACTATAGGTATTGAAACCTGGAACCTTCCCTGCATACTTTGGAATTTGGAACCTATCCTATCATAGGTTCCAAAGTTGGTTTTAAGGTCTACCCAGGTTTTATCTATATAATTAATTGAACAATTTCTTTAATGATTAGCACTTGTTGTTACAATTCACCTACTATAACTTATATTTAGAAATACAAAAAATATGAAATATTAATAAAGTAAAAGTATCGGTCATAAAATGGAAATTCAAACTAATGGATTCAAATTATACACTCATCAATGAACGTCATGGAATACTGCATGATCACACAAAGATATGGATTAAGAAAAACACAAAAATTTGTTCCCAAGTTGCAGATTTCAGATTTCATGTTCCACCAATTTAGAACTTAAAATCTGAAACCTACTCATTGAAATAAGTTCCACAATTTTGGAACCTAGAACATACATTGCATACCTTGGAACTTGCAACCGAATAAGTTCTCACTAATTTGATTCTCAGGTTTTAGGTTCTACAGTAGAACCATGCTTACCCCTAGTATGTATCTCTGTCAAGAGTTGCTAGAACTTGGCTCGCAAATGACTTGTCGATGATCCGACTAGTGCGCCACTCTTGGCAATTTGCTGCGGTCGAAGAAAGTAGCAACGTCCCGTGGTTGATGCTCGTGGACCAAAAGGAGACCCTGCGGTCGAGTCTTTCTGCCTCTCATGTCAGCGAATTCACAGGGTGCTCCTGTCGGAAGCGAAGGAGAAGAGATGCTTCTCTTTGCGAGGTTGGCAGTTGACGTTAGTAGAGCCTGGAAACTCCACATGCTGAAGTCGTGTCAGAACCATATTATTAAGCTTCCCAATTTGAATCAGCTCCCGGACTTGAGGTCTTGCCTAACATGTTAGCCCTGCTACATCTCTAGATTATAGGTTCATGGTCATATACAGGAGGAGGGTACGGTTAGGGCTTTGGAAACTTGGCGACAAGGAGTGGACGACAGTTACTTTCCCAACTCCAAGTATGATATTCACGATGTCGTATTTTTTAGGGGTCCTTTGGTGCTCTTGATTGCGAGGTAGCATATCGAGGTGCAACATGGATGGGCCAACTCCATTCGAAGCTCAAAGTAATTTTCCGAAGTCCGCGAAGACTCGTTCACTGAAAGCGGTTAGAGAAAAACCTCCCGACTTGTTTTGAAGTTGATAAAACGTTTCCATCAGTTTAGTCTAAAGACTTGAAGAATGACTCGAAGACCTTCAAGATTCAAAGTTGCTCTCATTGACGGTTTGACGAATAAAAGTTTTATTCGATTAAATTAAGACAAGCTTATCCTTAAGGATTTGGTTCATTTGGTTAAGGAAGATCTCATGGCTGGAAATAGCATTTCAAGATCTGTTATTCGTATTGATTAATTCGAGTAACTTAGGTTCAATTGATCCGCGAATTACATTTGGAAGTATCTACTTATGGAAACCTAGATCCTGATTGTATGGGCGAGTAGGATTGGTGGGCTATCGTCGTTTTCCTTGAATAGCTCGAGATCTCCCTGATTGATTCTGTCCAACGGGTTGATTGGAAGAATTCATTTGGAAGGTGCCAACGGTAATGAAGGCATGAAGGAGTATTTAAGGGAGACGTTCAAGTTGTTAAAGGGTGTCGGATAGAAAAATTTCAAAATCTGAATCTCCTTATTCTTTTGCGATCTTATTCATTGAACTATACTTATACTCAAAAGAGAGACTGAATATTTGTGAGACCTTGAGGAAGTGTAGTAGAGTCTCTACACTGTGGAATCAAGGACGTGAGACTGTAAATTCTCTTTTGATTCTTAGTGAAATCCAGCCAGTGGGCTGTTAGTGCGGGAGAGTGGACGTAGGCTTGGTCTAAGCCGAACCACTATAAACTTAGAGTCTTGTTTCTCTATCCCTAATCTCTTTACTTTACATCGCAGCTTTATACGTCTATTATTGTCTTCGCTCTTTTAGTCTATCAATTGTTGAAGACTAATCTATCTTGTTACAATTTGCAAAAACTTCTTTAATCACCTATTTACCCCCCTCTAGGTGCTCGTACTAGTCCTATCAATTGGTATCAGAGCTTGTGTACTCATTTATTTGAAGTGTTTTTACTTTTGAGTTAAAGATCTATGGTTAGTATGTTGGCTCCAGGGTTGGTTAAAGGTCAAAGCAACACCAGACCTCCTTACTTTGATGGAAATGATTACAGCATATGGAAAAACAAGATAAAAGCATTCCTAAGATTGAAAGGTCCTCTAGAATGGGAAGTGGTAGAAAAAGGAATCATTCGTACAGCTGCATCAGGATCAGAGAGAGGAAAAGAAGTTGCAGTCCTTATCGAAATGACTCAAGAAGAAATAACCAAGAGACAAACTCTTGATGCTAAAGCAATTTACTCTTTATATTGTGCATTATCTTCTACTGAGTATAACAGAATATCTTCTTGTGAAACAGCAAAAGAAGTTTGGGATAGGCTGCACATTACCTATGAAGGAACTGATCGAGTAAAAGAGACAGGGATCAATATCCTTCTGGGACAATATGAAGTCTTCAAAATGAGACCAGGAGAATCAATCACTGATATGTTTAGCCGTTTTACTAAAATTGTGAATGGTCTAGAATATTAGGGACATCCAATCTCAGGACAAATGAATGTCAATAAACTGCTGCGTGGACTCTCTAAGGACTGGAATTATATAAAGACTTCGATAAGGGAAACACAAAGGATTGTGCCACTTTTTGTAGACGAATTGATTGGAACACTTTAGTCTTACAAAGTGGAGCACACCAACGATGAAGAAGATTCCAAAAGTAAGAAGTCTATTGCTTTAAAGTCTAATGATGATTCTGATGTTACAGACTCTGAAGAAGATTTAGATGATGAAGAGCTAGCACTTATGATAAAGAGGTTCAAAAAACTGAACAAAAAGGGAAGAAGATTCAATTGGAAGAAATAAAGTACTCAAAGATTTCAGAACAAAACAACTGAGGATGATGAATCCAATAAAGACGTGATTTGCTTTGAATACAAGAAAAAGGGACACATAAGAACTAACTGTCATTTATTGAAGAAAAAGAAAGGAAAGACTAAAAAATATAGAAATGCTCTCAAAGCAGAAACATGGAGTGTTCTAAATGTGAGGGAAGTGATGATGATTATGCCAACATTTGCTTAATGGCAAAATCTGAATCAGACTCAGACCTTGAGACATATACAGACTCAGACTCAGATAGTGAAATTGAGGTAAGTAATTTAAAAATTCCTACTAAAGTTTCAAAATATATTGACGAACTCTGTCTTAACCTCAAAACTTCTCTTAAGAGAATCTCCGAATTAAAAAGGGAGAATTCTATATTGAAGCAATAGGAAAAATCTTGGAAAGAAAAATTTGAAGATTTAGACAAAAACTTTATTATTTTAAAAGAAACTATAGATTCTCTTTCAAGAGAAAACACCTGTTTAAAAAATGATAATTCAAATATCTCAAAAAGGTTTTCAAATGGATATGAGAAGTTGGATAGGATTCTTTCTATGCAAAGACCCTATTTTAACAAACTAGGTCTTGGTATGACTCCTGAAACCATTCCTCTAATTGATTTTCCAAAGGTAAAGGAAAGAACCAAATAGAGACCTACAAAAGCTTTTTATAGAAACCATTTTCAAAAAGTCTTTGTAAAACCTGTTGGCCGAAATGCTCTCAAATGTTCAAAGTGTCAAAGCTCAAAACACTTTGAGAAGGAATGTCCTATGGTTTAGAGATCTGTTAAAAAGGATTGGGCAAAGACTGTTTATTGCACTAACTCCACTGGACCCAAGAAAATATGGGTACCAAAGAAAACTTGAATTTCTTTTTAATTGCAGGTCACTATCAAAAGGAAGATCAAATGGTATTTGGATAGTGGCTGCTCAAGACACATGACAGGAGATTCAAGTTGCTTTATAAAACTTGTTCAAATAGATGGAGGAACATGTTTAGGAACTAGTAAATATTTATCTCAATCTTTTACTAGGCGTAGACATGGGAATATTTATCTTCTGGATATAAATCAAGAAAGATCACAATGCTTAATTTCAGTACAAGATGAAGCGAATCTATGGTACCGAAAGCTTGGCCATATCAACATGAAGCAAATTGCCAAAATCTCTTCCAAAAAGCTTGTTCTAGGACTACCCAACCTTAAATATAAAAAATCTGACTTATGCACACCATGCGTGTTGAGAAAACAGGTTAGAAATTCTTTTAAACCAATAAATCAAGTTTCTACTAATCGTGTATTGCAGCTCCTGCATATGGATCTCTTTGGACCAACTAAAACTCAAAGCATTGGTGGAAAAAGATTTTGCCTAGTAATAGTGGATGATTTTTCACGATTTACTTAGGTCTATTTTCTTGCAAGAAAGTTTAAGACTTTCTCTCATTTTTCAAAATTTGCTAAGAAAGTGCAAAATGAGAAAGGTTATACTATTTCAAGCATTCGAACAGACCATGGAGGTGGGTTTGAAAATCAAGACTTTGCTAAATTTTGTGATGAATCTGGTTTTCAGCATAAATTCTCCTCTCCATATACACCATAACAAAATGGGGTTGTGGAAAGGAAGAATAGATCTTTACAAGAAATGGCAAGAACTCTTTTAATTGAAAGCAATATCTCTTCACGTTTTTGGGCTGAATTTGTTTCTACTGCCTGTTATATTATCAACAGAGTATTTTTAAGGCCAATTCTTGACAAAACTCCTTATGAGTTATTTAAAGGAAAGAAGCCAATTGTTTCGTATTTTCAAGTGTTTGGTTGTAAATGTTTTATCTTGAAAAATGCAAATGATCGAGTTGGTAAGTTTGAAGAAAAATCAGACGAAGGAATCTTTCTTGGATACTCAACTTCAAGCAAAGCTTACGGAGTATTCAACAAGAAGACTCAGACTGTGGAAGAATCGATGAACGTCAAATTTCAAGACTCTCCGCAAATCCAACCGTTTCAGACTCAAACGGAAGAATCTGAACCTACTCCAGACTCTACAAGGTCTACCTCCGCTGAAACAGTTCAGACTCCAGTAGAAAAACAACGAATGGATGATGAAGGATCAACTCATGAAAAAAGATCAACAACCTGTCAGATTGTCTAGTAACTGAAACCATAAGTCTAGTCATCCCGAAGAACTCATTATTGGTGATATTAATGAGGGGATTCGTACAAGATCCAAAAGGCGAGAAGAGTCTAGTGCGGTAACACTTATTTCTGAAATAGAACCCAAAAATATAGAAGAAGCCTTAAATGACGAAAGCTGGATTGAAGCAATGCAAGAATAACTCAGACAATTCAGCATTAACGATGTTTGGGAATTAACTCCTAAACCAAAAGGTAAGTCTATTATTGGAGCTAAATGGGTTTTTAGGAACAAAGCGGACGAAAAAGGAAAAGTTATAAGGAACAAAGCAAGACTCGTGGCCAAAGGATATACGCAAGAAGAAGGGATTGACTATGATGAGACTTACGCTCCTGTAACAAAGTTAGAAGCAATTAGATTATTACTTACTTTTGCTTATTATAAGAATTTCAGGTTATTTCAAATGGACGTCAAAAGTGCATTCCTAAATGGATTTATTCAAGAAGAAGTCTATGTGGAATAACCTCATGGATTTGAAGATCCAAAGAAACCAGATTATGTGTTCAGACTGAAAAATGCTCTATATGGATTGAAACAAGCACCTCGAGCTTGGTACGAAAGGTTAAGTAAGTTTTTAATTCAAAATGATTTTAGTAAAGGAAATGTAGACACTACCTTATTCATCAAAAGGGAAGGTAAAAGCTTTTTACTCGTTCAAATTTATGTTGATGACATTATATTTGGATCATCTAATGAGAATCTGTGCAAGAAATTTTCTAAGTCTATGGAGGATGAATTCGAGATGAGCATGATGGGTGAGCTATCCTTCTTTCTTGATTTGCAAGTGAAACAACTGAGAGAATGAATTTTCATTCATCAAGAGAAATATGCAAAAGAACTTGTTAAAAAATTCAGACTGGAGAATTGCAAAAAGACTGACATACCAATGTCAAGTTCTTCGAAGCTAGACAAAGATGAATGAGGAAAGAAAGTCGACCAAAAACTATACAGGAGTATCATTAGTTCACTTCTTTATCTTACTGCGTCTAGACCTGACATCTTGTTTAGTGTTTGCATTTGTGCTAGATTTCAATAAGATCCCAAAGAATCACATCTAAGCGCTGCAAAACGCATTATCAAATATGTTGCAACAACTGCTAAGCTTGGTCTATGGTATCCCAAGGAAGGAGACTTTACTCTCCTTGGATATTCGACGAGATCTCGCAGTTGCGAGTTGATAGAAAGAGCACATCCGGCACTTGTCAACTGCTTTGTAACATGGCAGTATCTTGGTTTTCAAGGAAGCAAAGTACTGTAGTTCTTTCAACAGCAGAAGCAGAGTATGTAACTCTTGGAAGCTGCTGTTCTAAAATATTATGGATAAAGCAGCAACTACGAGACTTTGGAATCGAATACTCATGCACCGAGATCAAATGCGACAACATCAGTGCAATTAATCTCACAAAGAATCCAATTCTTCATTCGAGAGCAAAGCACATAGAGATTCGACATCACTTTATTAGAAATCATGTTCAAAATGGAGAAGTCTTAATACAATTTATTAACTCAAAGAATCAACTGGCAGACATATTCACAAAGCCGCTAGAGAAAAGCTCATTTGAGTCTATTCGTTCAAGACTTAATATCTTATCTCTTAAAGACTGATGAAGCTCAAACTCGGGGATAAAATCTGACAAGGCTCAGACTCAAAAAGATCAGATTCAGAAGACCAAATGTTATTTGTAAGTTATTTCGGTTACGTGCTTTTAATCTTTAAATAATAATCTCGAAAAGTTAAGACTGTCTATTAATCTCTAATTGACATTAAAAAGGTAGTTATCTTTTTGAAAAATATAGTTATCTATTTTCAAAATGACAGTTATTTTTTGAAAATGCATTTTTATTTTTTTCCTTTTGTGACGTTTCGAATACCTTGTTTTGACTGGTTTATATACTGTTCCTCTTCTTATTCGTTTTAACCCACAAACCCTAGAGCACAGATCTTCACTTTCACACTTTTTCTCTAGTTTAATCTTTAAAGTTCTCATCTTTCTCGCGAATCGAGTTCGAAAATTCTCTCAAAGACTGTGACAATGTCATTTCAAAGAAAGTCATCAAAGATTGCAAGTAGGGGACCACAGTTTATGCGTGAGGGTCCTACGCACTTCGATTTGACTGAGGAATAAGACTCTTCGAGGCAGCAGGAAAGTCAACAACAACATTCTCAACCGCGCCATTCTTCTCCTGCTAGGTCACATGAGCGTCATCACTAACAAGCAAAGGAAGAAATCCTTGAGGATGTTGAACCTGTAAGGTCTCTTAAGCCTGCATTTACTTACAAGCTTTACTTCACTTTAAAGGAAGGTGGTTTTGCAATGACTCTTATCGATGAATTTCTAAAAGAAAATGGGTATCGGAATGAAATCCATTTCTTAAAAGTCATGGAACGTTCAAGAATTGTTCCTGTTGGTACAGCGGAAAGGGCTTTTGCAAATTTTCCTAGTGATCCTCATTTTGAAGGAGTAAATCAACCTGAGGGAAAAGATGACAATGAAAAGATGTTCATACATTTTAAGCCAAGGATGGGTGCTGCTGCAAATATTCGAGGAAAAAGGGCATAATTGTTTCATTATGAGGAACACAAACAAGTTTATTCCAAGTTTTTGAAGCGAGGGGTGATGAACCCAAGAAGTGTGGACTTTGATTTTCTCGACTCTTTAAACATCAAGTTAAGAGAGAAGTTTGAGAAACTTCAACTTGAATGTTTTAAATCTCGAGACAGAGATCTTTGCTCATTCTGAACTTACCGCATATTTCTATTCTAATCTAAGCTTTTTGGATGCGAATAGATTCTCGTTTAGTGTTAGAGATCAGGAATATGTGGTAGACATGGACATTCTTGCTGATGTGATTGGTGTGGAGAGAGGGACTTTCCAATCCATAAATGTGTTTGTTGGTCATGCGACTATGGAGCTTGCTCGAGATAGAAGTGCAGGAGGACGACTCTCTTATCTGAGGATGAATGCATCTAACATATTGCTCCATAAAATTGTGATCAACTGTCTCAGGCCCAAATCCACATCAAAGACAGACGTCTCAAACTCTGAAGCAAAATTGATGTACACCATCAAAATCGGTTACAAGTTCTCCTTGTCTCACACTATCATGTTTCACATGTATAGGTCCATGGCAAAGGACAAGGGAAAACTTCCTTACTTTGCTCTCATCACTCATTTATTCAAACATTTTAACATTCAGCCTCCAAAAATTCTATGTGTTCGAACCATTGATCAAATGGTGATAGGGCTAAAGATGGTTACAAAGATGCGTCTGAAGGAGCTAAGCAAGGTGTTAGAGCGATTTAAGGAGAAGACTCCTGTCAAGTCTCGACAAGACTCTGCAGCTGTGAAGAGAAAATGCAAAGAACCCATGACTGTTCCATCCAAAAGAAGGAGAGCAATCATCTTACAGGATGAAGACGATGAAGAAAACATTGCTATCTCCGCTTTTGTCTCAAAGAACGTACATGGTCTTGAGTTGGAAGAACGAGAACAACAAGACAGAAAAGAGACAGAGAAAGGGAATGAGGAGAAGGAATCGATGAGGAAAGAGGAGGAAGAATAAAGAATAGAAGCACAAGAGCAAGGAGGAGATCAAACTGCAGGAGAAAGTCGTGGTGATTCTCCAGCAGAAAAAGACGCTCAAGAGCATCATGGCACTGAGGAAGAGCCTGAGCAAGAAGAATACTTCTCTCCACCTGAAGGCACTGAAACAGGGGGAGCTGTTGTTAAAGAAGGTATTCCTCCACTCACTTTTACCAGTGATAATGTTACCCATTCTCCTGCCGATCCAGAGGATGTATATGCATCACAATTTCCTGAAGAAGATCATGAAGCTTCATCTCCAAGTTTGGATGCTCGTGCTGAAGTTCGATCTAGCTTTACTCCACAATCTGACCATGCTAAAGCAAGCACACAAACTGACAACTCAACAGACTTTTAATGGTTGCTTGAACTTCTTATGGAGCTTAAATGCCAGGTTTATGCATTGGGATGTGAATTCCAGACTCTGCAGAATGCTCATCATGCCATTTCGTTACTTTGCAAGATCAAGTTAAAGCTCTTAATCTTCAGATTCAGGCAACTGCAAAGGGTACGGAACTAGTGCAACTGCAGGAGGATATGAAGAAGCTGGAGGAAACTGTCAAGTCTATGGGAGATTTCAGCTCATTCGCATTCCCAAAGCATCTTAATTTTATCTTCTCTACCTTTTCCTATTGACAAAAAGGGGGAGAAGTTGCAGATTTGACTTTAAACCTTTTTGATTTTTATGATTTTTGTGGATTGACTTTATCTTTTGTCTGGAGCTTGGACTAATTTGGATCTTGGATTATTGATTGCTTTAAACTTTTGATGCTTGCAGTATTTTAAGAAATGATGATGGCTTTGATAAAGATAATTGTTGTTACAGGACTAACTTGTTTTTTGTGGATGCAGAATCGTCATTATCTTTATTCTAATTTATTATGAGATATCTTTGTTAGCTTAAGTGTTGTAGGTCGAAAGTATCCAAATCTATAGGAAAGTTTTGTCACCATAAAAAATGGGGAGATTGTTAAAGAAAACCTCCTGACTTGTTTTGAAGTTGACAAAACGTTTCCATCAGTCTAGTCTAAAGACTTGAAGACTCTATTGACAAAGTCTGAAGACCTCAAGACTCAAGATTCAAAGCTGCCCTCATTGACAGTTTCTAGACTGACGAAGAAAAGTTTTATTCAATTAAATTAAGACAAGCTTATCCTTAAGGATTTGGTTCGTTTGGTTAAGGAAGATCTCACGGCTGGAAATAGCATTTCAAGATCTGTTATTTGTATTGATTAATTCGAGTAACTTAGGTTCAATTGATCCGTGAATCACACTTGAAAGGTTCTAGTTATGGAAACCTAGATCTTTGAGGGCGAGCGGGATTGGTGGGCTATCGTCATTTTCCTTGAATAGCTCGAGATCTCCCTGATTGATTCTGTCCAACGGGTTGATTGGAAGAACTCATTTGGAAGGTGCAAACGGTAGTGAAGGCATGAAGGAGTATTTAAGGGAGACGTTCAAGTTGTTAAAGGGTGTCAGATAGAAAAATTTCAAAGTCTGAATCTCCTTGTTCTTTTGTGATCTTATTCATTGAACTATACTTGTACTCAAAAGAGACACTGAATATCTTTGAGACCTTGAGGAAGTGTAGTAGAGTCTCTATGCTGTGGAATCAAGGACGTGAGACTGTAAATTCTCTTTTGATTCTTAGTGAAATCCAACTAGTGGGCCGTCAGTGCGGGAGAGTGGACGTAAGCTTGGTCTAAGCCGAACCACTATAAACTTATAGTCTTGTTTATCTATCCCTAATCTCTTTACTTTACATCGCAGCTTTATACGTCTATTATTGTCTTCGCTCTTTTAGTCTATCAATCGTTGAAGACTAATCTATTTTGTTACAATTTTCAAAAACTTCTTTGATCACCTATTCACCCCCTCTAGGTGCTCGTACTAGTCCTATCAGAAGCACGCAGACCTAGTGTTATTTAATGACAAAATCTCCATTGCTTCTTAGTGAAGCGTGTCTAGTGCGGTCAACGATGGGAAGATCATAAACCTGAAGGAACCTTTAGATTTGAGGTTTTTGAGATCGACCTGGATACTCAAACATGCACAAAAGTTAAGAGCTAAGAGAACTCGCCCTTGGCTATAATTTTTCCTTCTCTTTGGAGGTTGATTAAAAGTAAGGATGAGCACGTCGGACTGCCCAAACCTGAAACCACCCGAATCAGACTAGACTAGCCGGTTTGGTTCTATTCCTGGAGGGATCGATTTGGTTCCCACTTTCATAAAAATGGAACTGGTGATTATCGGTCCGGTTCCTAGTTCCGGGGGAATCGGAGCGAACCAAACCAACGGACCGGGCTTACTCTTTTTTTCATTTTAAATATATTTTAATAGATCGTCCAATTCGGTCCCCGGTCTCAAAAATCGGGAACTGGTCCTCCCGATTTGGTTCTCGGTTCCTAGGTGGAACCGGACCGAACTGGAACCGATTACCCCTAATTAAAAGCATCACATTAAACCAAATTGTTTTTTTTTTAATGATTATCCCTCGTGGCCCCAACTTAGTGAAGAGGGAGGAGGCACGGATATTACCATCTCAAAGATTGTATGGTAGAGTTGTATTCCATAGGGAAGCCTTATTGTCATTATTATCCTCCGCTTTGGATCGAACCAAGCTTGTAACGCATAGCTGAGGAGTTTGGCTTGTTATAATTGATGAAAGTGAGCAGATTGGTGGAATGCTATGTGGTTGATATAGTTGGTATCAAAAGTTAGGAGTTCACTTTGGGTGTGTTTGTTTGTGTTTCTCGGATGTGTTTATGAACAGATTTTCTGTTTTTTTGTTCCGAGGAACAAAAAAAGAACAGAAACACGTTTGTTTGCGTTTTTGTTCTAAATTTATTTTTTGTTCCCGGAACAAATTTGGAACAGAAACAAGAAACAATAAAAACTTGTTTCTTGTTTCTGGAACACTTTCAAGAAACAAATTTTCTCTCTCTTCTATTTTTCTTCTCTTTCTTTCTTTCTTCTTCTTTTTCTTTGGCCGGTCGCGGCCTCGGCCATGGCCGGCGACCTCACCGGAGCATCGCCGGCCCCTGGCGAGGCTTGGCCTCGCCTTGGCTGGGCGAGCTCGACCTCGCCGGATCTGGGCGAGCTCGAGCCTCGCCCCGGCCGACGATGCTCGGCCTCGCCTTGGCGGGCGAGCTCAAGCTCGCCCAAATCCGGCGCCACTTGGCGATGGCCCGACGAGGTCGAGCCTCGCCGGTGGCTGGGCGAGCTCGGCCTCGCGCCGGTCGGCGACCTCGCCGGAGCGTTGCCGACCCTCCCGAGGCTCGGCCTCGCCGCCGGGCGATCGGCTCGACAAGGATCCGAGCCTCGCTTGGCGGTGGCCGGGTGAGCTCGAGCCTCGCCGGTTGGGCAAGCCCGAGCTCGGCCTCGCCGGATTTGGGCAAGCCGAGCTCGCCTAGATCCGGCAAGCCGAGCTCGCCGTGGCAAGGCGAGGCCGCCGGCCCTCGTCGATCGGTCACCGGCCATGGTCGAGGCCGGCGACCGGCCACAAGGAAGAAAAAAAGAAAGAAAAATAAAATAAAAATATTAAAAAATTAAAAGAAACAAAAAAAGAATACAAATTTACCAAACATGTTTCTGTTCTTTTTTTTTTATTATTTCTAGGAACAAGTTTACCAAACGTGTTCTTCTGGTCAAAAATTGTTCTCCGGAACATAAATAGTTTTTTCTATTTCTGTTCCTTGGAACAATTTTTTAACAAAAACGTTACCAAACGCACTCTTTAGAAACCTAAAATTGTTAGGTCATTTGAAGTAAAATTGTATTGAAGTTCATTTCAAATTAGGCTTTGCTAGCATAATAGTCTTTGAACTATTGTGAGACTATTAATTTGTTATAAGCCACAAATTCTTGAAGGAGTCGACCTTACAATAATTTTAAATTATATTTAGTTTTTCGTGGTACAAAACAGACGGTTATTCTCATAGTAGATTAAAGATTATCAGCCAATCATTTCTTTTTAAGATTTTATCAAGCTTTCTTTGTGTTTTACTTTCCTTTAATTGGCAACATTGCCATGTGTTAGCTACAACCAACATAAACCACGCCCTCTAAGAATTATCTGCCTGAGACTGTCCCTTGGCTCATTGGCCCCCCTTTCCCAGCAGAAGGAGGCCTTCAGTTCTTAACAATTTTTTATCAAATATGAATTTGTGCTATTGACGCTTCAAATATTGCCCCTAATAGTGTTGAATTTTTCGTACTGCCTGTCTTGGCGTCTGCTTCATATATCATGTCTGTTCTACTCAAAAACGAAAATAGAGTCGAGGCAAAACATTGTTTGTACTTTGAACTAGGAAGAAAGGATGAAGAGATGAAAATATATTGATTTCTTAACATTAGGCTTTAGATTAGACTCACAGGCTGAAAAAAGAACTCTACGAGAACGTTAATTGCATGAGAAGAGAAGGGTAAATTATTTGTTTTACTTGATTAAAAAACAAATCACTATGGACTGTGAATTTAATAAATATCCATGTTGTTAATAAGGAACTCGCCAATCTTTGATTTTGAATAGCTATGTTTACTTATCCGATTCAATGAAGATTTCATGTTTGGATTCTTTTTGTGTATATATGTAACTATATATTACATATCTACTAACAATATTCTTGCGTTTGATTTTTATCGAAGACTACTTCTAATGACGACATCTTGACATTCTAACTGTCGACGATAATTTCACTAAGAGAGTGCAAGGTAGGGCCTCTGTGTATGAGCTACTTAACTCACTTAAATGGCATTTTAAAGAAGACTGCGTGCTTAATGGCAGGGTTCAATTTTCTGTCAGTAAGATATTCTCTACATCAAAGCAATTAATCATAAACTAATCTCAGTTTCCTCAATTTGTTTTCTCGCATAATTATATTCGAATTAATTGGTATTCATGTTTAATGTTTAAGGTTCTCAATCTCCACAATGACTATCATGGAAACTATTATAAGAGACCAGCTCAAGCCATTTGCTTTGTTTTATTAACAATGAAGGAACTGCAATTTGGTATGTTGTCATAAGTTCTTGACCCTAATTTGTTAACTGGGTATTGCAACTACATACCAAGTCCAATGACCCAAATGCTTAAATAATTTTCCACCAAATTAGCAATGTTCCATTTTATCTATTTATTTATTTTTGGTTGGTCAATACTTTTTAATATAGAAAAGAGAAGCCGTTAATTCTCTGCAACGCCATCTCATTTCGTAATTCTGAAACCCCACGCCCTACAGACCTCCTTCTACAATGGGCGAACCCATCTCTCCCACCTGCCAGTCGAGTCTTGTCGCCTCGATCAATGCCGACGTAGTTGGAATCCAACGCTATCCCGGCACCTTCAGAGCGAGCGAGGCGGTGGCACTTGTCCGCAAGCCATCCAACATTCATCACGACATGGCCATCCAAGTCCTCAACACGAGGGCATCGTGGTCCGCTACATCAAGCGCACGGCTGCCGAAGTCTTGGCCCCCACTAATGGACTCTCAGTCGATCTCCGTCGAGGGCATTGTGCCCAAAAGATCCTTTCGTCAAGAAGTTTGACTTTCATCAATTCCCAAGTGCGCGTCTTTGCGAGGGATGATGACTTCGAGCACGTGAAGTCGACGATCTTGGAAGGCAAGTTGATGTTCACCCCGCCGGCGGGGAAGGAGGTGAGAGCCGTGGACGAGAGTTTCACGCTGGTCGGCCAGAATGTCAGGCAAAAGGCGAAGATGGAGGCCTTGGAGCCTCGAGGGAGTTCATAAAGACTGTTACTTTTCAAGCACTAGAAACAGGGGTTGGGTTGGTTGGTTCACAGGGAGAATAGTGGAAAAGGGTCGCAAGTATATCGACGTCTTGACCAACCACTGCCCGGATAAGAGGCCGGAGCCTCTGCGAGGCGGTATTTTCGCGGACCAGATGGGATTGGTAAAACTCCGATCCTGCTTTCTTTGATTGCGTTGGATGACCTGATGGTTCGATGGTATCGGTTAAATCTGAATCCACCAAGTAAAAGGGGAAGGGGAAGATGGGCATTTCTCGGCCTCCTAAGAAGAGTATAACTGGACCCAATAGTTCGAGTAGCATGACTCTAGATGATGATGAGACATAGGAAGGCACCAAATCCACCTTAGTTGTTTGCCCTCCATCCGCATTACCCACTTGGATAACGCAGCTAGGCGAGCACACTAGTAGGATGACACTGTATAGCTATCATGGATGTAGGAGGAGCGATGCTGAGGAGCTCAGAAAACATGACGTTGTGCCAACGAGTTATGCGATATTGGTTAATGAGCAACCTCTGGAAGAATCTCCTCCGAAGAAGATAGATAGTGGAGAGTCATCTTGGATGAGCCGCATGTGATTAAGAATGTGAATGCCTCGTTGCATCACCACCACAAAGGCTAATGGCTCGCTAAATATTAGGCTTAGTCCGAGCTCTTCCAAGCTCATCTATTCACGACCTATGGTCTGAGTTTTTAACCTACAAGTCACTTTTAAATAAGAGTTGCCACTAATCGATTTGGGGTAGGTCGATTAGAAACCCAAGTGAAATATCGGGAGAAATATTTCACTCCTACACAACCAGAGGAACTAAGATAAGAGATTTGATTACATTGATTAATTACTAATGCCATTTGGTACCTAATCTTGTTTAAACATTAAGTAAAGTATTTACGTAGCATTTTATATCAATCACGAGTTTTAGGATTCAATTCCTAATCAGACTGAGAAAAAAGAAATCCATGCATCACAAAGGCGCAATTGAAATGAGCGAAATAAGCCAATATTTGATTTCAAGAAATTAAACACGATTTTTTTTAAGGATTTTCCATGTATTGGTAAAAAATAATTTTTTTGCATTTTCTTTTTAAATAAAAATTATTTTTTTTTTTTCTAATTTTTCTGGAAAATAAAAATTATATTTTTTTTTTCAATTTTTTTTTCATTTAATTATAAAAATATTTTTAAAATTAAAAATATAATATAATATATTATATTATATAAAAAGGACCCGGTTCGAATCTCCGTGTCGAGACCGAAATAAGTCACTCGAATCGCGGCTAGATTGGGCCCGATATACCAGCTCAATCCAATTTCCTTCTTAAAATGAAGGCCCAACCCGAAGCCCTACTCGAATGGAGTTCCACATTCGACCCGATTTGCAGCCGCCAACCCAAATTGCCCTCTCGTCCCTCTCCCCCCCGCGACAACCGACGAAGACAGCAAAGGCGGGCAGCACCAGTTGCCGTGGCCCCGCACAACAGATATACAGCAACTCGCGTCGGGGGATTGGCAGATGTGATGGCGAGGTGGCAGCAACAATAGGGATGGCAGCGGCTCGGCGAGCAACAAAGGAGCCGACGGTGGGTTCAACGGCGTGAGGCTCGGCTGTGATCAACGAACGACTGGGTTATCACCGGGCAGAACAGAGATGTCCCTAGGCACAAGCGACAGATCTGCAGCAGCAGCTGGCGTCGAGGGACAGAGAAGGTGCAACTCGACTTAGGCAAAGCAGGCGACGCCGGAGTAGTGATAGACGGCGTCGGGCGTTAGCGACACAGCGAGGGTCTCCGTGATTTGCCCGAGAGAGAACTCTCTCAAATCTCGCTCTATCTCTCCCAGTCAGCGGATCTCCCTCCTCAGATCTCTCTCCCTCGGACCTCTGCCCTCCAGATCTGGAATCCCTCTCACAGATCTCTCTCTCTCTCTCTCTTCATGTCTTCATGTCTTCATGTTTCTGCCCGACACCCTATTTATAGGCCAAAGGGGCCGATCAGCGGTGGCTCTTCGACCGCCAGTCTCGGCTCCCCAAAGCTACAATTCTCTGCAGCGCAACTATAGCATGGCGCAGATGTTGTACAGTAATAGCAAAAGCAAATGGACTATTTGCAAATAAGGCCGTCATGGACTTGATATGCAAGCAAAGTGGAATATTGCCTCATTGATAATTGTCATTTCCACTTTTGCCCTTAAAAAATTACTATTCATGTTCTTCCTTGGGCTTGTTGGTTCATCGTTAAGGTGAGGTCCAAGTCAAGGTCGCTGCCGTCAAGGTCGAGATTAAGGGTTGCAATTATCGTTGAGCTGCTAGCCAGAGCTACCGTGGGTCGAGGTTAAGGTCGAGGGTCAAGTGATCTAGATTTGGCCCTTCGACTGCGATCATGCGATCTCTGCAACGGCCATCCCTAGCATTACGCATCCTCGACGATCATTGCCTAGGTTGTAGATGGTCTGCAAGATTGGTCGCCAATGAAGCTCCGATGTTGCAATCTCCAAATTGGAAGCCCTAGAATCGACGAGATTGGTCGCCGATGCAGCCTCTTCATCTTGCCGAGATCATGCAACTCCGAGGGTTGCCTTGCTTGGATTCGCGTGACCTTGGCCGATGATTGCCCCTAGTCGCCGTCGCTGGTGGCCTGTGGTCGACACTGAGGAAGCTCGCCCAATCCAAGTCTTTGCCCATGTTCACCTTTTTTTTTTTCCTTTTTCTTTTCACCTCAAAGTTACTTTACAAAATATACACCAAAATGAGTATTCAAACACTATTGCTTTCACCAAATACCCTTTCATTCAAAGATACCTGAGGAAACCTCAACGTTGAATTAAATGAGGCTTAACTTATATTGATTTACTTAGCACTTTTGACTTAATTGTTTGATTGTTATTTAGTATGAATTATGATGTTAGGCATGGGAAAGTTTCAATCATTGTGTGTTGAAACGTAGTGTTTGTTTGCCTTGAAATAGATGAGTCTCTACATGATCGAGTGGTTAATGAATGTCCATAAGATTTGGTAGTATAAAAAAATGGTTAAAGGTGAAACTAAACTTGAAGGTGATATTTTGCTAACTTGACTAAGGGCGCGCATGACAAAATTTCTAATCTAGAAATTGATTTCTCAATTTCTATTCCCCGGACAAGTTTCTAAGCAAAGAAACCCATTTGATAACGACTCAAAATTTCTATTTCTGGAACAGAAATCCGTTTGATAACAGAATAAAATTTCTATTTCTAATAATAGAAATTGATTAGATAACAACATAGGAAATCCTCAAAGACAAAATAATAGTCGAAATAATACTAAAACAACATAGGAAATCCTCAAATATAAAATAATAGTTGAAATAATACTAATACATTACAAAAGTTGAAAATACAATTTCATGGAATTTCCGGCATATTATTATCCCTTGCCATTTTATTGGCAATGGTTTTCCTAAGCATATTTATTTGGTTTCCCCTCCTCGATCAATGTATCGTTTGCAAGCTCATCCTGCGTAGGTTCAGACAAGTACTACGGAAGCATGAATATGGGTGCCATCAATGGCGCCTATATGGCCCTGTTATTTTATCAAAGACTAGTATTATACAAGATTATCAACAAAATAAAATTGATGGTGTAAAGGAATATATGAGAATTCTACCTTGAAGTAACGTTTATGGTTAGAAACCAATCGAGGGAAGGTCAGTTTATTTTGATTCTCGAATTGAATCAGTCCAGTTGCTCATCCCTAATTTCTTTATTGTTGCTCAATGAACCTTTAATGGCCCTTGCATAGCAAAGATAGAGATTCTCTTGAATCTCTTGCCTTCGAATTAAAATTCAAGATTGTGTAACAATCTAATTATTTTGATTTTGTAAGAATTTTGAATCCGTAAAGAAACAAGGTTAAATTTCTAGGCACATTTTTTATTCGTCTATTGTGTAAGAACTTTTTCTTCAACTGGCCATGCGCGTGTCCTTTCTAGGAGGAAAGAGCCTCATTGTTTTTAAGTAAGCATTTAAGAACTTTGGTCGTTTTTTAAAATTGGGGACCCATTCGATTGCCTTTCATCCTAAAGAGGAAGTTATCAAAAAAAAAATTAAAAAAAAACACGAGCAAAATAAGAAAAAGAAAATTAGCAATAATTTGTGAAGTTGTGGTTATGAGTGAATTAAGTTAGCAAGAAAGCGCAAGGTTCTTTTATATTATTTGATTTCAGCTTCTAATTTCTATTTCAGAAAATTAGAAGTTAAAAATTTCAACTTCTGATTTCTTCGATTTATCTATTTCTAGAATAGAAATCTGTTTTAGAAATAGAGAAATCAAATTGCGTTACCAAACAGATTTCTATTCCAGAGAAACAGAGAAATCGAGAAATAGAAATTTTGTCATGCGCGCCCTAAGTAACCGATATACTAGCTAGGCGTTGTCGATAAATCACGTCGTTGATTCTTTAAATTATTGATGTTCATGTCATCGATTATTTGGGTTGTCCATGGCTACGATGTTAATCATTTGAGTTATCAATGTTCACATGGTTTATTCTTTGTTGACAATGTTCATCTAGACTATTCTTTGAGTTGTCCATGTTCACATAGTCAATTCTTTGAGTTGTCCATGTTCACATAGTCGATGCTTTGAATTGTCGATGTTCACATTGTTGATTATTCGGGTTGTCAATGTTCACATTGTTGATTCAAAAGTGTCGGTGTTAAGTTATCAATTACCTATCCATTGATAGGGCTAGTACGAGCTCATAGAGGGGGGGGGGTGAATAGGTGATCAAAGAAGTTTTTGCGAAACTTAACAAAGTAAATTAGTCTTTAAAGATTAACAGACTGAAAGAGCAAAGACAGTAAACAATTATATAAAGCTGCGATGTAAAGTAAAGAGTTTAGGGATAGAGAATCAAGACACTAGGTTTATAGTGGTTTAGACCAAGATTATGTCCACTCTCCCGCACTGACAGCCCACCGGCTGGATTTCACTAAGAATCGAAAGAGAATTATAGTCTCACGTCCTTGATTCCATAGTGTAGAGACTCTACTACACTTCCTCAAGGTCTCACAAATATCTAATCTCTCTTTTGAATACAAATAGAGCTCAACAAATAAGATCGCAAAGAATAAAGAGCTTTAGACTTTGGAATTTTTCTATCGAGCACTCTCGAACAACTTGAGCGTCTTCCTTATATACTCCTTCATGCCTCCATAACCGTTGGCACCTTCCAAAGGAGTTCTTCCAATCATCCCGTTGAATAGAATCAATTAGGGAGATCTCAAGTTATTTGAGGAATATGACGATAGCCTACCAATCCTGCTCGCCCATACAATCAAGATCTAGGTTTCCATAAGTAGAACCTTCCAAGTATATTTCGCCGATCAATCGAATCTAGATTATCCGAATTAATCTCAATACGAATAATAGATCTTGTAATGCTATCTCCAGTCGTGAGATATTCCTTAACCACACGAATCAAATCCTTAAGAATATACTCGTCTAATTCAACGAATAATACTTTTTCTTCGTCGGTCTGGAAACTGTCAATGAGGGCAGACTTTAAATCTTGAGATTGGAGGTCTTCAGACTTTAACGATAGAGTCTCCAAGTCTTCAGACTAGACTGATGGAAACGTTTTGTAAACTTCAAAACAAATCGGGAAGTTTTCTCCAACAATCTCCCCCTTTTTGATGGTGACAAAACTTTCCTGCAGATTTGGATACTTTTGTCCTGCAATACAATACTTAAGCTAACAAAGATATCTCATAAAAGATAAACAGATTAGGATAAAGATAGTAGTGATTCTACATCCACAGAAAACAAGTTAGTCCTGTAAAAGCAATTATCTTTACCAAAATCATCAACATAGCTTAAGATACTGCAAGCATTAAAAGATCAAAGCAGTCCAAACCAGTCCATCCAAACAAAAGATAAAGTCAATCCAAAATCAACCAAACAACAAAAATCAAAAAGAGATAGTCAAATATCAAATCTACACCTTCTCCCCCCTTTTTGTCAACAGCAAAAGGTAGAGAAGATAAAGAAGATAAAATTAAGATGATTTGGGAATGTGAATGAGCTGAAAATCTCCCATAGACTTGATAGTCTCCTCCAGCTTTCTCATATCCTCCTGTAGTTGCGCTAGATCCTTACCCTTTGCATTTGCTTGAACCTAAAGATTAAGGGCTTGAACTTGATCTTGCATAGAAACTAAAATGGCTTGATGAGCATTCTGCAGGTTCTGTAATTCACATCCCAACACATAAACTTGGCTTTTGATCTCCATAAGAATTTCAAGCAACCTTTTAAAGTCTGCTGAGTTATCAGTTTGAGTGCTTGCTTCAGCATGATTAGTTTGTGGAGTATAACCAGATGATGGAACTTCAGCACGAGCATCCAGACTTGGGGATGAAGCCTCATTACATTCTTCAGGAAATTTAGAAGCATACACATCCTCTGGATTGACAGGAGAACGACTAACATCATCACTAGTAAAAGCAAGTAGAGGAATACCTTTTTGATGAGCAGCTCCCCTTGTTTCAGTGCCTTCAAGTGGAGAGAAGTACTCTTCTTGCTCGGGCTCTTCTTCAATGTCACGATGTTCTTGTACTTCTTTTTCTGCTGAAGAATCACCACGACTTTCTCCTTCAGTTTGTTCTCCCCTTTGCTCGTTTTCTTCTTTTCTTCCTTCTTCTTCTTCTTTCCTCATGCTTTCCCTCTCTTCACTCATTTTCTCTGTCTCCTCTCTGTCTTGGTTCTCTCGATCTTCAGATTCTGGAACAAGACGCTGTACAGTCTGTAAGGCAATAGCGGAGATAGCGATGTCTTCCTCATCTTCTTCATCCTACAAGATGATTGCTCTCCTCTTCTTGGATGGAGTTGTCATGGGCTCATTGCCTTTCCTTTTTGCAGCCACAGAGTCTTGTCGAGACTTGACAGTGGTCTTCTCCTTAAATCTCTCTAAAGCCTTGTTCAGCTCCTTCAGACGCATCTTTGTAACCATCTTCAGCCCTATCACCATTTGATCAATGGTTCGAACACACAGAATTTTGGGAGGCTGAATGTTAAAGTGTCTGAATAAAATGAGAGCAGAATAAGAAAATTTTCCCTTGTCCTTTGCCATTGACCTATACATGTGAAACATGATGGTGTGAGGTAGAGAGAACTTGTAACCGACATTAATGACGTACATCAGCTTTGCTTCAGAATTAGAGACGTTAGTCTTTGATGTGGATTTGGGCCTGAGATAGTTGATCACAATCTTATGGAGCAAGATATTAGAGGCACTCATCCTCAAATAAGTAATTCAACCTTCTGCAATTCTATCTCGAACAAGCTCCATAGTCGCATGACCAACAAACACACTTATTGATTGGAAAGTTCCTCTCTTCACTCCAATCACATTAGCAAGAGTGTCCATATCTACCACATACTCTTGATCTCTAACACTGAAAGAAAATCTATTCGCATCCAAAAAACTTAAATTGGAATAGAAAATATGCAGTAAGTTCAGAATGAGCAATATCTGTTTCAGAGCAAAAATGCTCAAGTTGAAGTTTCGCAAACTTCTCCCACAACTTGACGTTTAATGAGTCGAGAAAATCAAAATCCACACTTCTTGGGTTCATCACCCCTCACTTCAGCAACTTAGAGTAAACTTGCTTGTGTTCCCCAGAACGAAACAGATCTGTCATTTTTCCCCAAATGTTCGCAACAACACTCATTTTAGGCTTAAATTGAGTAAACATCTTTTCATCATCATCTTTTCCCTCAGGTTGATTGAATCTTCCAAAACGTGGATCACTTGGAAAATTCACAAAAGCCCTTTCTGCCATACTAACAGAAAAATTCTCAAACGTTCCATAACTCTTAAAAAGTGGGTTTCATTTCGGTTCCCCCTTTCTCTCAAAAATTCATCAATAAAAGTCATTGCAGAACCACCTTCTTTCAAAATGGAGTAAAGTTTGTAGGTAAATGTAGGCTTAAGAGTCATTACAGATTTGACATCCTCAATAATTTCTTCTTGTTGTTGTTGTTGATGATGCTCTTGTGGTCTAGCAGGAGAAGAATGGCGCGATTGAGAATGTTGTTGTTGACTTTGCTGCTCCCTTGAAGAGCCTTCTTCCTCAGTTAGATCGAAGTGCGTAGGACCCTCATGCATAAGCTGCGGTCCCCTGCTTGCAATCCTTGATGACTTTCTTTGGAAAGACATTGTCACAGTCTTTGAGAAAATTTTCGAACTTGATTCGCGAGAAAGATGAAAACTTTAAGGATTAAACTAGAGAAAAAAAGTAAGAAAGTGAAGATCTGTGCTCTAGGGTTTGTGGTTAAAAACGAAGAAGAGGAACAGTATATAAACCAGTCGAAACAGGGTATTCGAATCGTCACAAAAGGAAAAATAAAAAATGTCTTTTCAAAAAATAATTGTCTTTTTGAAAATAGATAACTATCTTTTCAAAAATGATAACTACCTTTTTCAATATACATTAATTGACGATTGACAAACAGTCTTACCTTTTCGAGATTTTTATTCAAAAAGTTAAAATACTGTAACCGAAATAACTTACAGTCGAAACTCTTGGTCTTCTAAGTCTGATCTTTTCTGAGTCTGAGCTTCGTCAGATTTTATTGTCTGAGTATGAGCTTCGTCAGTCTTTGAGAGATAAGATATTAAGTCTGGAACGGATAAACTCAAATAAGCTTTTCTCTAGAGGTTTTGTGAATATGTCCGCCAGTTGATTCTTTGAGTCAATGAATTGGATCAAGACTTCTCCATTTTGAACATGATCTCTAATAAAATGGTGTCGAATCTCTATGTGCTTTGCTCTCGAATGAAGAATAGGATTCTTTGTGAGATTAATTGCGCTGGTGTTGTCGCATTTGATCTTGGTGCATGAGTTTTCGATTCCAAAGTCTCTTAGTTGTTGTTTTATCCATAAGATTTGAGAATATCAACTTCCAAGAGCCACATACTCTGCTTCTGTAGTTGAAAGAGCTACAGTACTTTGCTTCCTTGAAAACCAAGATATCGCCTTGTTACCAAGCAATTGACAAGTGTCGGATGTGCTCTTTCTATCAACTCTGCAACCTGCTAGATCTGCGTCTGAATATCCAAGGAGAGTAAAGTATCCTTCTTTGGGATACCATAGACCTAACTTAGCAGTTGTTGCAACGTATTTGATGATGTGTTTCGCAGCACTTAGATGTGATTCTTTGGGATCTGATTGAAATCTAGCACAAATGCAAACACTAAAAAAAATGTCAGGTCTAGAAGCAGTAAGATAAAGAAGTGAACCAATGATACTCCTATATAATTTTTGTCAACTTTCTTTCCTCCTTCATCTTTGTCCAGCTTCGAAGAACTTGACATTGGTATGTCAGTCTTTTTGCAATTCTCCAAACCAAACTTTTTAACAAGTTCTTTTGCATATTTTTCTTGATGAATGAAAATTCCTTCCCTCGGTTGTTTCACTTGTAGTCTAAGAAAGAAGGATAGTTCACCCATCATACTCATTTTGAATTCATCCTGCATGGATTTAGAAAATTTCTTGCATAGATTCTCGTTAGATGATCAAAATATAATGTCATCAACATAAATTTGAATAAGTAAAAAGTTTTTACCTTCCATTTTGATAAACAAGGTAGTGCATACTTTTCCTTTAACAAAACCATTTTGAATTAAGAACTTACTTAACATTTCGTACCAAGCTCGAGGTGCTTGTTTTAATCCATAAAGAGCCTTTTTCAGTCTGAACACAGAGTCTGGTTTCTTTGGATCTTCAAATCCGAGGGGTTGCTCCACATAGACTTCTTTTTGAATAAATCCATTTAGGAATGCACTTTTGACGTCCATTTGGAATAACCTGAAATTCTTATAGCAAACAAAAGCAAGTAATAATCTAATTGCTTCTAACCTTGCTACAGGAGCGTAAGTCTCATCATAGTCTATCCCTTCTTCTTGCGTATATCCTTTTGCCACGAGTCTTGCTTTGTTTCTTACCACTTTTCCTTTTTCATCCATCTTGTTCCTGAAAACCCATTTAGCTCCAATAATAGACTTACCTTTTGATTTTGGAGTTAATTCCCAAACATCGTTAATGCCGAATTGCCTAAGTTCTTGCATTGCTTCAATCCAACTTTCGTCAGTTAAGGCTTCTTCTATGCTTTTGGGTTCTATTTCAGAAATAAGTGCCACATCACTAGACTCTTCATGCCTTTTGGATCTGGAACGAGTCCCTTCATTAATATCACCAATAATGAGTTCTTCGGGATGACTATACTTATGCTTTCAGTTGCTGGTCAGTCTGACAGATTGTTGATATTTTTCTTCAGTTGATTCTTCAACATCTGTTCGTTGTTTCTCTACTGGAGTCTGAACTGCTTCAGGGGAGGTAAACCTTGTAGAGTCTGGAGCAAGTTCAGATTCTTCGGTTTGAGTCTGAACCGATTGATTTTGCAGAGAGTCTTGAAATTTGACATTCATCGATTCTTCCACAGTCTGAGTCTTCTTGTCGAATACTCTGTAGGCTTTGCTAGAGGTTGAATATCCAAGGAAGATTCCTTCGTCTGATTTTTCTTTAAACTTACCAATTCGATCATTTGCATTTTTCAAGATAAAATATTTGCAACCAAACACTTGAAAATACGAAACAATTGGCTTCTTTCCTTTGAATAACTCATAGGGAGTTTTTCAAGAATAGGCCTTAAGAATACTCGTTAATAACATAACATCTTGAGACCGCTTCAGCCCAAAAATGAGAAGAAATGTTACTTTCAATTAAAAGAGTTCTTGCCATTTTTTGTAAAGATCTATTCTTCCTTTCCACAACACCATTTTGTTCTGGTGTGTATGGAGAGAACTTATGCTGAAAACCAGATTCATCACAAAATTTAGCAAAGTCTTGATTTTCAAACTCACCTCCATGGTCTGTCCGAATGCTTGAGATAGTATAACCTTTCTCATTTTGCACTTTTTTAGCAAATTTTAAAAAATGAGAGAATGTTTCAGACTTACTTGCAAGAAAGTAGACCCAAGTAAATCGTGAAAAATCATCCACTATTACTAGGTAGAATCTTTTTCCACCAATGCTTTGAGTTCTAGTTGGTCCAAAGAGATCCATATGTAGGAGCTACATCATACGATTAGTGAAAACTTGATTTATTGGTTTAAAAGAACTTCTAACCCGTTTTCCCAACACACATGGTGTGCATAAGTCAAATTTTTGGTATTTCAGGTTGGGTAGTCCACGGACAAGCTTCTTAGAAGAGATTTGCAATTTGCTTCATGTTGATATGGCCAAGCTTCCGATGCCAGAGATTTGATTCATCTTGTACTGATATCAAGCATTGCGATCTTTCTGGTTTTATATTCAGAAGATAAATATTCACATGTCTACGCCTAGTAAAAGATTGAGAGAAATATTTACTAGTTCCTAAACAAGTTCCTTCCTGAAAATTGATTTTGAATCCAGTGTCGCACAATTAGCCTATGCCGAGTAGATTGTAATTTAATCCTTTCACCAAGGAGACATTGTTGATTGTTAGACTTCCTATATGTACTGTTCCATATCCAACAATTCTTCCTTTGCTATTTCCACCAAAAGAGACTTTTCCTCCTTCAATTTGAACAAGTTTAATAAAACAATTTGAATCTCTTGTCATGTGTCTTAAGCAGCCACTATCCAAATACCATTTAATCTTCCTTTTGATAGTGACATGCAATTAAAAGAAAATTCAATCTTTCTTTGGTACCCATATTTTCTTAGATCCAGTGGAGTTAGTGCAATAAACAGTCTTTACCCAATCCCTTTTAACAGGTTTCCAAACCATAGGACATTCTTTCTCAAAGTGTTCTAAGCTTTGACACTTCGAACATTTGAGAGCATTTCGGCCAACAGGTTTTACAAAAACTTTTTGAAAATGATTTCTATAAAAGGTTTTTGTATGTCTATGTTTGATTCTTTCCTTTACCTTTGGAAAATCAATTAGAGGAATGGTTTCAGAAGTCATTCCTAAACCTAATTTGTTAAAGTAGGGTCTTTGTATCGAAACAATCTTATCCAACTTCTCAAATCCAATTGAAAACCTTTTCGAAATGTTTGAAATATCATTTTTTTAAGCAAGTGTTTTCTCTTGAAAGAGAGTCTACATTTTCTTTCAAAATAACAAAAATTTTGTCTAAATTTTCAAACTTTTCTTTCCAAGATTTTTCCTGTTGCTTCAATGTAGAATTTTCCTTTATTTAACTCGGAGATCCTCTTAAGAGAAATTTTGAGGCTAAGACAAAGTTCATTAATATATTTCGAAACTTTTGTAGGAATTTTTAAATTACTTACCTCGATTTCACCGTCTCGAGTCTCGAGTCTCAGACTGTCTCAAAGTCTGAGTCTGATTCCGATTTTGCCATTAAGCAAATGTTGTCATAATCATATCACTTTCTTTGCATTTAATATCACTCCATGTTTCTACTTTGAGAGCCTTTCTGTATTTCTCAGTTTTCTTTTTCTTTTTCTTCAATAAAGGACAGTTGGGTCTGATGTGTCCATTTTTCTTACATTCAAAGCAAATCATGTCTTTACTGGATTCATCATCCTCAGTTGATTTGTTCTGAAACTTTTGAGTACTTTGTTTCTTCCAATTAAATCTTCTTCCCCTTTTATTCAGTTTTCTGAACCTCTTTATCATAAGTGCTAACTCTTCATCGTCTAAGTCTTCTTCAAAGTCTGTAACATCAGAATCATCGTTAGACTTTAAAGCAATAGACTTTTTACCTTTGGGATATTCTTCATCATTGATGTGCTCCACTTCGTAAGACTGAAGTGTGCCAACCAATTCGTCTACAGAAAGTGGCGCAATCCTTTGTGTTTCCCTTATCGAAGTCTTTATATAATTATAGTCTTTGGAGAGTCCACGCGGCAATTTGTTGACCTTCATTGGTCCTGAGATTGGTTGTCCCTGATATTATAGACCATTCACAATTTCAGTAAAACGGCTAAACATATCAGTGATAGATTATCCTGGTTTCATTTTGAAGACTTCATATTGTCCTAGAATAATATTGACCCTTGTCTCTTTCACTCGATCAATTCCTTCATAGGTAATGTGCAATCTATCCCAGACTTCTTTAGCTGTTTCACAAGAAGATATTATGTTATACTCAGTAGGAGATCATGCACAGCATAAAGAGTAATTTGCTTTAGCATCGAGATCTTGTCTCTTGGTTATTTCTTCTTGAGTCATCTTGGTAGAAACAACAACTTCTTTTCCTTTTTCTAATATTGATACAGCAGTAGGAATGATTCCTTTTTCTACCACATCCCGTTCCAGATGATCTTTCGATCTTAGGAATGCTTTCATCTTGTTTTTCCATATGCTGTAATCATTTCCATCAAAGTAAGGAGGTCTGGTGTTGCTTTGGCCTTCAACCAAACCTGGAGCCAACATACTAGTCATAGATCTTTAACTCAGAAGTAAAAACACTTCAATTAAATGAGTACACAGGCCCTGATACCAATTGATATGGCTAGTATGAGCACCTAGAGGGGGGTGAATAGGTGATCAAAGAAGTTTTTGCGAAACTTAACAAAGTAAATTAGTCATTTAAGATTAACAAACTGAAAGAGCAAAGACAGTAAACAATCATATAAAGCTGCGATGTAAAGTAAAGAGTTTAGGGATAGAGAATCAAGACACTAGGTTTATAGTGGTTCGGCTTAGACCAAGCCTACGTCCACTCTTCCGCACTAACAGCCCACCGACTGGATTTCACTAAGAATCAAAAGAGAATTATAGTCTCACGTCCTTGATTCCACAGTGTAGAGACTCTACTACACTTCCTTAAGGTCTCACAAATATCTAATCTCTCTTTTGAGTACAAATAGAGCTCAACAAATAAGATCGCAAAGAACAAGGAGTTTCAGACTTTGGAATTTTTCTATTGAGCACTCTCGAACAACTTGAGCGTCTTTCTTATATACTCCTTCATGCCTCCATAACCGTTGACACCTTCCAAATGAGTTCTTCCAATCATCCCGTTGGATAGAATCAATTAGGGAGATCTCAAATTATTTAAGGAATATGACGAGAGCCCACCAATCATGCTCGCCCATACAATCGGGATCTAGGTTTCCATAAGTAGAACCTTCCAAGTATATTTCGCCGATCAATCGAATCTAGATTATCCGAATTAATCTCAATACGAATAATAGATCTTGTAATGCTATCTCCAGCTGTGAGATCTTCCTTAACCACACGAATCAAATCCTTAAGAATATACTCGTCTAATTCAACGAATACTACTTTTTCTTCGTCGGTTTGGAAACTGTCAATGAGGGCAAACTTTAAATCTTGAGATTAGAGGTCTTCAGACTTTGACGATAGAGTCTCCAAGTTATGATATGATGTTAAGAAATGTCCATCATCATGCATATGTTCAGTGATATGTTTATCATCATTAATGTAAAGGACAACCATGATGAATGGTATGTATGATTCCGTTCTCCATGAGTTAATGGTAACATGAATCAAGACAGTTTGGCTCTTGACAAGTATGGACTAATCTGTGTGTGTTTGTGATCTTCTTCCAATGTATATCTAATGTATGGTGGTGAGATACTAACTGTTAATGGTTTCCATTGGCATATCATGATAGTAAGTATAGAGCATTTGCTTATGTATTCTCCATAAATGGTTATTTTGTAATGCTTGAACTCATGTTTTGCTAGTGGTTTGTTGGTACCAAGTTAAGATGGTAAGATTATCTCTAACCTTAGATTTAGAGATTTCATTTACTGTGCTTCGGCTCACTCCTTATTTTTTATATTTGTAGATGGTTCACATAGACATAGTGATGGAACGGACAAGTTGATATCAAAGGCTATTAATCTTTGAATATGGTGGTTTGGTTAGTATGAGTGTAGTGATGTTAGGTGACCTTAACATTTCTCGGGTTAATGTATTTTGTTGTAATAACAACTACCAATTTTGTACAAAGTTGAAGACATGTATATTATTAAACTCGTGCAATTTTCTTGTAATGGATGTTTGGAAAATTTTATTGCCCTTCCACATGCGTATGAGTATAAATGGAAAGGACACATATCTCGCGTGACTTTCAGAAGCATCACAACTTTCCTTATAATAGAGCTTTCGTGTACTATAATAATTATTAGAGCCCACAATAGTATTTTTATGTACAACTGTAGGTCCTTGTACATTTCTTAGAGAAGAATTCTCTTTCGGATAATTTTTGCACGTTAACAATTATGTGATTTATGGACATTTTTAGATAATTTCCTTTTATTTGAAATTGCAGATTTTTTTTTCCTTTTATAGAACCATGATTGAACAATAATTAACAATATGCTCCACCACTTGTACGGCCCCCATTTCAAAGTTATTAACTTTAATGCTTTTATATTGATTCAGCCTTGTCAAAAAAAAATTATTCATAATGTAAGTTATAGCAATTTAGAGGTAGACTATTGTTGGCCCAAGCGTGATATTTGGATTTTCACTCAACAAAGTAGCGAGCCCCAAATGTTTGACGGTCCACGCTACGTTAGCGAGCTTGCCGTCGGACTATGCCGTTCACGTCCTTGCGGTGTCATCACCGAGTGACACCGTTTCCACTTCATCCGAGAACGTGTCTACATCACCAAGCCGCCGCGTCCTTTACATCAACAAGAGAGTCTTGAATTTTTCCTCATTATTGCCAATGAAAATTTCTAAATTATCCTCCATCATTTGAAGATTCTTGAACCATCCCTCACCGCTACATTTGCTACAAAAGGGATAAGGATCCAGCTGGCCAAGGGATGGGATAAAAAGTCAATAATTGTTGCTGCACAAGATAGAGACTATGGCGGGTCGAAGGGGCAACGAATGAATTTGGGGGTGGTGGAGGGGCTGGTTTTTACTGGGGAACACGCCCCTCCCCTTCATTTTTAGTCCACAGCCAAAGTCCCCACGCCCCTCTCCTCACTTTATTCTCTCAGCCTAGTTGTTGGCAACAAACCAGCAGCAGAAGAGACAAACAGCTTCAACGTCTTCATTGCTCGCCCTTAGAAGAACATCGGGGGGGGGGGGGGGCTGCTTTTTACTGGGGGCCACTCCCCTTCATTTTTTAGTCCACAGCCAAAGTCCCCACGCCCCTCTCCTCACTTTTTTCTCTCAGCCTAGTTGTTGCCAACAAACCAGCAGCAGAAGAGACAAACAGCTTCAACGTCTTCATTGCTCGCCCTTAGAAGAACATCGTCGACTTGAGACCGCCGTACACGAGAACCCGAGGCAAGTGGATATCCTCCGTTCTATCTTATATTGATCGTTTGTCATGGGACGAGAATAGTTTCGTAGAAATACAAGAATGTTGTTGAGATTTTCGTTTAATCGAAAGTTTTGACTATGTTACATAACTACGTTGTTGAGTTCGAAATAGTCAAGCTTGTGGTTTGGTCGCAGAGGCATGGATAGTCGATATTTGGCATGTGCGAAGGCTGGAACGGCAAAAACTTTGAAGGAAAGCCGTGACTAGGCTGAGGGCGGGTTCGGTTCTAGCCCCATTCAGAAATTTGCTAATTTTGTACTGACTTATATTGTGCAAATTTCATGGGGTGCTCTTCACGAGATTTTTCCCTTATTGACTGTTCTCGACATAATTTAATTTCAGAATTTTTGGAATTCATATGACAAAAATATATTTGAAAAACTTCGGAATTCAAAATCTGTTTTTGGGTTCACTAGACCAACCTCTTTCTGCTTTTCATTTTCAACAGATTTCTCAGTCCAGAATTCTAAAATATGTTCTTCACAAAAGTTGTAGAGCACATCCCAAGCTTCTACATACTAAATTCTCATAATTTTTCCGTCTCATTTGGTCAGTGAAATAGTTATTTTTCTAAAATAAAGGACAAAGCGCTGGTCACGTTACAGCTACTGTGTTGACTGTAACTATTATACGACAATATTTTTTTTTTCATTAAGCTTCCACAATCGATTCGTGAGCATAGACGATTTTCAATTTCGTCTTGGAGATTTTGACTGTTTTGAGCCTGGCTTGTAAAAATTATTTAGAACTGTATGAACTGAACCAGATTTTGAATTATTCACAAAAGATGTTCCTTTAGGTCTTTTCCACCTCATACTAAAGTTTCATAATTTTTGGAGATCGATTACCTAGACAATAACCATAGACTCTAGGGTCATGCGAGACGCCTTATGAGGCTAGTTTGGGCCTAGAATGTTGGACCTTCCCCACAGTTCAATTAATATCTATATGGATGAGTTTGTATTAGTCTAAGGAAATGAAAATTACTGATGATTTATTAGATGCATGCTTGAATCCCTGAATGGTAGTGGTGTTAACGTACTTTTAATTGAATTATGGAATTGCTGCATCATGGTGTGAATGTGTGATTGAGAATGTTGTTAGTCCTTGGGACAACGATGCCTCGGGTTGTGGTAGAGATGCCCGGAGAGGTAACTGGGTTCCTCCAGATGCCTAGGGGGTGTAACGCTTTTCCCTCAAATGCCTCGTGATGCCGGATGGGTGCGAGATGCCCAAGGGCTAATGGGGTTCCTCAGAAGATGATGGCAGCATGAAAATATATTTATTATGACTTTGGTACTTCTGAATTGAACTATTGGTCATTTGCTAGGAAAAGTTATGACTTATATTGATCAATCGTGTAATTTGAAAAGGTTCTCAGGTAAGCTAATGTGCATATGATTTACGAGACTTTCTATTGAGATTTTCTTTGTCATACGATGATCGATTTGTGTGGTATAAGCCGGTGGACCTTTTAATTGCTGGGTTGTAACTCACTAATTATTGACTTCATCTTCTCATTTCATTAGAATGTCGATCCCACATGTCTCCCCAATGATTTGCTACGGGGTGCCGGTGAACTTCACTTGGGAGGAGGATAGGTTCACGAATCCCAATTTTCCGAATATTGTCTTCATTCGGATCAAGTCGAATATGGTTGTTGACGTAGGGCCCCTGACGGGGCAGGTCACCCTTAAGTTCATCGGGGTGTATGCTTGCATTAACGGACATATGGTGGGTCCACTCCCACTGTCCTTTGAAGGGTTAGGAGGTGGAGACGGCCCGGCGACATAGGAAGGAGGTAGGACGGAACAAGATTTTTGGAGCTCGGAAGATTTTGATGGTATCATGGGCCATTGTTAGGCGATACTTGTACAGTTAGGTGGGAGGGGTGACTGACCTAGAGTCTAGTATAGTCAATTTAGTACTGACCTTTTGTATTTCCTCATAACACCCCACATGTCGTCTGATGTACATGTATAAATAAATAAAAAATGAAGTTGCCATGTTTGCAAAAAATCTTGTGTACCCTAGAATTTCCTTTAGTCCCTTACGCTTCTGCATGCTTAAGAAAAATTAAAATGAAGAAGATATGGGCGAAAGTAGTTCTATAGTAGCCGTCATGTTGGGGTCGTCACACCAAGCTTGTGAAATTCTTTGTCCTTTGTTCAATTATTTGCGTAGGTAAATGAACATAGAGATGTAATTACTCATTGAAATTGAGAAAATTGTCAAAAAATTCTAAACTTATTGTATGGCGATTAATTCAATTTTAAACATTTTAATTATGTCAATTTAGTCCTAAATCATTTGACGATTTGTTAATATAATCCTAAATCTTTTTATGATTGCTAATGTAATTCTTCAAGTCAATTATCCAAATAATATGTTTAGGGCTAAATTGACAAATCTTTAAAAGGTTTAGGACTGAATCGGCAAATGGTCAAAATGTTTACAATTAAATTGTTACAATTGAAAGATTTAGAGTAGAACTAATTGTAAAGTTATAAGGTTGAGAACTTTTTGAACAATTATCCCATTTGAAATTTTATAAAAATTTTTGGTGATTGTTGTGTACTGTTATGGTGTTGAAAATATAGAGTAAATTTTCGCTGACATTGGGATGTAAGAATAACTTCCACGCATATATACAAAAAATGACATTGTTATTCTTGACCAAAACTAATATTGAGGATAAATTACTCAAAAATTTCTTTTAAGCCGAAAGAGTAAAAGTAATCAACTTCGATTGAAGAAAAAGGAAATTTTTCATTGCGGAAGTAAAGACAAAAGAGCAAAAAGAAGCTCTTTCTTAAAATAAGCGAATCTAATTATTTCCGGCAACTTAATCAATTAATTAAAAATTCTAAATTTATTTCACTGAATGTAGAATTTAGACTCCAGCGGAAGTATGATAGCCCTTCCTTTTAAACTAACCAAATGGAAAAATTAGGAGCAGTTTAAAAGAGTTTTCGAACAAAAGAAGACTAGTAATAGTGTATATTGCATTTATGCAAAAAAAAAAAATGTTAAGTGTTTTTCCAAAATCACTTTGTTATGAAGAAAAATGGAAAGAAGTTACTGAGGCAATATAAAGACTTTGTATGGACATGTGTGTCTATATATATATATATGTAAAGAGAAGATATTTTAAGATTTGAAATTTTTGGTGAGATTCTTAGAAGATAGAAAAGGTCAAATTTTGAAACTGAAGTACGGAAATAGAATTATTAATTTATTCAGCTGCCCATAAACAGAAAATTCGTAAAATTAGTTAGTTGAAGGTATTAAGGGAAAGGAAAAAATGATTATGGTCCCTTAAAAATAGCGCACCCTTTATTTTCATTTATATGATAGCAGAGCACAACTGAAACATTCTATCAAGAGGTTTTCTTTTCTTTTTCGGGCCCCAATCCTATTATAAACTTTTTCTTCGTAAATCATACATTCCCAATTCTTTTATCATTTCACGTCACAACATAGCAAAAGGGGGTTAGAAAAGGGTCTTTAAGATCGTCGCGAAATTTGACCCAAAAAAAAAAAAAAAGCCCGAAAAGATGGACCCCTCATAAAATATCCCTCAAGACTGACTGCCAAATGCATTCCAAGCACACAAGGTCACCCATTTGACATCCCTACCCCTCCCGCGCCGGCGGAGCCCCTTTGGGGGAAAAAGCCAGGGGTGCACATCTGTCGTTTCACCGAAAAGGCAAGTCTTTCTTTATGATAAAGGCAAAGACATGGAAAGCCAAAGGGAACGGACCGACTAAATGCGTGCAAGAAATTTTGCCCCCATTGACCGATCTCAGTCCGGAGTCTACACGCCACCTCGACCCTCCTCCACGCCCACGATCACGATCACGATCCCGATCCCGATCCACGTCCGAAAAGCGCACGAGAGGCCCAAGTCGCGTGCCATCCGACGCACGACAGATCGTCAATGATTCCGGGACTCTGCTGAACCGCATCGCACTGTACGATCTCCCCTCCTCCTATCAGGAATGTAATAAACCAGGAATCGAGCTGAAATCCTCCGTGTGAAAACTTCTCCAAATGCGAGCGAGCGAGCGAGGTGAACTGAATGAATCCGATCCGCGCAAGTTTCCTCGTTTCCCCCTATGACCCTGTCCCTGTCCCTCTTCCAAAAAGCAAAAGCAGCCCCCTTCTCAAAAGACAGTTTCTTTCTTTCCTTCTTCGTGTCACTGTTCTTGTTCCCTGTCCCTCTCACTGTTTCTCTCTCTGACATTATTCTCCTCCTCCTTGTCAATCCCAAACCCCACTGAGATTTTACCAATTTTTTTCTTTTCATCAGCCGTGAAGTGAATCATTTGATATTTGAAATGAAAAAATAGTGTATAAGAGGAATAACAATGGTAGTGAGACTACTGATTTTATAGATTCGGATCACACTAATGGCTTGGATGATTGCAAATTTTTAACAGGGTACATGTTTATACTAACAGGTGGTGTAGTCAATTAGAAAGCGTCCTTTTCGACTGAGGCCAAATACATGACACTAACCTTTGTAGCGAATGAGACGATATAATTACAAAGTTTGCTCTCGAACTTTGAATTAGATGAAAAAAGTGTGGATATACACTGTGATAACCAATGTGCGACATATTTGGCGTATAATCCAATTTATCATGAGCGAATAAAGCATATCAATATCAGGTACTACTTCATTCGAGATGTCTTAATTGAGGGTAATGTTATTGTCAAAAATATTGCTATAGCAGATAAATCAGTAGACATGATGACTAAGTATGTTCCTGTGGCAAAGCTCAAACTCTACTTGAGCTCAATTGGTGTTTGTGGAGAGTGAGTGCCCATTAGGGCGTTGGGAGACTAGCATGGATGATGAGCATTATATTTTCGCTTTAAACGTCGAGCCAAAATGGAGAATTATTAAATTAATGTCTTGAGTTTAAATTTGGATATTTTTCAAGTGAATTACTTTGTTGGACATTATTTTGGACATACAAAGAAAGCAAAGAAAAAAAAAAGTGATCTATAGCTACAAAACAAAAGAGGAAATAAATAAAAGGAAAAAACAAGGTTTTCAATCTTTTACCTTATAGAAGACGATTCACTTTTGGAGGATGTACATGGTGTGACCCAAAGTTAAATTGTTGACTCTTGGCATAATATAAAAGGCAAAATGAGGGTTTCTTTCTTGACAAGCGCCGAACAAGCTTTGAGTGTGACAAGGAAGCCGCCGTGCGCACAAAAACGACAAAGGTGCTGAGTTTCTTTTTGGGCGTACGTGGAGGGCTTGAGCACTTGAAAGGTTTTGTGTTATGAGTTTACATTATTTATTTGTAAATACTTTGGGTTTTGATTTAAATATACATACGGGAAATACTCGAGCGTATGAAAAATTGTAAACTCTGATTCTCCGATTATAGTGAATTATTAGCTGTTGACTCTTCCCGTGGACGTAGGTACCGATACTCGGACCGAACCACATAAATCTCTAATGTCCTTATTATTTATTGTTTATTTCTCTAATGTTTTTGCTTTGGCGTAAATTGCAAGATCATGTTATTTCTGCGTATTATATTTCAACAATGTCACTGCATTGCATTATACATAGTTTCTTAGTGAAAATTCCCAAAAAAATTGAGTGATTGCGTGTTAATTAAAATCATGTCTAGAATTGTTTATATGAATTCTGAACTAACATTGCAGGTGCTTTCATTGTTATAAGGTAGGTTCTATAATTTATTTATTGCTTTATTGGGTGTTAAATTGGTAGATTGCGCACCCGCATGATCACCTCACATGTTAAGGAGTGAATAAAAATTAATACAAGTTGTCTGACAAAATATTTTTGAGAATAAAGAGAAAATGTACCATAGGAGCATTAGAGTAATCTAGTATAATCAAGTTCCCGAATTAATTAATCGCTTGTTCATAGAAGTAAGATATTTCTCTCGATACTTGAGTTTATAATCAGCCCGCCATAAATTAATTAATGGCAACTCCTAGATAAAAATGATTTGTATGCTAAAAATCTTAATTTAAGTTGTGAATTAGTTTGGGCTTAGAAAGCCCGAGCTAAGTTTAAGCTTAGTAATCCATGAGCCAAATCCCTAGGTGGTTCACCTAAGATTAGGTGTAATTGCAACATGTCCAGAGAAGAACTCTACACATTTCCTTCAATCTCTTTTGTGTAGTCTAAGAGCTCTCCCTCGGTTTTCACTCTTTCTCTGCGTGATTTATAAAGGAACCCCCACGATGGCAAGAGGAAGGAAGAAGACAATGAGAGCACAATGGTTCAATTTCTTTTTCTCGCTCTTCATGGCGGATGGTGGTGTTCCCTCCTTTTTGACTTCCTCTTCTTCTACTATCTTCATTTTCATGTTCACATGGCTTTGGCCAAAGACAATAAAGGGAACACGTCAACTTATTGAAGACCGAAACAACTCCACACCCATCCTTTGCTTGGTTCAACATTTAATGCGAAGTTGGCCACCGTCCACTTTCCACCAATTATTTTCCAAGTCCAACTTGCAGAGGTGAGTGGAAGACAACGAAAAAAAAACCACGCGGAATTAACCTCGTCATGCTTGCTACTCATAAATGAAATCCGCACGCCATCTGATCAATTCACACGCCAATATTTGACTCGCACGTGGTCGAGTTCACATATTCCCAGTCTGATTTGATTCAACGGACTCAAATTTGAGACATATTTCAATAATCTATATATGAATAGAAAAATTGGCTTGGAAGGCATTTAGTCCGAATTGCTTTTAGGAAAGTTTTAGGCCACATACAACATCAAAAGCAGATCCACTTGGTATCGAAAAATTTTAGTCAAATAATGAGTGCTACAATCACAAAGACCGAGCAAAAAGACAATCCCCGGCCTTCATTTTCTTTCTTACAATCATGAACTCTGACCAAGAAAACGACAGAAATAGAGTAACCAAGTTTTACATATATGCCTCATTGTTGATTATCAACCTCCAAGACAAACAGAAGAAATCATGGGTTCACCAAAATTAGGAACACTAGTGCCTCCTCTACCTTCCTTTGCCCTTTTCACAATGCTTTTAGTCATCATTCCACAAGGTGCAATTCCTGCTTATGCCTCTACACAAGAAGCACATGGCCTTCTCAAATGGAAATCTAGCCTTCAAAACCAAACCCAATCCACCTCTTCTCTATCTACATGGACTCTCCCTCCTCAAAATGCTAGTGACTCCAATGCGGTAGCAGCGAGCCCATGTGGGTGGTACGGCATCTCATGTAGCCTAGTCGGGAGTGTGATTGGAATCAATCTCACCAATTCGAACATTAAAGGTACACTCAATGAGTTCCCATTCTCCTTTTTGTTGTCTCTCACCTTTTTAGACATGTCCTCCAATGAACTCTTAGGCAGTATTCCGCCTCAAGTCAGTCTTTTAACTAATCTCACCTTCCTTGACCTCTCCTACAATAGAATATTTGGGATAATACCACGGAAGATTGGTGAGCTTAAGCAGCTTGAGGTGCTTCACCTTGCTTCTAACAAGTTGAATGGTTCTATACCTGATGAAATAGGTCAGTTGTGTTTGTTGAACGAGCTTATCTTGTATTCAAACCAGTTGGATGGATCTCTTCCTTCTTTCTTGAGTAACTTGAGTAGCCTTGTTGTGCTACGTTTAGGAGGCAATTTATTTTCCGATTCTATTCCTCTTGAAATGGGGAACTTGACAAACTTGGAGGTTGTGGGCTTGGCTTATAACTTCCTGACGGGGCCAATTCCTCCTAATTTTGGAAATTTGATGAAACTAACAAAATTGAACTTATATAATAATGAACTTGCTGGTTACATCCCACCAGAGTTAGGGAACTTGAAACTTCTCCCCCAACTCTCCCTACAATTCAATAATCTTACCGGTTCAATCCCCTCAACATTAGGTAATATGACAGAACTCACCGATTTTTTTCTATATGACAACCAGCTTTCTGGTAACATTCCTAATGAGATAGGAAATCTCCGAGCAATGGTCAATTTGGATATATCTGAGAATCAGCTCACCGGTTCAATCCCTTCAACGTTAGGCAATTTGACAGAGATTGCTATTTTTCATCTATTTGGCAACCAGCTTTCTTGTAGCATTCCTAATGAGTTAGGAAATCTCCAAGCTATGTACCTTTTGGCTTTGAGCGAAAATCAGCTCACTGGTCCAGTTCCTTTTTCTTTTGGTAATTTGACTAACCTACTCTATCTATTCCTCGGCAACAATCAACTTTCCGGACTGTGGTCAATGGAGTGTTTCTCAAATACATCATTGTCAATAATTGATTTGTCTAACAACAAATTTGAAGGCCCAATTCCACTTCCCTCACCCTCCACAAATTACTATTCGATAGAAAACAATAATATAAAGGGGAAGATAGCTTCTTCAATCTGCAACGCCACCAACCTCTCATTCCTCATATTGTCTAATAATAGCTTAATCGGTAGCCTACCGCAGTGCTTATCAAACTGCAGCATTAGTTTAACAGTTTTGAACCTGCGAATGAATTGTCTTTCGGGCACAATCCCTGGAAGATTTTCATTCCGAAGTAGCTTGAGAACTCTTGACTTGAGTCGAAATCAATTTCGAGGCACATTGCCACGATCCTTGATCAACTGCAAAAACCTGGAAGTTCTAGATTTCAGCAACAATGAGATAGAGGATAATTTCCCGGCATGGCTGGGAACACTGCCAAAGTTAAAAGTTCTTATCTTGAGGTCTAACAAATTTAAGGGTTGTTTGGATTTTGCAAGGGTAGCTTATCTCTTTTCTAAGTTGCACATTTTGGATCTCTCGAACAACAGTTTTGCTGGTCCTTTACCGGCCAATTTGATAGGAAAACTTCATGGGATGATGAGTGTACCAATTGGGCAAGAGTGGCAAGATAAACCATTGTACATGAGGTATATGCATGATTCCATGACCTATGAGGATTCCGTGAAAGTGATCATGAAAGGAAATGAGATTCAGCTAGTGAAGATCTTGACCATCTTCACAACCTTTGACTTATCACTCAACAATTTTGAAGGAAACATCCCAGATGTTATTGGACATCTCCATTCTCTCATAGGGCTCAACCTTTCCCACAACCACCTCACGGGGTCCATTCCTCTAGCCCTTGGAAACTTAACTAATCTTGAATGGCTAGATCTATCATCAAACAAGCTTAGTGGGAGGATTCCTAGAGAACTGGGAGATTTGACATTTCTCGGCTATTTGAACCTCTCAGAGAACCAACTCACGGGCCGCATACCTCAAGACAAGCAACTAAGCACATTCACGAATACCTCATTTCGTGGAAATCTGGGTCTATATGGGACCCCATTACAAAACACAGAACATGATGATGCTCAACCTCTTCCTCCGCCACTTTCGTTCTTCCAAGAGGACAATACAAAAGATTGTGCAAGAAGTTGGTTTAATAGGAAGGCAGTGGGAATAGGCTATGTTTTCGGAATCGTGATTGGAATCTTCATAGCGTACATTTCATGGAAAACTGGAAGACCCAAATGGCTTGCGAGAAAAGTGAAAGGGATGGAGAGAAGAGGAGCCAAATGGATGAAGAAGCCAAAGCAGAAGGCGATCAAATTTCATGGAGGCAGATGAAATTGTTGGGAAGTAGTCCTGTTGAACTATGTGCGATGTAGATCAAGGAATACAACTTTTGTGGGAGTAAAATGTAATTTCACATATGAAAGCTTTTTTTTTTTTTTTTTTTATGTTATCATCTTCTTCTCTATGTGGGATTTCTATATAGGGTCGATTGACTATATAAATATGAAAGAGATCTCTCAAAAATTCACTTAGCATCATTTACCCCCTATATTTTCCTTTTCTTGGTAAGTGTACGTCATTCTTATGTCTCCATGGAAAAGAAAGAAACATGAAGAGTAGTCCAAGCCGTTTAGCCCGCATTTACATTATTGAATATGTTATTGGACATACATGCTTAAGGATTACTAACTCTGTAATAGGCACAAGCATAAGGAAAATTAACCAACCAGGAATTAGAAGTCTAAGCAACCCGTACAAAACAATCAACCAATCACAGGCATAAGCATAAAGAAAATATTTTTCCTAGCTAACTATCCCAAACCCATCGCACCTTATCTCTCCAAATCTTGACTAGGCTCTAATACCACTTTGAACGGGTATGTCACGCCCCGAACCTTGAGCACATGAACATCCATCAGCGATCAATTAAAATTGCAATGTCTCAAAATGCGCCGCCAATCCATTCTTTTTTTTTTCCTCTTTCGGTTAAATGCATGCAGAATCAATTTATATAACCACCCAATCAAACAACCAACAAGGATAGTAAAAACACAAAAACATTCCAAAACAACACTTTAAATTAAAATTTGGTAACCCTAGGAAGTTTAATAATTACAAACCTTTCTACGACCACTTCCTACTAACCATCTCAAAAACCCATAGGGTTAGGGTTAACCTAAACTCCACTAACGATGAAGCCTACCAAAAGTGACGGCAGGCACACCTGCGTCTTGGCCCAAACTACACGTGACAATATTCAATGCTACGAGCCTAAAAATATTTAACAACAATGGGATGAGATAAAATCTTAGCGAATCAATAGCCTAAGCCTCAATTAGGACGCACATCCATCTCGGAGGCAGCCTAAACACATACGACATACAAACTTACCTTGCCTTGGCACACCCCTGTATATTAGTACATCACATATGCCAACGTCAATATAACAAATATAATCAATAATCATAACACATAACTTTCATGCATCAAGTATCTACACGAGTCCCGATTATAAGGTAAAACCTATTTTGGCCTGTCTCATACCATGCCTCATAGTTTTACCCAATAATTGAGCGCAATGTATCACAATCATTTACATGTGTTCCGATTATTACAACCCCTCAAGCCACGGCCAACACATACGTCAGCGCTCTTCTGGCATAACCGGGTATCGTCCCAGGCATGGCATCGTTTAGAAACCCCGCCCATACGGCATTCCATAGGGAGCATCGGTCTGGTCTCAACAGCGATTGGGCATCCGATAAATATCAGGTATCGTCCCTAAACTCCCATTAGGTGACAGGTTCAATTAAGTGACCACACAAGCACGCCAACACTCAAGTCAATTTTTATCTGACATCAATTAGCCCAGTGTAAAAGAGTTTGTGCTTAAATAACGAATCTCGAAAAATAGTCACATTTAAAATTCCAGTAAAATAATCGCGCGTGGTCACGTACTTAAAATTAACCTGTCAAACTTTACACACTTTCATTTTAAAATCCCATTGCCCCATTTAACATGTAAAACTTGGCGTCCAAACATGACACATCAAAGTTTGTCATTTTCTTTTCAAATAAACATTCTTTTAAAATAGCATTTAAACTTATGATTTGGACAATCAACGACATTGCATTACAAGCTCAAACAGTCATAATTATGCATAATTTCATCTAATAAATTAAGCATAAAATTCCACTTAACGGCTAAACAGTCATTAATTTCCACTAATTGTGATTAATTAGCACTAAAGGCAATTAATTAAGATAATTATGATTAATTACACTAACCATTGATTAATTACGAATAACTGTAGTTAATTAAACTAACTGAAATTAATTAAACTAATTAAAATTAACTAAGCTAATTACAATTGATTAAACTAACCACACTCAATTAATCTAAACACAATTAATTAATAACCATCATTAATTAAGACTAATCTCTGTTAGCCTTAATTTAATATATCCTTAACTTTAGTTAGGGCTAAACTATCATTAAAAGCCACTAACTACCATCAACCTTAAACTAAACTATCCGTAAACGCAATTAACTTCCTAATCAAGGATTATGAGTTAACTCATAGTTTTATGGCAACGGTGAGCTCACGGCGATGATGGCGCGATGGCGTTGAGGATACACCGTTCCCTACTCGAACGGAGACATAAACGGCGGCGGTTCGACTCTTTAAGCCCACGGCCACCAAGGGTGGTTTAGTGGTGGCTTGCGGTGGAGGTGGAGGTGAAGGACGGCGACGGCGCGAACGAATGAGGACGAAGGCGGCCCGAGCGGTGGCCGCGAGGTGTGGTGGTGGTCATGGCAAGGGAGGGACAGCTATGGAGGAAAATGGAAGAAGAAAAAGAAAAAAAATATGAAGAGAAAATGGAAATGAAAGGGAAGAAGGAGGGGCAGTGTTCAGTCACTAAGGAGAAGGAATAAGAAGAAGACGTGAGGGGGAGGAGAAAAAATGTGAAAGAGTGAGAGAGAGAGAGAGAATGAGAGATTTTCTTGGATTTTTTCAAGATTTTCATCATTGGCAATCCAACAAAATCCTCTAAAATCCACTCCTCCTTTCATTTATTCCATTGTCCTTTAGTCCATAAATATAAGGGCATTTTGGATATTTCACACGCTTGTTTGTCCAAACTTTTCAATCTTGTGCTTGGGTCCATTTGCTAGAATTGGGCTTGATGGGCTTAACTTGGCCCACTTGGGCTTCCTTGGCCGATCCACATGAGCGTGAGGCCCAACGGCTCTCGCTTGGCCCAGCTTCTCTTCCCGACGTCCAATTTTCATCCAATAATTGCTTTTCCAAAAATTTTACGCTTGCCAATAAATTAACAGGCAAATGAGGCAACGTCCAAAGGATTAATCTTTTGATACCGAAATTGAATTTAATTTCGTAGTCAAAATCAATCAAATGCGATTTTAGTACGACCTAAACTATTGTGCAGCTTTTAGGGGTTCTCGTACGGTTAACCCGTGGTTGATAATTTTCGATTCACATTTGTGCCTCTTCGAATCGTGGACGATCATCGATTGTTATGTAATCACGAAGGTTCAATTATGTACCTTGAATATAATATCAATAGAAAAATCTGTTGATCGTCGTTCGATGCGAATATTGTAATCCTACGAAATCACCCGCGAATCGACTATGTACTTCCGTCGAATCGATTTATATCCATTCGCTAATTAACTTATAAAAGTGTAGTATTGACCATTGTCGATCCTTATAGTCGAGTAGTCGATCCTTGATCGAATTCTCTAGTCTTTCGTGTTTTAACATTTTACGGTCTCACCCAATAAATTAATTAACTCATTAGTGATCAGTTCAGAGTATATTAACTATCAGTGCATTGATGAAATAACCATTTCATATATTTCGAAATTGGTCATATTTCAGGATATCACAAATACGACATGTATTGTCAACAAGAAACCAACATCATATTGAATTTTCTGATGTAGTAATTCATTAGTAAATTATTATCTTCTTTTACAATCTGCATGTGTAGTGAGTAAGTTACCAACACCGTGATGAATTTATCATCTTCCTAATAACTTAGTCACTTATTTTAATTTAGAGGTAAGATTAGGTAATTACGAACATTTAAATAGTTACTGATTTCTTTTAAATTTCATAACTATAGTCAATAAGTTACGAAGATTGTAATGAATTCACTAAAATTTAAATAAATTTGGGAATTACCCATTTCTTTTATATTTTACTACTGCATTTAGTAAATTGCCATTTACAAGTACGGTGTATTGATCAATAGATTCAAACTCAATAACTTGATTTTTAAGAACACAAAGGGTCAATTAGGCCTTGTTTGGTAAAAAAAATTTCTATTCCTCGAAACAACTATTTTTGTTCTTTTGTTCCAAGGAATGAAAAAAGAATTAAAGACTGTTTGATAAAATTTTTGTTCCGGAACAAAAAATCTATTTTTTTTTTCCGGGAATAGATTTAAAACAGAAACAAGAAGTAGAAAAAACTAACTTGTTGTTCTCGGGAATAATTCCTAGAATAAGTTCTTTTTTTTTTTTCTTTTCTTCTTTTTTTCTTTTCTTTTCTCTTCTCTTCTTCTCTTCCCTTTTCTTCTTCTTCCCTTTGGTCGATCGTCGGAGCGTCGCCAGCCCCCAGCAAGGCCGAGCCTCGCACAGCCACGGTGAGGCTCGACCTCGCTAACCAGCACAAGGCTCAGCCTCGCTAGGCCAAGGCAAGGCCAACCTCGTGCTACCTGGGCGAGGTTAAGCCTCGCCGGTGGCCAGGCGAGCCTCCAGCAAGCTCGCCGAACCTCACCTAGCTAGTCGCTGGCCACCGCCGTGTAGAGAAGGAGGAAGAAGAGTAAAAGAAAAAGAAAAAAGAAAAATATAATAAAAGTATTAAAAATTAAAAGAAACAAAAGAATTTAAGAATTTTACTAAACAAATTTTTATCCCCGGAATATAAATTTTGGATAGTTACCAAGCGCGTTCTTTTGCTCAAAAATTGTTCCAAGGAACAAAATCAGAAAAAAAAAATTATTTTTGATGAAAAATTATTCCCCCAGAACAAAATGATTATCAACCATACCCTTACAGTCTTTTCAATAGATTTATCCTCTCAATTTTGTTTACTGACATAGCAAGAATAAAGGTGTGTTTGGTCAAAATTTTTGAAAGACTTTTCCCTTGGTTCAATGCAACTCTCACCTAGCATTTGCATAAGAAATAAGAGGAAGGAGGCATCCATGTCTTAAGCCTTTCCATTGACTTATTAGTTGCATATAAACATCATTGAAATCTTTGGTTTCTCGCAAGGGAAAAAAGCTAAACAAATGACGAACTAAATTGTTCATTTTTACCCCGTTCTCTTGGATTAATCTATCATACTTATAAGTTATTAACATGTGCTGGTTGGGTGCATTAGCATTTTCCTTTTGTCATCATCTCTAGTATAATTTGATATGAGTGCTCTCTTTGTAATTTAGCAAATAAAACCAAATAATTTTTGGAAATCATATGATTTCCATTGCTAACACAACATATTAATTTCCAAACCTCACTTGGTCACTTTCCGTCCAAAGCATGGACAATATAACTAGTGAATATATGAAGTTGACTCCTAATTATTGAGCTATATTAATTACTTAATTATTATTTTCTTAGTGCTTCCCGGACAATCAAAACCATCGATTTCATGTCCAAAGTAAAAATTGTCATTGGAAATTGATTGACGTCTATTTTTCTTTAGCAAGCCCCAAATTGCTTTTGTAACTTTCAATGCCACTTCGATTAAATGTAAGTATCTAGTTCATTTTTAACAAAATTGGTGAATTTTCTATTGTAGTTGCATGAATCAAATATGAATGCATAGAAACATTGTGATAATTGTCAAAAAAAAAAAGTATTATACCTATTGTACAACAATCAATTCAGTTCACAATATTTCAATTGTGTCAATTTAGTCTTAAATCTTTTGAGGATTTTTCAATTTAGTCCTAAACATTACTTTATGTCAATTTTGTCATAAATCTTTTGATGATTTGTCATTAAAATCATAAACATATTATTTGGATATATGGCCAAAAGAACTACATTAGTAAATCGTCAAAAAATTTATGATTAAATTGGCAAATCATCAAAATATTTGGATTTAAATGGCACAATTAAAAGGTTTATGATTAAATTGGTAAATTGTTAAAATGTTAAGGATTGAATTGGCACGATTAAAAGGTTTAGCACTGAATTAGCCTTAGTACAATAAGTTTAGGAGTTTTTGGATAACCTTTCCTAAAAGCAATACATTCCAAAAAGGTTGTATCATAATAGAACAGGTAAGAAAATAATGACACGAAAAATAAACTGATATTAGATAACATACGAACACGTGTAAATTATAGGGAATTCACTTACACAAATAAGGATAAAAAAGTATGATTTCCTCCAATAGAGAGACCACATCCAAGGTACACAAGCGAGGCGTTATAACCACACCCACTTATTGCAAAGACTGGAGTCTTGTAGATCTCCAATACATTGCTAGACTGTATGAATCACACCATTTGTGTAATATTTAATCCCTCATAGTCATGCGTGCACCGTCTGTATCATATTCAAACGAAGCTATATGGACTTAAATACTTCAAGGGCTAGTGGAAGAGGTCGAGGGTGGTGGAGCGAGGAAAGGGATGGAGGGGGTGGTGGGGAACAAAGGGGTTGGGGAGAAAGATGGGAGTGGCGGGATCATCACCCCTAGGAACGTCACTCTCGGGAGTGGCGGGAACGAGGCCCCCAAGAGTGGCGGGAGTGGCGGGAATGTCCCTCCTGGTAGCATCGGCAAGCTCATAATGTCGGCAATTGTAGGAGGTTGCGAGCCGCTTCGCACCGATCCATTTGGTCAGTGGCGAGGACCAGCACAAGTGCCAGAGCGAAGGCCGTGGAAAAGAAGCCACTTTTGGAGGCCATTGGTGCTGCTTCTTTCATTATGAAAGTATATCCGACCTTACAGGATGGATCGGACGGAGGAACAAGTGCCAGATTGACGATGGACATGGCGAAGAGGGTACACCTCGGCGTATATAAAAAGGAAATGCCATGCGTGGACTCCAACTTAATATAATATGATTCAGAGGATGGAGTTAGAAAAAGATTTGGTGTGTGGGTGCGACGATGGCCACTGTTGACTTCCAGATGAAATTCGGCGTCCATGGGAGAGAACATGGTTGTTGCAGATAATTAAATCAGACGTGCAAAGTACGCTCATTCTAAACTATGATTTTCCCCGTCTCATTAGAAAAGGGAATGTACTGTGCTCCTGCCGGGAATGCCTCATAAAATGTCGCAATATATAATTTCTTATTACTCCTATGTAGCATCATCTCCCCCCCCCCCCCTCCCCCTCTCGTACATAATATGAATCGACTCTTTTGCATACAAATGACCATATAGAAGTTTTGGGGGAAAATTACCAAAAAAGTCTTAAACTTATTGCAATTGTGCCAATTCAGTCATAAACTTATTTTTTTGACCAATTGAATCATAAACCTTTTACAAATATTCCCGATCGTCCATCCATCCGTGGCCAACCGGCACAGAGACGTGGCAACCGCCGGCGCCGGCGAGCTTTTTTTAAATAATATTTTATTTTAAACAAATATTTTGTTAATTTTATTATCTTTTTTTTTCTTTTTTCCTTCTTCTTCTTTTTTTTTCCCCTTCTCCCTCTTCCTCCCTCCTCCCTCCTCTTTCCTTTGGCTCCGGTGGGCTCGCCTCGCCGGTCGGCCGAGCTCGCACCAAGCGACGGCGGGGCGAGCCCCCATCAGATCTGACAAGGGCTCGCGTCGCGGTCGCTAGGCGAGGCGAGCCCGCCTCGCTGGATCTAGCAAGGGCTCACCTCGCCCAACGACTGCGAGGCGAGCTCGTGCCTAGCGATGGCAGGGCGAGCCCCCGTAAGATCGGCAAGGGCTCGCCTTGCCCGGTGACCGCAACGCGAGCTCACCGATTAGCGAGGCGAGCTTGCCAAATTGCCTCGGTCCGGCGATCGGCCGGATCGGGCTAGTCGCCGGAGCCGAAGGAAGGAGGAGGGAGGAGGGAGGAGGAGGAGGAGGGAGGAAGAGGGAGAAGAGGAAAAAAAAAAAAAAAGGTAAAAAAATTAATAAAATATTATTAAAAAAAGCTCGTCGGCGTCGGCCGCCGCCACGCCGGCGCTCGCCAGCCAATTTTAGCCGGATGGACTGATTGGGAATAATTGTAAAAGGTTTATGACTCAATTGGTCAAAAAAATAAGTTTATGACTGAATTGACACAATTACAATTAGTTTACAACTTTTTGGTAATTTTCCGAAGTTTTGAAGATTTCCAATTTGCCTAGATTTTGTTATTTGTTCATGAAGTAGGCTTTCTCAGTTTAGTTTGGACCTTTAGTTTTTGTGTGTAAGAGAAATCCAAAGGGCATCATTAGAGCGCAATACAATTAGGACTACCATATAAGAGCTACTGTATACTAAAACTTTCCGTTCTTGCTAGTAAATATACTAAAACTTTGTACTTATTTAAGCTAGAATGTCAAATCCGGTTCCCTTTTTCTCTTTGAATCCAAGCTCTCTCGACTTAAAAATAACTCTCAATCGAAGGAGACTCCATTTTCTCATCTCGAATTAAAACTCTCTCTCCCAATTTGATAGGGGAGTATTTTAGTATTTTCATCTAGATTTTTTGTTTTTTGCTCTGTTTGTTGTGATGCTTTTCTCTAATTGCTCGCCATATTTTATGATTCCATCGTTAGGAATCAACCTACAACTTCAAATCCTCTAAATCAAGAAGTCAGATGGGAATGATGAGGAATATGGTGAGTTCCTGTTGTAATGGAAGCGGTTATACAAGTTCTTCGAATTTTGGAAATTCTCATTCTTGATCTAGATCTAGATTTGGGAGCCTTTTCTCCCGATCTAAATTTAGATCTAGGAGTTCCATAGAGGCATATCTATGCTTGGTCAGTCTCTCCCAATCTATATCTAGACCTAATAGTTTGTTTAATCTATTTTTAGTATATTTGTATTGTACAGTAATGGTATTGAGAATGTTGAGCCTAGGCATGCACTGCCCACCGAGCAAGCTGTAGCTATTAGAGAAGGAGATTAATCCGTGTGCTTATCATTTATGATTATGCGAAATTCGGTGATCAGCTATTATTTATTTTTTATTTTTTATGTTGAGACACATCTATTCTTGTGAGATGAGATTGTGTTTATCACTACCGTTTGTGCTTTATTCTACTTTACTATTTGAGATTTGCTTTGTTGAACCTCTTACTAATCATCTTAACATCTTGATATATGAATAAAATATTTATTTTTGAAAAAAAAAAGTTTAGAATGTCAAATCAAGATAATATCAATAGACTTATAGAACTATGGAGGAGGATTTTTTAAGGGAACTCTCGGACGTTTTAGGAATATATAAGTGGATATCAATATCATGAGCCCTCAATTTTCTTAAGTTATATATACATATACATATACATATACATATACACATATACAGATATACATATATACATGTACACATATACATACATACATATACACATATACATATATACATGTACACATATACATACATACATATATACATATACACATATACATACATATATACATATACATATATGTGTATATATATATATATATATATATATATATATATATATATATATAGATTGGATCCTTTGAGGTTGAGCAATATGACCATGTGAAAGCATAGATTTGATCAAAGTCCCACCGCCACCTCTAATGCAAAAGCTCTCATTCTTAAGTGGAAAAGCATAGACCTTTACCTTAATCGGCCTTCAAATAGTATATGAATTGGCCACCAAACTAAATCATGATTGGAACAGGTTGAAACACAAGCTTCATGAGATGTCACGATCTCACCCTCGCCAGGTGCACCACCTAGGGGTTCGTCTAATGGATTATTAAGCCTAGGTTAAAATCACGCTCTTCCAAGCCCATATTAGTTCGCAACTTAGGGTTGAAGTTCTTAACATACAAATCATTTTCATTTAGGTGTCCTTATTAATCAATTTACGATAGGTTGATTAAAAATCCAAATAAAGTATCACGAGAAATATTTTACTCCAGCGAATTAGAGATTTAGGTACGGGAACTTGGTTAAAATAGAGTTCTTTAATGGCCTTTCTTTTTATGAAAAAAAAAAAATTAACAAGCAGCTTGAATTTATTTTATTACTTCCTAATATGTAAGGTGATCATGCGGGTGTACAAATCATTAATTTAATACCCAATAAAACAGTACATAAATTTCAAGACTCACCACATAGCAACGAAAACATATGTAATGTTAGCTCAAATCACATCAACAACTCTGGAATATGATTTTCTAATTAACAAGTTTGGAATTTTCACTTATTTAAATTAAATCTAGAAACTATGTGATGTACAAAAATACCTAACTAAAATGACACGTAACCTAGTATGTGAATTATATGTCATGCGATATTAATTAAATGATCTAATCTAGTGACGGGCAAATATTGTTGAATTTGTTCTCATCGGAGATAGCTGAGCTTTAATTGGAGTGATCCTATGGATGATTGCAAATTGCTATGTTAGTAGAATCCAAACGCGACATGTATGACCTCTAAAATAACTTTCGAGAGTGAGAGATGTTTTTTCTTTTAAATTGATTCTCACCTCTCCATTTATCTCTGAGATTTCTGGAAATTCATCACCACTAAATTAAGTATTGACCAACTAATTATTTACACTTGTCATAGTAACTGCTTAAACTTTTAAAACACTTGACAGTAATCCATCAAATCTCACACACTATTAGAGTATGAGGTTCTGAATTCAAATATATCCATATCCCATTTGATATGTTTTGAAAACAGAACTGACTGGGTTGCACCAGCGTACATGGGAGTGAACCTTAACTAGTTAATTTTCTTAATTAGCATCAATTGGTGTTTATTCTCGTATGTCATGGATTTTTCGTAAGAAAACACAAGAAAAACTATATTCGGCGCCAAAGTACATGCTCAATGTGTTCATCATAATATGCTCGATGTGCTGTCCTACCTGGCTATTTGCACTCTTCGCATGTTAGATACACCGAGCTCAACCAATTGATCATGGCATGTGCTGATATTTACGTTCTGTAATTTATTTCGGGTTGCTTCGCCGGTTACTGTCGTTGTTACCGAAACTTCCCTTGGTGCTTATGATAGATGTGTTCACCACTTGGAAAGGCATTTAGTCTTTTCTGAATTTGAAGAATTGTTTTTTGTTACAATTTTATAGGGTTGTTGGAATCTCTTTAAAGGCTAAAATCCAATTGATAACATCTTTTGCAAGCAATCTATTTAATCATTAGTAAAACAAAATCCCAGAACAAACTTCTGATTCACCCCATCCCATTTTTTAGTAACCTCTACATCCGTGTACTTGTCATTTTTACTAAAATGTTCAGCATGCATATTGCTATACTTGCAATTTTCTTCACTTAATGACACCAGAATGGGACATAAATCATACTGATTTTGTTTCCACTTTTGGCTCGATAAATATTCCTCACTTGTTTATTTTCGCAATATATTTCTGAAGTAGGACCTGGAATTTGAAGAATTGTTTTTTGTTACAATTTTATAGGGTTGGTCGAATCTCTTTAAAGGCTAAAAATCCAATTGATGACATCTTTTGCCAGTACTCTATTTAATCATTAGTAAAACAAAATCCTAGAACAAACTTCTTGTTCGCTCCGTCCCACATTTTAGTAACCTCTACATATGTGTATTTGTCATTTTTACTAAAAATGTTCAGGATGCATATTGCTATACTTGCAATTTTCTTCGCTTAATAACACCAAAATGGAACATAAATCATACTGATTTTGTTTCCACTTTTGGCTCAATAAATATTCCTCACTTGTTTATTTTAGCATTATATTTCCGAAGTAAGACCTAGAATTTGAAGAGTTGTTTTTCATTACAATTTTACAGGGTTAGTCAAATCTCTTTAAAGGCTAAAAATCCAATTGATGACATCTTTTGCAACCACTCTATTTAATCATTAGTGAAACAAAATCCTAGAACAAACATCTCGTTTGCTCCTACCGACATTTTAGTAACCTCTACATACGTGTACTTGTCACTTTTAGTAAAATGTTCAGGATACATATTGCTATGCAATTTTCTTCATTTTATGACACCAAAATGGGACATAAATCATACTGATTTTATTTCCACTTTTAGCTCGATAAATATTCCTCACTTGTTTATTTTAGCATTATATTTCCGAAATATAATTCTCATCCGATAAACATGACGGTCACTTTGTTTCCTTTCCTTAGAATCGGGATTCCTATTTAAAGTGAGATTCTCGGTTTCTATCGATTATCAAATAACTAGTGGCTACTTTCCATCTCCCTTTGCGAAATTCTACTTTGTTTCAATACGATATAATTGAGAATGGCGAGAAACTGGGCAAATCTCCCGCAAGAGTTGCTAGTACTATGCTCGCAAGGCCTTTGTCCGAAGGATTTGTCGGCCTTTCGAGCAGTGTGCCACTCTTGGCGATTCGCTGCTGTCGAAGAGAGGAGCGACGTCCCGTGGTTGATGCTCGCAGACGAGGAGGGGACGCGGTGGCGCGAGTTTTTCTGCCTCTCATGTCAGCTGGTTCACAAAGCGCTCTTGCCAGAAGCAAAGGGAAAGAGATGCTTCTTGTCGCGAGGTTGGATGCTGACGTTGGGCAAAGAGGGGGAACTCCGCATGCTGAAGAATCCCATGTCGTGCCGCAACCATATTATTAAGCTTCCCAATCTGAACAAGTTCCTCGCCATACAGAACTCCCCCTTGCTTCGCACGTATGGTGCCTACATCTTTAAGTTCGCTCTATCTGATAGCCCTGCTACATCTCCAGATTACAAAGTCGTCGTCATCTATAGGAACTGCCGACGATTTTGGCTTTGGAAACCTGGCGACGAGGAGTGGTCGTCAGTGACCTCCAAGTATTATGTCAATGATGTCATATTTTATAGGGGGTGCTTTGTGATTCTGAATCATGGGGGTAGCATATTGAGGTTCGATGCGGATGGACCAACTCCGTTAGAAGCTCAAGTAGTTTTCAAGATGCCCAGAGGACTCCTAGGTCGCGAGCAAACGTATCTAGTGCAATCAGCGACAGGATCTCTACTGTTGGTGTCACGACGGGGACAACGAACGCGTAAAGGAACCTTTCGATTTCATGTTTTCAAGATTGACCTCGATAATCGAACGTGGACGGGAGTCAAGAACTTGGGGAACATGTCCCTTTTCGTGGGCTGCAATTCTTCCTTCTCTTTGGAGGTCGATCAGAAGCATCACGTAAAGTCGAATTGTATTTATTTTATTGATGATTTTTTCTCATGGTCCAAGCTAACTAAAGAGGGAGGAGGCACAGACATGGGAATATATCACCTCGAAGATGGTTCAATAGAACCGCATATCGACTGGATATCTGATAGCCAATTTTCTCCTCCACTTTGGATCGAACCAAGCTTTTAAACCATAGCTAAAAAGTTTGGCTTGTCATTATTGATGAAGGAGCAATTAGTGGAGTGCTTATGCAATGCACTCGGTTGGTACAAAAAGTTAGGAATTCATAACGAAAACATGAAATTGTTATGTCATTGCTTCATTGGAGGTGAAATTGTACTGGAAGTCATTTCCAATCTGCCTTCGATGCTTCACATTTTACACCTAATAATGACAAACTTCTGCAATAGGTGCCTGTATGTCTACTTTCGATTGTTTTATCTGCTGTCTTACATGATATGACATGTCTGTTCTACTCAAGAACAAAAGTAGAGTGAAAGCAAAACATTGTGTCTGAACTTTGAACAAGGTAGAAACAATGAAGAGATGAAAATGTATTGATTCCTTAAGTTAGGTCAACTACTTTTCTTCCTTGTCGCATGAGAAGAGTAAGGATAAATCAATTGTTTCTGATGAATCTCTAAACATTTCAAGTGACGAACATCTACGAGCAAATGTTGTTAATTATCATTCAATGTACTCAGAATGATTCTGCAAGTGCGACACTAAATCAATATTATCTACTAATAAGCAGCGAAAATAACAAATTGCTATCTACCTTATATGAATATCAGCAACAGGTAGTATTTCTATTTCTGCTATAATTCCGTCTTTGATCATTTTGTTGCTGCAGCATGTGAGAATGCAAGGTCCCTACAGTGACCTCTCTCATGTACGTGACCAAATTAGGTGTTCACATGAGGCAATGTAATCGAAAGTCAAGTGCTTCATGTGTACACCTATTATATAGCTCGATGTGGAAGCACTTATCCATCTTTACAGTTGTAAGATTATTCATTAGGAATAAGATGGTCAATTGCATCTCTCTGCATGCTCGCCTTTTGTCTATTTTCTCATAAAACAATGGGCGGAAAATGTAACAGAACAGATAATGTAGAACTCTTTGCAAAAACCCTTCATTTAGCTGGCACATTACGAGGAAGTAACAGAACGAATAAGGGTGACATCGAAGCCCCGCTGTGAGAGGGATGGGCAAAATAAGGGCACTAGTAGAACCTTCCATGTCCATGTTATTTCAGAAAATATTTCTCTATGTGGTTATTGGTATAAAATCAGATCCCAATTGGCCATATCATGGCTTGTCTTAAGTGAGTAACCAATCTGACCATGGTGTTCTTGACTGAGATAATGCAGAAACCAATCAATCACCGTGAAGCTACTATGCTCGCTCACTTCCTTGCAAAAACCAGCTTGGTAAGTTAGCTCAGTATCTCACAATACATTGAAAGCTTATTGAGTATCTCCCCTGCTGTGCAATTTGTCCACTCCGCTGGTGATGCCCTTTCCCTCACGGGAGCAGAACCAGCCTTGTGTGGAAAAGAATTCACATCAGTAGATCCTGTATCGCTGTCAGATACACTAGTAGAAATCGATCTAGATCCATTGGCCATCCCCATCAAATTCTTGCTTAGTGGCCTATTATGAACATAAAGCAACCCCAAACAGTAACAAAGACAATCTGTCCAGTTATATTCTTCTCACTGAACAGTATATCCAAAAGAATTCAAACAGAGTGGGAGCTAATGTTGCTTTCACTGATGTTCTGACCGACCATAATATCAGTCAACTGCTTAATTGCCAGTCCAAGTTGTCGGGAGGAAGAGAAACATCAAACTCTCTTCGGTTTGTGGCTAGAGAAGTGGATAGTGGCCTGTGGTTCACCGATGACATGGTTTCTACCACTCGTTTGCTTTCCTTTTGCGTAGATCTTTTTTCACCACTGAAGAAATGAAACTGCAGGGACTTCCGGTTATAATCATTCGATCCTTTTCTGGTTGAATTTATCTTGCGTTGGTGTGTCACAAGTGATGCTACCAAAAAAAAAAGAATCTTACCAATGATGGGGAACAATCTTATTTATTTTGCAAATACAGTAAGAACTGCATCTTTCAGTTATCGTTCCTGCTTAATTTAACACGGAGAGTTAAACATATAAAATCACAAGGGAGCATATGGGAAATGACAAAAACAGCAGAGAAGCAACAGAATCTAGTCAGATATTACAGTGCACTGTCCACCGTACAGCGTTGTCTGACTTTTAAATCTTATGACACTATAGCCAGTCGGAGCAACATAATAATATCTTGCCTTGAACCCGGTACACTATCGCTAAAGCTCATATTGTCACCACCAGCGGACATACCAAGAGTAGTAGACACCATGTGGCCCAAAAAGAAAAGTACAAGACACAACATAATTTTCACACCTAGCGGCAGAATGGCAGAAGACGTTAGTGAAATCATTGCTGCAATTTATATAAAGGTAAATAAGTGAAAAATCAAAACCAAAGAAATCCAGAATCTATACAAGATTTTTTTTCCCCCTTTCTTGTCTTAAGCTGAGAAAGTACAAGTCAGATGACCTTTCCCACAGGTGGAATGCAGAGCATACAGTAAGAGGACAGAGCTCAGAACCAGGGGGGCCCATTCTCTGAGAAAGACTAGATAGCAAGAAATGAAACAAAAGCCCATTTTATTTGGTGCACAGATCCTGATAGGAAGGCGTGGATTCCTACTTATTAATCAATATAAACTTCTAACCCTATATAAACTCGCGTTAAAATCATTTGATGGCCTGATCCTCCCAAGGATCTACCATGGCATACAATGGGCATCAGAGGCAAAAGCAAATGATTAGACATCTGTACACATATCAAAGTACATTTCAGGAAATGTTTGTGAGGTTCGAGTTCGAGAGCAAGCATGCATCATCGAGGATTTACGAAATGGGAAGCAAGAGCCTGTTGCAGAATCAAGTGCTCACCAAAGATGGATTGGGCCAAAAACATCTTTGATTTCCTTTCTTGAAGGTGACTTCTGTGAAGTGGAATTGGAATTTACTTCGAGCTGGTTCAGTCTTTGCTTGGGCCCTGGGTCGATCTCATATGTGCCTAACTTTTCGATTCTTTCTTTTCTCAATAGGTTTGAATTGCATCTCCAAGTTTAAACAGCTTTGATCTCGTATAGGCACAAATTTCCCTAGGAAATTTTAGGAGTTCCATTTTTCACATTCATTATGAAGAAGACATGGACCGGAAGACTCTACAAACTACTTACACCTTTCATAACATCACTCATCATCTCTTTTCGCGACATACATATTAAAATAGCGATATTGACCAAACCATTGCATGCTGCAAAAGAAGAGGCTATTACACGACGAGTTGTTATCCGTAACATCATCAGTTTCTTGTTAATGCTTGTAAGAGTTAACTAGTGTTAACAATTGAAAGCGCAAAAAGAAAATCTTCACACACCAACACCCCAAAAGGACATCTTCAAGCATCCAAAGGAGGAGCTTCTTATTCATAGCCAAATATCAGACTGGTACAAACTAGGATAGGCATAAATTTCCTATGGAAATTTTAGGAATTCCAATTTTCACATCCATTATTCAAAAGACACGGACCGGTTGGCTTTACATACCACTTACAGCTTTCTTCACATCGTTCGGTATCTCTTTCCCCATCATATATATCAAAACGGTGAAATTGACCAGGCCATTGCATGCCACAAAAGAAGAGGGTTTTACAAAACACATTGGGACGGAAATGAAATTCCCACATGCCCCCAGGAGGGATTTGCTGAACGCCAAGATCATCGTTTTTGGATTTGCAATGAACAGTAAGCGTTACTCCTTCGGGTAAGCTGTTGTAGATTCGGACATAGGTTTCTTCAAGTATGCATATATCTCCGGAGCAAGCTCGTATGAGGGCAGGAATGATCATGAATACCACAAAAAGTCTAATTGACGAGTTCATATTTGCAACCTTAGATTTTCTTTTGAAATATGAATACTGAAGAATGCAAACCAATCAATTTAAGGAGAAATAAGGTGGCTTCATTAGGTGAGATAGCCTCATTTGGCAAAATGAGTTACGTTGTTTCGATCCATTATATGACTAAATTCGCCTAATTTTTATCAAAAAGATAAAATTTGCATTAATCATTCAATTGTAATTTAAAGTGGTTGGCCCCAAATTTAACTAATTTCCCTTTTTTTTTAGTTTTTTCCTGATTCCATATAGGATTTAGTAACCAAAAAGATAAAATTTCCATGAATATATTGTTAGATTTTATTTCCATAATGATGAGTTGTCAGATTTTATTTCCATAATGATTAGTTTCATCGAAAAGATAAATTTCTAAGAAACCTAGTTCATTTCTACGCAATCAATCAAATTTATGAATAAACTGTTGAGCAGAATCTAGAAATAATTTAACATAGACAATTTTTTAGCACAATAATTTGTTTATAAATTTTCATCTTTGTTGTGTGTATCACCATAAAATTTTGTCTTATCAGATAAAGGGATGATCTGATAAACCAAAAAAAAAAAAAAAAAACTTTAAATAGTTTCCAAAATAAAATCACAATTACAATCTCTAATGTAAAATTTTAAAGATGGAATTTAATTAAATAAAAAAATTGCACAAAATGAGATTTTTTTTTAAATGCTAGTGAATCTTATTATTTTAGATTAACAAAAATTAATATCATTTATAAGGTGTTTATGAAAAGAAATCAAGATGTCTTATCGTGCATAATATTTTTAGTGTATTCCTAGATATTTCTATAATGTCTTACATGCTTATGTAAAAATATCTCACCAACATTAGATAGAAGAGATAAATTTTTTTAATATAGTTAGTAAAAAGACTTGATATATATTTAAGACTAATGAATTGAAGAAAATAAAAAATCACCAAGAAAGTGAGCTTTTGAGATAAGAGCGAAAATGAATAGATAATTTTTTTTTTTACTTTTACACGGAATATGTAAAAATTTATAGGAATATCTAAGAATATACTAAAAAACAAAAACAAAAAATGTGAAATGCTACATTAGGACAAGTAGATTCTATATATAAATTGGAAAAAATAGAAAAAGGGAGAAATGGGGCCATCACTTTGCAATTGAATGATTGAGAGCTATTTTGTCTTTTTTGTACAAATGAGGTGAACTTATTCATATAGGAAGTGAAAATAAGACCGGTCCAAACATGTATGAGGAGTATATTTTAGCTATCCAAGCACAAAGATGACAAATGTTGTTTGTTGGTCCGCGAAGTATCTTTCGTGGTCGTCTGGCAAATAGTACTTATACAAACGTCCACAAATTAAATTAGTTTAACAAAATTTTGACAAGAAAGAAATGTTTTAAATATCGCTTGTGGAAACATAGCATCCCAATTCTATTTAATTTGTCTTGATTCCAATCAATCTAAAACAATCATGATGTGTGCTTGTATTAATGGTGTGTTTATTTCACGAAAACTTAAAATTTGGAATATATTTTCCAAAAAATAATTTGTTGTATCACTCAAAAAAATTAGTCAACAGAATATATTTACATCATCGACAATAATTTATACCTAACTATTTTCGTGAATGATGAAAATATATTTCATTCATTATCTTCTAGTAAGTGATATAAGCGATTATTTTTCGAGAAATATTTTTCAAATCTTTTTTCATTAAAACAAACACATAATAAGAGTCGCTATTAAACACCGAAATGAGCTATGAAGACAAACCAGTAGACGAGGCAAACTTTAAGAAAAAAATGATAAAAATCAATATAAGCAGAGCCTATACAAGATGTTATCATCGTGATATAACTGCTTCTTTTTTTTTGTTTTTGTTATTTTCTTTTCCTGCAAGTCGAATTCTTGCACATTGCTCCATCTCAAAACGGGATATGTGATCAAGAGTTGGATTAGTTGATTGCCAGATGCAAGTTTACGGCAAAAGGAAGACTGCTCGGTGTAACTTGAGGCTTGGAAAAGATTCATGTTCGCATAAATTGGGGAAAATTGTCCAAAAAGTCATAAACATATTACACTTTTGCCAATTCAGTCCTAAACCTTTTAACTTTGCCAATTGAATCCTAAACCTTTTTTCATTTCTTGCCGATTCAGTCCATCCGGCCAATTTTTACCGGAAAATACTAACATGGACGCCGGCACTGCCATGTAGGACTGTCGGCGCTGACGTGGATAATTTTTAATAATATTTTAATTTTTTTTTTTGAATTTTTTTTTTCTATTTTTTCCCTTTTTTCTTTTTGGCTTTTTCCGGTGGCCGACCACCGGCCACAAGCGACGGCCGGTCACCGGCCACGGCCCGGCCAGCTAGCCTCGCTTGCCACAGGTGAGGCCCGGTCGGGCGAGGAGGAGCACCGACAAGGCCGACCCTCCCCCAAGCCAGGGCGACCTCGCCGGGCGTCGGCCGGGCGATGGCAACGCCGGGCGAGCCCGCCTTGGCCCCGGCGAGGGCCGGCCTCGCCAGATCTGGCGAGGGGAGCCCTCGCCGGGGCTCACCCTCGCTCGAGTGAGCGTCGGCCTTGCCCGGATCGGATTTGGCAAGGTCGACCCTTGCCCCTAGTTGGGCGGGCATCGGCCTGTGGCCGGCCGTCTCCTGCCCAGCCAAGGGTGAGGGCTCCCCTAGCCAGATTTGGCGACGCCGACCCTCTCCCAAGCGACCCTTACTGGGCCACGCCTGGGCGAGGGCTCCCCTCGCCAGTGCTCCTCCTCGCCTGGCTGGGCCTCGCCTGTGGCGGGCGAGGCTAGCCAACTAGCTATGGCCAGTGGCCAGCCACCGGAAAAGGCCAAGGAAAAAAAAAAAAAAAGAAGGGAAAAAATTCAAAAAATTCAAAAAATTTTAAAAAATATATTAAAATATTATTTAAAATTGTCCACGTCGTATTTGGTAAGTCCTACGTGGCACCGCCGGCGTTCACGTTAGCATTTTCCTGCAAAAATTGGCCGAATGGACTGAATCGGCAAGAAGTGAAAATGTTTAGGACTCAATTGGCAAAGTTAAAAGGTTTATGACTGAATTGGCAAAAGTGCAATAGGTTTAGGACTTTTTGGACAATTTTCCCCATAAATTGTGTGGATCTTTTTTTCTAAGTATAGGTTTGCTTGAATCACATATTTCAAACTTTCAATTTCCTTATCTATTTGTGCCCACAAAAGAAGTGCATCTTTTCAATGGAGCCTTATGCACATCTATCGAGGAATAATTTGGTAGCCCAAAATTTATTTCTTTCTATGTTCGTAAACTCAGTTAGAATGGTAAGTGCTGTCTAGTGAGACAAAACCACAAAGCGAAGAAAATTAGAATAAATATTTTAATACACAGTTCATTTTTCAAGTGAAACACCGTGAAGACTAAGTAATCTTCAAGTATATCATTATTATACCTTATATACATATATAAGCTATATAAAGTTTATTAGCAATCCACAATCGTATCGAATGAAAATATCACACATTGAATGTGGCCTATACTAAATTTTTAAATGAGATGCCCAAACTAATATTAAAACATGAATTGAAAGCCGTAGAAAAAGAGAACGCCCGTTAACAAAGGAGTAATGATTATAGCAGTGACAACAAGAACATGACATAATAACAACAGCAACATGATTTGTCAAGATCATTAAAAAAAAATATGGTGCTCTTTAGTTAAACACTAGGAAAGTCCTGAAAAAAAAAAAAAAGTATGGTGTCGTGTCGGCTTACCCTAGATTGAGTGAATGTTCACCCGGTTCCCCCTGAATCGGGTGAATTCTAAATTGGTATTCGTCCGATTAACTCGAATCCGAGTAGACCTTCGCTCGGTTTATCTGAACGGATGACATCTCCTAGTACGGCCCACACGTGTTGTCAGGCCCCTCGATCGAGATCGTCCGTGGTATCTTCTCGAGGATCGGGCCGATTTGGCCGGTCGAGACCAGCTCCAAGGATTCTGGAAATTTACTTCTCCGAGCCCAATTATCATGTGGACCGGCCCAAAGTTGAAGTGGGCTTTATTTCTCCATGTTGACTGCATAATGTAATTCCATTGCCTTGCGTACTCAACGTAGTGAGTAACAATAGATTACGAAAAATTCTTTCTCGATTTAAATGGAAATAATTTATTTGACTATTTGCCTACATCACTTATTTATAGTCACAAGATCTCGACTAAACAAGGAATCTACAAAATAAATAAAAATAATATTACTGAACGAAACAAAGGAAACTAAATATCCCTAACTATAAATATCCAAGCTCAAAATTAAATCGATTTTTTTTTTTGTAAGTCCAAAGGCATATTATTTAAAAAAAATTACTAAAACGCTTAAAATCTCTTTTTCATTATTGCTCTCATAAAAACTCATCTATTCCTTTTCTCTCTTGTCTCAAAAGCTCGCTTTCTTTGTAATTTTTTTTTTAATTTCATTAGTCTAAAATATATATCTAGTCTTTTTACTAACTATATTAAACAATTATTGTTCCATTATTAAACATTTAATCTAGTTATTATCATTAAATACCATTACTTTTCTTTAGACTTTTATGAAAGTTTTGTTTGCTAGATTAAAGAGAATTGTTGAGAATCTAAATTAACAAAAAAATACTTTGTGGTTTAAAACCGATCTAGTGTGCATGTTTACTTAAAATGACTATTTTATTTGAATTTGTGTCATGCCTGTTTTTTTTTTATGATGAAAGAATTCAATTACTAGGGCATGTGTACGTCCTAGGTATTTCATTAGCAACACAAATTTAGAAAATTTAATAAGATCTTTTAATCTTAATACTCTATACTTGCTATCATTCAACTAACAATGGTCAAGTTTACTCAACTATCATTACTTAAAATAACAGCGGCTTGTGCCTCAATTCTTACACGGCCAAAATATATATATATATATATATATATATATATATATATATTGATGATATATTGATGATCTCATTCACAAACGGACTTATGCAATTATTTACAGTGGTGAGCACCTGTATCGATTTTAGTTAAGTTCCGACCGAACTGCACCAATTGATTCAGGATAGTTGCCGGTTGCTCATGTCAATATGGATCATCTCATCGGTCTAACCAGCCCTTTTCTTTAATTTTTAGGAAAAGGTTATAAAAAAAACTCTAAACTATACTCACTATGATACATTTACTTAAACTTTTTCTTAATATCAAACTTGTACTTATATGGTATATTTACCCTCCATCAAGATTCGTAAGATGATTTTTTAGTCAAAATAAGACTGTTTTTATTTTGATTAAGCTACAAAAACGTTATGTCAATATCGTTTGCTTAACAAATTTGAGTAAATATGTCACTTAGTTATACGTTTGGAACTTTAGTATGTCATAGAAAGCTGTGTCATAATTTTGAGTTGTTGGTGGCTTTCATCTTCTTTGTTTTTTTTTTTTTCTCTCTTCTAGATAAAGCTTCAAAGGGGGTGGCAAAGCCCAAAATCGACACAATTTCTCACCATTCTCTCTCTAATTCCGCCGCTCTCTCCCGTTGTCGCCTCTCTCTCGCTCTCACTCTCACTCTCGCGCTTCCTTTCCCGCGTCTTCGACCATCGCTCCCGGTCTCACCCTCCATAGCTCGCTTCCTGCCTATGGCGCACAGATCGCGGCGAGAGAGAGAGAGAGAGAGAGAGAGAGAGAGGTGAGAGCGCCGATTGCCTTTAGGTGAAATCGAAGCCCGTACAACTGGCGAACTCAATTCAACAAAAATCGAAGACGAAGGAGGCTGTTGAAGATTCCAAGGGGGATTCGGGTTTTGGCGGTTTGGTAATTTCAGTTACGATTTTCCGTGATATATCCGACGGGACGTTGAGTGATTTGTCCGCGCCCGGCTCTCCCCGTCGTAGGTTTCTGCCGCCTCAACGGACGGCGTTCGTCACTCTTCAGGTCTCTACTTTATCGTTCTTTGTATGTGTCATCAATGAATAAGGAGACTCGATGATGTTTTTAGTTTCTGCCTTCTCTGTAGTGGTAAATTTTAGCCGCTTTATCGCAACAAAATCAGACAATACCACATTATTTTGTTTCCTCTTTGGTTGGACGAAATATTCCTCAATTGTTTATATAAGGAATCGTATTTTAATTCCATAAACATAACACAAAACTGGCACTTTGTTTCCTTTCCGCTTAGAATTTGAATTCCTAGCTATTCATCGTTACTAATTCACATCATCAAAGCTGATTTTCCCCTTGGAATTTGAATTCCTATTGGGATTAAGAATCTAGCCCTTGATCATGACTAATTCACCTCATGAAAGCTGACTGATTTTCTATTGCCTCTTGTAGAATTCTGTTTCATATCAGTTTGATAAAGTTGAGAATGGTGAGAAATTGGGCAGATCTCTCGCAAGAGTTGCTAGAACTATGCTCGCAACATCTTTGTCCCAAGGACTTGTGGGCGTTCCGAGCAGTGTGCCAATCTTGGCGATCCGCTCCTCTTAAAGAGAGGAGCAGCGTCCCGTGGATGATGCTCGAGGATTATCATGAGACGCCGTGGCGCGAGTGTTTTTGCCTCTCATGTCAGCGGGTTCACGTGGTGCTCATGCCGGAAGCGAAGGAGAAGACATGCTTCTCTTCACGGGGTTGGGTGTTCACGCTTGGCAGAGACTGGGAAGTCTACATGTTGAAGAATCCAATGTCGCGTCACAATTATATTATTAAGCTTCCCAAGTTGAAGTTTCCTGATATTGAAGACTTGCCTCGCTATGATAATTTCAGTGCTAAGTTCGTCCTATCTGCTAGCCCTACTACATCTCTAGATTACATGGTCATGGTCATCTACGGGAGGGGCGGACGGCTAGGGCTTTGGAAACCTGGCGACGAGGAGTGGACGGCAGTGAATTCCCCCAGCCCCACGCATGATATTTGGGATCTCATATTTTATAAGGGGTGTTTTGTTGCTGTCGATTGTGAGGGTAGCATATTGAGGTGTGACGTGAATGGACCAACTCCGTTCGAAGCTCAAGTAATTTTCAGGATGCCGCGAAGACTTATGCATTGGGAGCACCCGGATCTAGTTCAACCAACCACTGGACATTGGCTGCTTATGACTGGAGCGTATTTAGTGCAATCACCAACCGGATCTCTATTGCTTGTGTCACGACGGGAAGAACATGAACCTGCTCGAACGTACACAGAAGTCAAGAGCTTGGAGAACACATCCCTCTTCTTGGGATCCAATTCTTCCTTCTATTTGGAGGCCAATGAAAAGCATCACATTAAGCCGAATTGCATTTACTTTGCTGATGATTCGTGGCCCCGGCTGAGTGAAGAGGGAGGAGGCAGGGACATGGGAATATACCACATCGAAGATTGTACGACCGAGCTGAATTTTATGGCAATGGCTTATAACCATTATTCTCTTCCGCTTTGGATTGAACCAAGCTTTTAACCAATAGCGAAAGAGTTTGGCTTTTCAATTATTGATAAGGTAAGTAGATTGGTAGAAGGTATGCTATACATAGTGAGGAATTAATTTCAGAAACTTGAAATTAATAGGTCATTGAAAGTGAAATTGTACTGAAAATCATTTGGGTTGCATGATCAAGTTTTTTCCTTATTTTATTTCCTTTAATTTGCGGCATCCACATGCGTTTGCAACGGCCAACGTATTGGTTAAAGCAATAGCTTGGTTCTCGACACATTTTCTCAAATCTGAAATTGTGTGTTAGATGCTTCAAATTTTGCCCCTAATGATGACGAATGTTTCTCAATGGATGTCTCGACCTTTGCTTCATATCATGTGCGTGCTGTTTGAAAACGAAAACAGGGAGAAGGCAAAATATAGAGCTGAGCAAGTAAGAAACTATGAAGAGATGAGAATATATTGATTCCTTAACATTAGGATTTAGGTTAGATCCACAGATTGTGAAAAGAATTCTACAAGGATCTTGATTGCGAGAGAAGAGAAGGGACAATGAAATTAGTAATTATCCATGTTGTTAACAAGGATCTCCCCAATCTTTGACGATGAATGGCAATGTCTCCTTATTTGATTCGCTGAAGATGTAGTGTTTGTTGACCCAAAAAAAAAAAAAAATGAAGATTACGCGTTTGGATTTTTTTCATGTGTGTGTGTGTATATATATTACATGTCTACTACTAATATTCCTTGTGTTTGGATTTTATTGACGACTGCTTCTAATGACGACATCTTGACATCCTAATGTCGAGTATACCTTTATTCAGAGAGTGCAAGCGAGATAGGACTCTCTGTGTAGTTCGCATAAAGAGAGAAATGCCAAAAAAGTCATAAATCTTTTGCCTTTGTGCCGATTTAGTCCTAAACCTTTTTTTGGTGCCGATTTAGTCCTAAACATTTTTACGTTATGCCAATTCAGTCCTTTCTGGCTAATTTTGGCCGTATTTTGCTGACCGGACACCGGCCGGCTGACGTGGACAATTTTTAATAATATTTTAATATTTTTGAATTTTTTGTTTTTATTTTTATTCTTTTTTTTTTTTTTTGTCTTTTTCCTTCGGCCGGTCACCGAGGTCCGGCGACCGGCCAGAGCCGAAGGCCGGCGAGGGCAAGGCCGACCTCGCCGGCCAACTCGAGGGCGAGGCCCTCGCCCATGGCCGGATCGGCGAGGTCGAGCCTCGGCTGGCCATGGGCGAGGCTCGCCTCGTCGATCCGGTGAGGGGAGCCTCGCCCATGGCCGGCGAGGCTCGGCCTCGCCAGATCCGGCGAGGGCGAGCCTCACCCATGGCCGGCGAGGGCAAGCCTCGCCCATGGCCGGATCGGCGAGGTCGAGCCTCGCCGGCCATGGGCGAGGCTCGCCTCATTAGATCCGGCGAGGGGGAGCCTCGCCCATGGCCGGCGAGGGCGAGCCTCATCCATGGCCGAATCCGGCGAGGTCGAGCCTCACCGGCCATGGGCGAGGCTCGCCTCGTCGGATCGGCGAGGCTCGACCCTCGCCCGCGAGGTGGCCGGCGAGGTCGGCCTCGCCCTCGCCGGCCTTCGGCTCGGCCGATCGCCGGACCTCGGTGACCGGCGGGAGGAAAAAGACAAAAATCAAAAATCAAAAATCAAAAAATCAAAAATATTAAAATATTATTAAAAGTTGTCCACGTCAGCGCCGATCAGGCCACGTCAGCCGGCCGGCGTCCAGTCAACAAAATCCGGCCAAAATTGGCCGGAAAGAACTGAATTGGCACAACGTAAAAAGGTTTAGGACTGAATCGGCATCAAAAAAAGGTTTAGGACTAAATCGGCACAAAGGTAAAAGGTTTAGGACTTTTTTGGCACTTCACCCTTCGTATAAATCACATATATATTTTCAGGACATTTGGAGCTACTTAAATCAAATGGCATTTTCAGAAGACGATGCACTTAAATGGCGTGGTTCAATTTTCTGTTGATCAGAACTTTGCTTACATCAAAGCAACTCATCATAAAACTTTTAACAGTTTTCCCAATTTGTTCACTCGCAATTATTTCCGGATTAATGGATATTCACGTTTGATGTTAGAGGTTTTCAATCTCTGGAAATGATTTTTAACGACCGACTCAAGCCATTTGCTTTGCTCTTATCTTTGCAAGGAAACATAGATTTTGGTATCTTACTTCTTACGTTGAAGAATTCTTTCCTCACTTGCCCACATTCTTCTTGATTCTAATTTGTTAAATCTGCAGGAGTATTGCAACCACATGTCAAGTCTCTACAGACCCAAATACTTAAAAAATCGACTTTGATTGCTATTTTCGTTTCTTGTGTTTTCCACTTCCCTTTGTTAACTTCGAAAAAATTATCTTAAAACTCCTAAACTTATTGTACGTTGGCCAATTTGGAACTAAACCTTTCAAGCATGTGATCTCTCCGTGCATGGAAAACGCACTTGTCGTGACCATAGTAACCTTTATCTGTCCTTGTCTCTTGTCTCAGGTCTCTCCGATGAATCCTGCACTCTCCCGCTTCATGCCAAGCTAACCTTTTCCTGTCACTTCCGAAGCGGACCGAAAGATTTCGCATAATAATTGATGATCGATGTTCCATCGTGTCGCGCTCATAAACTCGCGGAGAATTTCAAAGAGGTGTGTGCGCGGCTGCATTTGGAATGGCTCCGTTCTCTTCTTCTTCCGAGGACCTGCCTCATGGTTAGCTCGCGCGCCGAATCTATTGCGTATTGACTGATTGACTGTTTTTTGGACTCTTTTAGATGTGATTACAGAGATTAATTAATCTTCTTGAGACGAACCTTCACTTCTTCCCGATCCTCGTTGATGTTTTGTTCTTTTTTTATGGGCAAACAATTATTTTATCAGCTTAATCCGTTTGCAGACAATCCGTTCGCCTCTGTTTACGACCGTGTTCGAGATCAGTTACTGCCTGGCAATGACTGGACGGTATCGGCAACTAAATTTGGAACGTGAATGGCGATTGGAAAAAAATACAGCGGTGGTGATCAGAACGAAAATCTGAGCCTCACACTGGGAGAATCTCTCCTTTTAGCGAATGCAAGATAAAAATGGGCTCCACCCATTTTTAAATTTATTTCCTCTTTTCCAGTCCCTTTAGTCTAATTTAGTCAATGGGTTCGTTATCTTCAAGATGAACGATTCGCAAGCAGATACTCCTTTTGAAGAATTTTGATATTGAAGATCTTTTGTATTGATTACTGGGTAAGTGTTTGGTCATGGTTTGATTGCTTCTTTCTATTCTGCTTGTGGTTGAAATCTGGTTTCCAGAATCGCGGGGAATGTCATTCTTTTCGCCGTCTTAAGTGAAAGATAAATTGTTATGGGTTCGGGGAGCTGGCTTTTCTTCTTTTCTTCAGATAAAAAGTAAAAATTTGTGTGGTATTGGAACCAGGGAATATGACACATCATAAACTTAACTAGATTTGTTAGGCGGAATGAAACGATTTGCTTGATGTTCTCTGGTTGAGAGCTTTGTAGTTTCTGATAGAAACTTGGCTTCTGAAGGTAATGCCTTTTCCTTGCTTACTGTATGTGAGATTGTAGATGAATATTTTTTCCTGCATTTGTGTAGTATATGTCTGAGCATGTTTAATATGTAAGCATGAAGCACAAATGAGTTTCAGAGGTCAAGATCGTCACTTTTATTTTTCTGATGATATTTTGGTTTACCGTCTGTCTTGTTGGTCATTGTCATGTTAAAACTCAAGTCTGCATATGTTTCGTTCGCACGTCATTAATCAACGGATTATCGTGATTATAATATCTCTTACCTTTTAAAGGAGGGATGAAGACTAGCATTTAATCGGTTGCTTCTATCCTTCCATCAATATGCCAAACCTTAGAGATTGGACAGGGAAAGCTTATGTTGTAGAAAGAACGGCCAAATGATTGTTCTGTCATGCCTCTTTCTAATTGTGCCACCACCGGCGATCTCATTGTCCACATTCTCCAGCTACTGCGCAATTAAATGAGTTAATTACCTCGCTAAAAATTAAATGTACGTGGCCAAAAAGTACATATATACTTATGTATTTCACATAAAATTTATCGCGACAAGCGGGGCAGACGAAGGCACGCCATCCTTACAGTTGCTAGGTGCTCCAAGAAATTTATTTATTTTTTTTTTTTTGTATAAAATGCATACACTGAGGAAACCTACGGACTTTTTTTGGTGAACAATATTTTACGAGTAAAAAAAAGTTGCATAAAATTAGTCTATCACAGAAATGAATTGAGATAGATTGCGTCTGGGCTAATATATGCCCGTGCCGAATCCCATTGCATGGAAATATAAATATATATATATATATATATATATTATATACCTTTTCCTTCTCTAAATAATTATTCCATGGAGTGGTATATTATGATCGTCAGTCTCCCAAATATAAATTGTAATTCGTCAACTCTTGTACTTGAGAAACTCATCTTTTACTTCCAAATCTCATCTGCTTTGCTCTCAAAGCAACGTGCATGCAAACAAAAACTTCCTTACTCTCTATCAACTAGATATAGGCCTATCGGTTTTTAAAGTTTTGGAATCTTGTCTTTAGGAATTAGAAAGTTTTCTATTTTGTGTATATTCTTTCTTGTGAGTAAATCTTCTAAAATGTATTCTTGAGTATATAAATACCCACCTAAGCTTAATGGAAATATACACCAATTTCTGTCTCAACACTCTTTGTCCCTTTCCCTTTGCTTGTCAATGACAGCAACTTCTAGGAGCTTCCCTCAATCATTCAACTGCGGCGGACATGGAACTAAAGTCGAAGATCATTTTCAAGAAACCATGGCTTCCCTTGCAAGCCGGATAAACCCTAAATGTATCACGAAGATGAGACTCTTGACATGTTTTTACTTGGAACATTATAATATGGCGCATAACGATTCTTTTGTACTTCTATGCTTAATTAGATTCCTGTGGGGAGATTTTATATGCAACTCAAACTCAAGCGGTGCTTCGTTATGGGAGCAAGTTGGTAATGTTTAATACTAAGCAAAAAGAAAAGAAGAAAGGAAGCTACTGAACAGGCTTATAGACCTATATAATTTAACGATGAAGTGGGGATCTAGACATAGCTGAGCAGAAATGCCTGAAATGTACTACTGTTTTCGAGACGAACTAATATTAAACAAATGAAGTCTAACCGTGCGTATCAAACAATCAAATCCATTCGGCTTCTTGCCCGAAAGATTATTAGTTCCTTTCTTTTCCGTTCGTGGAACGAGAGACACATTATTTCCTCTTTTTAAAATCGATTTTGAATTTCTCCCACTTGGCCTTGCCTTTCCCTGTTCCTCATCAATGGCCGCGCCATTTATCTGCTCCGAGATTTTCGAACTTTGCAGCACTAGACTAAACATCGCACATCTCATTTATTTATATAAACGAGACTTCCTAGCTCGTTTACACTTTTTAAAACAGCAAAACAAGACCATGTCTAAGTTAGAGATCATAGTCTCTGCGACGAGCTTGCTCTGCACAAGGATCGAATGGGCTCCAAAACTGAAGGGCTTCGAGGACGAGATGATTGTTGAAGACTGGAGGAAGCGGAAGAGCGAATTGCTTTTGAAGTCGAACCCAGTGCACAAGAAGGTCCCGGTGCCTTTGGACAATGGGGTGGCGATTGCAGAGTTGAAAGTGATCCTGGAGTACATCGATGAGAAGTGGAAGGGAGATGATCCTTTTCCGTTATTGCCTAAAGATCCTTTCAAGTTCGTTTCCGGGATCAGTCTGCTTAAGGAAAAGGTGACTCTTTTGACCTTTTTCCCCCAACTTATTGTTTTCTCGCCTGCCTGTGTTGTTTTGTTCACGTCATGATGAGTATGACTTATGATGGAACAATTATTTAACTAGATGCTTTTAGGGGAATATTGGAGCATATCGTGCAATCTGATGTATTGTATGTAGATGTACAGACCACTTTTCTGTTGAATGATGCTCCTTCCCCACCCCCCCCCCCCCCCCAAAATTTGATCTTTAGGAAGTTGAATTTGAATTGCCGTGCCAATGGTTGGAGTCTAGTTCAAGCTCGCTGCTCAATTGGCTCGAGTTTCTATTAGATACATCTATTAAAAGGCGTGATGAGAAAATGCTATGTTTGCTTGCCTTGAATCCCCAGATTCCATGGATGGGTACACAACACGTATCAAGCGAAATGCCGGCTCCCGAATGGCAGGATCAATGCCATGGAATATGGATGAAGCTCCTTGGAATTGGGATTTTCTTCTTCATATATGCTAGACAACGGAATATTCATTTCTGATGAAACCACATCTGCATCTGAGAAAAATCCCCGGAAAACAACGGACCCTTAAATTCAATAAAAGTGGAAAATCAGCCATAGAGCCGTCTTTGCCAAGGGTATGCCTACCCATGTGCCAAAAGAATTAATGTTATTAAATCAACGTAATAGTTAACAGATTTTCTTCTGGCATCCAACTCACCTCTTTCAGATATAGTGGTCTTCATATTATGCAAGTTTCTGGCTACAGCAGAACTAATTTCTCATCAAGTCAGATAATTCCCGTGGATGACAAACTTGCCTTTTTCTTCTTCTTTCCCGTATCTCGAGAAGCAGATCGAAGGGAAGAAGTTCTTCGTAGGGGAGAAGATAAGTTATTTGGATCCTGCATTGGCTCGGCATCATGGAAGAAGCTGGAGGCATGAATATACTTGATGTTGAGAAGTTCCCATCCCTTCATGAATGGGCACAAACTTCGTCCAAATTCCGCTAATTAAGGAATTTGTTCCACCTAGAGATGTGCTGGTTAACTATGCTACTGCTCTCCTGAGCTACCTGCGTTCCTCAGCACCAAACAAGCCATAAAGGAAGCATTGCTCATGCTCGTCTCCCCTCTTTTCCTCTCTGATACTTGTAACCTTCCGATGTGGCGCCAGAACATGCATATTCTGTATTGACCTTAATCAGTGCCGAGTCCTCTAAAAAACCAAACCCGACATCTTCACTGCCTTCCCCTGCTTCTGCTAATCTAACGTTGAAGCCACGACTTTCATTTGGTGTAGTGAGACTGCTCAGTCCTTTTTGCGCAGATGTGTCACTATCGAGAGGGCTTAATCAGTGCCGAGTCCTCTAAATAACCAAAACCAACGTCTTCACTGCCTCCCCCTACTTCTGCCAGTGTAACGTTGAAGCCACGGCTTCCATTTGGTGTAGTGGGACGGCTAAGTTCTTTTTGCGCAGATGCATCACTACCGAGAGGGCAGGTGTAACGTGAAGGTTAAATTAGTTCTTGGATGAAAAATGATTGAATTAGTTATCTTGTGTGTCATAGAATTCGCTATGACATGTAGGTTCTCGATGTGATGAAATAAAATATGTTGCTCCAAAGTCCAAACCCAGATGCTTGTTAAACTTCCATCATACAAAGCACTTGAATTGAGGGTTTTGATCGCGTCGAAGTGCTATTGGGAGATACTTAGACATGGGATCAGATAATTTTTGCAGATAACGGTTTGCTGCTCTGATCACCAGTAACTTCATGCACTTGTCTTCTGATGTTTTGATTCTCGGCCGAGAGCGCAGCTCTCCCCTCCCCCCCTCCCCCCCTGAGGGCGTCTTTTCAGTCCCTCGAGATTGATGTCCATGAAAATTGTAGTATGTCCTTGGAGTTTTTCGTCTTGAAGATTGTCCAACCTTTATCTCACCGACGTGGACACACCGATCATAAGGTCTTTAAAAACTATTGAATAGTAAGGTTAGAGTGCTTAAATCAAGTTGCTCGTATAATTTAAGTACCGGCAGTCCGTTTGAGCAACGTGAACTTGATGCTGTCACACCCCAAAATGGGGATAACACGGCCATCCTTCCACCTGAAGGACACGGTCCTAAAGATCCAAAAATCCAACTCCCAAAAGTCCCCTTGTCGATATCGCTCTCGTATTACTCATCGTTAGTTGAGAAACCTGAGAAAGATTAGAAAAATAAAGGGGTGAGCAGCCACAGCTTAATGAATGGTGCTATCTTTTCTAAAAATTTATAAGCTCATGTCTTTAAAATGATGAAGATTTAATATTTTATGAGTTATGAATAAGCATGTTTATTGCATAAAATTTGGATCGAACATTTACTACGTTTTAGTATTTGAAAATAGTGTGAGAACTTTTTGGTGGAAATATATATTCTGTTTGATTAACGAAGTTGAGAAATATGACATGTTTTGAGTTTGATGAAACCTTTTTACGAAAAGCTTGACTTTGAGATGGTATATGGAATATTATATAGATATCGATTTGTGATAAGCTTTTTAACATGTAATTGATTTGATTCGGTTTGTAAAATCAATTTATGAGATGAGTTCTATATATATTTGAGAAAAATTTTATGAAAAGTATTTGTAGTAAATGAATTGAGTTGCGAAAGATTATGTGGTTAATTTATGAAATGTATTGCGACATACGAAATGATTTCTGGATTTGGCTTTGTGGATTGTGGAAGATGTTGTTGTAGATTGGTGTTGATACTCAATATCACTGTAAGCCCGGTAAGGAGTTTGTGGGTATGCACATACTAATCTAGGATATCATTGTGGGCCGAGCCACTGGTTAATAATAGGTGGAGACTTTGCCAAGGGGAATCTTGGTCGCCTCATCACTAGACGTTGTATCATGATAATGATTTGATATTGAGCAACTTCAATGGAGTGGACCATTGACATGTGATTTGAGTTTGGTAGTTGGAATGGACCATCGACATGTGGTTTCATATGAGATGGATCAATGGAATAGACCATTGATATGTGTCATAAGATTAACCAATGGAATAGATCATTGGCGTGTGAATTAATGAGATTGATCAATGAATTTGATCATTGATGTTTATTTTAATATTAATATGAAAAGAATATTTCTACTAAAGCATATGTAACATATTCTCTTATTTTATGTTTGTTATATTATGGATTTGAGTTAAAGGAATTGTGGTTTGGTTTATAAATACGCATAGTGGGGTGTTCGATCCGCTTAGAAGAAATGCACTACTCACTAAGATGTGATTACTCATCCCTATGTTTTTCCAATCTTTTTCAAGTTCCTCAGCTAGCGATAAGTAGTACGAGAGCGATAATGACGAGAGGACTTTTAGGAGTTAGATTTTTAGAGCTTTGAGGCTACGTTCTTCGGGTGGAAGGACGGCCGTATCATCTCCCATTCATGATGGTTTCGAGGTGTGACAGATGCAGCCTATCAAAGACACGAAAATGGATGACTCTTCATACTTTCAAGATAGTGAGTCAAAATAATCACCTAACATCTCGTCCTAAATCTAAAGTTGGTTTTATGAAACCAATGGAAAAAATAAAGGCGTTCACTTATCGTTGGCGTGTGAATTAATGAGATTGATCAATGAATTTGACCATTGATGTTTATTTTGATATTATTACGAAAAGAATATTTCTACTAAAGCATATGTAGCATATTCTCATATTTTATGTTTGTTATATTATGGATTTGAGTTAAAGGAATTGTGGTTTGGTTTATAAATATGCAAAGTGGGGTGTTCGATCCGTTTAGAAGAAATGCACTACTCACTGAGATGTAATTACTCATCCCTCTGTTTTTCCAATCTTTTTCAGGTTCCTCAGCTAATGATAAGTCATATGAGAGCGATATTGACGCGGGGAGTTTTAGGAGTTGGATTTTTGGAACTTTGAGGCTACGTTCTTCGGGTGGAAGGACGGCCGTGTCATCCCCTTTCATGATGGTTTTGAGGTGTGACAGATACAGCCTATCAAAGACACGAAAATGGATGACTCTTCATGCTTTCAAGATAGCGAGTCAAAATAATCACCTAACATCTCATTTCCGAAGTTGGTTTTGTGAAGCCAAATGAAAAAATAAAGGCGTTCACTTATCACCCCCAAAATTATTGTTATGAGGTGTATTATCTCTAGCTTTCCTTGATGGCCTTGCCTTGTAAACTTTCAACATACAGTGACAAAAATAGCAGTTGTGGACAGCAGATGTATATTGTGAATGGTATGTGTACGTCCGGGCAGAATTTACAAAAATTTCATTTGGTTTGAAATTCGATCGGTCAACATTTTGAGCAAAAAAAAAAAAAAATCTAGTTACAAGTATACACAACCATTTCTCCATGTGCTCACTAGGACACAAGTGCGATGAGATCATTCAACCCAATCTCCCTCCCATCTGTTGAAGCTCTTTGCTAGTGTCTTCTTCCTCTCCAGCAACTTTAGTATCCTCTCTTTGATACTGTTGCTTGCTATCAACTTCCTAAACTTCACATCTCGCTCTGCCCGATCCTGTGCACTCGATCCTTGGCTTGTTCCTCGACTGCAGGGTTCCACCACGATTCCAGCTGATAAACAATTGATGCAGTCGTCAGATTTAAATCTACATCGGAAGCCTACCAGCACCGAAAGCCTTCAGGTTGACGAGCAACATGGTGTCTGTACTTTGCTCCGGCGCTCCAAACTCTTCGATCACTTCTTGCCTTTTGTTTGCGTTCATCAAATCGTCCAGGTGCATGATCTTAAAGCCGGCTTCTCTAAATGGCCCTTCTAGAAATAATAACATTATTCTTAATTATGAAAACACTACTGATTTTGAGATCAAGTCGCGATCCTTCGCTACAAGTAGAAGATTTAAAAAAGTTGAAACTTTGACAAAAGAACAATTTTTCACTTCACCGCTTTCGGATGATTCCAATGAAGCAGAGAACAGGTCAAACTCAGTCAAAAGATCACGACAAAGGGGCACCGCCTTTGCAAGTTATGCAGAGTCTTGAGAATGCAGGCTTAGCAATAGATGTGAGCACAGCAGGTAATTATGAGATTTGTACATGGAAAAACGCATATTGGGCAATCGATATCTTCACTATCTTGTAGCACAACAACCAACTTCTTCAGCAACTCTGGATTATTAGATACATCTGCCACATTGCAAATACTCAACACATTGCACATCTAAGGAAAAGCACAAAAACCTCCAAAATCGTAGTTGGTCATCCAAGGGCAAACCATTGACATGCATCTTAAAGTATGACAACATTTACAGCCCGGTAACTAAAAGTCAGAAAATTCACTTGCATAGTTAACTAATTCAAAGATATCATTTATTAGACAAAGCAAATTTAGATAGCAAAGCACATTTGCAGACAAAATGTGTCGTACCAAGATTCCGATTGTTATAACAAACCCAACATAAGAGAAGAAGTAATTTAGTCCCGCAACGTTTCCATACATTGACTGGCAATTCGGTTGAAGTAATCTGACTTCGTATTTGAGTTGCAAGCATGTGTCACGGGTCAATCGATCTGGCATTTCCTAACCCATGCAGCCTTAGGATTTCTCCCAAGCAACCTTTCTCACATTCGACTCACAAGGATCTTTAGAGAGAGAAATTCTAGAGAGAGAAGCTCTAGATTTGTATTTCACTTGCGAATGAGTTGATATAATGAGGAAGAGGAGACCCACATATATATATATAAGACAAACCGTATCCGTAGATCTCTCATCGATCTAACGGTGGAGATCGTATCTCCCCAACTATAATCTACCCGTATTTATTACATAACTGTACATTTACTAGATCGCCCACCCCCAGGAGTATTTCTACTAAAGCATATGTAACATATTCTCTTATTTTATGTTTGTTATATTATGGATTTGAGTTAAAAGGAGTTGTGGTTTGGTTTATAAATATGCATAGTGGGGTGTTCGATCCATTTAGAAGAAATGCACTACTCACTAAGATGTGATTACTCATCCCTCTATTTTTCCAATCTTTTTCAGGTTCTTCAGCTAATGATAAGTAGTACGAAAGCAATATCGACGAGGCGACTTTTAGGAGTTGGATTTTTAGAGCTTTGAGGCTACGTTCGTTGGGTGGAAGGACGGCCGTGTCATCCCCCATTCATGATGATTTTGAGGAGTGACAGATGCAACCTATCAAAGACACGAAAATGGATGACTCTTCATGCTTTCAAGATAGCGAGTCAAACTAATCACCTAACATCTCATTCCCGAATATGAAGTTGGTTTTGTGAAGCCAATGGAAAAAATAAAGGCGTTCACTTATTGCCCCCAAATTATTGTTATGAGGGTTGTTCATGTATTATCCCTGGCTTTCCTTGATGGCCTTGCCTTGTAAACTTTCGACATACAGTGACAAGAATAACAGTTGTGGATGTATATTGTGAATGGTATGTGTATGTCCAGGCAAAATTTACAGAAATTTCATTTGGTTTGCAATTCGATCAGTCAACATTTTGAGCCAAAAAAAAAAAAAATCTAGTTATAAGTATGCACAACTATTTCTCCATGTACTCACTAGGACATGAGTGCGATGAGATCATTCAACCCAATCTCCCTCCCATCTGTTGAAGCCGAGCTTTCTTTGCTAGTGTCTTCTTCCTCTCCAGCAACTTTAGTATCCTCTATTCGATACTATTGCTTTCTATCAACCTCACAATCTTCACATCCTCGCTCTGCCTGATCCTGTGCACTCGATCCTTGGCTTGTTCCTTGACCGCAGGGTTCCACCACGGTTCCAGCAGATAAACAATTGATGTAGCCATCAGATTTAAACCTATACCGGAAGCCTTCAGGCTGACAAGCAACATGGTGTCTATACTTTGCTCCAGCGCTCCAAACTCTTCGATCACTTCTTGCCTTTTGTTTGCGTTCACCGAACCGTCCAGGTGCATGATCTTAAAGCCGGCTTCTCTAAATGGCCCTTCCAGAAGTAATAACATTATTCTTAATTGTGAAAACACTACTGATTTTGAGCTCAAGTCGCGATCCTTCGCTACAAGTAGAAAATTTAAAAGAGTTGAAACTTTGACAGAAGAACAATTTTTCACTTCGCCACTTTCGAATGATTCCGATGGAAACTCGGTCAAAGGACCACGACAAAGGGGGCACCGCCTTTGCGAGTTATGCAGAGTCTTGAGAATGCAAGCTCAGCAATAAATGTGGGCACAATAGGTAATTATGAGATTTGTACATGGAAAAACGCATATTGGGCGATCGATATCTTCACTATATTGTAGCACAACAACCAACTTCTTCAGCAACTCTGGATTATTAGATACATCTGCCACATTGCAAATACTCAGCACATTGCACATCTAAGGAAAAGCACAAACGACCCTCTATAACAAACCCAACATAAAAGAAGAAGTAATTTAGTCCCGCAACGTTTCTATATATTGACTAGCAATTCTGTTGAAGTAATCTGACTTCGTATTTGAGTTGCAAGCATGTGTCACGGGTCAATCGATCTAGCATTTCCTAATCCATGCGACCTTAGGATATCTCCCAAGCAACCTTTCTCACATTCGACTCACAAGAATCTTTAGAGAGAGAAGCTCTGAATTTGTATGTCACTTGTGAATGAGTTCATACAATGAGGAAGAGGAGACCCACATATATACAAGACAAACCATATCCGTAGATCTCTCATCGATCTAACGGTGGAGATCGTATCTCCCCAACTACCATCTACTACCATCTACCCGCATTTATTACATAACTGTACATTTACTATATCGCCCACCCCAGTAGTATTCTAGAACACTGAAGAAAACCTTAGGACTCTAGAATATCGGTCGAGAGTCGCTTGTTGCAAGGATAGGTCACGACCGTCGTTCAGGAACCCTCTTGGATCGTCCCTTCCTTCAAGCCATGACATTTTCCCTCACCTAATCAGGCGACATCCCCGTCGCGTCTTTAGCATGGAAGGCGTCAATTTTCTTCTTAAACTCACCACGGGTTCCCAACTAGCTTTCTACTCCGGAAGACCTTTCCATCGGATCAGATATTCTCGCTTCGGCACACAATACCACTTCAATATGACTCGATCCACCATTATGCATTCGACTTCTCGATCATACGAGGTTTTTACTCCAACTCTAATCAATATCAACGCGGTCAACCCAATCCCGGATAAGCTGCTCCTTGAAACCTATGAATATGAAATGATACCGAGTTCATGAATCTGGATCCGGACAAAGTTCCTTCCGGGACAACTTCACGTGTCATGTACATAAAATCTGGCAAAGGCAAAGGAATCGAGGTATGGTTGCGCAATTTAGAGGGTCACACGAGATCTGTTCATAAGATCTGGTTGTCAAGTGTCGAGTAGCCGAGGTCGAGGCTCACTTGTCCCGAGCGTGGACTGTCCTGCTATCAAATGTACTTATCAAGTAAGCCAAAAAAAAAAGAAAGAGAGAGAGAGAGAGAGAGAGTCTTTTTACTCAGCCCACAAAAATCAAATCTGGCTGTTAGTTTTTAATTACTTATATTTTGCTTACTCCACGTTAACTTGGTACTTAACTCAACAGCCAATCTTCAAGAGATATCTGCAGCAGCTAGTTTCTGTTGAAGCCCTTCAACTCGATCCTGTCGAAACACGAAAAAGAAAAGGTTAAGAAAAAGCAGAGAGAAGAATCAAAAGTCGTCACTGTATCCAATCAGAAATCTCAAATGGTACTCCACGACATGAAAATTGCAGCAGCACGCGTAGGTTAATTTTTAATAATGGATTAAAGAAGTTTCTATCTCTTTAGCCACTCCAAAGAAGAAACTTATCCTCGTTCTTCAATATTGAAAGAAGTAAAACTTCATCAGCTTCCCCTCAGCCTTGTGGTTTGGCCTAAAGATATTAAACGTCACCAACAAAGGTTCAAGGCATGGTGAATTGTGAAAGAAAGATAGATGAGAAGAAAGAAGTGAATTTTCCATTAGAAGTGTCATAGATACCCACCAAAATTAGCTAGAAGTGCACCTTTACCTCATAACAACAATGAAAAACATATTTTCTTTGACTATCCATCACTTTGGAGATATATCAATGCTCAAACTACATATTTGCACCTAAAAGGAACCCTACGGACATGCTGACAATAATTATTTCCTTCATGTAAAACAGAATTCGGTAAAACACATCGATATAAGACAAATAAGTTTTCCACTATGCACAAGCGTTCAGCAACCTTTATGCTGAATTTTCAGGGACTTATCATTGCCAAAATTATAAATACAGCTTTTACACGTGAATTTCAATCCAATGTGTTCATGTCAACAGAAAATTGTCAAAGGACACACACAGTCATAAAACTATCACCAGTACTCATATCATAATGATGAAAGAATAGAAAAACTTCTAAGAACAAGAAGTCATATCGTCAAAGATGATCCTTAATAGCAGAAATACACCCTTTAACTAGATGTCCACTCACAGCATACATTGTAGAGGAGAGCTTACAAGAATTTAACATTGATAAACTGACAATATGAGAAACCAGAAACTAACTGCACTGGTCAAACTCAGGAAGTAAAGAGTACCTTGAATGATCTGGAATGACGAATGGAGGGATCTATCTGTAAGGACATGGAATAGGACTTCTCAGCTTCATCAAACTGTTCAATTGTCGCCAGAGACTAAACGGCGTGGCATGAGTTTTTCTGCCTCCCATGTCACCCGGTTCACAAAAAAGCTCCTGCTGGAAGCGATGGCGAAGAGATGCTTCTCTTTGCAAGGTTGGGCGCCAAGGATCAGCAAAGACCGGGAATTCCACATGCTAAAGAATCCCATGTCGCGTTACAATCATAATATTCAGCTTCCTAATTGGTGTAAGTTCCCCAACATCGAAGTTTTGCCTCCCACGTACAATGACTTCACCACTAAGTTTGTCCTATCTGACAGCCCTACTACATCTCCGGATTAATAGGTCATGGTCATCTACGACATTGGACTGTTAGGGCTTTGGAAACCAGGCGAGGAGGAGTGGATGGCAGGGACCTCCCCCTCGGATCATAATTTTGACGTCATATACTACAAGGGGTGTTTTGTTGCTGTTAATTGTGAGGGTTAGCTTATTGAGGTGCAACGTGGATGGACCCACTCCGTTTGAGGTTCAAGTAGTATCAAGATGCGGCAAAAAGACTCCTAGAATACAAGCAAGAGTATCCCTCGGAACCACTATTGTGTCGGGTTCAATTGTATCTCGTGCAATCGATGACAGGAACCCTATTGTTTGTGTCACACCAGGAACGACAAAGACCTACCAAAACCTTTCAATTTGCGTTTTCGAGAGTGCACAGAAGTTGAGAGCTGGGCTGCAATTCTTCCTTCTCTTTGGAGGTCGATGAAAAGCCTCATATTAAACCGAATTGTATATACTTTACTTGCGATTATCTCTCATGGTTTCCGTTTAAGATGGTACAATCAAGCCGCTCGTCAAGGGGAAATCTTCTCCTTTGCTTTGGATTGAAACAAGCTTTTAAGCCATAGCTAGAAAGTTTGGCTTGTTAATATTGATGAAGTGAGCAGATTAGTGGAACGTCATGCGATAAATATGGTTAATAAAAAAAGTGAGTCATTTAAAAAACATGAAATTGTTAGATCATTGGAAGTAGAATTGTACTGAAATCTGAAATTGTGCGTTCGATGCTGCGAATTTTACACCACTGATGACCTTTTTTTTTCTTTTTTCTTTTTTTTGCAATAGCTGTCTGCGTTTTGCTTTCTATTGGTTTATCTCTTCTGCAGAGTTGCATGACATATAATGTCTGTTCTACTCAAAACAAATAGAGTGAAGGCAAAACATAGGGTTTGAATTTTGAGCAAGGGAAAATAATGAAGGTTTGGAAATATATTGGTTCCTTAAGTGTGGTTAACTACTTTTCTTTTCTTTTTATACACCAGACACACCAGACCTTACATTAGATCCACAGACCAAAAAAAGGAATTTTACAAAAACCTTAGTCGCACGAAAGAGGGGGATAATTAATTGTGTTACCTGAATCTCTACACATTTTCGAGTAAAGTAGAAAACAAATCATTATGGACAGTGAAACTAGTAAATATCCATGTTGTTAAAAAGGATCTTGCCAATCTTGAATGATTAATTGCTATGTTTATTTATTTGACTCAATGAAGATTTTGTGTTTGGACTCTTTTATATAGCTAAGTTCTAGCTGTTAGGTGTCGCAAATATCCAAGGATCTGTTAAGGCTTCCACCACCAATTGGAGCTGCAACCACAAACACAGTTTAGGGGTCCGAGTTGATCGCCCGGATTAGCCCTCAGATGCTTCGGTCATCGTTTGGAGGATGACGGAAACATATGAAGGTCAGATAGGGCTAAAGAGTTCTTGCCCAACGCGTTAGGATCGACAGATGATAGACCAAACTGCAGGCAGCGGTTGATCATAACAAATGGCCATACATCATGACAACTGTGATATGTCTTGACAAGTGACAACCAAATCATCCACAGGACTAAGACCCCATTTGGTTCAGCATTTGGAAGGGGCTTTTGGATTCTAAGGGGGTTTAATCAAATGTAAATGTGTTTAGTTCAATTTTTTGGAAAACTTTGGCAAGATATAATTACATCTCTAAATAGACTTTTAGTCCAAAGCAGCTCCGAAGGTATTTTAGGAAGTTGCATCTTCGAAATGCAAGTCCCATTATTATTCATGGATATTGTTCATCTTCTCCAGAGAAATGAACAGAGGTTGATGACCGCTAGCCAAGGAGTCACCCGCGCTAGCGACCACCGCTTGAGGGGTCACTCAATCCCAACGATCGCCACTTAACATTGTGTGACCCCAAGCAAAGCGACCTGAGGTCATGTGACCTCAAGGGTCACCTAGGTCGCACGACCTAGGTGTCGCCTAAGTTGCGATTGCCTAAGGTTTGCAACCTAAGGTTGCCTAGGTCGTGCGAACCCAAGCAACGGCTGCCTAGGTCATGAACTCCAAGAGTTGCCTAATGTTTGGCAACCTGAGGCTGTCGGCTAGATTAAATAAAAAAAATTAAAACTTTTTTTATAAAAAAATTGTGCATAAGTCCTTTGCAAGATGTAATTTTTATCAAACAGCATTTAAGCTATCAAATAGTATTTAAGCCAAAATTGTTTCACAATGTACTTTAAAATTACAATTTACCGAATGCTATTTACATTTCTAAAAGCCCCTTTAATCCAAAAGTATTTGCATTTTCTCAATGTCATTTGCCTAGAGCCGAACCAAATGGAGCCTAATAGATGATTGGTCTTTTAATAATTCCTCCAAAAAGATAGCTTAAGTAGAGGTCTCGTCAATGTACTCTGTCAAGTTGACTGGTCTTGACTCAAAAGGCGAGTTGCATCCTTTCTTATTCGTTCCCGTTGAGTAGGATTACTCTCACCAGACGGGTCACTATCGACAATTGTCGGCCTAGTGGCTTGCCAAATCCATCATTAGTAGAAACAATCAAGAGTCATTTATTGATGACATTAGCGTGAAGTACCAGAGTGAAAGTAAAAACATGGATGACGGATGGGCAACAGCAAATGTTGTTGATTAATATTGTTTATAGTCAGAATGGTCATATACTTAATCAATGTTACATACCAGTAACAGCATAACTTACAAATTGCTCTCTACCTTACATGAGCATCGGCAACAGGTAGTCTTTCTACTCTCCTCTGCTATAATTGCATTTCAGCATGGGGGATGAAACCTGCTCTCTCCACCAGCCGAACTTATATGGTCACAACAGAAACTCGAAAACGCAGAAGCTTCACCTCTTTGTTGTCCCCGCTTACAAGTAACACAAACTGCACTTACAGAAATAGCAATGCACAGATGCTCAGAAATTATATCCTTGAACTGAGAGTAGTAAGTTAACGCTGGATGCTTCTTCGGTAGACCTAGAATGTTCTCAAAAAGAAAAAGGAATGAAAAGCATAAGATCTCCACTTATCACGATACTAATTATGCAGAAATAGCACTCAAGCATGAGAGTCTTGCTTCTTTTTTTTTTGGGGGGGGGGGACGAAATGAGAGTCTTGCTTTCGATGAAAAGCCTTTGATCATTTTGGTGCTGCACACAAACATGAGAATGCAAGGGACCTTCCAGTCACATCTTTCATGAAAGCAACAAAATTAGGTGCTTACATAAGGCAATATACATGAAAGTCAACTGCTTATTCTTATATACCTATCGTCCACTACTTATTAGGAATAAGATAGTCAATTGCATCTCTCTAGCAGTTGCCCGTCGTCTATTTCTTAATAAAACAAATGGGGGAAAAATAACAGAACAGATAATGTAGAACTCTTTGGAAAGTCCCTTTATTTAGCTAACACATTACAATAACGAAGGAACTCACCTAAACGAAGTACCTCTCATTCCTTGGCATGCCCATTTTAAGTGTATGACCTATATCAATAGTGCATGTAACCAATCACACTAATGCATGCCAAATCCTGCACATCGATGAGAATAGGATCTCAGTTCTCAAACCAGCAGTAAAGTCAAGCAACATATACACAAGAAGACTGATTATCATAAAAAAATTATTAAAGAGGAAATGGATAATGAGTCCTTTTTATTATAGTTCGCAAGCAGATACAAGGCAAACAAACAAATTGTTTTGCTGATTAGGATAACCACTAAACCGCAGCTAAGGACTTCACTTTCATGGCACTCACCAGTCACCATAACTGGTGGATTACCAAAGCGAGTCAATCAAGCATAATGAGTTGCAAGGAATAACAAACCAGTTAACCAAACAGATCATTATGTTTACTCCACGTTAACTTGGTACTTATAACTCCACAGCCAATCTTCAAGAGATATCTGCAGCACCTAGTTTCTGTTGAAGCCTTTCAACTCGATCCTGTGGAAAAAGGAAAAAGAAAAAAAAAAAAAAAGATAAAGAAAAAGCAGAGAGGAGAATCAAAAGTTGTCACCGCATCCCATCAAATCTCAATAGTACTCCACAACATGAGAAATTGCAGCCGTACACAAGGGTAAATTTTTAATAATGGATTAAAGAAATTTCCATCACTTTAGCCACTCCAATAAGAAACTTATCCTCATTCTTCTAAATTGAAGGAAGTAAACCTTCATCAGCTTCCCCTCAGCCTTGTGGTTTGGCCTAAAGATATTAAACATCACCAACAAAGGTTCAAGGCATGGTGACTTGGGAAAGAAAGATAGATGAGAAGAAAGAAGTGAATCTTCCATTAGAACTGTCATAGATACCCACCAAAATTAGCTAGAAGTGCACCTTTACCTCATAACAACAATGAAAAACATATTTTCTTTGACAATCCATCACTTAAAGGCTATCTTTTGGAGATACATCAATGCTCAAACTACATATTTGCACCTAACAGGAACCCTACGGACATGCTGACAATAATTATTTCCTTCATGTAAAACAGAATTTGATCAAACACATCAAAATAAGATAAACAAGTTTTCCACTTTACATAAGCGTTCAGCGACCTTTAAACTGAATTTTCAGGGACTTATCATTGCCAAAATCATAAATACAGCTTTTAGGAGTAAATTTCAATTCAATGTGTCCATGTCAACAGAAAATTGTCATAGTCATATAACTATCACCAGTACTCAAGTCATAATGATGAAAGAATAGAAAAACTTCTAAGAACCACAAGTCATATCGTCAAAGATGATCCTTGTAGCAGAAATATACCCTTTAACTAGATGTCCACTAACAGCATATACCGTAGAGGAGAGCTTACAAGAATTTGACAATGATAAGCTGACAATATGAGAAACCAGAGACTAACTACCCTGGTCAAACTCAGAAGTAAAGAGTACCTTGAATGATCTGGAACGACGAATGGAGGGATCTATCTGTAAGGACATGGAATAGGACTTCTCAGCTTCATCAAACTGTTCCATTTCCATGAGAGCATCTCCCTGACATAAATAAGCCTAGAGGAAGGAAAGAACATTTACTTTAGAAATATAATATGAGCCAAGATTCTCACCAATACAAGGATCTCTCTCTCCCTCTTTATTTCTGGTCCACACCACTTATGTAAGCATGTACCAAGGTCTTGGTGATCTTAAGGTTATATATTGAAGGAACATCCAACTTTAAAAAGAGAATTCTCTCATTTCTTGAGATCATGGGCAAGGTTCAATGGTGAAGATTTTAGAATATCTGAAGAAGAGATTGTGTTCTGATTGCTTGAGATGCAGGTCAGAATAGATCCTCACCTACTTAACACTACGTAGACATTAAAATCATGCACCTGCATTAACTTATGTAAATCTTGTTACGTAAACAGCACTTGCCCTGTCTCCTTCCCCTTTCCATCCTATCGATGAAATCCAAAGAATTGTTCCTGAGACCAACCTCCCAGCCGAAAAAACGTCTAATGTGCGTCCTTGTGTGCCCCTCGTGGCAAATGATTTATGGTTTGAAAGATTAAGGTCACAAATTCCTCAAGCCTTCAATTATATGTCAATCAATTTTTGTGAAGTAGAAAATCACTGACCTCAATGTACTGAGGAGATAATGTTGACGCTTCTTTTGCATCTTCAAGAGCCCCACTATAGTTGCACATTCCCAACCTCGCAACAGATCTGAACAAAACATAAACCTCTAATTCATAAATCTTCAAGACCCAACCTCATAACAGATCTTAACAAAAAATAAACCTCTAATTCATAAATCTTCAAGAGCCCCTTTATAGTTGCACATCCCCACCTTTTCAGCAGCAGCTTGGTTCCCATAATCAAAATGAAATGTTAACAAAAATTCAAATTCATCCACAAAGGCGCCACATTTGGTGCAAACTCATTCACATCACCCGCAGAATCAAAAGCAAACACCTTGTCGACTACAGAAAAGGGGGTAATATCTCATCTTGGAATACTCATTACATAGTGGTGACAAATTTAGAAAGTTCACCATCTAATGTAGCAAGATGCAGAAACTGTCTCAACCTCAGATGACAGGAATTGACGTACCAACCTGTCTTTATACATCACATGGATCCCACCGCATGGCCTCATTGCTATAGCCTGCGTAACAAAGAAATAAACATCATGAATTACCATTCCTCCATCTCCTTCATGGGATCAACTACGGTCTATTCAATAATTTCAAAAAGCACCATCAATGCATTCATTCTCTAATCTCTATCAGCACAAATGCTCCAAAATAAGCCAAAAAAGCCAACCCAATTCAATTACCAATTAACCCACAACACACGACCATCCCCACAAGACCGAGCACAAAAAACGCGCCAACCGGAACCTACCTGAGTCAGCAGCACCTCGGCATCGGAGAAATTCCCCTTCTCCAGCTCGCTCTCGGCTCTCTTCCTCAGCGCGAGAGCCTCCAGGTTCCTCAGCACGGCGCCATCGTCGTCGCTCCAGAAGATCCGGGCGGCGCGCGCGGCGGTGCCGCAGTGGCTGACGATGACGCCCTCGGGCAGGAGGGCGAGGTTGGGGCCGGAGCCGCACCGGCCCAGGCAACCGCAGACCTTGACGGCGACGCCGGGGGGGGCGAGGCCGGAGAGGGCCTCCAGGGTCTGGAACGAGCCCTGCCTGCGGCAGGTGCGGTTGGTGCAGACCCTGACCTCGGAGAGCTCCGGCGAGGAGCCCGCCGCCCGCGCGGCGGCGGCGGCGGCGGGGCGGCGTTTGGGACGAGAGAGGCAGAGCGGGCGGTTGAGGGGAGAGATTAAGGTGAGCTCCATCGTCTCCTCCTCCCTCCACGCGACGATGGCGGTGTGTCACAGACCAATCGGCCTCGGGGTAGTCAACGCACTGTGCCGAAAGCATATGCTGTTTGGTTGACCTCCGCAGCGTCAACCGTTTGAAAAACGATTATACAATTTTTATTTTTTTTTAGAGATAAATAATAATACAGGTTTTTTATACAATTGGCATAATTTATTTCGACAAATAATTTATATAATACATGTATATAATGATAGGACAAAAATTATCTACCTTTATTTTTTAAAAGGGTCGAAAAAAGCGATCAGCTCTAACGACTCTTTCTAAACAAAATTAAAATGCCCAACATTCATTAGAAAATGTCAGATTAAGTGGTAATTATTATGTACCACTCATAGCTCGAAATTTCAAGATTGATGAACTCATTACCAAATATCCACCAATATATCAGTAGCAAGGGATTTCTCAATATAAAGCATGTAGTCGTGCAAAGGTTTGTCTACGAGTCGAATCACACTTGTGACATCCTTAAAGACGAGTGATGCTTTTACGTCCAAATCAACCGCCTTGAAAGTGATCCGCTCTCGTAAGATTTGGCTATGGATACTTGAAGACAGGTGACACTTTTAGTCATCCAGTTATTTACCTGAATCACAGATAGAACTTCGGCCAGAAGGAAAACATCGGAGGAGTTCTCATTTGATTCATAGTACTACTGCTCAAATCATTGTAGTCTCTTTGAATGGTGCGGGGGACCTCATGGAGTGGAGTTCATGCATCAATTCCGATAGGGACTAACACGAGCTCTTCGGTCGACATTGATCTTGTGCACATTACAAATTAATTTCTCAGATTGAGGTTAAGATCAGACCTTGAATCTTAAAAGTTACACTAATTATTAGGCTCGCACGGTGCGCAGGATTAAAGCTAAAGTTTATGAGTGGGAGCAACTTGTACATAAAACTTGACAGACATGTCGCCAATGCTACCCCACACATTCCTTAGGAAGCTCAGAAAACCTGGGCTTGTCCTCGCAATAGTCGTAGACCAAGTACTTCTTGCGTACCCACTTCAGTTGTCGGCTCCGGTGCCGGCCTAACTCGTTGAATGACGGCCTGTCCCACCAGTATCGCCCTAATTGCCCGCACTTGGTCGTGACGTCGTCTGTCTCCGGCGACAGCTCACAGGCGTTGATGTCGAAGGCCCTGAACGAAGAGACAAAAGGCGCATGGCTCCAGTTCGTCTTCACCCTCCCTCCTTGCGTAGCCCAATCGTCGGCGTTCCACACCGAACCAAGGACTCGCATAGGCTGGTTCTTCGGATATGGCACGCCGTGTGACTCTTCCTTGTTCGCGAACACTCTTATAGGAATTCCATCGACCAGAAACCTATGTTGATCGACAAGAATACCGGCGTAAGTAAGCAGTGAAAACGTACGAAGCGCGTGCAATATAACTATTTAGCGAGAAAGAGAACTAGGACGGAAAATCAAGGACGACGTACGTGATATAACGCCGGTTCCAGAACAAAGAGTAGGTATGAAAATCCGCGGTGGGATCGAACCAAAGGCTGTGCCTTTGCTCTCTATCTCCCGTGCCGTTGACATAAACGTTGGTTTGTACAAGGTAAGGTTCTCCGGACAGGTTTCCCAGAAACTCGAAGTCAAGCTCGTCGTGGTTGGGCCCGTCCGAAGACATCTGCAGCGATTTTTCCATCTGTGAGTTTTTTCATACCGGAATTCGGAAACACTTTATGATTGCAGATATAGAGTAGGGATGGTTGCATACGTAGAATGCCGTTACTGTTCCGGCTGAATCGCCTTGGACCAGCTTAATTTGCACGCTTGTCAGTCCAAAAAGGTATGTCTTCCTGGACCCAAACCCACAACCTGCAGAAAGCCATGGCGATTCTCGATTCAAGAGTGGGATTATGATAGACAATGGAGCTCTGTTTAGGACTTAACAAGCTCAGAGTATCGATTTCAGTCGAGTTTGAATATGAATGCAACGACGCTTGAACTCAGTTTCTTCAAAGTCTACTAGTAGTTGGTTCTTTCTTGTGCATAGTTGGTCATTCCTCAATTCTTTAATGCAGACACAGCACAAAAACCAAGCTCCACGAGTTCTATACGTATCGTTCTTATTCCGCGTCAGCTTTGAAGATCGAAGTTTGCTTTTGAGCTAGAACGGGTATTTAGACTGTTAGTCAAGGAACAATCGGCTCTTACCGTCTCCTTGTGAATCATCGTGTAAAAAATGAGTACGAAAAATGTGATCAAATCAAGAATCTGGAACTGGGAGGACTAATGAACTGTGAGTTAGAGGGCAAGAGGTAGGCTTTACCAGAAGAAGAATCAAGAGTCAACTTCGTTTGGTCCCCTTCACACTCGAAGTGGTCAGAAGCCCAATTGGGTTGAAAGAGCTCGTCGAAGCCGTCACAACCAGCTACCCTCGGAACAACATTAGAACTCCATAACCACGCCATCATCGTCAAGGCGATCAAGGAGCATGAAGGAGACCGCCGCTTCGAGATTGCCATCTGAGTTCTCGGATGCGACATCACCCAGAAAGCCAAATTTCAAGAACCAGCTAGTGAAGAGACTCGTGGAACGACGACCGTGTGCTCTATGAACACTCAGGAAACTCTCTGAACATCAGAGTCTTTTATATTGTACATTATCATGGGACCCGAGTGGGGTCTCACCATTGATGAAGTGGAGTCCAGCCAAAGTATAGGCAAGTTGAAATGGATTCCCAAGGCCACGTCGGAGAGCCACTAACTTGAGGAATTGCCCACTATTCTCCAAGGTATCAAAGGGAAATGGATCGACAGAAACGGAAAAGCTTTGCTTTATGAGCTGTCGATTCTCAATTCACCTTCACCTCAATACACATTTAGAAGCAGATTCATCTCTTTCGTAGACAGAGCAGAATCAAATCTTGGCCGATACCCGCAGATCATACCCTATAAAGAAGCCATGTAATTCCTGGCGTCTTCGCTACATTCTGCTGTCTGTTCTACCGAGTGACAGAGGAGAATATTAGGTACACGCATTCTGACATGGTGCAGATGACATTTGCTACGGACGTCTGCGAAAAACTCGCATGTCCAGGAAGTCAAACTCGGCTCGTACAGGGATTAGGTAGAGCACTTTTGACAGTCCAAGTGCTCAGAAATTCAAGTTAAACATTTCGACAAGAGGGAAAACGAATGGGTCGTACATTAATGGGTCGGTGCACTATGCAAATAGAAAAAGAAATCGTTTTTCTAATTTGGTAGACGGTGACCGACTTTATCAAGGATTACATTGCTTCCGCATAAACTTTTAGCACAAGCTTAGCTCAGAACATTAACAATTGCCGTATATGCATGCCTCCACGCAACATAACATACCAAGTATCCCTAAAACAAACTCATTGGAAAGTGCTTTGCATATATAAAGGAGAAATGGGTTGTCATCAACTTCACTTGATGGTCGCATTGGCACAAAGCATCGATCAGAGGCATAGCAAAGCAAGAATATTCCTGACTTGAGACCCTTTTGGACCATCATTAGTGGGTACCTCCTATTTGGAAATTAGCCTCAACAGATTCTCAACTAGTGTACATATATGTCCTGATATTGGGTAGCTCTACAGTCTCAAAGTAGCATAACAAGAATCCTAATAAATCAAACTCATTATTAGCCAAAGAGGGGAAATTGCAAGGTCCGATTTTGTTCCAATGAGGTTCTCAAACAACCAGTACAAATCTGGCAAGCTCATGATCCTCGAAATTCCAAAGCACCTCTGCAAAAGCTCAAGTTGATAAAGACAAAAGAGAGTAGCTTTGAACTAGAGTTTCCAGTAACTTAGCTAATTAGTGTGTCACAGGATCATGAGATGACAATCACAGAACACTTCATCAAAATGTGAAAGTAAGAAGGGCAAAGAGAAGAAGGCAAAATTTTAAACATCACGAAATATATATGAAATTGCACAAAATCCATGTAGAGTCTTTAAGATTTGTGACCCTCCTCCGCAGCAGCCTCAAAAGTCTCACCCGGAACAAGTTCAGGGACCTCATCATCATCCTCCTCCTGCGTTGCAGTTGCGCCAGCAGCAGCAGCTGCACCAGGTGACTGCTTCTGGAACTGTTCGGCCAGCTTCCTTAGGTTGTCCAAGTTATCTGGCCCTAACTGGTTGATTATTCCTGGGAGGATATCTTGCAATTCTGGAAGAAGCACAATAAAAGACAATTGATGAGATTAGGAATTAAAAAGATTAAACACACGTGTGTGCCCATGTACATAATTCTGCAGACAAAAATATTAAGCACAGGCACAGAAGCCCAATTGGACACCTCCATGCAAAGTATCCATCAAAATATCCTAGATTTCTCCAGGCATCGATGATAAACTTAGACAAGAAAGATTACCCAAAAGCATTAAATGAGTAGAGTTAGCCCTAGATGTCTTACTTCTGGCAGTTTGAAATAAAATAGAAATATTTTAGACACACATAATATGAAGCTCGAGACAATGTCTTTAGGAACAAACAAATATAGATTCAGCGGCACTTTATACTATTCTTGGTTCTCAAAACAAGCACAAAATAAGCCTCTCAAAATTGGTCACGGAAAAAGAAAGGAAAGGAAAGGAAAGGAAAGGAAAGGAAAGGAAGTTGATGCATACTCTTGGTCTGAGGAACACCGCTAACAACCCATGTATTGGCTGCAATAGAGGCTTGAACTGGTCCACAAACAGAAATAATATTACCATCACTGAGTGCATCAAAGCAGTACACCAGGCACTTCTTTTAGAAAGTAGGTTAACCTTTGGGATTTACGAATTGGATGACAACATCATCCTTGAAAATGTTGACTTCCTCAATTGCAGGAATAGCATTAACTCCAATTCTTTTCAGGGTGCTTTGGAGCCTTTTGTCATCCGTGGTAGTTGTCTTGTGCACGGCCTTCTTCTTTCTGCAATAGGATGCAAAAGAAATATAAAAATGCATGTTGCAGGAAACAACAATTTCCAGGCCCAACCAGGGGCAAGCACAAAAAGTAGAATCAAATAAATTCAGATAATCTCTGAGTTGAACAAACAAGAAACAAAGCAAGCGACCCCAATTAATGAAGAAATGTAGTTTTTTTTAATAAATTTAATATGAACAATGCAAAGCCACAAGATATGCACCTCAGCCCACACAAAGCACCATCAATATCGTACTTAATTATCAATGATTCATCTCTTCGACATTTAATTATGAGATCATACAAAATATAGCCAGGACAAGTGAAGCAACATTCGCAGGCCTATGTTTTATCAATCGAAATAATCCTTGAGTCAAAACTTGTAGCTCTGCTTGTATTCACAGGCCACAGATATTAAACTAGAACAAACTTTATACCTTCTCATGGTACCCTTTCCACCAGTGCGGACTGAACCCGCCATCTTCATAAGCTTCTCCACATTCATCTGTGCATGAAAGTGTCAAGCGTAAGTATGCCACCAGACCGCAGGCAAGAGAACTTAGAAGAACAACTCGAGCATAAACATCCACTTTGAAACTCGTTGCAAAGCTGCTAGCTTCCACAGAATTACCAACCGTCACACCTGCCTACTCCCTATATCGGGGCTATACTTTTTTTAATCTGCTCTCTGATACAGATCAGATAGCACAGCCCCTATGCCATTTACTAAAGTCTAAATTGCCAAATATAAGAGAAAGATTAATCATGAATGCACGCGAATGAATAGCACAAGACCTTGGTAGGTTAAATCATTTCTTAAGAATGTACCCAAAAAAAAAAAAAACACTGCAGACAATAGCAGGTTCCAAACCATATCTAGCACCAGATAAAGCACAAAGTTCGCAAGTTCGAGCATCTCAGCTCAAATCTGGTGAGGAAAACATGAGCTCCACTATCGACTGGAAAACATCCAAAAACCAAACTTCACTTCTTTAGCAAATCGATTAATTAAACTTTCCATACATAAAGCAGACCGCAACAGCAACATCGGAAGGAACCCATTTTCCGGCATCTCTCCCTCTCCACGACACACAACAGCTAAGAGACTAAGACGACAACATCGAGGAACAACAACAGAACCCAAAACTGCTCCGAGGAAACATCTCAAGCGACAGAGAACCGCAAACCCAAGAGCAAACCAATGAACCTCAGGACAGCAATGCAAAAGAACCCCAACTCAAATGCCACAACATCAAGCAACACTCCAACCAAGTAAATCCCCATGAAAACAGCCAACGATATCGAATCGAAAGCACTCCGCAAGATCGAAAAATCCCAAATTTCCGACCACCACCACAAGCCTTAAACCCTAAGAAGCTCACTCCCGAGCCGCCCGAAATGAAGAAACCATCGAAGCGCGAAGCGAGATCGGAGGACTGCGGAATCGGGCAAGGCCGTACCTTTACTCGACTCTCGAGCTCGAATCGGTTTTGCCGGGCGAGGGTTTTAGGAGGAAGAGGAGGAGGAAGAAGAAGAAGATAAGAGAGCTCGCCCTCGCTAGCCAGACGGCGCCCGCAAAATTATACCCTGTTCGCTCGCTCTGAGGTTTTCCCAAAGGGATGACGCATGATAATCAGCTCACCCTGATCAGACGGCAGGGAAGGCTCCATGCGACACGTGTCTAGATCATGGCGTGCATCTCTCTGGGTGGGGAACAAATGTGTTGCCGTACCTGGTGAAAACAACATGGGCCAAGGACGGGCCGGGCCCATTGCCCCTGATCCGGCCCACGACGGTTCACCCGCCACGACCGGACCGCGAGAGCGCGCGTCGACGCGGACAGAAGAAGCGCCTCATCTTCTTCTTCTCCTTCGCAGAGACCGATGATGAGATAAAAGCATGAGCCTCGCCGCTCCGTCGTTCGCGGCGGCTCTCCTCCGCGACGTCGCGGTCGCTCCCGCGTTCGTTCGCCTCCCGAGGCTCAGGACCTCCGTCGGCGACGGCGACGGCGACAAGCCCGTCTTCCGTCACGGGGGCCCGCGGATTCGCGCGCTTTCGGCTTCGGGCGGCGGTGGAAGAGCTTCGCTCGCCGCCTCGCAGCTCCGACGGCGGAAGGAAGGCGGTTCGAGCGCGACGCGCGGCTGCGCGGCCCTTTCTTCTGGAAATGGCGCGGATTCGTGGCGAGTCTCCGGAGGAGATTTCGTAGTCGTGAGTTTCTACCGCTTCGTGCGCGTCGAGAATCCGGAGGAGGAGGTCGCGAAGCACCTCGCATTCTTGAAGGTAAATTTTTTCTGGTTCGCGGGCTCTGGAGCGTTCGTGCTCGACGATTGAACTCGCGAAATGCTGCGATTGGTTGTTCCGAGTTTCGACGGTGCAATGAATCGGGTGCTTACTCCGATGCTCTGTACATGTGCAGGATCTTGATATACACGGTCGGATATATCTCAATGAGCAAGGGATTAATGCGCAGGTACTCCTTCGGTTCGGTCCATTTGGTTTCCCTTTTAGTTTTCGTAGCCTCTTTGCTTCTGTAAGTAGCACTGTTTTTGGTCTCGTGTTCCTTTCGAGAGCTCATTAGAAGTCCGTCGCCCAATGGTGACACTTACTTCGGCTATCATGTTCAAGATGATAAAGCAAATGGCGGTGTTATCGAAAGCCGGAACTTATCAGTATAGCAGTGAGGCTATTGGCAATCAGAGACTGCTGTATTGTATCTCAAAATTGTAGCCACGACATGCCGAGAACTCTTATGCTGGGATGTTACTTTAAAATGCCCTTCTTTTTCTATATTCTGATCAAGTACATCTATGGCCATGTGTAAGGGTTTTGCTACGTACATACATTTCCATGAGGCTTGATCTGATGTTTAGTGGAAATAGTTCGTCTTTGACAGTAAACCTTTATCTTATTTTGTGAATGGAAGGCTTGGTGCGCATGACGGCTGAAGTAAACTAGTCTGTGGAATACAAGTCCATACTCACCGTGTAGAGTAGAGTGATTGGTCATTGTTCTTGTTTCTTATTCGGTTCTCCCTTATGCTTCACCATCGTACAGTACAGTGGGCCACTGGCAGATGCTCGCTTGTATTTCGAATGGTTGAGAGAAGATGACAGATTCTCAGATATACTAATTCAGATCTCTCCTGCTCTAAGTGGGCATGCATTCCCTAAATTGAAAGTGCAATTTAAGCCCTTGGTACAGGTGAGCTGTTGCTCAGCACCTTTCTATTGCTTCTGCTTTATCTATCTGAGTAAGCTTTTTGTCATTTCTCTCTTTGATTGAAGATTTTCAATTTAATTGTTCCATCTGCATGTACCTATGCTGATGGGTAGATTATTCGGTTTGGGCTATTTTCTTCTCAGGTGGATGGAGGTATTGCCCATCTTCCCCTGCTCAACCCTTCTATGAGAGCAACACCTTTAGAACCTTCTGAATGGAAGAAACGAGTTGAAGCACTAGGTAGAAGCCGTGATGCATCCAGTGGGAATATGGATTCAGACTGCATCATACTGGATCTAAGGAATGGTACCTCATTTAGTGTTAAAATTGTGTGGATTTAGTGGCATTTAACTTATGCCAAATCGAATTTTACTTTCATCACTTATGAAACTCAATCATAATTGATATTGCTGGTTAGCTCAAAAGAACCATATGAAATAGGGAAAGAGTGGGGAAACAGAGGAAACAATTCCTGGCCAATTCTGAAAACTTATACTTCATCATTATTTGTGGCAAGCCTGTGTTTGTAGTTTTCTTGGTCTTGTACTTCAGAGTAATGACATCATGTCTCCATTCTTAAGCAGGCTATGAGTGGGATATTGGCCATTTTCATGGGGCTCGACGTCCTGAAGTTGACTGTTTTAGGAGCACTTCATTCGGTCTCTCTGAGACAGAGGTATGGTTGAAGTCATTCTGCTTCTGTCCTGTTGTGTCTTATGTGCTGAACATGTTATCAGTTAGAATTATTTGAATTTTCTTGAATTACTGTCATGGAAAAATGTTCTATAGATAACCTAAGGATGCAGTCTTGCATTATGTGTCACAGTGTTAGACTTGGCATCTGAATAAGCATGGTCAGTAGGTTACATTCTTTTTGACAGTTTCTGTATTTCCATGTGATGTTATTTGATGGTTTTTATTGTTGGATACAATAAAGGGACACATCCAAGCTGCTATAATCTCCATTTTAAAGACCGTCTCTTGATTACAGGACCTTGTAATCATTTATGCCATCACTCGATTTCAACACCTAATCTTTTCAAGCACGACGTTTGCACAGGTGCATCGGTTAGAGCTGGCAAAGTTTGGCATAACCTGATAAAATGATCCGAATGAGACATGATCAAAGTAGGAACATAGAAAGTATCCGGATCTGATGAAATATTAGCACATATTCACTCCTTTTTCTAGTAAGTAAACTTTAAATACCAATCGATACAATAGCGTCCACAGCTGTGATAAGTTGAGACCTACCGCCAGCCCTAGCAATTTTGCTTGCTACTCGTGCTATGCCAATATGGGCCTACAACACATAATTTAATGACCTTATAATGATTTGTATGAAGAGGCATGCTTATGTGGATATTCCTGATAGAATGTCGCAATGTTTACTCATTCTGATGAAGGGTTTGTCTGAAGTGTCTGGACACTAAATATGAAAGTCTGTGCTATTCTCACACTTATTTGACCACTAGAGCTTACATGTCAAAAGTCGATTGTATTTCAGGCCTATAGGTAACTTCAGTTGTTTCAGTTTGTTATTCTCTTGCATCCAGGTCAATAATTCAGATCCCCTAGCCGATGTCAATAAAGAGAAAACAGATGTACTTATGTACTGTACCGGCGGTATCCGCTGTGATGTGTATTCTACCATTTTAAGGTATTAAAATCATCCCTGTAATCATCTTTTTTGTTATGACATTTTCGTTTCCACATTGAGATTGTCCAGCCAGCTTGTTAAGTCCTGTGGCCAAGTGGATTTGTCTTAATGTATGGGTCTTTGTACATAGCATTGGTTGTCTAACTGAGAATGGGGTACTTAATTTCTGCTATCCATGGTTCATGAGAGCTGGCAATTTCAGCAGTTGGAAATCGCAAATATAATTTGGCATAGTTATATATTAAAAGTGGGAAAACTATCAAATATGTTTGTTAATGCCTGATAAACCAAAAGCAGAAAGCCGCTGGCCAACATTGAACTAGTTTGCATCAGTCAAGACTTTCATGTCTTAGAATTAAAATATGTTTGGTTTAAATTACTATGTCACTACATATGTCCGTTGACATAGTCATTTAGGAACTCTAATTGGGTTATTAGTACTCATTGGAAGTCTCATATTATATTGGATGATGTCCTGCATAGATTATCCTGTAAACCTGCCTCACCAATCCAAGTTGCTTTCCTAAAACGTCAACCTTTCATACGAACTAGGTGTGGAGCTCATACATGCAGTCACACGATCTACCACCGCCTGCAAAATGTTAATTTACTTGTCCATGGTGCAGAAGAAAGGGATTTAAGAGGTTGTACACTTTAAAGGGAGGCGTCTCTCACTATCTTGAGAATGAAGGTCCAGTGGAATGGGTTGGCAACTTGTTTGTGTTTGACTCCCGCCTCTCTCTCCCTCCTGCTGCCTACAACCCTAGATCCGTGACACAAACATGTGACCTGCAGCATGCTATTAAGAATGAAAAATTCGCAAAATGCTATCTGTGCGGTTCAGTAGTCCAAGAGTTAAGACATCGGAATTGTGCAAATCTTGATTGCAACCTGCTTTTTCTGTGAGTACTAATTCTCTCCTTTCCTTCTGATCTATGTACCACAGTTTTGCTCTCAGTCCTTGTTGGTCGATTTACGGATGGTTCTCAGATTCTTCCAGTAATCTGTTGTCTTGCTGAAAATGACAAAGCTAGTTGAGGGGAAGTTATTTATCCTAAAAAAATTTGTTCATAAAATGAGAGAGTTATTTCGCCTGAAGCTATATCGTGCTTGTTGATTAACCTTTGCAACACAAACTGTTGATCTTATTTCCTTTGTGCTAGGCCCTAATTATGACCACCTATTCTGTGCTTATGCCTTGTTCTCTTTCTAGATATGCTTTCAAATAAATGTGTTTCAAGTTGAGTCAGCAGTGGTGAAGTAAGTTGGCTGGGTTGGAGCTTTGGGTCTCTTGATAGAATTGCAGATTGGTTACCTTTTGTCTTGGCATCTAATAACCCTTACTTTTAGTGTATATAGTAGTGCATGGATTAATTTCTCTGGGGAGTTAAACTCAAATGACTGAGTATGTAATAATTAAAGTGCAATATAGTCTAACACTCGATTGTTTGATGATAAAATAAGAGATGGACAAAACATGACTAGGTTGTGCAATTTTGTATTTCAAAAATATTATATGATATGTTGAATGTGAGCTAGGCTGAATCTGGTGATCTCGATTCTTGATAAATGCTTTTCACATTGTTCTTTCATAAAAATTTTCAGATGCTGTTCAGACTGTGTAAGCAGTTTCAGAGGATGCTGTTGTTCGACTTGTATGACTGCTCCTCGGCTTAGACCTGTTTTGCCTGGCCACCAGAGATACAAGAAATGGCATCTTTATAGAGATTTGGAAATGCAACCAAGTTGACATTTTAAGCTTCACATGTGGCTGTGGAAAACCTTTGAGGTGACATATTTCTGCTTCTCTCCCATTTCTGGTTGAAGAGTTGAGTACTGGGGGATCATGATCTTGGAAATGACTCTGATGAGGCACTGCTTGATCTTCACTGGGGAACTGCTATTGAAAGTATCATGGAGGAAAATCTGATAACATTTCGGGGTTCCTGTAAGCCACTTTTCCCCCTCTTTTTGGGCACACTGTACTTTCTATATTGATAGCTTCAGTTTTTTATATTGAAGGGACCGTACCTTGTTTCTTGGAGTTAACATTATCGGATTCACTTTACGAGGTCATGGGCAATGTATTGTCCTCATCATGGATGATTTTACACATAACAAATCTGTAGTGGAGAAGTATTCGACCTTCTAAGGTCAGTCACTCGCATGCCCGAGGAACGCATCTCTTTGAATATGCTCTGCCGTTGCTTTTGAAAGATCAGCTTTTGTTTACTCTCCTGTGTGGGTTGTGGAAAATAACCTGATTGTGTTCGGTTTCGTGTCGGGGTCGGAAACTGTTAATAAGATGGATTGATGGGGTGAATTTGATGTCCTTGTGCTTTCCCAACCCGGGATCATAACACCTGTATTGAATTGCTTTAAACTATCTGCGAAGACCACATTCTTGCACCAGCACAAGTGCAGGTTTTTCTCAGATATTGAGAGTCCTGGGAAATGCGTGCTTTGTGCGGTTATGAGTGCAACTGGTTATTCCTGAACTTTAATCTGTTAAAAGAACTAAAGAATTGATCTGTTGAAGCTCGTTTTAGGCTCCTTGCGCCCTATGTGGTGCTGTATCAGATGATTTATAAGAGTGACTGGTTCCAATTTAAGAAACTGACAAAATCAGATAACTTAAAAGCTGGACCGTTGGTGTCTGCTCCCGAGGATGGCAGCGGGTTTTTCTTCTTTCATATTAAGGATCTTGTCACTGAGCGTCTTTCGGGGTACTATTTAATCATAGTTAATAAGAAAAGCATTTTTAATATATTGATCACGCATAACATGACGAAATTGAGGAAGTTTCTTTTTGTTTGATTTCGCATGACACGAGGAAATTAATACTCAAAAATGAGGAAGTTTCTTTTTGTTCAATCACCTTGCATATAGTATCGTCGTAAAACATTTTCATTTATTCACCAAGATTCATGGCTCTTTTTCTAGTCATTTGCCTGCCTCCAACACTGAGAGACATCATCGCACACAAAATTATTAGGTGCATCGCGTTGCTTCATATGGATTAGCCTGGTTTCCATCCTGGATTTAGGAATCGGACTGGGCCTAGACCAGTCGGTTCCAGTCCGATTCTTGGGTTGGACCGAGACTGTCTGTACCATTTCTTTCTTTTTCTTCTAATATATGCACGCAGTTTATAATTTTTTTAAAACAAACAGTTCGGAAATCCTAGTCATCAAATTATTCGACTTTCCTTGCCTACAGTTTGCGTTTGCCACTAGAACCAAGATTTTATCACTACGCCTTTCAACTATGTTGCCCAAACCCTCAGTCAATTCAGCAAAATTTTCTTGTCCAATGATCCATGCCAAGAATACTGGTCATCAAAAGTCCCTGACTTATAACGGGACAAACCTGATTAACCGCTGCACCAAAAGCCACTAATGCGAATTCCCCACCAGGAGCGAGAAGAAGGCATGTTCTTACCGCAGAGACTATCAAGATCCCAATAAGCCGGCCAACAATTTTTTTTTTTTTTTTTAGGGCAGCTAGTTCTGCCAGTCCGGACTAGTAAGCCAGTTGGGCCAGGATCGTTCCTCACCCCAAAGTAACTAAAGGTTCATGAAAACAGTCAAAGGTCCTAGCACATTAGATTAGATTTGAACCATTCATCATCATGTCCATGATTTGGAATCAGTCCATGTACAAGCAAGCAAAAGGATGTGCAAAAACGAAAAAGACTTCCTTTCAATTTCCCCTAACAATAGACATATTGAATCCAACATGGAACTAATGAGGCAAACCTGAAACTGTATTGACATTTCCCAAAGCAATGAGAAAAGGCATGGAAAAAAATTTTGCAGAACTTATCACACGTTTATAGAAGGAAGTAAGAATCCTAGAATGTGCATACCCAAAATGGAGTGATTCCCCGTGTTAATCGTGCTGCCTATGATGATGATGCGGCTTGAGGAAGGACCCCCTGAGTAATCAATGCCAGATAGAAAATACGTCAGCGGGCGTCGAAAAGTCGGACAAATAGCACGTGCTTTGTTTAGTTCCATGATGTTTCTAATCGACGCATAACTTATAACATACTTGCAGTCTTGCGGGACGCTCCAGGATAGGGATGGGTTTGCGTTAGGGAGCGGCTTCATGTATTGTTTCCAATCATCGAGCAGAATTTTGAGGTCGTGGATCTTGTTGTCGAGGCCGACACAGCAGTTGGCGTGCATTGTACAGACCAGATTCAAGTCCCTGCTCGCCTGGCAGAACCCCCCGAAATACGCCGTGTCCAGGAACTTCATCCGGAACCCGATTTCATCAAGGAAGGGGTCCATCTTGATCTCGTTCAGCACGTCCTGGTCATGCTTCCCGGGATACTGTTCTCTGGAGCGGTACCAGAATTTGTAGAACTCGACCGTCCTGTTGTTCGACTTCACGTAGGTGAACCCACCGTTTGGCGCATTGTTTCTGTCGGACGGGCTCCCCAAGAAGTAATCGCAAGCAATTTGGAAATCCGCGTCGGTATAGAACCTTGGAAACGGATCGCGGAGCCACATGATATCCGTGTCCTGTCAAAACCAACGACAAAAACAACTCGCATCTAACTAGGAGAAGACCAGTAATACTAAACATGAGCAGAAAGCAGAGTTCCTCAATGAAATCGAATTCAAATTTTTCTTCGATACCGTGAAGATGAAGCTGTAACCCTTTTCAAGGAGCTCCCTGAGGAAATCGATCCTCCTCCACATCATCTGCAGATAGTCGGCCGACATGAAGTCCGCCTCCCCGGAGAAGTCGGTGCCTTGGGTCAGGAGGGCATAGCAGTGCGGGTGTAGCTTCAAGCAGCGGACATAGGCCTTGTGGTCGAGCGCGACGATCACAAGATGGTCCAAGAGCTTGCGCGTCCCGTTGCCGATCCGGAAGCTCTCGAGGAAGACGTCGAATATGGAGCCTGGCTCCGCCCACGCGTCGTTCAGGGTCGTCAGTATCACCGTCTTGTCCTCCGTGGACGCCTGCTTAAGGACTCTGTCCAAGTTGTTGAACGTGCCATTAACCTGAAATTTTTTGCAGGAGCTCTTACTTCTCCTAGCCTTAGAAGCTCAATGATTCACATGTAAATCTGAACAACTGTAGGTTCCTCATCAATCAAGCTCAAGCCGGTGAGATAGGTAATCGAGTCGAGCGCGACTAATCTGTACTCGCCTCGGATATTCGCATTAGTCTTCTCAGTTATCCTAGAGTTTTCTCCTAATCCGATCGAATTTTACCATGAAACAAGAGAATAGGCTTACACACGAAATTGTCACTGGCATGAAAGGTCAAGAAAGCATAAGCTGCTAATCAAATCAATTTGGAGAAGGTCCACACACCCAATTTATCATATAAAGTATAATGATACATACAGTAAGAAGATAAAATCACTTCACTTTATGATCCCACTATCAAGTGGGTTTGTCGCAAGTGGAGATACCTAATTATCCAAAAAAATACCTTAAGAATTACATTAATTATTCTTATAATGTCAGATAATAGTTGGAAGCATCCAAAGATTACGAGAACAAAACAAAGGGGCCATCGATTTTCTCCTTTCCTTCTTCTTTTCTCAAATGATAAAGATGGGAGATCCGGTTCACACTAGCATAAAGGAGAACAAATTTATCCTGTGTGGACGGATATACCGTCACGATCCGTGACGTGGGACAACGATTGAAAGAGACAACCTCGATTGATTTATCTTCTTCTCAAAAAAAGAAAAAATAAAAATATTTTTTGTTATTATTATATTTGATCTTCTTCTTTTATAAGGCAGCGGGATGTCGTACTTGGCCAATGAGCATCATGTGCTAGACCCACCAATGGGATCGAGTGGCTTCATGTGCTTTGGCACTCAACCAGAACTGGAAAGACAAGGGGGCCACAGGCCTTTTGTAAATGCATCCATTAAAGTTTCAATTATTTAAGGAAAAAAAAAAGTGCATCGTCAACCGAGGATAAATTCGACCAAAAAGCAAAAAAAAAATAAAAAAATAAACCGAGGATAAATTATAGTTTTCCAATGGTTAGGTGGTGAAAAACCCGAAGGGAGATGGCTTAAATTTCTTGCAACCTTTTGAATTTTATTCCAATTTAATTCAACAAAACATATCTTCTCAACGGCCTGCAATTGCCGTCGCACCACGATTTGGACTTCATAAACGTTAAGTTTTCTGACTGAAAAAAGGGACTTTAATTTGATTTCTTTTACCTTGGTTTTCTTTTGTTGTCTTCTTCTGAATTGGACATAAGCTTCTTCCTTTTTATTCTTTGTTTTCTGCATTTCTCGGTTCTATAAATAAGAACGTGCGTGGAATCAAAAAAGTGGGCCAAGCTAGGCTCAAAATATTATGGCTTTAATGCATCATTTGTTTTTTTATTTCTTTCAATGGATAAATGGGTCTATTACCAGGGTAGGTTCATCTAATCGATCGTCGCCGAAAACAATTTTTCGCTTTGGTCAAACCAATACTATTCTAACCAAACCATTGAAAATCAATTAATCTATGTTCGCACCAATTAATCTATGTTCGCACTTATTTCTAGACTTTCGCCCTCTTTTTAGAGGGGGAACAATGCAATTAGGACATTGTGGTGGGAGCAGATTGCAAATGTGGAAATTTGCTCTGTGGGTTCTGGCTAAAGAGAGTGGATCAAATATGGGTTTTGATAAAAGACGCCTTGCAAACACCTAATGCCATCCTAACCACAAGATCAGCAAATGAGGCGTGAACCGAGGACATGATTTTGACATTGTCCAGTGACCATGATGCATTTGAATCGCACACTTAGCAAGAATTTAAGTGGAGTTCTAAGGCCTTGAACGAAAAAAAAAAAATCGAAATTTGATATTTGAAAGTGAAAAACCCCAGGCCATGCATGTTGATTACGTGGCAATTACTGTCTTGATGGGGGTGATATCAAGACAGATTGAGAAGCATGTGGTTTTCATGGAGGCTTTTGGTTTGATCTTGATGAATGTTGTCCCAAACATCAAGCCTGTCTACTTTACCCAAAAAAAAACATCAAGCCTGTCTAAATTACCTACTCTGAGAAATTACAGAAGAAAATTTAACATGCCCCTAATGCGAAATGAGAACAGAGAGAAAGAGACCGCTGCAACTTTCACTTTCCAGAGATTTGACTTTCATCTGCAAGACGGGAGCTTCCATGGAAGAACAAGACCTGAATTAAAAGCTCCCAAGTTTTTTTTACAGCCTCCATCTCATAGCTTCTAGAGGGTCTGCTCTAAGCCTAATGCCTCTGAAGAATTGTGCAGATATTTTTGTGTATTATGGCAGAAAGACTGTTCATTTCCCCCCCTAGACAAGAGCAAAGACTGTATTTTTATCTCAATTGAGCTTTGTACAAAGAGGAGGCAAACAAGTAGGGCGATTCAATCATCTCAATTCTAGATACTAATTAGGAAATTCGAAACCAAATGGATCCAACGATTGAGATTTGCTTTGTCATGTGAAAACTATCAAACTGTGTCGGCGGAAACGCACAGAATTCATGACGGAGACAGAGACGAGGAGGAGGAGGAGGAGGAGGAGTACTACGTGTCCAAGAATCAGTTTACCAACCTTGGAAGCGGTGCGGACAGGATAGAACGAACCGGGCAAGAACGCTGCAAGAGGGTTGGCCGAGCCGTAGAGGAGCAAGCACGAGACCCCGAGTCCGGCCAACAGCAGCACGATCCTCAGATTCCGCAAGGCGAAGAAGCCGCTCCCGCTCGACGGCATCGCCGGAGCGAACCCGGACGCCTGCTTCCCGTCGCCGTTGCAGCTCCCATGATGGCTTTTCACTATCCCGTTCGAAGCCGTCGACGAAGGATTCGGAGACTCGACCATTGCTGCTGGTGTTGGCGCCGACCCTTTTCTCGTATCGATGTCCGCGCTTGCTTTTCGCCTCTGCCCTTAACGCCAAGCTTCCATCTTCAGCTTCCTCGGTTTCTTCTTCATCCCCTCGAAGGCCTCAGGCCGGACAGTCCCCCTCATTTCTTGCGTGCTTCTCCTGACATAACCTAAGTTGCCCATTAATTTAATCCCCCTCTCCGACCGGTCCACGCAATGAGCTGTCCCTATATAATAATACTGAAGATCCTCAAGGAGAGTAAAGTAATCCAAGTCATGTGTTATGGGATCGGGACATGAATTGGATACGAAACGAAGGGGACGATTCAGATCCGCCTCTCGGTTTCTTCGGGTGGCTCTCTCTCTCTGTTATCTTCTTGCGCACGCGGGTGTGCATGCGGTGGACTCAAGTCCGTTCCACAGTGACGAGTTCCATTACGCAATGCTCGATCATATAACCCCCTCGAATATCCCCTTCCCTTTTCATTTCTAGGTACGACCATCACCCAGTCAAGACCGCCGGCATCGTCTTTGCTCTGGTTGTAATCATCACGAGCCCCCACTTTTATAGGCCTAATTCCCTAGAAAACCCTTAAACTTTCTTTTCTGAGTACGTAATGCTCAAGCATATACCCCATTGAATATCCCGTTCCCTTTTCATTTCTAGAGACGATGATTCGCTAGTAAAGACCGCCGGCAGCGCCTTTTCACCTGTTGTACTCATCTGAAGCCCATTCATATATGCCTAATTTGCCAAAAGAATCCCAAACTTTCAGTTCTAGATAAGTAATCCTCTCTCATGTAACCCCCTTGAATATCATGTGCCCTTTCATTTCTAGATAGAATGATTCACTCGTTAAGACCACCATCCTTGTGTTTTCTCCCGTTGTAATCATCACAAGCTCATCTTTATAGGCCTAATCCTATAAAAAAAAAAAAACCCGTAACTTTAGGTTTAGTCTTAATTCTGTCCCCAACTTTCTTTCGTCTCATAAATAAATCTCCAACTTCAACTCTAGTTTCAAATCTATCCAAACATCCAAAAATCACCACTAATTTACTCAAAATTATAGACATCAAAATCAGTTAGAAATTTTTTATAAAAGCCCGCGTTTTTATCAATACCCTCACCTTATAAAGACCAATGACAACCTCTCGATATTGATAATATTGAAGAAATTAGTGGCTGACTTTTGGAAGCACGAGAAGATTGGGGACTAATAAAGGATTTTATTATGAGATAAAAAAGAGTTCTAAATAGATTTAAAACTAAACATAAAGTTGAAGGTTCTTTAGAGAATGGGTCCCATCTTTATAGTATCATATATGTATATATAAAATTTTATCGATTGAACAACGTCGCTTTTCATCACCAGTTACATAACACGGAATTGGATCATCATTTTTCTCCGGTGAATTTTTAAATTTTTTAAGGGCGATCGACTTTCATAGCTCGCAAGAAAGTTGACGAAAATTATTTTCACAAATAAATAATTCCACTAATCCAGCACGTCCGAAGATAGATTTGGAATCCAATGGGCTTCATTTTGGAATATCTAGCGCTCGTGTTCTAGACGTCTTCGCCACATGCATGCAATGATAGCGCTGAAGCAATGCTTATGAATCAACAACCACTCATTTTCTCTGATTAATGTCAAAAAAAAGTCATGTTCTAGAAAGCACCTGAGTTTCGAACTCTCCATTTTCTTTTTCCTTTCCTTTTTCTTTTTCTTTTTACCCTCCCAATATTTGGAAAAGAAACCAAAAAAAAAATGAAAGAGAAAAAGAAAAATTGGTTGTGAAAGTCTCGAATGGGACCCGCAACGCAAAAGCGTCTCCGAGCCAGGCCAAGAATGCCCGTGGATAATTTAGTTCCAATGATTGAGGGGAAAGAAAATTCGAATTTTTATATATTCACCAGAGGAAAGTTAGTGTAATTAATAATTGTGAAGATATTTTATTTGATTCTTATCCTAAACATATGTTACAAGAATTTTGTAATAAAATATCCCGAAAAAAGTAATTGAACATTCAAAAAGATCAAATTCTCTTTTCACGCGTGGATGGGTTTATGTGTAGGCCTCACTAGTAGATTTACTGAGCTTACATATACGACAGAAGTGATGTTTTCATCCAATCATTCTTCTTATTGGTCGGTTATAATTTTGGATTTCGCACACATTTATGCTAGATTGAATATTGCATGCGAATGATGTTTACGATATCTCGAGTGCACACACACATGGATGGAGATCAGGATTCATCCCACCACTATATTTTGGTATATAGTTAATTTTGCATCTGAGTAATGCTCATGACTCGTAGCTTGACCAATTAGGAAAGTTCATTCCAATCAGGACAAGAAGGAAGTACAGCCCGACCCACTAATTAGTCCCAGTGGACCATTAGATGTCCCGGCCCGAACCTGGAAAAATCTGGATTATATGGAATCGTGGATGGAATGATGATTGGCATTTACGAGTGGGCTTGGCCGTGTGGCCACTAAAATCCCATCACATACCACCTTTCTTCTTCCCAAGTGAATGAAAATTCCCTGGCTCGCCCTTCATTAGGATAGGCACGAGGTCAAAATCAGTCATTTTGCCTTTTCATATGAGCGAAAAGGAGAAGGAAAAAGAAAAGGAAATTATCCGATAATCTTGAATGAAGTTAAGATTTTGTGAGCGTGCAAAGTTAGTTAGGTGAAGTTTTAGGACCTAACTCCACTGGACTCGAATTGATTTGAAGGTTGAAAGAATCGATGATCTAATCCGAGCAGAATTGAGTTCTCAAGTTGAGTTTGATTCCCCATTACACTATTTAAAGTAAAAGTCAAGCCAGACTTGAGACGATGGCAATGTTTCCAAAGCACAAGGGAAAATATAGGTAACATTAGAGATGTGCAAAACGGACCACCCAAATTGAGAACCGCTTGGACTGGACCGAACCAGCCGATTCGGTCGGTTCTTGGGTGTGTTGGTCCGTTCCCGGTTCTTAAATCGATGTCGGGTAATCCGATTCTCAATTCCAAGAGGGAATCAGATTAGATTGGATTGGACCAAATACAAATACCTTTTTTTTTATTATTTCTTCAAAAAACTTAATGAAATGTGAATTAAATAAGTTACGGCACAATAACTCTTCACTCAATATTGCTTCCATCAATATCTTAAGATCTATTAGTCTTTCTCATTGTGCACGGCTACTCTTTTATGTAAAATAAAATAATAATAAAAAAAGTGATGGACTCTATTGGACCGGACCGCAACCGATAGTCCGATCCGATTCTTGGTCCTAGGACCAAACAATCCGGTCTTTAGTTCCAAAAATTAGGACTTTTGGATTGAATCAAGATCCGGCATGCTTTTGTGTAACTTTAGTGAACATTGATAACTGAGTTGGCTCAATCGGTAGTAGAGGTTGGTTTAGATGCAAGTCCAGGAGACGAATCAAATCAAGTAGTGCTCAAGCTACGGAGTAGTGTTCGTAAAATTCTAAACGCAAGTGAACGTGTCGAACAAGTAATATAATGATGAGAAAGAATATCGTCCCACGAAGATCGATGATTAATAAACTAATTAAATACTAAAATAGATTAACTCTAAAATTTATCTAACAGATCAAAATATAATTGAGAATAAATTAAAAACAAAATTTGTAGACTAATGCAGTAAATCAATCAGATAAATATGTTAGAGCATCCGATTTCACCATAACCACTAGATATGAATTTCAGATTGTTGTGAGTACAACAACGATATCAAACATGTGATAGCGGAATTTCCTGATCTATTTACTATCATATCTCTAGGTATAGCAAACATACTCAGTTTATTAATCCACTATATCTCTATGTGAATTAAAATAAACATAAGTGCATGAAAAACTATGAATATTCCCGGTTTACAATGAGTCTTTTGGATCACCTTATCACCGAAAGCTACACAAATAAGCAGTATATTTCTATCCACGTTTAATTCATGGTTATATATTATAATGAACAATTGCATATTATCACTTCTCAGTCTCAAACATGCACATCAGATCATTCAAGTGGTGGCCAATCACTCAAAAGCATTAAGCACAATAATATATAACTCACATGAATGAAATCAATTGTAAAACATAAAAATCATGAAATTCACATCATCATAGTTAGGCTACATCGTAGCCCTAACAAAAGAAAATTAGAACATAGTAGATGAAAAAATAAAAATATAAATCAAACTCAGCATCTTGAATCAAAGAACAAGAATTATGTCTCAACTTTCGTCTTATCTTCAAAATACTTGAAAAACTCTCAGAACAATGAAAAAACAATCTAGCAGAAAAACTCGCTTAAAAACCTAGCTGCTCTCTCTGGCTCTCCTATTTATAGGAGATATCTAAGATCCTTATCTCCAAGCAATTGCGCACAAAATCAGGGAGTAAATCAGAGGATTTTGATTTGATATCTATCTCCCACTGCTGCTTGATTCAAATTCTTGAGTTTTGCAATTTCTTTTCCTTATATTCTCCATATATCATTATTCTGCATAAATAAGGAAAATTCAAATAATCAGAAGGAAATCCAAATATTTTCTCATAGATATCGCATTAATTGTTGCCTAAAATAGGTAAAATAACTCTATTTTTATAGAGTTATCAAACCCCCAAACTTAACCTTTTGCTTGTCCTCGAGTAAAATCAAGACATAACACATAGTCAAGTTAACAACCTCCTCCATGAAATCTTTTCATAATTGCTCAAATTCACAATTCAAAGAAAAACACAAATTTCATCTAAACATTGAAATTGATTTATAAGTTAAGACCAATTCTAACTATATGATCCAAGTGTGTGTGTGAGAGTCATCATCTTTTTCGAATTATATGCAATCCAGATAAATTCTCATTGATATGTAACCTCTCAAAAATTCTCAATAATTATAACCAAATCTCATAGGTTTGTTTTTCATTCCTCTCTCCACTAATGTAAGCTAATTATCCAACCAAAAATCAATAGGACTTTTCTCGGTTTGTAATGTAAGGCTGGGCTAAAGGTGAGATAACGGGAATTTTAAGCTCAAATCACCCATCAACACGTTGATTTCTATGATCTAATTAGAGCCAATGTCACTGTCCAATTTTACTCCTTCAAGATAATTTTTCTGCCACCATATATCATCATTCCTTCTTTTCTTTTTCTTTTCTTTTTTTTTTCTTTCTCTTTTTTTTTTCCTTTTGAATTGCTTTATGGTGAAGTTTCTCCCAAAGTCCCTCATAATATAACATGAAAATTTCCAACCCATTGAGTCTCCAAAAGGCTCACTCAATTGAAAGTTAGATAGGGAACCATAAAAGCAATTTTTTTTTCTTTTGATAATACACCCCAAAGAATCATAGCAATCACTTTTTTTTCTTACTCCATCCTTCCTTCCAAATTTCTATTAAGCTCAAATAATCCCAAAAAGAAAATCAACGTATTCATAGGGCATGGGACAAGGATATAATTTGATAACGGCTAGGCCAAATATATATGGGTGCCAATGAAAAATTGGATAATAATTAAGGTTCAACGGGGTGACTAGGGATAAATAAACAGGGTTAGCTTGAAAGGCTCAATCGATCCAAAAACTGCCTAAATCATTTTCTCAGTTAGATTTAGCTTAGGATTTCACCTCAAGAGAAAATCAAACAAATTCTAAGATTTGGGTGAAATCTAAGAAAATCACATACTTCACATAATGTTCTCTAGATTTACACATAATTCAAAAATTAAGGACTTTTAGTGCTCAGTAAGTGGATCAACATAATCAGAATTAAGATTAACTCACACATCAATTGCAAGTTTAAATAAAATTTAAATTTTCCTAAGAATCGCAAAAATTCACAACCAAGAAAGAAATCATGATAAAAAATTATCCAAAAAATAAATTTGTCTCCCCCCCCCAAAAAAAAACTTGAATGAAGCAGTGTCCTCAATGCGAAAAATAGAATAGAAAGAAAAAAACTCCCCTAGTTGTAGAATAAGTCCACAAATGATTTTGATGATTAAACTCTTGAATGATGCTCCCTAAAAAAATTAACCTAGATAAAACAGAGAAAAGTTAATTTTTTTTTTGTTTGCAAACATAAACGTAAAAATAAATAAATAAAAACATAATTAAAATGCTTGGGTTGCCTCCCAAGAAGCGCTTGCTTTATAGTTTTCAGCCAAACTATCTCAGATGTCGCTATTTCGGAGGATGAAGTTCAATGGTAGTCTTCTGCTTATTGTAACCACCTTCAAAGTAGGGCTTCAAACGTTGACCGTTCACTTTGAATGTACCCTCAGTGTCATGCGCAACTTCAACTGTTCCATATGGGAATACCTGTGTAACTATAAAAGGACCAGACCATCTAGACCGTAACTTTCCTGGAAAAAGTTTAAGACGAGAGTTATAGAGTAAGACTTTTTGACCAATTTTAAACTCTCTTCAGAATATGTGCTTGTCATGCCATCTTTTTGTATGCTCCTTGTACAACTTAGAATTTTCATAGGCCTCATTACGAAATTCCTCGAATTCATTCAGTTGCAATAATCTTTCTTCACCTGCAGACTGCATATCAAAATTCAGAAATTTCAATGCCTAATATGATTTATGCTCTAATTCCACTGGTAAGTGACAAGCCTTTCCAAACACTAGCCTAAAAGAAGACATCCCAATTGGAGTTTTGAATGATGTCCTATAGGCCCAAAGTGCATCATCAAGTTTTATTGACCAATCTTTCCTAGAGGCATTCACTGTTTTTTCTAAAATTCTCTTGATTTCCCTATTTGAAATCTCTACTTGACCACTAGTCTGAGGATGATAAGGGATTGCAACCTTATGTGTGACTCCGTACTTACTCAAAAGTGATTCAAATTGTTTGTTGTAAAAATGTGTCCCCCTATCACTTATGATTGCCTTAGGAGTGCCGAATCGGGTAAAAATATTTTTCTTCAAAAATTTGACCACAACCTTAGCATTATTTGTTGGCAATGCTACAGCTTCTACCCACTTAGACACATACTCCATAGCCACTAAAATGTATAAATTTCCATAAGAAGGTGTAAAGGGTCCCATGAAATCAATACCCCAAACATCAAATAATTCACACACAATAATGTTGTTTAAAAGCGTCTCATTTTTTCTTGAAATATTTCCAGTTCTTTGACACCTATCACATGAAACTACATAAGAGTATGCATCTTTAAAAAGTGTAGGCCAATAAAATCCAGATTGTAAAATCTTAGCTGCAGTTTTGGTGGCACCAAAATGGCCACCTGCCTCTCCATCATGACAATGATGTAGAATGTTTGCCTTCTCTTCGTCTGGAACACATCTCCTTATGACCTGATCTGCACATACTTTAAACAAGAAAGGTTCTTCCCAAAAATAATTTTTAACATCAGAAAAGAATTTTTTTCTTCTGTTGATATGATAATTCAGGAGGAAGAACATTACTTACCAAATAATTAACAAAGTCAGTGTACCAAGGAATTTTTGTGGACTTAATAAAAAAAATTTTCTCATTAGGGAACTCTTCCAAAATTGGTCTTACCTCTTCCTTTGAATTTGGAATTCTTGATAAGTGATCTACAATTAGATTTTTAGTCCCCTTCTTATCTTTGATTTCCAAATCAAATTCTTGCAGCAATAGAATCCACCTAATCAACCTGGGTTTTGATTCTTTCTTTTCAAGCAGATACTTAAGAGCAGAGTGGTCAGAATAAACTATAACTTTTGAGCCAATTAAATAAGAACGAAATTTATCAAAAGCAAATACTACCGCCAAAAGTTCATTAACTGTTGTTGAATAATTCAATTGTGCACCTGACAAGGTTCGACTGGCATAGTATATGGTTTAAAAAATTTTATTCTTCATTTGTCCCAAAACAGCTCCTACTGCAGAATCGCTAGCATCACACATCAGCTCAAAAGGTAAATCCCAATTTGGTGCTACCATGATTGGTGCTGAAATTAACTTCTCCTTTAAAGTGTTAAAAGCCTGCATGCATTCAATAGAAAAAATTAAAAGGAGCATCTTTTTCCAAAAGATTAGAAAGAGGTTTAGCAATTTTTGAAAAATCTTTTATAAACCGCCTATAAAATCCTGCATGCCCCAAAAATCCTCTGACAAGTTTCACAGATGTTGGCGGAGACAATTTTGCAATGACCTCCAGTTTGGCTCGATCGACTTCTATTCCGTTTTGAGAAATTTTATGCCCGAGCACTATTCCTTCATGCACCATAAAGTGACACTTCTCCCAATTCAAAACAAGGTTAGTCTCCTCACATCTTTGTAAGACCAAAGCCAAATTATTTAAACAAGAATCAAATGATAAGCCAAAAACGGAAAAATCATCCATGAAAATCTCAATATATTTTTCAACCATATCAGAGAAAATAGCCATCATGCATCTACGAAAAGTAGCTGGTGCATTACAAAGACCAAAGGGCATTCTTCTAAAAGCAAAAGTACCATAGGGACAAGTGAAAGTAGTTTTCTCTTGATCTTCGGTGCAATAGGAATCGATTATATCCCGAATATCCATCAAGAAAGCAATAAAACTCATGCCCCGCAAGTCTTTCTAACATCGATCAATAAATGGTAAAGGAAAGTGATCTTTTCTAGTGGCATCATTCAATTTTCTATAATCCATACACACACGCCACCCGAAGCTTGTTCTAGTTGGAATCAATTCATTGTTGTCGTTTTTCTGAACAGTCATACCACCTTTCTTTGGCACAACTTGTACAGGACTTACCCAAGGACTATCAGATATAGGATAGATGATACCTGCATCAAGGAACTTAATTACCTCAGCTTTCACTACTTCTTGCATCTTCGGGTTCAAACGCCTCTGAGGTTGGATAGTGAGTTTATATTGTTCCTCCATCAAAATTTTGTGCATGCAAATTGAATGACTAATTCCCTTAATATCAGCTTTTTTCCATCCAATTGCACCTTTATGCTCTCTTAATACTCTGAGCAGTTTCTCCTCCATCAAATCTGTCAAAGAAGAAGATATAATTACCGGTAAAGAAGAAACTCCATCTAAATAAGCATATTTTAAATGAGAAGGTAAGGGTTTGAGTTCAAGAATTGGAGGCTCTTCAATTGATGGTTTAGGCTTTGTAATATATTCTCCCAACTCCTCAAATTTAGTTGCCTTTTGCCTTGAATATGGTGGAATTGCCTCCATGAAATTTGCGTACTCATTTATCTCCTCATTCTGAATATCTGTGTCCCCTGGTTGAATTAGACATGCTTCAAGTGAATCTTTAAAAATATTTTCCTGAAAAACCTTATTCACCAACTTGTCAACTGTTTCAACTCTAAAACAAGAATTATCATCATATGGATATTTCATTGCTTTAAAAACATTAAATGAAACAAGATCATCTTGAACTCTAAGAATCAACTTCCCTTATTGTACATCAATAAGAGCTCTTCCTGTTGCTAGAAAAGGTCGACCTAAGATAAGTGGTACCTCAAAATCTTCCTCCATGTCAAGAACTATGAAATCTGCAAGAAAGATAAATTTGTCAACTTTTACCAAAACATCTTCCACAATACCTCTCGGATATTTAATTGATCGATCAGCCAGTTAAAGTGACACTGTGGTTGCTTTTACCTCGCCCAATCCTAATTTCTTGAAAACTGAATAAGGCATCAAATTAATACTTGCACCTAAATCACATAATGCTTTTTCAAAGTAAGAATCTCCAATAGTGCAAGGAATAGTAAAACTCCCTGGATCTTTTAATTTCGGAGGCAATTTGTTTTGTAGGATGGCTGAACACTCCTCATTTAATTTCACGGTTTCATAATCCTCCAGTTTCCTTTTGTTTGCCAAAATCTCCTTCAAAAATTTTGCATAACTGGGCATTTGCGCTAAGGCATCCGCAAAAGGAATGTTAATGTGCAATTTTTTAAATACATCAAGAAATTTAGAAAATTGCTTATATATTTTGTGTTGCTGGAGTCGCTGAGGGAATGGAATTGGCGGCACATATGGCTTGGGATTATCTGGAAAAAGTTTACTCTTGCTTGTCTCCTTTGATTGTTTATTGGTCACCTCTTCCTCGTCTCTGAAAATCTCTTCTTCTCCCACTTGTTTACCACTTCTCAGGGTAATAGCCTTTATGTTTTCAATTGGATTTTTCTCTGTGTTGCTCGGCAAAGAACCCCTGTTGTCTCCCCGACATCATGCTTGGTAACTGACCCACTTGCATCTCAGTTTCGATTGAAGCTTCTTGGTTTTAAAATCTCACATCCGAGCTTTTGATGAAGTCATGAGTTGTGTTAGCAAGTTTGGTGACTATGTCTTCCAAATTTGACTTTGTCTCTTCGATTGTTTGAATCCCGGTGGTCTCGTCACATTCGATTATTCCATGAAAAATTTGGATGATTGCGCCATCCCGGATTATACGTGTTGGAGTAGGGATTATTACGTGACTGTTAAAATTCCCAACAAAGTTAGAATTTTCATGAGATTGTTTGAAAGTATTACCTATCGACACTCGTGCTAACATGTCCTCCACCACAAAAATCACATGTCAAATTCTGAATTTTCATGACTGAAACACTCATATTATCAAGCTTTTTGTTGAGTGTTTCAAATTGTGCAGCAATTGCAGCAAAAGCATCCACTTCGTGAACTCCGCTAACTTTTCACATCGGTAGCCTCTCAGTAGGCCACTGATAACTATTGGACGCCATCTCCTCTAATAGATTATAGGCTTCTTCTGGTGTTTTATTATTTAGAGTTCCTCCTGCAGCTGCATCAATCATAGAACGAAGATTTGTACTAGAGCCATTATAAAAAGTTTGTACCTACATCCATACGGGTAGTCCATGATGTGGGCATCTCCTAAGAAATTCTTTGAATCTTTCCCATGCTTTATATAATGATTCATTATCCATCTGCATAAAATTAGTAATATCGTTACGCATCTTCGCAGACTTTGCAGGTGGAAAGAACTTACCAAGAAATTTTTGAGCCATATCATTCAATGTAGTGATTGATCTGCGGGGAAGAGAAGAAAGCCAACTCTTAGCTTTATCTCTAAGAGAGAATGGAAATAATCTCAATCTAATAGCATCATCTATAACTCCATTATATTTAATGGTGTCACATATTTCAAGAAAAGTATCGATGTGAGCGTTTGGATCATCGCTTGGTAGCCCACTGAATTGCACTGATTGTTGAAGCATCTGAATGAGTGATGGCTTGATCTCAAAGTTGTTTGCTTGAATTGCAGGTTTTCTGATACTTGATGTGATGCCTTGAACTATTGGTGTAGCATAATCTCTTAAGAGTCTACGTGGATTTTCATTATCACCGTCTGCCATCTTCTTAGCGTGATTTCTCTGTTCTCTCAGTCGCCTTTTAAATGTACACTCGATTTCTAGATCAAGCTCAGCAAGTTTCCCTTGTTGGCTACGTGTCATAAACCGATGTATACCTTGAAAAATAAAACAAAACAAAAGCTAGATTAAACTTAGAATTATCTGGTATCAATATTAATTAGTATTAAACAAACGATCCCCGGCAACGGCGCCAAAAACTTATTCGTAAAATTCTAAACGCAAGTGAACGTGTCGAACAAGTAATATAATGATGAGAAAGAATATTGCCCCACGAAAATCGATGATTAATAAACTAATTAAATACTAAAATAGATTAACTCTAAAATTTATCTAACAGATCAAAATATAATTGAGAATAAATTAAAAACAAAATTTGTAGACTAATGTAGTAAATCAATCAGATAAATATGTTAGAGCATCCGATTTCACCATAACCACTAGATATGAATTTCAGATTGTTGTGAGTACAACAACGATATCAAACATGTGATAGCGGAATTTCGATCTATTTACTATCCTATCTCTAGGTATAGCAAACCTACTCAGTTTATTAATCCATTATATCTCTATGTGAATTAAAATAAACATAAGTGCATGAAAAACTATGAATAAACGAGTCTTTTGGATCACATTATCACCGAAAGTTACACAAATAACGCAGTATATTTCTATCCACGTTTAATTCATGGTTATTTATTATAATGAGCAATTGCATATTATCACTTCTCAGTCTCAAACATGCACATCAGATCATTCAAGTGGTGGCCAATCACTCAAAAGCATTAAGCACAATAATAAATAACTCACATGAATGAAATCAATTGTAAAACATAAAAATCATGAAATTCATATCATCATAGTTAGGCTACATCGCAGCCCTAACAAAAGAAAATTAGAACATAGTATATGAAAAAATATAAATATAAATCAAACTCAGCATCTTGAATCAAAGAACAAGAATTATGTCTCAACTTTCGTCTTCTCTTCAAAATACTTGAAAAACTCTCAGAACAATAAAAAAACAATCTAGCAGAAAAACTCGCTTAAAAACCTAGCTGCTCTCTTTGGCTCTCCTATTTATAGGAGATATCTAAGATCCTTATCTCCAAGCAATTGCGCACAAAATCAGGGAGTAAATCAGAGGATTTTGATTTGATATCTATCTCCCACTGCTGCTTGATTCAAATTCTTGAGTTTTGCAATTTCTTTTCCTTATATTCTCCATATATCATTATCCTGCATAAATAAGGAAAATTCAAATAATCATAAGGAAATTCAAATATTTTCTCATAGATATCGCATTAATTGTTGCCTAAAATAGGTAAAATAACTCTATTTTTATAGAGTTATCAAGTAGTTTAGTGAAGTAGCTTGAACGAGCATTTGTAGATTAGCATATCATTTTTTCAGTCAATTCCGTGTATTTGTGTTTGTGCTACTCACATTACTGATGCCGATCATCATATTATTGACGAGTGAAATTAACGGAAGAAAACCTGTGACTGAAGAAAAGCTCCAAAATTACTGATGTCGATCATCATATTATTGACGAGTGAAATTAACAGGAGAAAACCTGTGACTGAAGAAAAGCTCCAAAATAAATTATTTAAGCGCTTATAAAAAGAAATTTGATTCTTCAATCTCTCTTATGCCCATGTCACGTTGAGATGTTGCAGAAGAAAAAACTGTAAATTTGAAAAAAAAAAAAAAGATTGTAAATTCCGAACTACAAAATCCTAACTGCAGAAGATAAAGCTATAAAATCAGATTCCAACTATTTTGTTCTGTTGACTTTTTTTCGTGACTCAATAGATAATTCGATAAGTCATTGATTTTTTTTCGGTGTTTCAAAATTCTATTAACCAACATCTAATCGATTAGAATAAATTGGATTGGATACTATAGCTTTATCTTTAGGATTTTGCAGTTTGGAATTTACAGTTTTTTCTTCTACAGTATCTCAACGTGACATGGGAATAGAAGGGAATGAAGAATCAATTTCCTTTTTATAAACGCTAAAATCATTTATTTTGAAGCTTTTCTTCAAGTCCTCTCGTGTTAATTTCACATGATGTAGCACAAAAATAAATGCACAAAATTGACTCATAAAATGATATGCTAATCTACATATGCTCGTTCAAGCTACTTCACTAAACTACTACGTAGCTTGAGCACGACTTGATCTCCCGGACTTACATCTAAACCAGACACTACCCATTGAGCCAACTCAGTTATCAATGTTCGCTCGAGTCACAGAAAAGCATGCCAGATCTTTGATTCAATCCAAAAGTCCAAACTCTTCAGGCCCGAATCAAACTTTCTGAGATTTTTTTGCAGCAGTAATAGTGCAAACTAACTCGTAACACCATTGCATCTATTACTCAGCCACAACTCGGATAGGCCCGACCTCTCTTTAAATTCCCTGAACGATTCAGGTAAATCTAAGTTGTGACCAAGTAAAAGACATTTTACTAGTGAGCTCAACCAGAGAGCCAGCCTCTGACAAACAAATTAAGGGTCTTAAAATCATCACTAACTTCTTAGCATCCAAACCCAAGCTGGTAAAGGAAACCAAGTACCGGGTTCATCACAACTACCAAGCCAATGCCTCAAACCTTCCTACCAAAGTAGCAGAACATTTACCTAAGTAACAAAGAACAAGAACCATAACAGGTTTAAAGTGCCCACACGGTTCAGTTCTAATAGTAGCCATAGCCATGCCAAGCAACTAACTCCGCAGGAATTAACTGCATAAACGTTCAGACAAGTCAACAATAGAACATGACCCTCTTGACATTTTCTTTGATTGCAGGAAGGGGTTTCACAGTAGCACTTGCAGCTGGTCCACGTGTGCTCCTCGGTGCCGCAAACCCAGGACCTGCAGCGCCACGTCCACCACTGAAGCCGCTTGTGGTTGAGCCACTATCTGATGTATCTCTATCCATGTAGAAGCGGGCTCGGAATGCCGCGAGATGGGCATAGTATGCAGGAGGAACTGTGGAAATTGGAGCAATTATCAGTTTGAACATTAAAGCAGATTTACCCTGAGAGAGAGAGAGAGAGAGAGAGAGAGAGAGAGAGAGCTAACCGATGGACACAGAACGAGTGCACCTAGCATACCTGCAAAAACAGAATGCACACACATAAGCCAAATTTTACTCATCATCTTTTGGTTGGAGTCACATCTAATTTTTTTCCTTTAAAGCCTGGCTTTTAACGACGGAGACAATAGAGCAATTTGCTTAGAGGCCACATCATCAAACAATGGCAAAAGACATACGTGTAGCAGAGCTTATTTGTAAGAGACTGCAGTCCATCAGCACTGAACCCATTTTCATCCCATAGAACATGATAATGAGCTGGACGACTTGTACCCTACATTGGCATATTGAACAAGTACGTAGGTTAAAAGCAACGTTGCAGATATTTTAATCATTTTAAATACTTTTTCCCCTCCGATCTCTGTGAATGGGATGGAGATGAAGAAAGAACAATTAAAGTTTACCTTTATACCAGCATGACTGCAAAGGTAAAAGTCAAACTCGGTCGGATGGCAGATTTGTGAGTCTACAACAGTACCTGTCACAAGCAGAATGGTCATCATAGGATTCACAATCAAAATTACACAATAAATTACTTTATAAAAATGAATTTAAATGGATGGTCTACCAGGCAATATATTTCCACTCCTGTCTACTGTTCTTTCATCTGCATGGTTGTTGGCAAACAACCTAGTATGGTGCCGTTTTTGCACCACAACAAATGTTACGGGAGGCTGATAATTTGGCTCTAAGTTGTTACAAGCCTGAAAAAGAAAAGAGCGACAGCATCTGAACAAAGAAACTGACAAAATGCACTCAAAGAAGAGGAGTTTGGATCAGGTAAGAAAAACTAGATGGGGAGGTCCATCAAAGAATTCGTGATTATCTGGAAGATAATGGCTAACCTTACGAATTGCATCAAGTTCATGTAACAGAACCTGATAGAATTGTCCTTCACTGACACCATCCCTACAACTCACATTGGCGCAATCAGGCACATATAGCACATATTTCCTGGAAACTAAACTTGCTGACTTTGCAAATGAAAAGGATACCTGTAGAATATGATGCGCTGAGGTTTATGTCCAGTTTCTCTCCTAAATGATACAAGTAGCTCCCTGAGCCATTAGGAATGTGGGTCAATCCTCTTATACGGTTTTACTAGAAGATATAGGGAAAGACCAATAGTAATAATTTAAAGCCAAATCAACTACCCTTCTTCCATCTTCACCTTCCCAAACTTTCCTATCGAGGTCAGTTCTGTTCTTCCTTCATTTTTATTTTTTGGTTTGGGGGGATGAGAGAGATTATTCATACTTGATCATTCCGCTGTCTACAGTCCCTCTCACAGGATCCTCCCGGGGTTTGTACAAGTCTTGAATAAGTTCCTCACGATGAGCTTGAGCACAAACTAGGCCAGCATACTTGGTAATTTCAGGCCAATCTTGAGAAGCCACGACCTAAATATAATGTTAGGAAAAAAGTCATCTTATAATGTAATTATGGTATCATGATCAGATGATCAAAGCAGGAAAAAAAAAAGCCAGGAGATACGAGAAAGAAACATACAGCAGCTATGGAAGGGCTTGAATCCTCTCCAGGAGGAGGATGAGTAACATCGGCACCAAAAACTATAGTAGGTTGGTCGCTGACCACAGGCAAGCTCCTATATATAGCATCAACTAGCACTGTATTCCGTCCGCCAACCTTCACATTAATCTTTAGCGCAACATTGGCCAAATATTGTTTAGTCTTCTTAAAAACCTGACTTGTCAAACAACACTGGGAAACAAGTCCAAGATCTGTCTCACAGATCCGCTTAATGTCACCTGCAAAGAGGTAAAATCAAGGTAAGTATCAAACAAGCAATTAACAACCTATGGCATCCCACTCGTTAGAGCTTAATGCGTACCATATAGAGGACCATTGTTGTCAGGCAGAATTACGATAAGAAGGTCGACAGATTTGCCTGTTGGCCTGAGTTTAGTCATCGCCTCATTGTATCTAGATCTCAAAACCTTCTCCGAGTAATCAGGACGGCCGCTTGTAGGTGGTAAGACCGGCTCTGGATTAAATGCCTGTGTCCAAATTCCAAAGTTAGTAAAGTGCCCTCATTCCTGCAAAGACAATAAATTTGGGTATGATCACAAAATTTCCCAATTCTACCATTCCCGATGTCCTGCACATCTCCACGAGCTCAGAGCAAAAATCACGAGCAACAGTGTCTTGGACAGTTCGTGAGAAGCTGATGCACAGCCAGTGGTTGACACACCCACCATTAACCATACGCTGTGATGGAAAAGACGAAAGGTAAGGAAAAGCCCTCAGCAACTGACAATTGCTAAGGATGACCAGAAATCATTTCCTTAGCCCAGAATTTTAACCTCAATCATACCCAAGCTGTCAACAATCAACGTAGCACAAATATTCAAGAAAACCTTACTCCACAATATATTTATGTGATGTACCTCTCTCTCTTACTTACAAGCCCTAGATAGCATAAGAAGAATCGCCGCCTCATTCCCTCCCAATCAGTCCCCATCCTTTACAATCAAGTATAAGGCAAATGTAAATGAGTCGTGTTTATACAGTTCACTGGTCTACTCATATTGCCTGGCCCCTCTCCCCTTCTCCTTTCTTCTTCCTCCTCTTCCGAATTAGATATTTTGGCACAAAGTAAGAAGGTAAAAGCCAAAAGTTGTTCTGAATTATTGCTTATAGTTTAGAGATCATTTTTGCATAATAAAAGGTCAAAATATAAGCCACCAATTTATGAAATAAGAGGCGGACCCCAAATGCAAAGAGTTTGAATAAAGCAAATGGCTACAAGTAAAGCCGCAGCCACCACAAAAAGGCACACTCCAAGCTTCAATTTTCAACCTCCAGCCTGGCCCATTCAGGAGCGTGACCTCAATAAGAATTGAGTTACAGTTCATGAACTTCACAAGGAGTTAATTGGCAATCTAAAATAAAAAGGATAACCTAACCTTGTGCATCATATTCCAACATCCAACTTCCGGACGACAATCCTTGATCCTGCCGGAATCATGATATTTGAGCTGCAAGAATTGGCTTGCAGAAATCAAGAAGGACTCCATACTATTTGACAAAACTCATGGGCAAAAAGAAAGAGTTCCTAACCCGAGGTGCAGGAAGAACTCGAGCTTCCACTCGCGCAAGGCTCCTACTTATCTTTATACCAAATTCTTCTGCATATCTATCTTCATTGTATCTATTGCAATCGACAGTCTAAAAAATGTTAAGAAAAGAAATATCAGACCATCTTATCAGAAAAAGCAATCCTGAGTGAGCTTTGTCTTGTCTTATTCACATGCATATGATCTGGTAACTTAGCAGCAAGCTCAAACATCAAGAAATGTCACCAAAGTTTTGCTCAATAAAGGTAAACTGAAACCTACTTAACAAATTTTAGTTGCGTTATAACAAAGTGCATATATCTGCCTTTTATTTGATGATTGTGATGAAGATGGGGGAACTTACAGGTTAAATTAGAAAATAAGTTTCCTAAATCCCTGTACAGCCCCCAACCAAAAAAAAAAAACATTATCATTTGAAAACGTGATGCAGCATTTCCAAAGTGTGAGGAGTAACAAATGGCCGCTTGTGTAAAGAGAAGCTGTGCGAAAAACTTATGATTCTTAAGACACTGAAGAAAAAGAATCATCAGCCTGTGAATTAGCTTCCTTTTGGTTTTAAGAGCCGTTTTGTATATGGCTTCAGCTCTTGTGCTCTTTTGCTATATGGGTTTGCATCCCCTTAATGCCCTAGAGTTAGAACTCTTTATCCATCAAGAAGAAAACTAAGGATAAAAGAATCCCACATGCGCTCAAGAAAAGAAGAGAGGAAGGACTGAGACATTCTCAGTTCCCATGGATGTGCTTGCATGAATAATTCCATCGATCGTGAATACCAAGCAATGCAAAGCGTCATATAACAAAGACACATGGGGAAAAGTATATCTGGGATGACTAATCTCTAATTTCAACAGACAAAAGGCTTATGCACATATCTTCGAGAAGGAAAAACATGGAATGATGCTGATTGTAAACCTTTTTTCTCCCTGCTGTGCACAAAGGAAAGTTAAACATATCCTTTTTAAATGGAAGCACATGAATGAGCAACCACATCATGTCAGCATACCTTTACAATATTATTTTCTCTTTCTTTGGGGCGTTGGCAAGTGACTTTAAGCAATGCGGTGATTTGTCGTTCATTTAACCTCTTGGAGTACCTTTGACCCTCTACAATTTTGCACACCTGGATATAGTAATAACAGAATCAGAAGTCAGAACTTTTGAAATGTAACAATTAAGTAAGAAGAGAGCTCAACAAATTTGCAAGAGAAGGACCTCCATAGGCAGATAATTGGGTTTTGTTGGGTTTCCAACTTGCAAACAAGGCCATTGAGTAAGTTGTATATTAAAACCGTAGGTTTCCAAGAAGTACCGAATGACAGATTTCATTGTACCTCCTTCATCTACAGGAAAACTGGAAAAAAAATGTAAGAAACAATCTGCACATGATAGAGCATACTAATAGAAACGAATAGACAGCAAACTTCCAGGAGAGGAGAGCTTGGATTGATAAATAACTGCTCAAGGAAAGTCCTCACGTTAGCTCTCGAGTTGTCTGCGATGTTAAATTGGAGATCCGATATTTTCTACGCATGTTGCCACGATGTGTAACTTCAATTTTGACTCCTCTTAGAGCTTTTTTGATCTGTTCAGAAGGGGAAAAGTAAATATTACTGGATTCAGAAAGTGCAGATAATCTGTCACTAAAAAAAAAAAGAAAGAAAGCATCGATAATCAATAAATCACTCCCATCATGAAAAAGTGACAGCACAGGAGTTCCAAGAAAGACAAAATTAAAAATTGAGTCAGGGATATCATCCATGACACAACCAGATTGACAAAAGTACAAACAAAACTGAGATTATGAAAACGCCAAAGGGAAAAGACAATCAAAAGAATGAACGACTTCTCACCTTCACACGATCAGAATCGGATAATGGTCTAGATGTTACATCACGGTTCAGCAGCTTAGTGACAAACTCAACCACCGGCAATGGCTCTATAAAGGCAGTGGTGGACATATCTAGCGTGCAAAAAAAGATCATAAGGAGGTGACAAAGTTCTAATTCAACAGTTGTAAGAGTGAATCAAAATGCTAAAAACATGCCATAGAAAGTAGTCTAAGTTCATGGAAGTGTTCTTTTCATGAAGAATGTGTTACCTATATTTAAAGATAGCCCATTCTGGGTGGGACGAATGCTCTGATAGAAACCACGCCAACATTCGAGCCCCTCACCCAATGAATGCCTTTCCCCTAATTTAGGGGAAAAAAATGATCGACCAACAGCACAGTACCCAGCACTAGATCACAAAAGGCAATAAATAAAGAGCTAATTCCATACACCATGATTTGTTATTGACATGAGTGAAGAGATTGTGTCCCGTGAGGCAAACAAAAGGTACCTAGTAGAAGGTGATTCACGGAGAACAATGTCAAGAACTTGCAGGACTTCTTGAGGCGCATCAGTTCGCCTCCCTTGTAAAAACAGATCCAAATGGTGAAGATCAGCCCGTGCAGCCAACTTAATTATGACCTTGTACTCCCTCTCTCCCCTATATGAAGGCAGACAATAGCGGCAATCAATAACCCCATCAAATACATAAAAAAAATGAATGAATAAAACCATATCATGACACAAACCTTCGGCCACCTGATCTGTCTTCTTCATCTTCATCGCTGAGTGTGATGTTAAACTCCTTTGATGTAAACGGCAGTGGTCCAGCAGTATAGAGACTTTTCCGACCATCATAAACAGGAAGCCGCCCCCCAAGATGCGACTTATTGTATAGATTCTCCAGCTTCTTGATTATTTGGCGATTGAGTATCCTTGATGTGACCTCCGGTATTATGGAGACCTTTTATGTATCAAAAACAAGCAAGTTAGTACAGTGCTTAAAGACAAAGCAGGGTACCGCATGCATGAGGCTCAGCTAAGCAGATTCAGGTAACGCCCATAGGTACGTAATCGTTCCCCTATATACAAAAGAGTCAACAAGACTCGAAGGAGTGGCACTATTTCACTCTGGTGCATGAAATGTGTGTATGTCAAACAACCAACTTGTGCGAGTATCTTAGACAAGAAAGCTCACATCATAATGGTGAAAATCTTTGTCAGCCAGTTGAGCAAAGAAGTGGTTTGCCTTGATGATGCACTTCTCTCCAACGGTACCTTTACCGGGGCGACGAGGGAACCTGATTGATTTGCTACTAGACGGTACAGCAGTCTGGATTGCTTGGCTAGTGGAACCCTCTTCCTGGATGCTAAGTTGCTCCAAGATTTGAGCAGTTTCAGATGGTTCAGGTGGCTGCGATGATGAACCAGCTTTAGATGGCATGGTTGGAGGATACATCCTGCCCTGTGTAATCTGGGTTGCTTGGTGCAGTTCGGGAATTGGTTGTCTGGAGTATCCACTAGGAGAAAGCCCTCCTCTTTGGCCACCACCCATTCCATGACCACCACCATATCCTCCTCTGGCCAAATTTCCTCGGCCACTCTGTGGACCACGGTTTCTTCCACCCTGACCCTGGTACCCCCCTCTCTGCTGCTGGGAAGCAGTGGCACCACTGCCTTGTTGGGAAGCAGTGGCACCACCAGTGCTGTGTTGGGAACCATGGTGGCTACCTTCACCCGGCTCGCGTGGCTCTCGAGATTCAGAGCCCTCCCCGGCACCAGAAAGTGGAGTTCTCCTCTTCCTTACCATGACGACAGCTGAAAGGGGAAAACCGCATGACACTATTACACCATTCAGGTAATTCTAAGGCAGAGGGAGGATAAAGACACGTGCCATTGAATCCAACATATGCAGATCATTATCAGGGAAATAGTTGAACAATCAAACATAAATTGAGGGACAAAAAGGGACAACTAAGCGGTGGCCAACATGGCTTCAATGCACTTCAAGTTCAGATCGAGCGGAGGTAATGGAAAGCAAGAACGTAAAATCAAGAACGAAAAGACCACCGATAAGATTATCAAATAGATAGAGAAACAAGCACCCGGAGAGTGAATGGCCCTTCAAACCTTAAAATTTCCCAAAAAGAAATTAACTTTACCGGGCTAACAAGAACAGGGAAAGGAAACACAGCCCAGATTCGAGAATAATACTGGACTCAAGGCTCGTCCCAAGGAACTCACGACGTCATAAGACACAACAATCGTACTACGAGTCCAAACATGTACAGTGGCAAAAAGAGAGAGAGAGTTTCCAGTCAATCCCGACACCCACATCGCCGCAAAGCGAAGAACATACGACGATTCACGAAGAGAGAAACAAAAAACTTAATGTCCTAATCTCCACTTGTTACAAACACGAAGACCCAGAAAAAATTTCGTCACGCTCATCACGTGAAGAGCAGGCAAAAAAAAAAACAGAGCGAAGCCGGACATGTAGTAAAATTCAGCGACTCTAGAGCCGCCTCGACCAAATACCCAGAAAAGAAACGAACTTTACGAAGAAAACTGAAAAGCTCAACGCCATTGACGATCACGGCCCAGAGATCAACACCAGACCCATCCGGATACACTGCCCCCCACCACGACTCCGACCGCGATGAACACGAAGCGACGACAGGCGAAACGTCGAAGTCAAACAAACAAAAAAAAAAAAAACAGAGAAAGAGACGAGCAGCACGACAAACGGCAAAGCACAAAGGATAAAAAAAATAAAAAAAAAAACCGTCAAACGGGAGGTGAAAAACCGAGACGACTGTACCTCAGACCGCGAGAAGAAACCACAATGGGCGTCCAGCGACGAAACCGAAGGGAGGGTAAAAGCCGGAGGGAAGGAGAAGGAGGAGGGAGGAGGTAAAAGAATAGGCCCTTTCGAGCTTCGAAGCGCGAGATGCCGCTCCGTACGAGAGGAAACCACCAAAAAGAGAACGGGCGAGGAAGAGAGAGAGAGAGAGAGAACAGAAAAGCTGGTCCGTAATAAACAATCCCAACCAAGCCCACAGCAGGGCGAGCCCCACTTACTGCTTCTCGGCTTATGGATAGATAGATAGATAGAGAGAGAGAGAGGCAGAACCGAGATTGAAAATGACGGGTTCGTCCCTAGACGGTCGCGGGTCGCGGTCGCTGTCGCTGTCGCCAGTCAAGCCCGGACCCCACCGCCTTTCGGCCTCCTCGCCCGTCACACCCCGCGCGCGCAGCACGCAAAACACGCCCCCCACCCACCCACCCACTCCCCCTCGTTCGCGCTCTCGTCGATCTGCACACGCCCGAGCGAGTTCTTCGCGGCAGCAACGACGGAGGTTCCGCCAGGTGGGGTTAATGAACCCACCCCACTCTTGCGTAAAAACTCATGGCTGCAGCAGCAGCAGCAGCAGCAGCAGCGGCAGCTCAGAGAAGGGATTCAGAAGGCGACAGACAGCGATGGTACAGTTCGGGCTCTCCGCGAGAGAGAGAGAGAGAGAGAGAGGGGTCGTGTCATGTTCCAGTGGTGCTCCGAAATAGTTAAAATAAAGAAAGGAGTGGGAGAAAAGCAAAATCCGTTTCTTTCTTTGAATAATTGCAGCATATATGAATTCCACGGGCACAATGATTTTCGCGAGTGGCAACGGTGTGCTGCTTTTTCTTGGTCGCTCCTGGCGCCTTTTGATTTGGGTGCGCGGACATGATTGTTGTAACTCGATCTGATCGTCTCGGTAATTTCCAATCTAATCTTGTGAGCGTGTGTGCTGACGTGAAATGAGTTAATTCCCGTTCTTTACCGTGTCGTGTTGATATAGAATCTACTTCAGTGTAAGTACTTCGAGCTCGAGTTAAAGGTTGTCGTATTGTAATTATGAGTTAGATGGTGATTTTTCGGCTCATGTCATTTCAATTTTCTGTTGTGGTTTTCTTCGTTTAATATTGTCGTGATTGAGGATCGATGGCTCAACAAATGTGAGCATAACCTACATCATTCTTTAGTGTTGTTGTAATTATAGGTTAAATGACTCTACAAACATGAACATAACCAACATGACTTTTAAGTTCAAGTCCTTTCAATTGTTTAGTATTGTTGTAATTATAGGTTAAAAGGCTCTACAAACATGAACATAACCAACATGACTCTTTAGTTCAAGTCCTTTCAATTGTTTAGTATTGTTGTAATTACGTTAATTATAGGTTAATGGCTCTACAAACATGAACATATTTAGTTCATTTTCTTTCACAACGCTGCAGATAACATTAGGGAATAAAATCAAGGATCCCCTGATTTGATATCCATCGCTTTTTTATTTGAATTCTTGATTTTTGCCATTCTTTTCCTTATTTTCTCAATATCTCATTATTCTGCATAAACAATGAAAATTCAAATAATCAGAAGGAAATCCAAATATTTTCTCATTGATATTACATTATTTATTACCTAAAATAGGTAAAATAACTCTATTTTTATAGAATTATCAATCGCCAGTATGACAAAATCTCTACACATTCACCGTTGAACAACTAACACGTGGAAAAATTTGATTACGTTCTTGTTTCTAAGTACACACATCGATCAATCGATCGTTGACAAGTGAAAGAATTATTAAATAATCTCGAGGAAGTTAATACTTTGATAGTTTGATTTACCCATATTTTCCTAAATTGTCATCCACATTGAAAGGTACATGCAAAAAAAATCTCATATGGTCCGTGCAAATTGAATTGCCCATGTGCACGTACATTTAGAAGCCTTACATATCATTGTCTTTACCATTTATTACAACTACAATCCTAGAATGGGTAGGGCTGGCTTGGGGCTCAACTGATGAAAATGTGCGTGGATGAAGCACACATGTAACATGGTCTTGATCATCCACACCATCAGATGTAAACAATCTCGTCATTCCGTCGCCCCATTCAAGCTTTAGCTCGTTCTTGCCCAATCTGCCAATCTAACCGAGTATTTCGGGAATTTGAAGAACGAACCAAAAAGATGAAAGAAAGGAAAAATGATAAGACTCGCGGTAAAAAGCATTGCTAAGTTAGGTTGCTTTCATTGCACCGACCTAACCTATGCTATGACCATTGAAGTCGAAGATGCTCGCCATGAACTTTGCTATTATGGCAATAATCATTCTCTAACGCCCCCCTCCCCACCTTTGCGTTGTTGCTACAGATCTTGACCTTCTTTTCTCTTAGCTTGACGATGCGTTTCGTTCTCCCAACCAGCACTAGCGATGATGCCATTTTGTCGTTCATTGTTTCGTTTGGCCCATGACCATATTATAAAATAAAATTAAAAAATAAGAAAAATCACCAAAACAAGCATAAACTTATTACAATTTTACAAATTCAGTCATAATTTTTTTTTTTTACCAATTCAATCATAAATATTTTGTATTTGCGCCAATTCAATTTGTCTGATCAATTTTGATCGACCAAGGTAGACATGATAATTTTTATATATATTTTTATTTGTTTCCTTTTTTATTATTCTTTTTCTTTTCTTTTCTTTCCTTCTTGCTCTGGCCGGTCTGGCCAAAGGCTTGGGTTGGTGAGGTAGACCTCACTGGCCAAGGGAAGAAGGAAAGGAAAAAAGGAATAAAATAAAATAAATGAATAAAAATATTAAAATATTAATATGTTAAAATTGGCTAAATGGATTGAATTAGAACAAACATAAAAGTTTCAAATTGAATTGGTGAAAACAATTAACATTGAATTGTTAAAATTGTAATAAGTTTATAACTGTTTTGATAATTTTCCCTTAAGAAATAAGAGAGATCTTGCCATGGGTACTCCCAAATTAAACATTTCAAGGCCTTATCTAGTACAACCCATCAATTGTATAATTATAGAAGGGGAGAAAAAATCCAACCATGCCAACCTAACCCTGATTCGGGTGGCATGTATAGAACATGGTGGAGTTTTGACAGTGCAAACCTAACTTCCATCTTGTATTTTTGATTGGGAATCTTCAAGTTTCGCAGCACTCGCGACGTGCTCAGGGAGGGTTCTCTTACTCGTGGTTCAATTTGAAGGCATCCCCGACGATACCGAATCCCCAAAAAGAAAACGTTTTTTTATTTCGTTGCCTTTGGTTAATTGGAAAAGAAGAAAGAAAGCAGGGAGACAAATCACATGATCCCAAATTGCAATTTGGGATTTATCCAATTAGTGACTCTAAATATGCTCCCACACGGTGGACAAAGTGCAGAATCCCAGGTCACCAAGCCCGATGCCATTGGTTAGGGGTCGCTGTCCGGACCATTTAATTAGAGCACATTGTCATGTAGCACATTTGCATAGGATAAGATAGGTGCCCACTAAATGCCGTGCGGATTTTTTTTTTTACTATTTCTACTAAGGTCAATTCCCTAACTTAACTATGTATTTTGCTAGTAAACTTTGCTTGACTTAAGAGGCAAGGAAAACCAATTCTTGTAAATTCAAAAGCTTTAATAATAAATCGAAGTGCTCTTCCCTAGCCCTAACCCACACGACAAATTTCCTCGACTCATTTGCATCGAATGCCCATTTTTGGCTCTCTAGTATATTAATAATAAAGACCAGTTTGCTTTCTTGTGAGCAAATGCAATGACGGCGACCCTTTGTAGTTCTCGAGCCTCACTCACATAAGCAGGCGGTTTTCAAAGACGAAGAAAGCGATTGGACCTCCTCGACCTCAATCAAGGTTTGAAATATGGTTCTTGATATCAAATTGCAATAATAATAATAATAATTAATTAAATTTTTATGTGTAGCTCCTTTGATGTAGCTGATTTCTCCAAGAGAGGAGCCGGTCGTTGTTGATTCTTACTTTTGTCATGAATCGAGCTTTGTTGTATGCTTGTCCACGAGAATCTGACTGGACCGATCCAATTAAAGCAAAATTAGGGAAAGACTGAAGTGCACCTCGCACTCGCCAAAAGGATTGCACCCAAATTGATGTTTACTTGGGTTCAAATCATCCAATTTTGATTCGAGTTCGAGCCTCGCCTACTCTGATATCTTGTGGAGTCGAGCTTAAACTCGTCGATTAGTAGGCCGGCAAGGCTAATCTAGCTTTTATCATTTTTGAATATATTATTTAATTAAAAATAGAAACAAAAATCATTTAATATACATGATACAAGCTCGCGTGCATATGTTTGGAGGGATATTAGAACCTATTAAGCTCAAACTTTGAGTTCATTTTACAACGTGATTGTAATCAAGTAGGGCCTCCCAATCACTAGTCAATATGCTCCTCTTATGCCTTTCTTCATTCAACAAAGTTGAGCTAGAGTAGAGAATTTGATGCTCGATCGAGTTCAAATCAAATCTCAAGCATGGAGCATGTGAGTTGGGCCAATCTTGAGCTTGGCACTACATTTACTCGACTCGGTTTCATGGTGCTCCCAAATTGATACCAAGACAACATGATGTTAGGTGGTCTTGGGTCTCTTTCACCCTAAAAGTACAAATCAAATCTCAAGTGCTGAGTATGTGAGTTGGGCCGAGCTTGAGCTTGACACTACATTTGCTTGACTCGGTTCCTTAACGCTCCTAGATTGGCAGCAAGATGTTAGATGGCATTGGGCCTCTCTCACCCTAAAAGTTAACTTAAATAGTGAAACTTTTCCTTTAGACTTGTAAACCAACAATCTCTTCCTCACGAGTCGGGCTTAGATCAAACCCGCAACAATCATCATCCTCTCTGAGTGACTATGGGTCCAAACTTGTTGATAATTGGGCTCTAATATAAGTGTTGAGTGTGCTTGGGCCTATCTCACCCCCAAAAACTTGTGTAAAAGGTGAGATTTTCCTCACACTTATAAATCGATCACCAAAAGCGACGTGCGATAAACCCCAACTCCAACATACAAGACTCATTAACTTGTTTAAGCCAATTGCATATATTAAACTTTAAATGTTGTCTTGTATGAGACACCACTAATATGGAGTATTAGTGAGTTAATTATAGTCCAACAAAAACTTAATCACATAAGCGAGGGGAAAAGTACCAAAAAAGTCCTAAACCTATTACATTGGTACTAATTCAATCCTAAACTTTTCAATTGAACCAATTTAGTCCTAAAAATTTTGATATTGATACCAATTCAGTTCATCCGGCCAATTTTGGCCAGCCGGCGTTGACGTGGCAATTTTTATGATTTTTTAATTATTTTTTATTAATTTTTCTTCTTCTTTTTTTCCTTTTCTTTTCCGGCGGTGGCCAGCGAGCCTCCAGTGAGGCTCGCCGGCCACTGGGTGAGGGTCGCGAAGCCCTCGCTTGACGTCGACGAGGGTCACGGCCCTCGCCTGGCCTCTCCCAAGGCTGCCGGCGAGGCCATGGCGGCCATCGCCAGGTGGAGGCGAGGGTCGCGGCCCTTGCCGGGCGGCCGGCGAGGGCTTCGCGGCCCTCGCCTCCGCCCGGCAATGGCCGCCATGGCCTCACCAGCGGCGGGCGAGGCCGCCTTCGCCCGCGGCCAGGCCAGGGTGAGGCTAGCCTCGCCCGGATCCGGCGAGGGCTTCGCGGCCCTCGCTCGCCGGATCTCCGGGCGCGGCCTTGCCACCTCGCCCGGCCTTGCCGCAAGCGAAGGCGGCCTGTGGAGAGGCCGAGTGAGGGCTGCGACCCTCGCCGCGAGGCGAGGGCTTCGCGGCCCTCGCCGGCCACTACCGGAAAACGAAAAGGAAAAAAATGAATAAAATGAATAAAAAATTCGAAAAAATAATTTAAAAAATCATAAAAATTGCCACGTCGGCGTCGGCCGACGTCCACGTCGCGTTGGCCGACCAAAATTGGTCGGATGGATTGAATTGGTACCAATATCAAAAGGTTTAACAATTGAAAAGTTTATGACTGATTTGGTACCAATGCAATAGATTTAAGATTTTTTTGGTACTTTTCCCCATAAGCGAGTCTCTCCTTCTCTTTTTCAATTTTTGGACTTCTTTATTGATACTTGATCTCAACGGTGTCACCACCATTCTCCTAGTCAAACTATAAATTGTAAATTTTCAATCGTAGTTATGTAAAAAAAAAACATTAATCCACTCGTTCATCTAACTATATAAACTTTTAAAGCTTTTTGCAGTGGTCTTCCAAAATTTGACTTGGTAATGGAGTAGGACTACTGAGTGCAAATCTTTTCAAATCTTGTATTGCCTCTTTAACACATTTTTACACTCTAATCTTAGACCAAAGTCTAACCTACGCATGGGAGGAGTGTTAGAGTAATTAAATATTAAAATTATGTCATTCATCTAATGATGTAACCATTTAAAACAGTTGATCATAATCCTACAAAATTAGCTATTTACTAAGAAAATATGAAGCACTAAAGTGATATCTTTCAATGTCCAAAGTCCTTGAACCATCAGAGCCCAATCGCGGTATTGGTCTTAGATCTTAACCCTAAAGACCTCGAATAGTGCCCAAAGCCCAAACTCAAACGAGGTTCGGAAAAACGAATGGATGTCGAGGGGCCTTCTTCTTTTCTCTCTCCCAAGTTCTGAGAAAATGGTCCAATTAAAAATTGTGAAATTGGGATCTCTCTTTCCGAATCAGATCATCAAAATGAGAGGACCAAATCTGGTGAGGGTAAAAAAGGAGATTCTGCGGAGATGTCAAGAAATACCGAAAAGGGAAAACTACCCAATCATTTTTAAATTTATTGTGTGGTTACTAATTCAACTCTAAATTTTCAATGTTACCAATATAGTCATATATCTTTATGCGAAATTTCAATATAGTTCTTTTGATCTAGTTATCACCGGTCATTTTGTGTATCATCCTCCCACATCAGCGATTTCTGGCAAAATTTGGTTGAAGAATTATATTGAAATTTCGCATAAAAATTTTATAACTAAGTTTATAAAATTAAAAAGTATAGAATAAATTTAATATCCATACGATAGGTGTAGAACTAATCGAATAATTTTTCTCAATAAAAAAAGTAAATCCAAAGCAGAATAAGGGCGATTCTTTGCCGTGTAATAATTACGTAAAAAGTTGGGAGTGGATATAAAGAGAAAAGAAATAAAGTTAGATTGAATCAATACAAGGACCCTCCAAAGTGAATTTTCTTCTCCTCCCTGCATGCGGCTTCACTTCTTCATCAAGATTTGACCTTCTTTTGATTTATTTTTCCTTTTTTATTTTAACTCAGACTAGCTTCTTATTAGTTATTAAGATCGACCAAATCAATTATAACATGACGAGTGGGTTCTTATCTTTTTGGGTACCTTGTAATCGCTTCTCTCTATTTCTTCATTCCCCCTAAAATAATCTTTGATCAAATATAACAGGAAAAAGATGTTTATATCGCGATACACTTTAAGCATACAAGTTCCAAATGCACGCACATGCCAATTCGCACCATATCATGGTATGGATCTCGAAACCCAACAAAATCTTTATGGACTTATCAATCCATATCATGACATAGTTTTTTAGTACTTACATACCAATATTTATACGCATGGATTACCTCAACATAAATAGCAAATGAAAGGTTTAGAGTGCACTATGAAACCCAATCTATCACCACAATGTATAAAAGTGATTCAAACATGTATGGATCGAAATATGGATGACGTATAACTGATCAACGTGTAAGGTGAACTTAAACTCAATTCATAATCATCTCAATAAATTTCAATAAGATCTAAGTCAATCCATATTCCACTGCAGTCTGTCACGTCACTTAACAAACTAATTTCTTATGTTTCGTTCATCCACGGACTCACAAGTTAGTTCAGCCTATGTTTTTTGTCGGAAAAATCTGCTCATAGAAGCTTGATATCTCCGTTTGTCTAAATAATTCAACACACAATAATCAGTAGAGGTTGTCATTAGGCCTGTTGTGCACTTATCATCTTCTGCAGTGCATGTACGATGATTATGTTTGTGAGTGTTTTTTTTTTTTTCTCGTCCGATCTGATCTTCAGTTCCATGTCATCAGATGGTTCTTGCATGTGTTGAACACAGCAAAAACCAGCTTCCTTGCTGTAACTTGTGCAAGAATGGTGGGGATCGAGAGAAGTGAGCGTGAAAGGGCTTAAGTGAAACGTTTCTCTCTCGAGAATCTGCAAAAGCAGAAAAGCGAAAAAGAACACTTCCAGACAAAGGACTTTGGGTCTCTCTCTCTCTCTCTCTATATGTTGTCTCCCTCACTCTCCCTCTCTCTCCATATAATATATGTATATATATGAACGATCCATTACAACTAATCTTTCACCAACCAAAGAGATAGCTAGGAAGAGAGAAGAACCAGGTGGCAGAGAAGGAAGAAAGAAAGGCAAAAATGGCTCCTCTTGGATTGCCTCCTGGTTTTAGGTTTCATCCCACTGATGAAGAGCTTGTCAATTACTATCTCAAGCGGAAGATCAATGGCCAAGAGATCGAACTCGACATCATCCCCGAGATCGATCTCTACAAATGCGAGCCCTGGGAATTGGCAGGTCTCTCTCTCTCTCTCTCTCTCTCTCTCTCTCATGCCCTGCATACGATAGCTTCATTTTGACGTTGATGGTTTCTTGTTATGTTATGTGACTGATCTTGTAGAGAAGTCATTTTTGCCGAGTAGAGACCCGGAGTGGTACTTCTTCGGGCCCCGAGATCGAAAGTATCCAAACGGGTTTAGGACAAACAGGGCAACGCGTGCGGGGTACTGGAAGTCCACGGGAAAGGACAGGAAAGTGACAAGCCAGAACAGGCCGATTGGAATGAAAAAGACGTTGGTTTACTACAGAGGCCGAGCTCCTCAGGGCGTGCGGACCGACTGGGTAATGCACGAGTATCGCCTCGATGACAAGGAATCCGAAGACACCTCTGGAATGCAGGTACAATTTGCCGATGTCGTATTGAAATGCTCGATGAGTTTTTCCCATCTCTTTCCAAGGCATTCACATTGTCGCAGCACTTGCTTTTTATGACGATCATCTCCGTGTAACTACCTCAGTGTAGTTCTGATTCAATTCATTTCTTTAAGTTTGATCCTATAAGGTTAAGAGAGCTTGTTTTCTTATTCTTATGAAACATATATACAAAGAAATCACCTGTATCTTGTAGAACCAAACACTTATCATAAATCCCCTATCTTTTTTTTTTTGGTCGGTAATAAATCCCCTGTCTAAATAAGTGATTATTATTTTCCTTGCCCTAAAATTATTTCATAAACTTGATTTCAGTATTTCATTATTTTCCTTGCCCTAAAATTATTTCATAAACTTGATTTCAGTATTTCATTTGTCATCTTTGGATCATAGAAAAACTAATATACATATGTTCCATATATATATATATATATTTTAAAATTTGTGATTGAATGTTTCTATCCACAATAAAGGTCTTGTGTCTGATTATATCAACACATTAGACAAAAAATGAGCATTGGGTTAATAAAAAACTCCTGTGTTTTCAACAAACAGTCGAGAAGCAATGATTTCTTCAGTTCGCTCAATACTCATTTATATATAAAATTCTCGCAAAAGTAGAGCTAATTACTAAGAATTGGAAGATAGGATTCTTTTCTTTTTTAAAATTCTTGTCATCGTGCTATCATTATACATGTAATAAAATACATGGAAAGGTTAAAAAAAAGACCATCGTGATAAGGGCCTCATATAGATGGAAAAAGCACAGGATATCTAACAAGGATGATGAACGTGAGAAAGTGCGTGATTCTTGCATGCATGAAAAGCTAGGGTCTTGCCACTCTCTCACTGTGCTAGAACTCACATCTTTCTTTATAAACGAGGGCCAATTATTTATTTATGCAATATTCTAGTTTATAATCATTGGCTATTCTTCTGACATATTCTTTACTTGCAATGGTGGAGGTCTCCATCTCTTGACCGACAAGTGTCTGCCTTCGCTTTCTCTTCCATAATCAGACAAAAGTACAATCCTCGTCCCTCATATGACTCGATCTCTTCTCTTGTCCCAAAAAAATAAAATATTCATTGATTTGTCTTGTCTCTCTAATGTCCTCTCACTCACTTTTCCAGTCTTGTAGATTCCACGATTAATCTAATATTTTTTCTAGCTTTGCAGCTACGAAAGCAGTATTTTCCGCGGCATAAGCCGAATTTCAGCTTGCACTTTTACTTTATTGTCTGTCCAAGGAGAAAAGGAAAGTGTTCCCCTAAGTTTCTAGAATCATTAAGCTAGATTAAAGAAATCATATTCCCAAAACAAATTAAAATTCTCATCATTCTAAATGTCATGTCATTATCCCGGCAAATCATGCTGGTCATTTTTCTTGGCCCGGCTTCTCGGATTTTGGAACATGCCATCTAAAACAAAAGGGTTTTCTTAGATCTTGAGTCCAGATCACTAGGTCATAATAAAGTGATTTGAGACCAATTTCATACAATATAGCCATGATATAGATCTATAAACTAGATAGATTAATTGGCGTTTCTGTCTGTTGCACTCTGATCTGATGTCCCTTTAATAGCTTTCTTGACCGACCCACTTTTTCAGTCAATTTCCAATTCTCAGTCTCCCATCAAATCCCTGGTTTCTAAAAGCACATGCAACAATGGAAAACACATTGGTGCCTGTGAAAACTTTAGAACTCCAAAGTCAGCCCAAATTGTTGACCACTCCTCCCAAGAAAGATTTAATTTTTCAAATCACAGCTAGATGGGCACATGCATGCATTCAAGTTTCTTTCTTACCGATCTTTTCCAAATTCAAGGATGATATGTAAATGTAATATAATATTAACATGACATAGACAGCATACGTCGCATGAAAAATTATCAAACTTTTTTCCTCATTGGGTTTCCCGAAAATGAGAAAGGAGGAACTGCAACCATATATCTTGACACAATCTCATTAATCAATTGAATTGCTTACAGGATTCATATGCACTGTGTCGCGTGTTCAAGAAAAATGGGTTTGGCAATGAAGTGGAAGACCAAGGTCAATGGAGCTTGTCCCTCATGGAGAGCTCACAAGGCGTTGTCATGAGCCAGGAGTGGGAAAACAACTCACCAGATGTCCCAATTGCATCATCCTCGTGCTTAGATCAGGAGGATGACAAGGATGATTCATGGATGCAGTTCATCACCGATGATGGTGGGTGGGGCACATCAAACCCTAATGCTCCGCCCATGGGTGGAGACTTTGGGGAAGAAGTGTCAACCTTGAATTTTTCCAATTGAGGAGGGTGATCCCAAATTTATTGTGATTGGCGGGGGAGAATAACAAGGAAATTACAAGTTATTATTCTAATTAACTTAATTACAGTGTCAGCAAGTTTATTTAATCTTTGATTTTTTTGGGGGGGATTTCTAATTTGGCATACGACTGTACCCTTTCCTTTTTTTTTCTTTTTGTTTAATTTTTGTCTTTGTGGTCTCTTTCTTGGTGATGGTTTCTGCAAGAAACAAAGCTGTGAGCATGACTTGAGTTATTTTGACAATCAAGTGTTATGTGGTCATCTGGATTTTCACATGTGTAACAACAACAGGGGAACGAACATCATTATGAATCTCAAATTGCATCTTTCTCCTCAATCAATCCTTTGATCTTTATTTAGAACACGCAAGATGTTCACATTTGGTGGCAAGTGAATATCCATTTCATCAACTTTATTTTCAACAGTTATTAGAGACATGGACTCTCTTGCGAGTAAACACAAAAAGATATGATGCTAAAACAGAGCGACCGTATGGAAATTTCAACTCTACATCATAATTAAAAAAAAAAAAAAAAGGCTGGGTGACAAACAAAGGAATCACATTTGCCCAAAAGGCAAAGAAACAGTGTTTATTGCTGGACTTTCCATTGCTCATACTCTGCGGAGCTTATCATGAATGAACTAGCATTTCGATGTCCACCGCCTCCGAAATTCTACACCAGTAATGTGCAACCAGCTTCAAGACTTTTAATTCATAGAAATAAATAAACGAGTGTATAGTGGAATTTACATGCTGTCAAGAAAAAAAAATTAATCACCTGTGAAATGTGTGTAGTGTCTTCACTATCCAGGCTCCTAAGGCTAACTTTCAGTAACTGATCATTTTCAAGTTCTGGCACCTGTATACCACAGCACCAATGCCCCTAATATGAGGGAACAAGATCAAAATGAGCTATACGTCTCGTACGTTATGTACAATAGAAAAGGGTCGATCAGCAATGAGTGTGCAAAACCATACTCAACAGATTCAGAAATTGCAACAGATCTGGACATGAAACCCGACATGTTAAACTCCTCTAAATACAGGGAAAGAAATGGTAAATGAGTACGAATGAACATAGATATTAGATGAACAGACCTTGATCTGTTGCCCAGTTTTGCAATAGATTCAAATGGTCAAGCCCTTGGTGAACAATACAAAAGAAGAAGCCGAAAGAATGGCCCACTAAGTCACATACTCCTGACAATACCAAATTTAGATCTTGTCTTGGTCTGCCTCCAAATGTTGGTCAGAAGTGTGTCGACATTGAGAAAACCATTCAAAAGTTTCTCTTGTCCAGTTTTGCAAGCTTGCAAAAGAGTTCCATGAACAGTATGTGAATCAGACATGGAATAATTTGATGAATATGAGCCCATTAAAATCATCAGATACTGTGAGAAGCCCCACTCACAACCAAATTAACAAATCAATTGTGGACAAGCCAACAGTGCACATATATGATGGGAAAGTCTCCAGTGTAGATTCCACGAACCTCAATTTCATCTTGTAACTTTTATCTGCCAACTGGTTTCCTAATTCACTTCTCAATTCCGATATTGAATCTGCATCGACAGCCTATAAAATGATGCATATCCATGTGATACCAAAATATAAGCATCAAATCTCAATATAATTCACTGATACAAGTCCAACTGATTTAGGCAAGCACCAGACCATTCCCAAAGCACAAGTATGCCATCATATCACTTCTGTGAAGCAAGGTCTTCTGGAAATTTCTCAAATAATGATTAAATTATGTGCTCCATACCAGGCAATGTCCAAAAGCTCCATTTCCCAGAGATATTTCATATGACTGGTCAAGCGCATCATCTATCAACTTTTGCTTCTGTGATAAGCTCAACATGCCTTGGTTAATGACGGCCTCCAGATCTAAAGAAAGTAACTGCAAAAAATACAGCAAGTTTCGTAAAGACGTGACCTTCTTTTTTTGCCCTTTCTTCTGTGTCAAAAGGACATGTTTTGATTGAGTACACAAAAATAAGCTTTAATCTATTTAGTGCTATTTACAATGAGTTTATGTTGATATGGCTTATTTCGACAGGAAAAGGAGGGCATAAAGCTAATTCCTAAAGAAAAAAGTATGCAGAGCTCAAAGAATAGCATGCAATGATTAGAAACCAAAACAAACCATGGGTTGCAAATTTAAAATATCCACTGACATTGGAAGAAATTTCGGTCCTCATATTGGGTTATGGTGAGAAAAGCTTATGCTTAGATGGGCACTGTCCACACTCGATCACTGAGTTCAAGTTAGAGCAGTGCATCATATAATTCAGAAAACAGTCTAAAATAAAACACCGAGTTCTATCATTGTAAGCATCCGATACTAGCCACAGCCACTGTGGTCCCCACCGCTTTTACGAAGAATGTGTACATCTATTTGGAAGTAATGCAAGAATCTATCCAGCGCCTTCATTGCTTTTTCCTCAAAGTCCACAACTCTATGAACAGATGAGAATCTAGTAACTTTTGTTGTGCTCAAAGAATAAAACTGCTAACGTCCTAATCACCTGCTGAAACAAAGAGGGATTCAAACGGACATCAAATTCAATGTTCGAGTCCTTCAAACCGCTAGAGAAAGCTTTGCTGTTAGGTAAATGCCACCGCCACAGATCCCCATCTTCGATGTACTCAAACAATCTCCTCATCCTCTCGAACTCTCGAACTTTATCGTTCCCAACTAGCTTCTCTTTGAAGTAATCATAAGCAATCGTAGCTCCACTCCTCTCCATATCTAAAATTTTGAGGACATTATCTCCAACATTGCATCCATCGCCACTTAGCATCTCAAGGGCAGTCTTGTGATGATCTAAAATAACCACCCTGTACCCACAAAAGCAAAAAGAATATAAACCACAAAAGTTCTGCTACATTATCCCACAAATATTACTTTGATGAGCTGTGTTGGACACCATTGTACGTCAGGCATATATTTGACCCTCCCCTCGCTCACAAACATCTTAAGAATATGTGAAATTCACGATATGAACCAAAACAAATTAATAGATAACTAAAACGGTTCTTTTCTTTGACAACAAGAACCGAGAAATGAGGCAAGACTAGAAATCAACACAAAGAACCAGCCATTCATGATTCATCCAGAAGCCTGATCCTTGTGCCCTTGTTGAGGAAAAAATTTGCTCATCAAGCACAAAATCTCAAACAAACAGACAAATAAAGAACAGGTACATTCTAGAATGCTAAAACAGACAGATAAAGAACAGGAACGAGAATTGGAAATCAACGCCAAGAACCAGCCGTCCACCAAGCCTGAGCCGATGTCCTTGTTCACCCCCGACCCAGAACCAAAACCGCTTATCCAGCACACGAACAGTAAACACAAAGCAAGATACAGCTTAGGTACAAAGCAAGACACAGCCGAAGTATCGACAGAACGATTCACCTGGAGACATGGGGCGAGATTTCTCGGACGAAACCGGAGGGACCCACGAAGTCGAGGAGGTAGAGGTCGCCGATATCGCGGAGAGGGAGCTGGTGGGGAGCGAGGGGAGCGTAGACCGTGTTGGGGAAGAAGAGAGCGGGAAGGGAAGCGGCGGAGAAGTAAACGTGAGCCGCCAGAGCGGCAAAGGCGCCGTCCGGGCACGGGTAGTGGTACAGCACCGCCGACTTCTTCGCGGTCCCGTGCGCGGCCATGGCGGCGCTCAAGCCCAAGCTACGGTTGGCGGCCGCCATGGATTGATCTTTTCGTTGCACCAGTGGTCCTGTTCTTCAACGCAGATGAAGAAGAAGAAGAAGAAGAAGAAGACAGCGGGCCGACCGGGTTCTGTCGTTGAGCCCATCTCGTTCACCGAGAATCGTCGCGTAACGGGCTAGGCCCGGCCCCGTACTTAGTGGGCTTGAGCGAGCGGGCCAGTCGGCCCATCTTGACTCCCCCCTCTCTCCTCATCCTCCGTCGAGGGCAATCCCGCTCGCTGGAGAAGGCAAGAATGGCGACCGGCGGCATCGTCTTCCTCGCGACGGCTCCGTCGTCCTCGCTCTCCGGCGAAGCTCGTGTCGGACGGAAGGTCAAGTTGCAGCATGGCTTCCCGCCGCTCTCCATCCGCGCCTCTCTGGCTCCGTTCAAGCAGAACACGCCCGCTTCTTCCCTCGCGCGCCGCGGTTGCTCCGTGTCGGCTTGCCTTCTTCTTCTTCTTCGCCTTCTTCTTCTTCTTCGCCTTCTTCGTCGTCTCCGTCCTCGGATCCCGGTCCTCCTCCTTCCAGCCGCCCGAGCAAGAAGCTCTACGTCAGCGGTCAGGTCCTCTTCCTCTTCTTTCTTTTGCTCAGTTTTCAAGATGAGTCCTTTTCTTTTTCGATAAACTGATGCGGATATCTTGTAGCTGAAATTGCAATGTCCATTAGCATGATTTACTTAATAATTGGCTTTTCGGATGTAGTTTGACTGAATTTGAGTTGCTGTGATTGCATTACGATGTCCGTCTAGATTTTGATTTATGTAATCGGCGGTAAATGCTCCGTTTCTGCTCATGTTGGTGCTTCGAATTCCGGCTTCTTTGGCTTGCCTTTTCTGGATTGAGATGGTAGCTAATTCTTTTATCATGTCAAAGAATACTGGCACACTTTCATGCCATGTTTCTTGAAGTATTAATCTTTCTGAGCTGCTTTCTTTGGCTGTTTCGGCATTGTATTATCGTCATCCTTCTTTGCGTAATACGTGCGATATTTAGTGCAAAAGATGTAGTTCAATTATCGCAAGACAACTCGTGCATGCGCGATGCCAATTCTGGGGATTATTGCAGCAATAAATGGAAATATGATGGTTGGCGGTATTTGTAATAAGGGCCTACTGTTATTCCAATAGCTTAAACAGATGGTTTTTAATGCCTTACATTGTTTTTGAGTGTTGACGACTCAAATGTCAGCTCTGCCACTCCAATGGTCGGCGAATTGTAAGTTTCAACACTACTTTGTGGGCTGAAAGTGGTGATACATGATGTTTGGCAATAGTTATGCATCCCAAGTATGAAATGACGAGTTTTACTTCATTGGAAAATGGAATTTCTCTTTGGCGCTACTGTAGAGAATCATACCAGGCACAGTTTCTTCCATAGTGATCTCATGCAGTCCATTGTACTCCACAGGGCTTTCTTTTCGGACCACTGAGGAGAGTTTAAGGAATGCTTTCAAGAACTTTGGTCAGCTTGTGGAAGGCAAGAAACTTTTGCTCCTTATTTATCTGTTTTGTGGTTGTTTTACTACTTGATTGCTTCATATCTTCCGTCCATCCCTATGTAGACTCGGGTCCTGAAAAATGTCTTTTGCTGCGCAGTTAATCTGGTGATGGATAAGATTGCAAATAGACCGAGAGGATTTGCTTTCCTTCGATATGCAACTGAGGAAGAGGCTCAAAGAGCCATTGAAGGGATGCATGGGAAGGTAAATGCCGAATATCTTTGAAGCAAAAGAGTATTATTCTATGCATACAAAGGTCCATAAGAAAGTAGATGACCTTGGCTTGGACATCAAGTCAATGATCAGTTATTACACAAAAATTGTAATGTTACTTGTAAATTTGAGTGTTTCTGTTCTTCTTCTCTTTTTTCGCGGGGAGGGTGTGTCGAAAAGCTATGAAAATGAGAGCCCTCTATCTTGTGTTTTGGAATTGACTCTATGCCCAGCAGGACGAAAACCATGAGTTATTCTGAGTCAATTGTGTACTTTTGGAAACTAATCAACTGGTTGATTATGCTCCTTTTTTTTCCAAGTCGAATACTTCAAGAAAATTCAGAAACGTACATCCACAAAAGTATTGAAATTGGTGGGTTGATTTTTACGTTTCTTCTGGAGGATCATGCTCCTTGATGAAAGCACTGTCTAATATAATGCCTTGGAAGAATTTCAACTGCGAATTGCTAACATCTTCTTTCTCCAGTTTTTGGATGGCAGGGTGATATTTGTGGAAGTTGCAAAACCGAGGTCGGAGCTCCGCCAAACCCAAAGACAGAACCCGAGATAACATTGGAGAACCTGAAAACCACCCTTTTTATGGTTGCATCTTCTGTCTTCGATCGATGGAGAGAGAGAGACAGTCAAAAGCTTTTTAGGTTATGCTCTCCGAAGGCAATATAGTGTTGTACGAGCGCAAATGTGATGCATTCTTCTTAACTTTTATTGTTTGTCTGCTTTCATTGAAAGTCTAAAAAGTCTATTTTCTTTAGCTGGCCTGCAGTTCCATAGCCGTCTTTTATGAATTCCTAGTTCGAAATGATGGGTATCCTCATAGGCACTGAATATCGAGAACAGAGTAGATCTCACTCTAAAACTGCGGACAGCTAAATCTTTCAAGGTCTCTCAGACCAACTTGATAAAGGTTCCTTTGCAGAGCTGCAAATGAACTTGGCTAATGTTGCTTCTCTTGAACCTAACTAAATCTTGCCACGATGCTTGCCATATTCACGACAGTTACTCGTTCGATGTCTTCTTTGTGTCAATATCGTATTGTGCCATCTTAGACATGCGATGCCTTGTGTAGAAGACACTTGACAAGCGAAGGCCTGAGATGAGGGGAAAAAAACTGCAGTATAGGCTTCAACTTTTACCTAGGGTGAGCATCAGTCTAGGGTCAACCCTAGACCAACCCTGGACCGGCCCAACCATGCCGGTCTTGATTCGGTTCCTCAAGGAGATTGGGTTGGTCCTTGGTCCTAGAATTCCTGGACCGGCACTGTGCGGGTCGGTCCTCAATCCTGAGAGTTTTGGGTCGGTTTAACTCGGATCAACCCTGATTATATATATAATACTATTTATAATTTTTTATATAGAGAAAATCTTAAAATAAATAGCGTCAACAACATTAAATAGCTCTTTAATGAGGAGTTCAAGTAATTTTACATTATTTTTTAATAACTTAGATTTTTAATGTCTTTTATAGTGTCAATAGTCATAATTTACGAAGAGGGAAAATGTTTTCGTGAGGAGTTCTCACGGCGTCCAAAACGGCATAAACAGCTCCTCATGGCATTTTTCTCTAGTATTCGTTTTCTTCTATCTTATTTGTCCTTAGTCTTCAATTTGCCAAAATCGAAACAAACAACTTCTTTACTCGCCACTCGACACTCGCCTCGCTCTCTTTGGGTCATTCGTGCCGCTCGCCGCTTGATGCTCGCTTGGCTTGTTACTCCCCGCTCGACATTCAATGCTCATTCTAATCGACGCTCACTCCACTTGATCATCACCGCTTGCCTTTCTTAACTGACCTTCGTTCATCATCGAACCCATTAAGTCGGTATGGTCCTCGGTTGCCATTTCAAGAAGTACAAAAAATGAACTAAAAAATTATTGGTTAATCCTAGGTTGACCTAGAAACCGAATCGAACCCATTGGGTCAATCTGGTCCTCAATCATTTTTTTAAAGGGTACAAAAAATGAAATAAAAATTTATTGATTGGTCCCAAGTTGGCCCTGGAACCGGATCGAATCCATTGGATTGGTTCGGTCCTCGGTCCCAAAAATTGAGAACCAATATTATGCGAGTTAGTCTTAGGGTTAGGGATGGACCGGTTCAACCAGGACTATGCTCACCCTTACTTTTACCGCCTCATAAACGTTTGATTGGTTTGGAATGAATTTTGGTCTGCGTCTTTCCTGCAAGCGAGGGGATTCGCTTTCTCGGAATGGCCGGAATCAGACGTCTTAATTTCATTTCTTTTCCCCAGTGGCAAGGCCTTGGGTAATTTTCTCTTGCTTTGGCTGTTGAAACGAATGGATGCTAATTGTCAAGCTATTCGCCGTATAAGTTCCGCCAAAAAAGAGACCGAAGACTTCAGTACTGTAGCCGATGACCATTAAAGTTATATAGCTAGTTGTTTTTTGATTCCTCTATTGTCATTTTTGTTCTTTTTGACTCTCTCATGGGGTTGTATCCAAGTGCTGTCTTTGGTACTTTGACAATCTGTGCACTAGTCTAAATTCATTGCATTGCTAGCCACAGTTGTCTCGACAGTACTAAGGTTCAAGAACGGAGATGTACAGACTTTCATTGAAGGAGTTGACTTTCCTTGCATGTCACAAACAATTACACCTCCAACCCCGTAGACCAATTCACCCTCCAACGATGCACGCGTCACTGGCTCATCCATGGCGGATTTCAGGCGAAAGAAGAAGCTGAACTTTAATCTCAAACCCTTCTGAAACACAAAATGTTGACATTGACCAAAAACAAACTGCAAATTCAATCTGTCAGGAACGTGCACTCGACCCCGCGACCATGTATGCTGCACCGTTCATGGTTCGTGTCGTTTCAGTCTTCCATTATATTTGATTAAATAATTCCCAAAGTTGGATCTGATTTTTACCGATCCTGAGAATCTAAGACCCTCCTAACATGGTGCTCAGGATCAACGATCCGACGCCCATAATGGACGTGGAAGAGGAATCCTCTCCTCCACCGTCACCGCCTGAGCCATCGTTGCTGTTATCGTTCCCGCCGCTAGTGCCGCTCAGCATCCCCTGCACGATGGTCTGTGCCAACTGATTGGCAGCGCCATCGACGAAAGCCTGACTCGCCGAGCCCATCAGAGGGCTGTTTCCTCCGGCTGCGGCGGGCAGCGGCTGCAGCCGCTGAGAGTTGGGTACGGCTCCCATGCTATAACCATGCATGATGTAGTTAGGCGGCCCCGGTTGAGCTGTGCGTGCCGTGACGGCGACGGCGGGCGCGGTCTGGTTAGGGTATTGATGCAAATGACTATTGGTTGCTCCTGGATATGAGTTGTAGTGTTGCAGCTGCGGCTGCGACTGCTGTTGCGGCGATGGTTGTGCGACAGTACCTGTGAAATTCGTGACGACATAATTCAACTCGATCATTTATCTATTACCAATCAAAACTACGTATCGATCCATCTTCTTTGCTTCTCTAAAACGTTTCAACTCCAAGCCTATTCAAACCTACGTGCGTCGTACCTGTGGCACAGTCCAGGTGCGCGTCGAACTCGCACGCGCCGCACCGGTATAGCCAGTGGTACGCCCCGGTGCCGCGGCACACGTCGCACGAGAACCCGCGCGTCGCGTACGGCGGATGGAACGCCAGGCCAAGGGCGTGGGGGTGGAGGCGGTGGGTGACCGAGAGCGGCTTCGACGCGCACGCGACGTGGAGGTCGAAGCTGCACTCGGCGCAGTGGTAGCTGAACCCGCCGCCGGCGCGGCGGCCGCATGCGTCGCAGCAGAAGGAGCCGCAAGGGTAGGCGGAGGAGGGGAGGAGGGAGAGGGGGTGCTTGGGGTGGGAAGGGTGGGTGATGAGCGGGGGCAGGTGGGCGCAGGAGGCGTGGACGGCGAAGCCGCAGGGCGGGCAGGAGTAGACCCACGCGCCGCCCGAGGAGAGCGGGTGGAGGCAACCGGAGCAGACGGAGGGAGAAGCCGGCTGCGGTTGCTGCTGGGGGCGGCGGTGGAGGTTCTGGAAGTTGGAGAGTTGCAGGGTGTGGGGGTGGCTGGAGTGCTGGATCTGCGGGTCGTAACTCAGCCTTCCCATTCTCTCTCTCTCTCTCTCTAGATGGAGATTGTTCAGGCCGGGAGCATTCGCGTCCGGAGGAGGAAGATGATAATGTTAGAGAGAGAGTAGAGAGAGAGTTGACTTTGTGGGGGGAAGTGGGTGAGTCAACGTTTTACGCGCTTGGTTTGGAGAAGATTGCGCGTTGGGAAACCGGTTTTTCTCTTCCCACAAAAACATATGGGCTCCAGGTCAGCAACGGGCCCAAAAGTCAACTGCCTGTGCAAGCTCTTCTTTCTACACGAGCCCAAGAGGCACGATGGGCAAGCCGATCCCTAAGACAACCTTTGCTAATGCCAGAGCTAGACACAGGAGAGAGTAGTTTGTCATTTTCACGCATCTTACGTTGCTGATGCGGAGAAACAAGTCTGATTAGAAGTGATGGGTTTTTGGCAGATTTATTAAATGGGCGAGTCGAGTCGAGTTTGAGTCAGGTTATAAATAGTCCGACTTAAATTGACATATTACCCTGTTTATAACCCATTGATACATAATGTAAATTTTTTGACCCGATCCGACTCATACCCAACATATGCCCAACATGATTCATATTGTTAAAACATTTCCATATTTAACTCAATTTAGAAAAAAATTATTTCAAAATACTTCCGAAAGTAGGATAGCTTGTTTCTTTCTTCTTCTTCTTCTTCTTCTTTTTAAATGATATTACTAAAACACTTTCATTCGGTACAAATTTGGTGGACTCCATAATTAAAAAAAAAAAAAATTAAGGCAATGGTTTATCTTGAAAAATATTTTTTAAGAAGTTATTTTATAGGAAAGTAATAATATTTTTTGATGTTTACCTAAAATTAGAAAATAAATTGAAAAATTTGATTCGATTTTCTTTCGTGCATTCCTTTTAATATTTTAATTTTATTTTCATTTAAAAAATCAAAATTTTTTTTTTTTTTTTTTCCTTTTTCCTTCTCCTTCAATTGATTGCTAGCCACAACGACAGTCAACAAGCTCAAGGCTCGCCAAACGTTGATGAGGTCTCGACCTCGCCAGACTAGAGAGCTTAAGCTTCTCCGACCTCCCGAAAGCTCCTCCCTCACTTGGCTGGTTGTCGCTCGCCGTCGCCGTCGCCGTCGTCGTGGCAAGCCATCAGCAAAGGAAGACAAAAGAAGGAAGAAGAAAGGAAAGAAAAAAAGAGAGGAAAGAATAAATAAAAGAAAAGGAATAAAGAATGAAGAATAAATAATTTTTATTTAAAAAAAAATTATAAGGTTGAAGATCCATTTTGACAGGTTTAATTCTCAGGCCATCCAATGGATACAATTGATTTGCGAATAACATCTCTTAGAATAGGAGAAAAAGAAGAGAGGAGAGTGGGACATGAGAGAAAGAGGAAAAGATTGTTGTGTGAGAAATAAATAAAAAAAATCATCAATCCTGATCTTTTGGAATTGAAGATCAAATTTAAATCACTGGTTCTATTTTTATGGAACTGAAAACTGGACAAGTACCCTTGAGAACCACTTAGAACCAACTAGTTCTGATCCGGATGATTCTTATTCCAGTTGGTTCACCACTAAGTCAAATCATAATTTTAGGACAGTAACTACGCACCGCATTTAAATAATGGTCTTCGGGACAAAGATGGTCTTCGAGTTAGATACCATATTCAATCGGCCTGACCATCGCACAACATGCTTTCTCGATCAACGGACGTAAATAACCACGAAATGTCAGCACCGTACGTCCCGCGGAAATTGTCAGGACATTGCCGATGTACGAGGGCATTGAAAGCTTTTTTCAGCCCAGCTTCGCCAGCGGCATTACTGGCTTCTTCACGATTAAAACTCGGGCCGTGAAAAAAGTGATGTAAAAGTGGAGCTGTTTGTACTCTCGTGGCTACTAGCATTAAGACTTGCACAGTGGTCTTGATTGCACTTTTGGACATGAGAGAGACGAGGGTTTGTACCTTTGTTCCAGGGCCTGTCTCTATTGCAGTACGAGCCGACTTAATTGCTCGGACAGTAAAGCTTTTGGCCCCTAAACCATGAGCAAAGAAAGCTCCTTGTGTCGAGCTTATGCGACGCTCTTCGAGGCGACATTCGATGAACCAATCGCTACCTCCTCTTTATCGGGACATCGTGCGACATTAAATGCTCATCGCTTGGCTGGCATATGTCGATGCACTCTTGTAATGAATCAATAGATCGACTTATTTAGAATTAAGATACGTGATGCGAAGTCCCTTTTCTGAGTTACTGTATGTTAAATTCATAATTGAAGAGATTGCAATGTTGTCGGATTTGTCAAGTGAGGTGAAGCAATTTTACGAAATACATGTACTTACAGTACTTATGTTACACGATCAATTATGGAGGCGTACTTGGTTTGAATTCAAACAATCCATCTCTTACCATCTTTGCCCTTCCCATTATGCAGATGATTCGAACGATGGGCTACGGCTTCCACAATATATACCATACAAAAAGCAAAACCGAATGTGTATATCAACCTTTGAATGCTGTTCTCACATCCTTTTTGACCGAAACACGCTATTTTCAGGTTAACCGACTAAATAAGCCTTCGATCTTTTTTTTTTTGGGAGTGGGGGGGGGGGGGGGGGATTAACAACAACATAAATTGATATATTACACCCTTCTTTAGCAAATTGATGACCAATAAGCTGCTACTTCCCTCAGATGCCATGAATCGAATCTCATGATCGAAGGGGAGTTTGGTTGCTTTACATAAAGAAGGTGTGTTTTAGCCAAAAAGAGCGCAAAAAAGCTAACCTCCATGACCACAAGGATAACCTCCAAAGATGATATTGATTACTTTTGAGATCACTTTTCACATATAAATGTCAAGTATATGGTTTTGACTTTTCTAGGGTTTGCTATAATGGTCTAGCAAGCAAGAGTTATTTGCGAACGCGCCATGTACATTGTATACAGCACAGTGACAAGGATGTGCGCAAACCATGAAGAATCCTCTCTCTCAAATTTGTTCCGACAATGGCATATGGAGGAGGCTCTTGCTAGTTTCAAAAAGCCTCCTTTTGGTCACCTGTCATGGACAGATGAGTAACATCAAACAGTCATATGTTATGATGCATTGATGATCTTCTAACCTAAAGTAGGGAGCTCATAAGATTTCAGATCTGGACTTTTCCCCTTCTCCTTTTGGCCCTAGGCAAGGACTTATGGTACCCACATGACACTTAGTAAAAGTGAGAAAAAGAAGTAATTTTACTCCTGATTTGAGTGTATTTAACCCCTAGTAATGTCCCATACATGGTATACCGGACTTCATTGATGACAATGCTGATGCAAAAGAAATAAAATCTATAATGATTTCCACATCATTATTGGCATAAATTATCAAAAGAAAGGCACAAAAGTTTCGAATGGACTCCCGTTTGCACTTTGGAAAAGCTCCTCTTCCTTTTGTTTGAGACCAAGTTCAATAAATTTTAGGTCAATATCGCACAACAAAATTTAAAGAGTTGAATATGTAGTTTAATAGCATTGTCCTTGCGATAATAAGTGTTACGATAACATGTTGCATGCAAAAATTATAGTACATTTTTGTACGCATCGATTGAGTCTGTGTCCCTTTACCATGTATCTAATCATCCAATGATCATTTGCACTGTGCTTTTTCTATGATAAAGAAAAATAACCTAAATGAAGGATATCAAAAGCAAGATCACAATTGAGAGAAATGGCATGCCTTTGACCGATGGAAATTTTTGCTTGTTTTATTCTTATAATTGCTCATTAAGCAAAATTAAATCCAAGAAAGAGGAGGCGGCTTTCATGGGTTTTATGAAATGGGTCCGTTGGGGCCTAGTTTTGATGGCAAATTTCAGGGAAGGACAATCCATTTCAATGGGCTTTGTCATAAACGTTCTTCAAGTAACAGTGTCCCCATCTGGCAGCCATGCCAGAAGCTCCTCTCTTCCACCCATATTTTTCCGGATAAATTCATCTCTTACCCGCAAAAAAAAAATAAAATAGATCTCACTATTCACAATGAATATGAGAGAGAGAGAGAGAGAGAGAGAGAGAGAGAGAGAGCAAAGTTCAACTTGAGCTCAAAGAACATTCATCATATAATGTAAGTCCATGAAGAAGTCAATGCCCGAACCATACAACCCCTCTTGATGTGTCGCATAAAAAGTACAAAAGAGACGTGAAACAGATGCCCAAGAAAGGAAAACCCTCGCACACGCATATGCATATGGTGCGTTCTTGACTTCTCTTGAAACAATCAATGACCCTCCAGTAAATTTTGTCAAAACTCCAAAACCCCACAAAAAGATTCAAAAAAAGAAAAAACCCTCCAGCCAAAAAGACCACAATTGGAAAATAGAGAGAGAGGGGGGGGGGGGGGAGAGAGAGAGAGAGAGAGTCTCCACTCTTTGACTTTGAGTTGGTGTTAATTCAAACAAATGAGTTTCAGGAGCAGTAAATTGGAGTTGAGAATGCATTCAAAGTCTCCCAACTAACCAAACACTCCCTCCACCTTTTCCTCTGCATTCAATTCCCACCAGCGTCCCAAAATCGAACTCACTCCACCTTGAATTCTTCTGATTGCTGTATTAAAGTTATGGCACGGAGAGAGAGAGAGAGAGAGAGAGAGAGAGAGAGAGAGAGGAGAAACAGTTGTTATTGTTGAGTTGTGGCAGAGCAGGGTGGTGACGAGAGTGATGATCCATATCATCAAGAGCCAGGACAGTTGAGGGCAGCCTTTATTTGGTGCACAGTCGTAGAGATAAGATTGTTCACAGTGGTCACCGACTCGAGGTTCAGCTTCGCCGACGGCAGGCTGCTCACCAGTATCTGGAACGCCACAGTCATCAGCGACCCTGCCGAGCGACCGGTTGACCCCTGCCCAGCTGCCGTGGCAGAGCTGGACGACGCCCCATCCCCAGGGTCGGGCCCTCCATCGGGGGAGATGGTGAACCCCGACGGGAGCAGGGGGATGTAGGAGGGGTCCTCCCCGCTCATTGCAAGGTTGATTGCCGGCAGGTCGACCGGGCAGTACACGATGAGAGACCCTGATGAGTCAATGCAGCTTTCTTGGAGTATCAGCATGTTGTTTTGACTCGTGTTGAAGGCCTATAGCAACATTTGAACAAAATGCCTGGTTCACAGCTCGAATTCCGACTAACAATATTGCGAAATAAGAGACCTAATGAGACGTAATATAAGTTTACTAAGAAACCAAATTGTGCTGAAGAACTGTACCCTTAGAACAGATATGCAATTTCCAGGATGTGATCCATTTGCTAGGTGTGCAACCTCCTGAACTGCATTACCATTGGAGAGAACATCCCACTGAAACGAAATAAATCAAACATAAAGGAAATCAATAGATTACTAGAATTGGTTGATGCTGACAATATCGATCGATGGAACAGTAACCAATTAATACAGTCAGAGAATTGTCAATACCTGAGCTCGAGTTCTTTCGTCTTTGAAGAAATTAAAGATGTTTTGCGGGGAAAGCGGGAGCCAAATGGTAGTGGCTGCACTAAGAACAACACCGTTGGGTTGGCCTGGATCTGTGCTCTTATGAAGAGCCACCCGGACCCCTACCTCGCTCGAGCCAGAGAGTGTCGTCCAACGCTGTTGCCTGCTAGAGGACGTGCTAATGCTGCTGCAGAAATTGTTCACCATCCTCTGCGCTAGTTTCATCATGCTCCTCTTTCCATCGGGAGAGGAAATTACTGAAGAAAATGCATTAAGTAGATCGACTAAGTAGTAGATTAATTAATTACTTGCTAGAGGAATTCTGAGTGGAATTGTGAGGTTTACCTCCTCTGGCATCACGAGTCGAGCTACCCATCACCATTAGACAGGCAATCCTCTCACACATTCTCTCCAAAGTGGCAATCCATCGTTCAGCTCCAAATGCTAAGCCACTGCAAATGAGGTCTCTGTAGAGCCGATGAACCAGGGCCTTGTCTTCTATTTCCACATGTTCCACCCAAGTGACCTACATGAGCATCAATTCAAGTAGGGCCACAGGCACCATTACATGTAACTTTCTCAGGGATGAGGGGGGAAAGGAAGAAAGGTTGATTACGTGGGAATTCAATAACGACCTTGGAATACCCATTAGGAAGGTCTTGTATCAAGCAACCGGAAGGGAGTCTCTGAGATCTACTTTGAAAAGCAAATTGGTCATATCTTGAAAGGTCGATAGAAACATCCATGATTGCCCACAAGCCTGGCTCGATCTGTTGGCAGTATCGGAGGAAGTAGAACTCTCGAGTTGGTATAAGTGGTGAAAGAACTTGCAATTCTTCATACATCTGCATTTTCTCCCATGGATGAGAATTTAATTTGAAGCATGTTGCAAGATAGGAAATCCTAAGCAAATGAGGACTTGCAAAATGAGTTACCAGTTGCAAAGAGCCATTTTGACTAGTTAACAGTCCCGGTGATATCACTTCGATTGTTTTTGCAGCTGAAACAATTGCAGGAAAGAGCTCCGCCCATTTGTTCTGCAAAGTTGTTACAATGACTAGTCAAGGAAAAGAAGCCACCTCAGTTCAGTGTACGGCAATATAAGAGATATTGGATGAACTTACCGAGTTCATAAACATGTCTATCAATGCCAAACCATTCATCATCACAACACGTGATTCTCTCGATGCCTCAATACGGACATCTGGATTTTTGAGGTGACTACTAGCCCTAGGAAACATTCTCTCGTAACTTTCGAGATTGAGATTGTCCCTCCCATCGGTAGACTTCATCCATAAAGGTTCATCTGTCTGAGCAAGCCTAAGAAATTCATCCAGCGCATTAGCTGCTATATCTGCCATTAGGGACTTATCCATGTCCGAGAAAACAACTGCTTGAAAAGGCAAATGTGGCACAGAAGATGAGCTGCCCGGAAGTAGATCAAGGTCAAGAGAAGGGCCTGCCAGTCCATGAGCACCAAGACTACTCATCGTCAAATCCAGAGAAGCGATATGAATTGGTTGAACAGGTGGGAGTTGTGACATTGGCCTTCCGATGTACTTGGCCGCAATGCTAGAAACTCGATCGAGCTACAAGATTACAACACAGATAAAAAAAATAAAAATGGAAAATTAAAGAAAGGAGAGCTCAAATGCATGAAGTCAAAATACTAAACAACAGGAGAATTGTGGAAATAAGGATTTAAGAGATTCATTTTGGGGCAAGTTCGATTCACCTCCTCTTTCAAATGTGCATTCTCCATTCGCAGTTTTTGTTCATCGAAGTAGGAATCTTCGCCTGACGGCACAGTGCCACAACTCGGGCAAATGACGTTTCTCAAGGCCTCTCTTATCACAATGTTTTCGCATCGAATCCTATCGTTTTCTGCCCTCAATGCACAGTTATCAGCCCTTTCATGCTGGGCCTGATTTAAATATAACAGAAGGGTTTAAGGTTGCAATAAAGGCAAAATAAACAACTTGTTATCATTTTCAAAACTATCCCACCGAACGAAAGGTAAAATAAATGAATTAAGTGAAGAAACCTTCATCTGGGTTCTCCTATTTTGGAACCAAAACTTAATCTGTCTCGGAGCCAATCCCAATTCCCGGCTCAACTCCATCCGCTGCTTCTCATCTGGATGAGGGCATTCCCTAAACATCCTTCATTTTTTTTGCCCCAACAGTAACACAAAGAAGCATAGAAAATCTCAGAACCTCAGCATCATTCAAAAGCTAAAAAGAAAAAAGAAAGTATAACACAAAAACCAGCATCTGCAGAGCAACAAGCAGAAGCTAAAGTGTAACTCAAACATGTACCAACAGCAGAATTCTCTTAGGCCCACAACTAGAAAAACAAAAGGGGCAAAAAGAAAAAATTCCACACAAGCAGACATAAAGCATTCAACTTTTTGAATGAGAAGCAAGAAACATGGAGAAAAAAGGCAACTGTGTTTTAGTGTAAACAGAAGAAATGCGAAAAGACCGAAAAGAAAACGTACGCTTCAAGCCTCTGAATCTGGTGAGCAGTGTGGCGATGGTACCGCTTCTTCCTCTTCTGGTGGTCGGAACCGTCGTGGTCCCCGCCGGAACCGTCACCGAAATCCATTCCTCGTCTCCTCCCTCGCCTCTCTCGCCCTCAACACCCCAAGCACGTGCGGAAGTCGTCACGTGAAGTGCCACGGTCGTGGGCACTCGTCACAAACATCATCACCCACAAAGCAGAGACGGAGTTACGAGGACAAACAGAAGAACAACCTCAGTGACGACAGATACACGATCTTGGACACCACCCAACACGCATTCATTCCAGCGAGAGCGAGTTGAGTCCTATACAGAAACCCCGCGGGTACGAAAATCTTGCTCGAGAGAAATCATCTCTCCCCGTGTGGTGAATATAAACGTACCCAGAAGCCAATATTCGGCCATGATTCTTGTTCTGGGGGAGGAGTGAGTTAAGGCCCAAATTTAGCCAAATTTTCCCTGATCTTTTTTCCCTCCCAAGGAATAATGCGCAATTATGAAGGGAAAGACAACACAAAATACAAAAACACTCCCACTCTCTCTCTACACAAACTTGAACAGACTCTACCCGCCTTCGTAACCGACGGTGGGTTTTTAAAGCCAAAGTTCTTTCCTTTTTCCTTCGTCTCCCTTTCTTTGAAGACGAAGCAAGCGCAGAGAGAGATGGAGAGGATCAAATTCTTGCACACGGGCGTCTCCCAATTTCGCTGTTCTCTCTCGACACTGCGGCAGAGGGTGTGAACGTGATTTACGAGACTTTAGAAAGGTACGACCACAACAACAACAGACAACAGTAACACAAGAACGTGTAAAAAGGGAGGCTTTTTGTTTCCCTTAAGATCAAGACGTGGGTTGCACCGGGGAGTGAATTCCCGGCTACCGGCATTATAAGGCTCGACCCTCTTCCTCCTCTTTATTACAAGGAGACACTCTCTCTCTTAAAAAAAAGAACAAAGGAGAAAATATATTTACGTTATGATATCGAACCGAACCGAACCATGCTGATTACTTAAAAATTTTGCCAGAATTTATGTAGTCTGCCTGCAGAATTTTCTTCTGCTATTTTTGTGGGGTTTGATGTTGCTTTTGGGCCTAGGGGGAGCTGCCGAAGCGTTGAGATCATTTTCTTGATTCGTGCTTCCTGGTTACGGCGTAAACTTACGAGGGCTAGAGTAGTTGAGGATGTATTTTAGCCACGGTTTCCATTCCTAGTTCTTCTTGCGCACGCCGCAGAGAGTGTCGAAAAGTCAAACCCACGTAGCTTTTTGGTAGGGCGAAGAAGGGAAGGGTGGGGAGTTTTATCCGCTGCGGATAGCTGGATCCCAGCCCCAAAATACGCCAGGCTAGCTAAGGCATGAGCAGTGCAACGTCGTAGCCCGATAAAATTTGTTATTTCCTTCTCCATTAGGCAATGGTGATACGGTGCCACGACAGACACCTATAGCGATGGAGGCGAAATCGTTTTATTGATACTACAGTAAGTGAAAGATGAAAGATCTAGTTACCTCGACGGCCAATCAGATGATAGACGGCATGAGATACATAAAATTCATTTTCTGATATCGAATCTTTGGATGAAAAGGGTTTCATATTGAGATATGAACATTTTCCATTGAATAAATCGTGCAGGAGGAGTGAAATGAGAATAGTTTTCGGCACGTTTATTTTACAGAGAAATCAACGATTTAAAGAAAAAATTTCGTAAAAATCATTTGTTTGCATTTTTTATAAAAATTAGCCAATGAAACATTTTTATTAACGATAGCAATGCACAAACATTTTCTTTGTTAATGAAAATGATATTATAAGTTTTAAATTATTGATTTTTTTTTGTGAAACAACTGTATTCAAGTAACAATTTTTTTTTTTTTTTGGAGGGAAGGGGGGCAATGGTTTATCTAGGTAGAAAAGGATGAAATGAGTTTTCGGCCTCGTCCACACTGAATTGGCACTCCTATTGTAGGTGGATCCTCCTAAATTTGCTGCTAACCCAAAGGGAAAAAAGAAAAATTAAAAATGCCCGGATAACCGGCGCAAACCGCTAGACTATTTACCCATCAAACAAGGGACCATACACCAAACTTAGTAACTCCATTTGATTTCATAGTTTGATTTTCGGATTAATCTATATATGTGTAGAAAACTGATCATTCACTTTCTCATAAGAAAAGTTGTGATACTACCTTTTCACCCACACTATAAATTTTCTAATTTTGTCATGACGATTAAAGCAATACTGAGATTCGCCTTAAAAATCATTTAGGTTATATGTAGAATAAAAATGGAAGCACCTTTTTGTGGATAACCATCTAATTAGTTTTAAACTTATTGTATGTTTATCAATTCAATCCTAAACTTTTAGTTTTTGTCCATGTAATCCTAATTTTTCATATGAAATTTTAATATAGTTCTTTCGGTCAATTTTCGCTAGAAGTTAACGTCGGAAATTGCCGATGTTGCCGACGTGTCGTTGAGTCATCCTCGATCATCTTACGTTGCTCGTTAACGTAGACGAGTTTACTTGCCACATCAACTATTTCCGGTCGCAATTGGCCAAAAGGAATATATCGGAATTTCATGAAGATTTAGGAATGCATTGATGAAATTTGAAAGTTTAAAACTAAATTGGTGTCCATATAATGAGTTTAAGATTGAACCGATAGTTTCTCCCACCTTTTTAGGATAGATAATACTTCAATAAAAATCACATGACACCCTCCTTCTTGTTAAACTCGAACACCCTCCTCTTCCTCTACATCGAGTTCTTTGTAGAACTTGACATCACCTCGGACAGTTTGCATGATCAATCATCTGATCTTGACTTATCATCTATCATAATGTGCACGAATTCATAATGAAAAGTACCTTGATGTGCGTCATAATTAACTTGATGCATGCTTCCTCCATTGAAGAGGGTCCATCTATTCCATAGATCCTCGGCATTAGCCATAGCCCCACTTCTTCATGACTTTAACCGATTAGGAGCGGCTTAGATTTGCCTAATGATAGTGCTTAACATCGGTCCAAACTCTAAGCCCTAATCTTCTTTTTAAGAACATCGATTCCCTTATAATAATCTCTCTCTCTCTCTCTCTCTGATTTGGTAAAAACTAGGGTTTCTCTAACCTTCTATGGACAGCGTCATTGCAAGGTTCTTCTCCTTCTTCTCAATTAATCACAAGCTATTTTGAGCTTCTTTATGGCCATTCTATAGTGCCATTTAATCACATACCTCCACCATTTAAACCCTTCATGTTTTGCCCACACAAGCATCTCTTATCTCTTCATAATTTTCACTTCATCAATTGCCCTCCTGATTAATTCGTCCCCATATATTCCTTCACTTACTCCAAGCACCATCATTTAAACTGCCTTGAATAATAATTTCCAATCATTGAACGAGTAATTAACAACATCCACCATATTGAACGTATAGTCATCATCCTATAGACTACATCATTTAATTTTATCAAAAGCTTTAAATGATTCTTTGATCTCCCAAAAAACTATTGTTGCAATTATTTGGAGCACGCCTTATCTTGGATTCGGTAAGGTTTCTTTAATTAGCTTCATTACTCGTGTGGTATCGAGCTCTGGGGGGTGCAATAATCTATACAAAAAAAAAAAATTTAATTAATTAAGAAGGTTATGATAAGACCCCTTTTATGAAAAGCTAAAAAACACATGATAGAAAATATTATACTTCAATGATGGATATTAAATCTAATTCATTGCCACATCCTTAATGATGCCTGGAGTAAGCGAAGGAATGTGTGGCAAATTAAACAATATTCTTCTCTGTTATTGGCTTCGTATCCATACGATCGTGAACAATTCCATACACCTCCAATAGAATGACGTATACCTGAGACATTTCAAAGTGTACAAATGTTGAGTTATAATTGTAATTTTCTTTGGTAGCTCTTTAACTTGAGATAATATTTTAAATTTTGATGGGAAATTCAATTAGCAACTTTTTGCTTAATAAAACAAACATAAATTGAACTTGGAATTCTAAGAGAAAAATGCTTCTAGAGACATTTTACGAAAATTTTCAGCACTAGTGATATTATCTTGAAATTTATTTCTAAACTGGTCGATGAAGTTGGTATGTCAGGTAAAGTAACAGATTCTAAGCAAGGGCATTGTATAAAAAGCTTGACATGAATCTGCCAAATTTATCAATATTGTAAATTAATTTAATATACGTAAAAAGATAAGACATAATTGGATTGCAATAAATAATCGGTCTCTTTACATATGCAACCATCATTAACATGGCAAATCACACCTTAATAATATTGGGGCTTTCTTTGATCTGTCGAGAGATCGTTCTTGAGTCTAGTTAGTCAAGATCACCTCTATTTTATCGAGGCTTATATACAAAAGGTCATCATACATAGAAACTCGAAAACTTTACCGTGAAGGGATGAGATTTACATGGCCACCACCGCCATCAACAGACAAGATCATCAGGATGAATAGGGAATGCAGATAAGATTTGGGCAGCAACATTCAGCAGTGCAGGTCATAGACTCATAATGGCAGAGAAGACACTAGGGTTTTGTGGTATTTATTGATTAGTTCGCAATGGCACCAAATCTCGTACCCCTGATTAAATTTTTACACTCGTCGAACAGTACAATCCATCCTCCCCCTTCTCTCCCTCAAATATTGCTCACTTCGCCATTTCTCTCTCTCTAAACGAAGTCGTTGATGCTGGGCTGGACTCGTTAGTCACTGCAGTTTGGTCTCATGGGATGTTTGGTTCAGGAATGATTATGGTGGCTGATCAGATGCAACGCACAGGAGTGTTGCGAGATCTTTAACTTTAAGATCCATCAGTATCTCGTTTCCTGTCATCGAGGAAAAGAGATAATCAAAGGTCGTGTGGGTTTGGAATTGCTTGGGGAACTGCTTCATTAATGTCAGACGATCGGTCTCTTTTCGGCCGGGAGGAACTTGGTCATGTCCATTTAAGATCATCGGTACAGATTTATAATTTACATAATGTCGATGCCCCATTAAATAAGCTACTATAGATGCTATCAAGCTATTGCAATTTCGAAGCATATGCACTTGCTTAATGCGACAGTCCACTATTCATGTTGGTCCAGAACAAATTCAGAGCGTCGATGGATGAGCTTTTTCTCCAACTAGTTTGATATTAGCGCAAATAATTTCCAAAAGCAAGAAATGGTAGTGAAGAAATTGGTAACGTGAGTCACCACCGATTAAAGCATTTTTGGGTGGATAAATTCGTGAGTATAATCCTGTAAACTGTTCAAGTGCCGGCCTTTTATCTTTACAGGTAATTCTAGCTGAGAGATAGGAACGGTTTACGTGTATTTGGAAAGATGAATGGATGATCTTACATTCTTAGCCCGACATTTTCGTATTTCTTAAATTTTTAATTTGTCATTGATGATTGTTTAGTCATAGGAAGATGGTATTTCACTGATAAGTCAATTATCTTCCTGCCAAATATCTCATAGTCAAAGCTGCAAGTTTATCATTTTGTTAAAGGAACGTTTATATCTCTTTATATTGAACTTCCCTTTTAATAAGTACATATCAAGAGACATATCCACCTTCCATGTCTTCTTTCATATAGTCATATATTCCGTTTCTAATTATATGTTTATCTATTGTGTCATACAAACAATGTTAAAATAGCATTACATATAAGATCTTTCATCGTTTTAATTGTACTTAGAATTTTTTAAAGAGGAACATGAGCAGTCAAAACTCAACGTACTTTCTTTGTGTAGACTTAACAACTGTGCAGCTAAGCTACCTAATATGAAGATGTATATTCCTCTCGATCACAATCTGTAATTCATTTCAATGACTGCTCATGTAAGAATCGGTGTTCTCGAACTGTATTTACAGTAAAAATCAAATTCCTATCTCTCCTTTTTATATATGAAAGTGTCCTATCCAACCCTAAGCTCGACCCATCAAACCCAACCAACTAGTCTGAGGCCAACTAGGAGACCTGAGCTACAAGCATTTACTGTGCATTTCCTCTTCATCTCCACTCTTTCCTGGAAAACGGTTGGAAGGCATTTCGTGCTGGCTTGGTTGGTGATGCACAACTCAAGAAAACTTGGCAACCCATGAGTGATTGGCAATGGGTGTGATAAATCTGTCCCGACTTTTCAAGGGGTGCTCTCTTAAAGCGTTTGTTTAGTAATGAATACCTCCACAAAAAAGATGGAATTAGCATTAGAAACCACAATTCAGTCCTCATAATCACTTGATAGATACCCTTTGACTTTTCTTGCACGATGCTTGTAGATATTAAACTCGCTGAATTCGGGCATGTCTCCGATCGCAAGACAATGAAGCTAGCAATTATATCGCTCCTCACGGGATGACGCGAATTACCTCTCTCTAACAAGGCTCAACAATGGCGCATCGCTATTCATAGGAGAGACCAGAATAAATACGAAGAGTACCTTATATCTTCAACAGCATAAGTCTTGAATGAGAAGATTAACTACCGAATCAAATGGGGCGATAAAAATACGAAGTACTTCCATGCAACTACAATTAAGAGGAGACAAAGGAACAAACTTACCATGCTGAAGATTGACGAACAGCACTGGACCAGGGATCCCAAGGCGCTTAAGCAACATGTAATGGACTACTACCGATCTCTCTACGACTCGGTGGGTCCAAGGAACATCCAGCCCATCTTAAATCACTGCCCAACAGTAGTAACAACGGAGATGAATCAATTATTGATGGTTGATGTAACTGAGGAGGAGGTAAAAGAAGCCGTTTTTCAGCTCGGATCCCTAAAGGCCCCAGGACCAGACGGTCTAAATGGGCAATTCTATCAGCACTTCTGGGATGAAATCAAAAGGGATGTCATGGATATGGTCCAGCAATTTTTTCAGTCAGGTCAGCTTGATCCTACTCTTAACCAGACATACATTGTCCTAATACCGAAAGTTAAAAATCCAGAGCACATCAGCCAATTCCGACCAATTAGCCTCTGCAATTTCAACTATAAAATCATATCGAAGGTCTTGGCAAATCGATTAAAACAATGGCTTCCACAGATCATCTCACAAGAACAAAGTGCTTTTGTTCATGGACACCAAAGCCAAGACAATATAATAATAGTTCAAGAAGTGTTGCATCAAATGAGGATCAAAAAGAGGAAACGAAAATTTCAGGCCATATTGAAACTGGACATGCAAAAAGCGTATGATCGAGTGGAGTGGGACTTTCTTCGTATGAGTATGTTAAAGATGGGCTTTGCTGCTCACTGGGTTCATTTGATTATGCAATGCGTATCTACAGTTTCTTTAAATGTGAAAGTTAATGGAGAGCAAATAGAGTTTTTTTCTCCTACACGCGGTATAAGACAAGGTGATCCCCTCTCTCCCTACTTATTCATAGTGATGGCCAATGTACTCTCATGGATGATACACAATGCCCTGGCAGATGGCAGCATTAAAGGCCTCAAATTAAGCAGGTATTGTCCTATGCTAACCCACCTACTGTTTGCTGATGATGCTATCTTTTTTATGGATGGGACAGTTAGAGAATGTCGGAGTTTGGCGGCTATACTAAATCAATATGTTATGCGACGGGGCAAGCAATTAACTTAAATAAGTCAAGCATGTTTTTCAGTAATGGTTGTCCACAGGATTTAAAAAGGAATATGTCCCAAGCAGTGCGAGTGCCAACTATTGATAAGACTGGGAAATATCTAGGACTACCATCAGACTGGGGCCAAACAAAAAAAGACATGTTTGCATGGATTTTGGCAAAAGTGAACATGAAGCTAGCGGGCTGGAAAGAAAAATACCTGTCGAAAGCTGGGAAAGAAATCTTGGTCAAAACTATTGTGCAAGCATTGCCGCAATACGCCATGTCAATCTTCAAGATACCTGTATCAATTTGCAGGGCAATTGAGAAAAGAATTGTAGCATTCTGGTGGAGGCAAAATGAAGCCAAGTACAGCATGCATTGGAAAAAATGGGAGGTTCTGAAATCCAGAAAAGATTGAGGCGGCTTAGGCTTTAAAGACTTAATTTCGTTCAATAAAGCTATGTTGGGAAAGCAGGCCTGGCGACTATCCCAATCCCCTTCAGCTTTGTGGAGCCAAGTCCTAAAAGGCTTATACTTTCCTCATGGAGACTTATGGAAAGCATCTAGAGGTCCCCGTCCTTCCTGGGGATGGCAAAGTATTCTTATGGGACGTGAAGCTATAGTACCAGACTTAAAATGGATCGTGGGTGACGGGAAGTCCATTCATATCCGTCAAGATCATTGGCTCTCACAAGGAATACTAGGCGGACCAGAAAACAGAGCAAACCCTCAATTAGTGGCTGATTTAATTGATGAGGAAAGGAAGGAGTGGAAAGAACCGTTAAACCATTTATTTGAACGGAAAAAATCGACGAAATCCTATCTATTCCTCTTGCACAACACCCAAAGGCGAGACAAGCCGATCCGGACAGCAACAAAAGCGGACGCTATACGCTTAAAAGCGGTTATAACGAGTCAATGACGCCTCCTCAAAACGACAGTAGGCGTGGCTTCATCCTCATACCAGCCCCCTCGTGGCCTATGGACAAGCATGTGGAATCTGTCAATCCCTCCCAAACTGAAAATATTTCTCTGGAGCCTATGTCAGGATGCACTACCAACCAAAGAAAAGCTCTACCAGCGAAAGGTTTTACCCGACCCGTTATGCCCTCTTTGCTCCAAATCCCCGCAGAGACAAGTCGAGCATATTTTCTTCCACCGCAAAAAGCTCGAAGATTTGGTCGATCCACGACTAAATCTCAGCCACAAAGCACACTTTCGGCTACCAGAATGGACAAATGGGTGGCGGAATACCTTGTAGCAAAAATGCATAACCCAGATCGCGAACTGGTCGTTGAGGTCCTTTGGCAAGTCTGGAAAAATAGGAACAACTTCGTGTTCCGGAACAAGAAAATCCCACCCGAGGCCCTAATAGACACAGCCACAGCACAACAGAACACGTATCAGCGTTGGAACCCGAAGAACCGAATTGCATTGACGGAAAAGAAACCCTTACGCAACCCGGACAACCGAAATCGCCAGATCCGAAGCTGAATGTTGACAGTTCGTGGATAGACACCGAAACGACCAGTTCAATTGCTGGAATTCTTCGAGATTCCACCGGTATCATCATTGATGGGTTTGCCAAAGAGATCTATGCGACTTCACCCTTGCAGGCGGAAACCCTAGCCCTGCTTCACGGTTTGAAGATGCTGAAAGAGAAGACAACACTTCACGTGGGGGAAGTACATGAACTGAACAGGAAGGTGCTCTGTGAAAGTGATAGCCGCACGCTTGTAAACTCAATTCTGGGCCGCGTAAATGCTTCTTGGGCCGTCCAAGACCAGGTACAGGAATGCAAAGCCATCAGCAATTGTTTCCTTTTGTCCGAGAGAGGCAAATCACGCCGTAGATTGGGGTGCAAAGGCACTAAACCATAAATCTCTTCCTTCCAATTGGCAGCGCGAACCACCTGCCCCCTTTTGTCTATCTTATGTTATGACTCTAACTTATCTTGTAAAGCTCGTCGTTTTTAATGAAAGTATGAAGCACTATTATCGTCCAAAAAAAAAAAAAATTCGTGATTCTCCAAATCACAAATTTTCTATCGTGAATGACAGGCGTGGTAAAATATCATTTAGTACGCGAGAAACGATAGGGAAATCATGGAGTGAAATGCGCCCAATTCCTTTTGCTGGTCTGTAAATGCTTTTTAAAAATGATTGTAAGTGTTTATTGTAGTTTGAGAATTCAGATTGATATGACGAAATGAAGAAGATATGCCAACTGTTGGGATGAGAAGCCAATTATGGACTGTGTGGTTTTCATATTGAGATGTTTAATTGGAACGTATTTGAATTTTTGAATTCACAACGATCTGTTATCTAACTTGTCCAAGTACAAAACCTTAAGATTGCATCTCCACGCAATCACTTAAATACGATCGCCATGCAATTGCCGTACTCTCTCTCTCTCCCCCGTGGGCATCATCGCTTTCAGTGCCCAATGCACATATTAATGCACGAATGCATAGATCGACGGTGGATGCAAATGAACAACAGATTGTATTTGCATGAGATGAGAGTGTCATTTTGGTCTTCTTCTATACGGATTATGAGCTCTCCAGTGTTTTCTGACCTTTTTCAAATCACGGCCATGAGCTTTTTACTTTCCCAATATATAGAAAGTTTATGAGCTAACATTCACTCCTCAACCCTCCTTCAATAAATGCTATGCCCTTTCACGAGCGCTTCTCAATATAATCCTCCAGGCGGATGAAGAAAAACGATGGCAAAAATAATGCATTTTGGAGTAAGCCGGCATGTCTGGTGCACTTTTATGTAGTTCGAAACACTTTCGACAAAAAAATTGTCATTGAAACACATAGGGGAAACCTGTGACTGAATGCTTCAATAGAGCAAACGTCTTCAAATTCCATTCCTTTCTACTTTTGAACGGATTTTCCAACATGCCAAATAATCCAAGGGTGACACTCTCCGCTCTTTTATCGACCAAGTCCCTTCTAAGTAGACTATCAACTCTTTACTTTCTCACCTGGCCCGATGGAATCTAGTAATCTACAGTAGCAAAAGACTGCAATAATAGTTTGCCGTCCCAACTCCAATCTCCAGTCCGCTATATATTATTCCCGCTAAAATTTACTGTGGAATGGAGTCGTTTTTATACAAGTACCTCTGGGAAATCTCAGCTCATTGAAGGCAATGAGCGAAGGGTGTCTCACCCAATGTGGTTTTATTAAACTCAGTCATGGTCCCTCATGCGCTCGATGCTCCACCAAGGCGATCATCATCTAATTCCTCACATATAATTTTTGTAGAAGAATCTACATCTCAGATATCACAACTCAAATTACATGCCTATATCATCATGCGCTTCCAACATGTCCTCTCTTATAGTTTGCAGTCACAACGCAACTGGAACCTAGTATAAATACAGACAGCAGAGGAATGTAGTTAATACCATCAACATACTTTGCTAATGTGAAGGATGCTATGACGGGGAAGTGTCCCCACGACTTAGTTGTTTCTTCTTGTATCTCCAAGCGACTTGAATGCGAGTTGCTGCAAGTCCTCTCCAGTATGGTGATACATACCTGCAACCAGGCATTTTTATCACGGTCATACAATGCAAAACGTTTGTCTATGTTGTCTATGTAGGAGCAAATTACAATATGGGACCAACTAGTTGTTCCTTTCTAGAGGTTCAAAAATAGAATGTGCACAATAATCAGAGAGGATCTGAAACAGTTAACTTAGTTGCTACTTTTTATTGATAGTTCATTAATATGCTTGGTTTGCCATGTAGTAGTGCTATATCATCTTTCAAGAAAGAGAAAGAACCTTATGGCTCCTTGAACTCTTGGCTTGCGCAGGAATCTTGCAAATATTCTGGTGACTTCTTCAAGGTCTTCTGCTCGTAGTGCAAAGGCTTCAACATTTGTCACGCATGTCACCGTCCTGTTACTCAGCAACCAGTTTCCAGGTGGTCTTATCTTTCGTCCATCTTCAATATCACAGATTTTGGAATGCCCTTAAAATGTCCAGTCATTCGATAATTAAAGACTACTAAGAAAGATTGCAGTCTGTACCTTTGTTTACAGAAGAACTCTCAAGGCACCAAGCTAGAAGCTCTTCCCCACAAAAATCTCCTTCACATAAACTTGTAACCCCATCTTCTCCTCTGCTCTCAATTTTCCCGCGGACAATGAAAATCATCTTTTCAACACGGGCACCGGGGTGCAGGATCTTGCTTCCTTTGATGTATATTTTTTGCCTTAACCTCTCGCAAATTGCATCTATGATGTGGTCCTCCATAACTGCAAATATTCGCACCTGCAGCATAATACAACAGATATTGATATTTTTTTACTTGAAAGTTAGTCCAGGCTTATCATGGTAGCCACAGATTTGATGTGTAGAATCCCGGGTGGCTTAAACTGTTCTTTCATCTTTTTAAAGAATTCCAAAGATCTCAAGTTCTGTACTTTTCTTTGCATAGGTGGTAATTGTTGGCTGGACCAGGCAGAACAGACCACAGTCATGTCAAATTTGAAAAATCCATCTTGCAAAGGATTAGAGCTTTTTTTCAGAAGTGGCAGTCTTTGGAAGGATGCAGAGACGAGTGATAAATTCTTGTCCATATTGTTCTTTTGTAGTTTCCACATTGAGCTGTCTCCATGACATGCATCTAGATGCCAATTAAAACTAAGACAAAAGCTTGGTAATGTTTGCCAATAGAGACTAATAACGGACGAGTGAGACCTTTAACATAATTTTCTTTTAGCTATCCAACTAAGTACTTGATGACTGAAAATTAAAGACTGAACATCCACTTATTTAGTTAGCTGATCGAGCTTATGCTACATATGTCAGAAGTTAGCTTCTAAATGACGACCTATGATGGAAGCATAGCCGAATATTCAACCTGGGAGGGAGCTATCGATTTCAGAAGGCTGCACATGCTTGAAGAGACAGGAAGCTTTAGTTGGAAAACATGGCTTTCATCTTCATCCACAAACAGCAGGGAGATTCATCTTAATTCTAAGGAATTATAAGAAAGTCTGATTTCCAAGGGTTTAATTTGCATTAAATTCCACACTCATCTCAACTCAGTTCCAGGGCTTACTCTTTTCACAAATTTGAAGAGATGGCGTCTTATGTCTCTCTGAAGATCTTCAGGAAAATTCTCGAGAAGCATTTCTTCGTTGACTCCTCTAGTGGCAGCCCAGTGGTATCGCTCAGCTTCGTGTACTCTTCTGCATGATAGGATATTTCCAGTCAATTGAAAAGGAGCCCCCATACGGCACAAATTGGATATGACCTATATATCTAGATGCTTCTAAGATGGACAGAACCCTCTAATCCTGTGCATGACGTTGTAAGAAGTAATGTTTGCTTCAGAGAATCATGGCTATTGGTCATCATCACCATTTTCAAACATCTAAAGTGCCAACAGGATCCTGGATAGATGCAATTGATGTCTCTACTCAGGAGAAAAAGTAAATGAGAAATGTTGGAAGAAATGCTGAATTTACCTTCTTAGCCGTTGAGGTAGGCGTCTGTGACTCATCCATTGCTCAACGTCACGCCGCCTTAATGACATTTCTACCTTCCTGGGACGATTGGGAAAATATAAAAAGTCATCTGACAGTTTATATCCAAGATGTCTCATGACGAAAAGATGCACTAATGGTCACTAGGAACATTCTTCATCAGTACTGGCCAAAAGAACAGACAAATTGGGAGCAGAGGTGGATAAAAAGGTCTGCATGCAGAACACTAACAAGATTCATCAGTCCCCTTAGTGATGCTTTCTGATATGGGGTTTCGGTACGTCATTCCAAGAGATGTTGAGCATTTTTGAAGGAATAGACATAGCCTAGGATAGAACTTTTCTTTTCTAATTAATAGTACAAATTACAATTGCCACATGCACAAGAAACACCACAAGAATATTTGGGTAAACTCCATTTCCATGAGGCAGTTGACCATTCTTGACCCCAACCCAGCTTAAAAACATAACTTAGACCAGCTCATGAATTCTTCAACTTAACCTACATGAGCACTCGGTGCTGCTATAATGCCTGAATCATTAGATTTATGAACTTAACCTCTTCTCAATGCTGCTAAAGATCAACAAATTACCAAGAGACCAAGAACTCAGATTCATGAATGCCAATAAACTAGGAAACCAACAATTCGTGTCAATAATTCATGCATGACATGAATACATATCCGCCTAATACAATATTTGCATAGCTAAAGAATGAAATTCAAAAGCCAATACTAAAAAACTCGCATTAAAAGAAAAAAGAAAAACTTACAAAAAGGTGTTCATCATCTCAAATGATAGCACTGTGAAACTGTTTGTGTTAGAAGCCGTAAGACCATCACACACAATTTAACATAAAATTTTTTGATGGTCGTTATTATTTCAGTCAAATAAATTCCAATATTCCGCACAAGCACAATGATAAAGACTAAGGAATGATCTTTCAATGCAAAATGATTGTCAAGGTGAGAGGTCATACCTTCTTCCAAGAGACTGGAGGAAGTTCTGCATATTTCCAATGAGAAGACCAAAAAGCAAGAGGCCCAATCCAATAATGCCCATGAGAAAGAGGACTTCTGGGACAAAGTCGCTTGGAGTTTGATTTCCAGCTAGAGTACTTATTTGCTTCAAAAAGTGGTATATAAGATCAACACAATGCAAAAGAAATGTCTACAAATTGTATCATCACATTAAGGGATATCTGATGCATGATGTTAGAACAGCACTAGAATGTTTCTCTGCATGCCATATTCTTAAACGCAACCATGGAAATAGAGAAAAAAAATTAACAAGTTTAGGCTGAACTTAAAGGATATTGAATCAGGATGGGCCGGCAGCGATTTGTTACACACAATATCCAAAAGCAATAGTCATTCTCCTTCGCAATTATTATTCACTCTCTCTCGAGAATCAAAAAGAGAATTTTGTGCAATCATCGTCTCTTCTTTCCTCGTCATTTAATGTGCTATTCTCATCAATAGGAGCAAACAAAATGACACCTACAACCAAGATACAACCTACTGCCTCAATCTTTTCAAAAGTGAAAAATACAGTAGAAACTCCCCAGGGATAGAAAGATATTAAATGGAGCTATCAAGAAGAGAAAAAAAGAGAGAGTGATAAAATGAAGTGGAGAGTCCTCAGAATCTGCAGTTTTTGACTTGCATTAGTGGAAAGTCAAAAGTTCAGGGATTCATCCTGCAGAAAGCCATGTTTCTCATTCCATATCTCCCAAGGAATCAAGAGGCGCTTTGCTGCAGCTCAGTAGTGTGTTTGCTCCCGTGGATGTTGCTAAGAGTGCACATATCATAACAAAACAAGCACAAGGATTGTTCCCCACACACATTCAGCCATGGCATAAATTGATTTACAGCTTCACCCTGATTCATACTTGTCTCGACCATGCAATATTAAGAGGAAAATGATAAAGAAAGGAAATGCAGCAAAGTGACTCCTTGAAATTGCTAGAAATTGCTAGCAATGTACGGCAATGGTACCACGAGAAAAAAGCTGAACAGAAATGTAAACAGGTACCTGGAATCCCCAGAACAATGAATATAAGTATCTCCTGCCCACGCCTTTTTGTGTAAGTTCAACAGCATTTTGAAGAATTCCATATTTATGTTCACCATTGGTTGTGAAACAAGCAGTAGCTGTTGTATTACAGCTATTGCACCAAGTTTCATTCTTTTTGCACGCTTTCCGAAGACATTGATCAACCCTCTGGCAAAATGAAGAGAGAGAGATTAGTCGAAGAAAAGATTGCTATGCTGGAAAAATCTCACATTTTGTCACTGAGTCGTGTAGCTACTCTACCAGAATTTAAACAGAAGATTGAAATGAAGAACACATTCTCATATGTCCAGTTCAAAATCCCAGAAAAACAAGAAAGACGTGTAGTATAAGGTCTGTGGGTCGCATGAAAGAGGTGCACGTACCAACATGAGCTACATGAGAAAGGATCAGTACAGACCAAGACCAGTAAATTCCTATACGGGCACTTAATACTGTGAATTACAAGTACATAGAATAACATTTAATTGGACATCGTGGTGATATAATCCTTTGCAGTCCACAACCAGGGATGTTGACCATCTTTACATGACATCCTTATGTGACTAAATTTGATCAAAAAAAGTCTTCAGACGTGGCACATCAATGAAGCCATGCTCGTATGGTCATAACTTTGCTTTGAAATTACATGCTTTGCCTCCCCAGCACAGTGCATGACACGTGAATTTTGATGCGAGATTCCAGAGGCTTCACCCTCAGCATTAGGAGGATCTGAGATGCTAGTACCATGTCAGAAACCTCTCCAAGACCACATGGATGATGCAGCTGAAAGGGGTACTAAACTCATGAGATTTGACAATGACGTGACCAAAGAACTCAATCGGTGGACACGGGCTTAGCTTTGTTGTTAAGTGCAAATAATCACAACCTGAAACAGGTCCTCAATGCGTTTAGACCAAATGAGCGTCTTACAGAAAGGGTACACTCCCTCAATCAAACAAAACGGTAACAGAAATTAGCATTACCAGCTAAATAAAGAGGCATCATGATGGTAATGAGTGTGGTAGCAAGAGTTCAACACACTATCCTTATTCTTCTGGAGTTCTAATACATAAGAACAAATTATGTAGAGAAAAAAAATGATGCCACCCACCTGTAGCCCAAGAAGGTACCAGCATGATCCAACGACATGGCCAGCCAACACAAACATGAGAAGATTGATGACAAAATTTGCCCATGCTGAATCAAAAATGAGGCAAGGTTGAGACTGACCCACAAGTAAGGGCAAAAATCGATATAATCTGAGAATGTATTGGACAAGAACGCCTGCGCGTAAAAGTATCATTGCATACTTTGCAGAAAATATCAACATCTGCAAGCAGTCAAGGAAGCATTTGATTATCAGAAGAGAGTAGTCATATCAAGACATGAAACTAACAGCTATTATAGTCCACTCGGTGGAACATTTCTTAGACCCCACCGGATGTGGTGGGGTCAGTCATGCCACAGTATGTTATATAAATACAGGACGATAAAACACACGTATTACGAGTCAGGGAGAGGTCCTTAGAAAGTCTCGAAAGGGACAATAAAACCCATTTACCACGGTGTGATTAATTCAATAAGTAGAAGCAATAACATCCAGATTATCTAAAGGTAATTGAGACTGCAGTGATAAGCCAGTGAATTATAATGACAATACAAATTGACTTGGCAGAACATTTAATCCAATGCAAATTTGTTTCACACTGCCAACCCACAATAACCTACTTCTACATTATTCATATAGCTGAAGCACGTTAAAAATCAATGTAATATGGAAACAAATGAAGGTTAATGCATGAGAGAAATAAGGACTTACTTGCGGAAGTGGAATTGCAACCAAAAGATCTAACAAGAAGTATCCTCGCAGATAATGGAGAAAGATTCTTTTTGGATGGTCAACTAAATCTCCAGCACCAGCCACTCTGGTCTCAGGAGCTACGTAAGCCAACCTAAACTGCAAAAAGTTGACAAAGAAAGCAATCATCAAGGACTGGGAAAGGCTGCCGTAAAAGCTCCTAACGTGACAACCTTTCACCTTAAATTTCGTTACTGCCTGAAGAAGAAAGGTATGATAGAAGTTAAGCATCAAGCGGAATACCAACCTGACATATTTATGCTAGTTACGTTAATAAAGTGCCGAATAAGGGATGTAAAATTTGGGTTGCGTAGGAGATTGATTGACAAATGAGAGAGGCAAGAACTTTCTGTCTCATGGAAGTCTGTTCTGAAGCTCTTCCAATGAAGCTCTTCCAATGCAGCCTTTTTGAGTGAAAGATCAGTAAGTCTTTCCAAAAATTAAACTCTGCTATTACAAGAGTTAAAATATACACCAAGTAAAATCCCATCTAGTTGACTTTAAGCTGTAATCAACATCGAATGACTCATCTTTTTCTAAGGAAAATGAGTATCATGTTTCCATTAAGAAGTATCAAGAGAAATCACCCCGATAGAGAAGCCTTTCACCACAAAAGGTTTCTAACAACTCTAAATTTCTGGGTAGTATGGCCATGAGGATTTCTAAATTTATGAAGTCTAGAAAATTAAGTGTAACGAGCCATTCTGAAAAAAATGAGTATTTATATCTGAATGCAAAAAACTCTAGCAAACATTCAGATCATCCTAAAAGCTCGCACAGCAGATAGGACCACTTGTCTCTTATTTTCTGTGCTCGTTTTCACGCATAAGAAGATGAATGCCTGCAAGGTGAGTTCCTGGTAATACCTGTTGCTTTTCTAAGAAAGAGATGCTCAAATACAGGAACTTTTGAAAAGCTGGTACGAGAAGTTTGTGGTTGGATGTATGTTCAACATATGTAGTCAACTTTGTCTACACAACATTCCAATTCACTTTGTCCAACACTACAATATGTATCTGATTAACAGGAGTACAATAGTGGATGCAGTTGAATAAAAAATTACTTTTGAGTACTCAAATTGAAAACGGCAGAACATTCATATAACACCATGTAGGTTCCCTTTGAATAACACGTTTTCCCTTCAAAGCATTCAAAAGTTGTTACAGGGAACAAAAACAAAAATCTATAGTGGATGAAAAGAGTAAGAAAAACAATAAAAGGATACTGTTAAATTCACCAACGAGAAAAGAAAACAATCCAACAAGTTAGTAAAAAGCAGCCTACCTGCAGAAGAATGTGCAATAGGTACATGAGGTCTGTCATGCTTCTGAAAAAAACGAGTGTTGTTGCCATGGGCCTGTTTAACTTTACACACATATGGTCCTGCAATCAAGGATAGATAAGTGAAGGGGAGTAAATGTGTGCAAACCGAAAAGCTTATGATAGTTGTTTGAATCTGCAAAAGAAAAGTGACAAGAGCAATAAATTACAAGCACAAAGGCCAAAATGCAAATAAACAAGAAATTTTAGGGGACATATGATTAATGACATTATTTTGCAGAAAAGTCACAATTTGGATAATGAATATGATCAGGATTTTATCAAAACTATTTAAAATGTGTTCAGGCATATTATATTTCCTTCGCTAATGCAAAATGGATGCCAACCTAAACTGGTTTGATGACTTTGGTAAAATATATTTGAAGATATCATGGTTAAGAGGAGATCATTTTAGTTGATTAGATCAGCCTTGGCCAAAGGAGATTTAACTTATTGTACCAAGGTCAAATTTTGAGAATTGGAGATAAACATAACATTGAGTTATAGAGAAGGATAAACTCAAACACCACCGGTTGTAGCTTGGGCTACATGTGCATCAAACCATCATTAAGAAGCTTAATCTGTAAAGTGAAGGATATCTGCAGATATTAACAGGGCAGTAAAAAATTGATAAGTAGTAGTATAAATCTAACCAGAACTAGGTGGTTTATAGCAGGGTGAAAAATGGGAAGAATTTAAACTTCATTTTGGGGACCATTTAGGAGTTAGAGAGGAAAAAAATATAGTAAGAACGTTAGTAACTTAACCATCAAGCAACCTATATTTTCGAGGCATGTGAACTTGACAATGCTGCAGCTGAGCCATACCTTTGGTACATACAGCAAGAACAAAAACAATGGGTCTATAAAGAGGACCGCCACACAAGAAATGACAAAAAATTTGTTCCACCGCTGGACAGCTTGAGCATGAGGATTTATCACGCCAGGAATGTGGGCACTGGCATAAGTGAAGAACCTCCTTGCCCAACTTTTGGCATCCCCATAAAGAGCTTTGTGAAACTGCAAGTAAAAGTTAAGCAGCGAAGCTTCTTTACTTTGAAGAAGTAAATTCAGACATCCTACTGGATATGGCATGGTGCATAAAAGACGTGCTAAAAAAAAAACATCTTTGAAATCCTGGTGAAGTCAATCTCAGATCGTCGTTGTTGTAACTTTTGATACCATCGTCACCAGAACTCCAAGTCCCACGCTAATTAGAAAGTTATGCTTACTGCTTAGAGATAGAGTTATCACCTACATTATAATCGTAGAGTTATGGGACTGCGGGCAACTTATTGAAAATCTAAGGCAGCGCTTGCTTTGGCCTTAAGCCAAATTAAATTGCTCTTTATGAACTTCCAGCCAATAGAAGATTGTGCGAACATACAAGGTGACTTTAAAACGCAAACAGATTAGTACTCACAGAATACTATAGTAAGTCGAAAAATTGCTAAGCAAGAAGTAGTGACCGTGATCAGAAAGTGAGAAGATAAAACTTGTGATCCCTCATTATTTAAGAATGACAAAGTTAAAACCGACAATTTCCAGCATTCGGTAGAAATAGAGAATCTTATACTCAGGACCTAATCAAACATAGCAAAAGGCTCTGCAAGTATGGCATTTACCTGGGCATCAGCTATACTTGAACTTTCAGAACTTGTTTGTTGCGCCCTTCCATTGTAATGCGAGGGGCAAGTTGTACAGTAACGGTCATTGCACATCCCCAGTCGCCCGGACCTCAGTAAATGCCCATTTTTAGCACCATAGTCGTCATCTGTGGAGTCAATACGATCCTTTATGCTAAAAGAAGGGAATTTTTCTTTCATATGGTGCGACTTCGCACCGGGGTTATGCCCGAAGGTACTTTCAGGTCCGCGATTGCGTAACGGGCCACTCATTAGTGAGAAAGGTGTCCTCCTTTCACTCCTTAAAGGTCCAGTGTAACCTACTCGACTCGTTATACTCTCGTATGACTCCATGGAGCTCGTAGGGATGGAAATTGACACACTCCGGGTCCTAGATATACGTGACCGAGGTTGAGAACTGTTATAATCATCTGATAATTGCTGGTGCGTTTCCGACAGTATCGGTACTTCATCTCTTTCATTATGGGCCATTTCACATCGTGAATCTGCAGCAGAAAACGTTTAATTAGGATTTTTATATAGTAAAGTAATTTTGTGGACCATCTTTCATTGAATTAAACATGTGATGTGGAGAAAAAACGTCAACTGAATCATATCTATTTTTCCTGTTAGAACAAATCCAGATAAGGAAAACTGGATGCAAAATATTCCGTGAAAGTTTAGTAACTAGTCTTAGTCAAATTAGTTTTTTATTAATATTCACAAGTTTTCATATTTACATTAATAGCTAGATATTATAATTTTTTTTCAATCAATTTCCTAAATTAACAAAAAAATATGTTGTTTTTTATTATCCTTTTACTTTTCTGATGTTTATAAGTATTACAGTTCCATTTAAGTATATTTTAGCTTGTGATGGTAAAAGTGGGTACTCATTTTGAGTTGTCCTGCCGTTTTAAGAATAAATGTTAGAAAAAGGATATCTAAAAATGACAATAATTTATCCATAAATACTCGTACTTATATTAATTTAAATCTCGTTTCTAATTTTTAGATATATTAAATTTCCAAGCTCTTGTTTCTCGTATATCTTAAACATTTTCATTAAAATTTTCGATTAGGAACTTAAAATAGAAAAAATATCCACTCAATACAACTCTAGAGCGCATTCATTTCCCAAAAAATGAGTAATCTGAAAAATATTTTCCAAAAAGAATCACAAATATCACTTACAAAAATAAATGAATGGAAAATTTTTTTTTGTCACCCACAAAATAAGTTAGGCATAAATTTTTATTGATGATGAAAACATTTTTTATTGACTAATTTTTCTAAAAGATATAAGCAATTATTTTCCAGAAAAAAAATTTCAAATCACTTATTTTCCGCAAAACGCACGTAGCCTTAGATGAGTCAAAGAGTGTATATTTAACTTTTCGATTAGCACTACCGATCACTCCTTATATGCTGTTAAATACATGTACCTGGTTTTCGTAACAAAGGCACACGAAACGACACGAGTATTAACTGCAGAAATCACCGGCCGAGACAAGCATCTACACACAGAAGTGGCGGAAAAAGAGGGCATTTTGGCAAACTTACAAAGCCAATACGCACAGTTCAAGCGCAAGACACCAACTTCACCCTCCGAAGGACTATCAGCTCTAAAAGCGACGAAGTAGGAACAAGTACAAGAGTGTCGAGCCTGCTGCTATCGCTGGGTAGAGGCGGCGGCCGGAGAGAGCGTGAACTCAAGGATTGAATTCTCTAAGCCGAAGAGGCTCGTCTTTTTTATCTGGTTTATCTGGTTCTGCAGTTCTAGACGGTGAAGGTAATGCGAGGGAAGAAATATGAATGGAGACAGAGCTGAGGCTCTGTTTCTTCTACGAAGACCATAGCGAGTGATTCAGAAGAAGACCCCGAGCGTTGACTGAGACCAAGACTCTCGAGATTGGTTTTTTGCTTTTTTCTCATCAAATTTTCTGACAAATGAAAGAACCTGTAGCTGGAAAGGAAGAGATCACGTTGGACGCTTAAAACAAACTCATTAATTTATATAGCTATTGATAAAATGTCACATTATTTGATAAATTAATTTATAAGATGACTCTTAGTGTGCGTTTGTTTCATGAAAAATGAATGATTTAGTATACAATTTTCCTAATTATAATCGCTTATATCACTTATATTATAAAATGAACGAAAAAATATGTGAATGATAAACATATTTTTTCGTTCATTCACAAAAATATTTAAATATAATTGTTGTCTATAATGAAAATATTATTGGTCGACTAACTATTTCGAATAAACAACGGATCATTTTAAAAAAAATATTTTTCGAATTATTTATTTTTTGCGTAAAAATAAAATTTTAATATCTTTCATTCTGTTCCTAAAAAATATGGATTGCTTTTTCTTCCTGAGAACAAAGTTGGCTTTATAGTCACTAGTTGTCACTCATACGCCCTTTAAAGAATGTTGGCCATGAATTGGAGAATAAACCGAAATCATTTGTCACCTTATATATATAATTTATTTTTTTTTTTTTTTGTCAAATGTTTTGGCATCACGGCAATTCAGGTTTTCGTTGGAACTTACATGGACGGGATTAACCCAAGAGAAACGCCTTTTTCTTGCTCATTCGCTTTTATTTTATTTTATTTTATTTATTTTTTCGTTTTTTCATTCTAATTGCATCGCACCTAATCTCAAAGCCCAATGCATACCTTAGTCTAATCTTTGCATCTGGAATAAAAGGGAATAAAAGAGATGGAAATGAATGATAAGTAAAAACGCTTCACTTATTCTCACGTTATTTAGATTTGGTTTAAAAGAGAGAGAGAGAGAGAGAGAGAGAGAGAGAGAGAGAGAGAGAAAAGAGAAGCCTATTCTTTTCAAAAATGATAAAAAAATTTCTGGCCATGATGTTTCACGTTTCCGATGGTGAATTTCGTGGGGTTTGCTTCGTGGGAAATCATTGAGAAACGACTGGAGATGAATTCTCGTCAACAAAAGTGCAAAGTGGAAGGAGTTTTTAACATTTCGTGCTTTGCCGCGTTTGCTTTATATCTCTCCGTTTACCAGAGTCCATGCCGTGAAGATTAAGTTCGAATGGACGTCTACCTTGTCAAGTTCTAAGCTCGAAATTCATCTAGCTTTCATGGGCCCGAAACAAACCTCGTTATGGTTTAAAAGAAAATCGACTCTCATTCTTCCAAATGAGGGTGACCTCCTTCTATCTATAAAGGGCTCAAATCTGTCGATTAGATAGAAAAATTAAATGAGAACTTTTCGATGATTATCATGAGAGAGTCTAATGGCCAATTAAGGTTTGGCTCGATAGGACAATTACTGTGGCGAAACAGTGACTCGACCACAAGGCGATGGATGGTTGAAAATAGAGAACAACCCGCGAGGGGATGACCTCGAAACCTTAGGATCGCCATGGCCCATTGAACGAACCCGACCCAAATTGAATTGCGTACTAGCCTAATATATTTTAAGTTCAAAAACCCGGATCTCAGAATATATAATTTCTTCCGTGGTCAAGTCGTGTGTGGTGTAGTTGTACCGAATTGAAGTCGATATCTGCACAGTTGGAAAGTCCAAATTGGATTGAAGACTTCGACTCGGTCAAAGTGAGTGCAAGAAAACAGTAAAGGAGGAAAGTCCATCTTCAATTTTGGATTGACCGATTCAGGTTCGGAGAATGGATTTTCTAATCCATGCTGACTTCAGCCACATACTTTTTTCAAGGGTATATATACGTATGATATTAGATCGTGGATAATATTAGATCATGGGTTTACACTACACCGTTGGTGAGGCAAGCAATCTTGAAATCTTGAATATCAGGTGCTTGAAAGTGAGCTCGCTGTTCTTATTTATCAATTACATTAAGAATGTTAGTGTTGAAGTTATCTAGTTTTATGGTAAGATTTGCGTGTAATTCATTTATAAGATTGAGAGATCATTTCATAAAAAATTGTGGAGCTAAACACCGCGTGAGTTATTGGGGTAATTGGGATTTAAAAAACACTGAAAGAATTTGAGTGACTCGAATATGATTGTAATCTCCACCATATTACTTAAGCTATAGCAAAATTCGTTGCTGCGTGATGTTTCTGGCCTTAGCATTGCACTTGCAAAAGAGGCCGACGTGCGAAGCGTGTGCGCGCGAGTTGATCTCACTCTCAGCAATACATGTAGGCGCATGCGGTGACGTCCAGCAATGGACTGATGCGAAATTTCAGTGGTCCAAGGGCGGCGACTCTAGGGGTGATGATTGTTTTCTTCTTTTTGAACAGCCGCAGAAGGTGTAAAAGTAACGCTGAAATGGCTGTGAGCTCGGCGGATCCAAGACGTGATAGCGCATGGTGGCGCGTAAGGCAGCGTCCGGCATCCGTTCACGATGAAATTTCATTATCAGGCTGGATTGAGGGTGGCAAGTCTGGTGGTGGTGTTTATTTTTTAAAACAAGTAGCGGAACTGTGTGGACAAGCAACTGAAGGCTGCAGACTTGGTGGAGAAACGCAGGCAATACGACCAGCATAGTTACAAACACCATGGGGCCAATGTGGCTAGCGTGGTTACGACCACTGTGGAATACACTTGATGGACGTTTCCTCAGAATGCAATAAGGACTCTCACTCCAAGGTGAGATTTGTAGTGAAAGAGAAAAATGTTATATATGTCAAATGAAGAGTACAAGACTTCTATACATAGAGGGTGAGAATGCAATTGCAATTAATATAAGGTACAATTAATCTAATCCTAAATAGTAATTTTTCTCTAACACAATTATTTCTGGCCGCTCCTGCTCACACCTAATCTCAGAACCTGATTCATACCTTAGTCTACTCTTCGCTCCTGGAATAAAAGAGAAGGAGAAGAACGATAAATAAAAACTCTTAATTTATTCTTGCGTTACGCAATACACTGGAAGTACTGGCTACTTGGCTTAGGAATACAATGGCAAAAATAATGCACTTCAGAGTAATTGGGCGTCCGTGGTGCTCTTTTATGCAGTTCAAGACATTCTAACCAAAACGTTATGCCATTAAAACACGTAGGAGCAACCTGTGACTGGATGCTTCAACAGAGCATATGTCTTCACATTCCAGACCTTTTGTGATATTTAAATGGATTTTCCAACATGGCAATTAATGTAAGGGTGAGACACTCTACAACTCTTCTTTCTCATCTGGTCAGATGGAACCTACAGTAACAACAAAAGACTGCAATATTGAATACCGACCACATTTGTTGTAGTTTCTCATCCCAATTCGGATCTTTGGTCCTCACAAGATATTCCTGCTAAAATTTTCTGTAGAATGGAGCCGTCTATACAAGCACTCTGGGAGATCTCAGCTCATTGTAGGCAATGAGCGGAGTGGTTTTACTAAGCTCAGTCATGATCCGTTATCTGATCAACGCTCCTACAAGGCAATCATCATCTAATCTCTCATATATCATTTTGTGTTGAAGAATCTACATCTCACATATCACAATTTGAATTACATGCCTATATCATCATGCCCTTACAACATGTCCACTCTTACGGTTTGCAGTCACAACATGACTGGAACCTAGTATAAATACAGACAGCAGAGGAATGTCGTTTATACCATCAACATACTTTGATCATGTTAAGGATGCTGTGACTTTGAAGTGTCGGCATGACTTAGTCGTTTCTTCCTGTATCTCCAAGCAACTTGGATACGAGTTGCTGCAAGTCCCCTCCAGTATGGTGATACATACCTGCAACCAAGCTTTTGTGTCACAAGTGCATAATCCAAACATTTGTCTATGCTGTCCATGTAGGAGCAAATTACAAACTATGGACTGACTAGTTGTTCCTGCCCTTAGGTTCAAAAAGAGAACGTACACAGGAAACAGAGCGAATCTCAAACAGTTAAACTTAGTCGCTATTTTTTTGCCAATAGTTCAGTGATATGCTTGATTTGCCAGTAAAACATAGTAGTGCTAAATCATCTGTTAAGAAAGAGCAAGAACCTTATGGCTCCTTGAACTTTTGGATTGCGCAGGAATCTTGCAAATAACCTGGTGACTTCTTCAAGGTCTTCTGCTCGTAGTGCAAAGGCTTCAACATTTGTCACACATGTTACTGTCCTGTTACTCAGCAACCGGTTTCCAGGTGGTCTTATCTTACGTCCATCTTCTATATTACATATATTGAAATGCTCTTAATATGTCAAGTCAGTCGATAATTAAAGACCATTCAGAAAGACTGCAATTTGTACCTTTGTTTACAGAAGAACTCTCAAGGCACCAAGCTAGAAACTCTTCCCCGCATACATCTCCTTCACATAAACTTGTAACCCCGTCTTCTCCTCTGCTCTCAATTTTCCCACGGACAATGAAAATCAACTTTTCAACAAGAGCACCAGGATCCAGGATCTTGCTTCCTTTGATGTATGTTTTTTGCTGTAACTTCTCGCAAATTGCATCTGTGATATGATCCTCCATTACTGCAGATATTCTCACCTGCAACATAATAAAATAGCTATTAATATGTCTTGAGTTGAAAGTTAGTCCAGGCTTATCATGGTAGCCACAAATTTGATGTCTAGAATCCAGGATGGCTTAAACTGTTTTATTTTTAAAGTATGTCAGAGATCTGGAGTTCTGCACTTCTTTTTGCATAGATGGTAATTGTTGCCTGTTGGCTGAACCCAGCAGAACAGACCAGTCGTGTCCCATTTGAAAAATCCATTTTCCGAAGATTAGAGCTTGTTTTCAGAAGTGGCAGTCTCTGGGGAAATGTAGAGACTAGCAGTAAAATTCTTAGCCATGTCGTTCTTTTGCAGTTTCTACATTGAGCTGTCTCCATCTAGATGCCAATTAAAACTAAGACAAAAGCTTGGTAATGTTTACCAATAGAAACTAATAACCAACAAGTGAGACCTTTAAAATTTCTTTTTAGCTATCCATCTAAGCACTTAATGACCTAAATTTAAAGACTGATCATCCACTTATCTAGTTATCTGATCGAGCATATGCTACAAATATCAGTAGTTAGCTTCCAAGTGAGGACCTATGACGGAAGCATAGCCAAATATTCAACCTGGGGGGGAGCTTTTGGTTTCAAAAGGTTGCACATGATTGAAGAGAGAGGAAGCTTAAATTATAAAACGTGGCTTTCATCTTCATCCACAACAGCAGCGAACTTCAATTAATTTTTTGGCCCTAAAATCTGCTCATTCTAGGTAATCACAAAAAAGAGAACTGATTTCTAAGGGTTTAACTTGCACTAAATCCCACCCTCATTTCAACTCAGTTCCAGGGCTTACTCTTTTCACAAATTTGAAGAGATGGCGTCTTATATCCCTCTGAAGATCTTCAGTAAAATCCTTGAGAAGCATTTCTTCATCGACTCCTCTAGTGGCAGCCCAATGGTATCGCTCAGCTTCGCACACTCTTCTGCATAATAGGCCATTTCCGGTCAATTGAAAAGGAGCCTCCATAGAGCACACATTGGATATGACCTATATGTCTAGATGCTTATCCACAATTTGGGGAAAATATGCGGATGCTCAGAACTACATTATAAAACACCAGTGCACGACTGGCTCAAGCAGCAGCAAAGAATATGTCTAGAAACATTTCCAGAATGCAAAGTACAGAGACACGCAGAAACCAATGATGATAAGCATGATGGTACAGAAAGAAAAGAAAACACAGGTAGAGGACACAGGTATGCTTGCGCAATCTCTTTGCCGATGATCGGTGGGACCCAGAGTGTCAAATTTATCCACTATCAACATAAAAATCTACCTAGTTGAAGCCCTCAAGTTACTGGTTTTAATAAACCATCTTCTATTACAGCTCATTTTACCACCCAATGCTGGTCCATCGCACATCTTCAACCCAACCCCTGCATCAAACTTCATAGAGAATCAAATTTGCTGCTCATATCCCCTACGGACTTAAACTTGGCTCAAAGTCCTCTAGCTAATTTCCAGAAGTGCCATTGACCCCCAAGCTTCAGTCTTAATTGTATGTATATTCACAAAACAAGGCAGAAGACTTCGATCTAACCCACCAAATGAAGAAAAAACCGCTCAGCTTCCAATCCAAAGAATCATACAATATGGTCAATAATATGAGGAAGCACAAAAACACTGATAGTATGCATGAACAAGCAAATAGAGAGGATAATTGAAAGCCAAGATCATATCAAACCCTATGCACAAGTTCTAATGACCACATAGCCTAACGATCTCGTAGATACAAGGTCCCTTTTCTTCTACAATTTTCAATTCACTCAACATGATGCTTTCAGCTCATCATTCAGTATAAATTGGACAGAACCCTTCTGTGAACCCCACTGGGCAATACGTTGTAAGAAGTCATGTTTGCTTCACCACCAAATTCAAGCAGCTAAAATGACAAAAGGATACTGGATAATGCAATTGATATGTCTCTACTCAGGAGAAGAGGTACATGAGAGAGGTAGGAAGAAATGCCATATTTACCTTCTTAGCTGTTTAGGTAAGCATCTGTGACTCATCCATTGCTCAACATCACGACGCCTTAATGACATTTCTAGCCTCCTGGGAGGATTGGGGAAAAATAAAAGTCAGCTGACGGTTTAAATCCAAGATGTCCAACAAGGAAAAGGTGCACTAATGTTCGCCAGGAACATTCTTAATCAGTATTGGTCCAAAGAACAGATACAAATTGGGAGCATAGGTGCATAGAAAGGTCTGCATGCAGAGCACTAATAAGTTTCATCAGTCGCCTTGGGGATGCTTTCTCATATGGTGTTTTAGTATGTTACTTCAAGAGATGTTGAGACATTTTTGAAGGACTAGACATAGCCTAGGATGTTTCTTTACCCAGGTAATAGTATTAGTTACAATTGCCACTTGCACATTGTTAGGAAATAATAATAAGGGTAAAATAGTCATAAGAGGGTTAGGGTTACTCATATATCAATATATATATATATATATATATATATATATATTCTTGTAATCCTTTTTTGATTAAGTGAATACAATACGTAGAATACTCTCTCCTTCAACATGGTATCGGAGCAAGGTTAAGACTTCAAGAGAGTGATCCCACCACCACCACAGCCCAGCAGCGGAGGCCGTCGCTAGATCCAGATCCTCCGCCACCGCAGCGTGCTTCTCTTCTAGACAGCGGAGGAGAAAGAACGCCCACATCGTCGTTCAATCATCGTCCCCAAATCCAGATCTGTCCACTAGTTTTCTAAGATCTGGACAGAACTACTGCCCAGCGTCAATCGTCGAAGCCCATCCAGCAAAATCGGTTTGTGTTCAGCCTTCTTTCTTGATGACGGAATTGAAAACCGACTGCACGATTTGGTCTTTGTTTGTCTTGCGATCTAGATTCTGTGTTTTTCATATATCCTGAGGATTTTGGAAGCCTTCGGTTCTGCAAGGGTTTCGTTCGGTTCTACAAGGGTTTCACCCGAAGAAAAAAAAAATCGACCCAAATTGCGGGCATCAGAAGTTGTTTTTCAGTATACTTATATGGATTCTCATTGAAGTATATTGCTTCTTTGAAGTGCTGGTTGGTATGATTTTATGGCCTCTCAGTGAAGTATATTGACTCAGTGGTGGATCGATTGAACCCCTATTTTTGTTTGTTATTTTGTGGCTGATTGCACAACTGGAGTTAAGTGCTTGATTATTGTGTCACTCTTATTGGGTTCGATCGATTCTTGTGTTCAACCTGTCTGGTTAATTGCATTATTGGAATTCAGTAGAGTTAATATTGATGGCTTATCATCTACCGGTTTGACGCATTTCCAATTGACATCTGTCAAGTTGGATGGCACTAACTATCCATCATGGTCTAAAGCTGTACAAGTTTATCTTACTGCAACTAGACATCATGATTATCTTACATCTACACTTCCCTCGGATAAGAGTAAAGTAGATGATTGGATTGCTGGAGATGCAATGATCCGTACACTGTTATGGAATAGTATGGATCCGAAGATTAGCCCTCACTTCATTCAATGTAATTCTGCTAAGGAAGTTTGGGATAAATGTGCTCTACTTTATTCTGGCCAAAATAATATGACACGAGTGTGTGACACATGGGATCTTCAGCGTGGAGATCAGTCTCTATCTGAATATTATGCTCGTTTCACTACACTTTGCCAACAGCTAGATGCTTATCTTCAAGCTTCCAATGATCCGAATGTATTAGTCAAACACCAGGAGGATCTTCGAGTGATACTATTTCTTAAAGCACTAGGGTCTGAATATTCCTCCCTTCGTCAGCAGATTACGTCTGAAAGCTCCCTTCCTATAGTTGATGAGGTTTTCTCCCGAGCCTTACGCTTGACACCTACTAACAAGATCTCTACTACAACTTTAGAGACAAGTGCCATGATTTCTCATGGCTCTAGTGGACGTGGAGCTCGTGGTCGTGGTTATCGGGGTTAGGGACGTGGGTTTATTCAGAGTGGAAGTCGTGGTGGTCGTGATAGAATTCTTGGTAGCCGTGGCTCTCGATATTGTAACCATTATCGAAGGGCTGGACATACTGAAGCTTACTGCTACACGCTTCATCCAGAGCTTCAACCCACAGTTGCTGCATTTGCTTAAGTGGAAGATTCTTCCTCACCAGTTCAATCCGATCCTACTAATGTGCAGGATACAAAATATTCGGTTACATTGACACATGTAGAATATGAGGCTTGGATTCGCTCCAAACAAGTGACAGGAACTTCAGCTCCCACTGCAACTCTAGCACATAGCTCAAAAGGTAGTTCATCATGTTTACTTTCTACATTGTCAGACTCTTGGGTTATAGATTCTGGAGCTACTCATCATATAGCTGGTAACTCTAAATTGTTATCTTCATTAAATTCCACACCTCTTGGGGTGTCCAACTCTGTTAGTTCAATTTCCCAAGTTACTGGCACCGGAGATGCCCATTTTAGTTCCTCCCTTTCTTTATCATCCGTCCATCTCAAATCTCCATATAATCTGATTTTCGTTAGTTCATTAACTAAAGAACTAAATTGTTTTGTAACCTTTTTTGCTTCTCATTGTGTTTTCCAGGATCTAAGGACTGGACATATGATTGGTGGGGGACATGAATCAAATGGCCTATACTATCTAGACAAGAAGGTGATAGCTGCAGCAGCTATGAAGCACACATCCTCTAATGTCTATCGGATGCATTATCGTGCTGGTCATCCACCGCCAAACATTCTTCGACGATTGTTTCCAGAGTCTGAGTCTGTGAGTACTTTTGAGTGTGAAGCTTGTCAGTTTGGAAAGCACCATAGAGTCTCTTTTCCTTCTCGCTTTTAAAGTCGTGTGTCTCGTCCCTTTGAGTTGGTTCATTCATATATATGGGGTCCGTGTCGTGTTTCTGATACATCTGGTTTCCGGTACTTTGTTACATTTGTGGATGATTTTTCCCGAATGACTTGGTTGTTCTTAATAAAAGATCGTACTGAGATTTTTCATTGCTTTCGTCAATTCTATTTTGAAGTGCTGAATCAATATAATACTTCTGTGAAAACTCTCTGATCCGATAATGCCAAAGAGTATCTTGCCGTTGCCTCTGGTTTTCAACCTTTTCTTGATTCCGATGGCATTATTCATCAAACTTCTTGTTCGTATACACCACAACAAAATGGTGTAGCTGAACGTAGAAATCGTCATCTTCTTGACGTTGCTCGTTGACTTATGTTTCACATGCATCTTCCGAAAACATTTTGGGGCCAGGTAGTTCTTACAGCCTGCTTCTTAATTAATCGGCTTCCAACTTCCGTTCTTCAGGGGGAGACACCTTTCTCTATTTTATATCCAAATTGTCCTCCCTTTGCATTACCTCTACGTGTCTTTGGATGTGTTTGTTTCGTCCATTTTCTGACTCCAGGTTTTGATAAGTTGGCTCCTCGTGCTGATAAAAGTGTCTTTGTTGGGTACTCTCGAACTCATAAGGGCTATAAATGTTACAATCCTACCAGTCGCCGAGTTTTTGTATCAGCAGATGTGACATTTTTTGAGGACCAGCCATACTATAGTACTCAAACAGTCTCTACAATGTCTCCTGACAATGACAAGTGTGTCTTACCAATTCCTCCACCAATCTCACTTCCTCCAGTATCATCAACAGGATTTCAATTTGCTAATCAAACTTACCATAGACGAGGAACAACTCCTACTACAGAGGTACGGCCATCACCCGATTCATCTGATCCCTCATCGGTTGCTATGCCATCCCCTGATCCTGATCCTGATCAACCCATTGCTACTCGAAAAGGTACACGATCTTGTGTTGGGCATCCTGTGGATCGTTATACACTTTATTCTGGTTTGTCTGATTGTCTTCATACTCGTCATCCTATTAGCAACTTTCTGTCTTATGATCGTTTATCTCCTACCTTCTCTACTTTTGTCTCGTCCTTGTCCTCTATTTCTGTGCCTAGCAATGTTATTGAAGCTCTTGCTCATCCTGGTTGGAGACAAGCCATGGAGGATGAAATGAAAGCACTCATTGAGAATCGCACTTGGAAGCTTACTACCCTTCCTGTGGGAAAGCAATTTGTCGGTTGTCGTTGGGTTTTCACGGTTAAGGTCCACCCTGATGGCACTGTAGATCGATTGAAGGCACGGTTGGTCGCTAAAGAATATATTCAAACATATGGTGTTGATTATGATGACATTTTTTCTCCTGTAGCCAAAATTCCATCTGTTCGTGTCTTTATTTCTCTAGCAGCGCATTTTGGATGGTTTCTTCATCAATTATACATCAAAAATGCGTTCCTACATGGTGATTTGGCTGAAGAGGTGTATATGGAGCAACCACCTGGATTTGTTGCTCAGGGGGATAATCTGGTATGTCATTTACATAAGGCATTGTATGGACTCAAGCAATCTCCTCGTGCTTGGTAAGTTTAGTGATGCTGTTATCAAGTTTGGATTAAATCGTTGTCAAGTAGACCATTCAGTCTTCAGTTCTGTCTCCTCAGCTGGTTGTATTCTTCTACTGGTATATGTGGATGATATTATCATTACTGGCAGTGATTTAGATGGTATTCAACGACTCAAACAACTTTTGCATACACAGTTTAGTACTAAGGATATGGGGCGTTTGCGGTATTCCTAGGTATTGAAGTTGCCTACTCGCATACAGGTATAAATTTAACTCAGAGAAAATATGTTCTTGACATTCTTGATGAGGTTGGACTAGTTGGAGCAAAACCGGTTGATACTCCTATGGAACCCAATGTGAAACTTGATGCAGAAGATGGAGAATTATTACATGAACCAATGAAATATCGGAGAGTAGTTGGTAAGTTGAATTATCTTACCGTCACGAGACCTGATATATCTTTTGCCGTTAGTGTTGTAAGCCAATTCATGGGCTCTCCTCGGACTACTCACTAGGATGCTGTGCTTCGAATTATCAAATACTCGAAAGTAGCACCAGGTAAAGGACTAATTTTCAAGAATTATGGCCACCTGAATACCACAGGTTTTTCTAATGCGGATTGGGCTGGATGTTCTACTAGTAGAAGATCTACATCGGGTTATTGTGTATTTCTTGGAGGTAATTTAGTTGCCTGGAAGAGTAAGAAACAACATGTGGTTTCTCGATCAAGTGCAGAAGCGGAATATAGAGCAATGGCACAAGTGACTAGTGAATTGCTCTGGTTGAGGATGTTATTGTCAGAAATTGGGATGTCAACATCAGAACCATCGATATTATATTGTGACAATCAATAAGCTATTCATATTGCAAACAATCCCGTCTTCCATGAGCGAACCAAGCACATTGAGGTTGATTGTCACTTTATATGAGAAAAAGTTTAGAAAGGAGAGATCACTCTTAAACATACAAGAACGGAGGATCAGCTTGCAGATATTTTTACCAAGTCTTTACGAGGAAATAGAGTGAATTTTTTATGTAACAAGTTGGGATTGTTTGATATCTACATCCCAACTTGAGGGGGAGTGTTAGGAAATAATAATAAGGGTAAAATAGTCATAAGAAGGTTAGGGTTACTCATATATATATTCTTGTAATCCTTTTTTGATTAAGTGAATACAATACGTAGAATACTCTCTCCTTCAACACACATGAAATATTACAAGAATGTTTAGGCAAGCTCCATTTTCATATGGCAGTTAACAATTCTTGAACCCAAACCAGCCTAAAAACATAACTTAGATCTGCTCATGAATTCTTGAAGCTAACCTATATGAGCATTCGGTGATGTTATAATGCCTAAATTATTAGAGCCATATCTTCTTAATGTTGCTTAAGATTAACAAATCATAAGAATACCAATTACTCAGATTCATGCATGATGGATACATATCTGCCTAATACAATATTTACATGTCCGAAGAATGAAATCTGAAAGCCAATACAGAAAGACTCACGCAAAAAATCTGCAAAAGGATATTCATCATCTCGAATGATAGCATTATGAAACTGTTTGTCTTGGAAGCCATAAAACCATCACACACACTTGGATATGAAAATTTTTAAAGGTCATCACTGTATCAATCGAATGATCTCAAATATTTTGCACAAGCACAATGGTAAAGATTAATAGATCGGTCAATATAAAAAGTTGTCAATATGAGAGGTCACACCTGCTTCCCAGAGCCTGGAGGAAGTTCTACATATTTCCAATGAGGAGCAAACAGCAAGAGGCCCAATCCAATAATACCCATGGTAAACAGGACTTCTAGAACAAAGTAGCTTGGAGTTTGATTTCCAGCTAGAGTACTTATTTGCTTCAAAATTTGAAAAAGAAAATCAGTATGATGTGTTACAAATTGTATCTTCACTTTAAGGTGTATTAAATGCATGATGTTATAAAAACACAAGAATGTTTCTCTGCAGGCCATATAGGTAATGCAATCATGGAAATAGTGAGAAAAAAAAAACAATTGACAAGTTTAGGCTGAATTTGGAGGATATTAAATCAGGATGGGCTGGCAGATAGTTCACACGACATCCAAAAGCAATAGTTTTTCGGTTTCATAAAGCAATAGTTTTTCAGTTTCATACTTATTATTCACTCTCTCTCAAGAATCATAAAGAGAATATCGTGCAATGATCTTCTCTTCTGTCCTCTTATTTCAATGTGCTATTCTCGTTAATAGCAGAGAACAGATTGACTCATACAACCAAAATATGCTCTACTGCCTCAATCTTTCTGGAAGTTCAAAGCACAATAGAAACTCCCGCAAGGATAGAAAGATATTAAAATGGAACTGTCAAAGAGAGAAAAAAAAAAAAACAAGAGAAGGTAAAAAGATGAAGTGGAGAGTCCTCCAAATTTGCAGCTATGACTTGCATTGATGGAAAATAAAAAGTTCCAGGTGTTCATCCTGCATGAAGCCGTGCATCTTATTCCATATATTTCAAGAAATGAAGAGGCCTTTGCTGCAGCTAATAGTGTGTTTGCTCTTCTGATTATTGCTAAGAGTGGACAAATAATAAAACAGAAAATGACGCATATGGTTCATGAACTTTGGCCCAATGTGTAATGTCATTCCTGAACTCTTAATTTGTATATAATTCTTGAAATTTGGTCCAATATTCAATGTAGTCCCTGAACTTTTAAACATTTTCATATAATTTGGGGACTATGTTGAGCATTTATCAATAGTTCATGGACCACGCTGAATAAATGAAAAGTCTAGGTACGATTTTACACACGTTGGGCCAAAGTTCATGGACCATATTGCACAAATTAAAAGTTTAAAAATAATATTGCACTTTCGATCAATGTTTAAGGACTATTTAATAAAACAAGGACAAGGATTGTTCATCCACCCCCAAAAAAAAACAAAAATTCCCTCCCTTTTTAAGGTTGGTGAAATATTGATCTACAGATTTACCCTAATTCATTATGTTGCCTCAACCAAGCAATTTTAAGAGGAAAAGGATAAAGAGCAGGAGAGCAAAATGCCTTTTCCTTGGAATGCGTTGCTAGGTTATTGTACAGTATACTATTTGGTCCGATTAGAAATAAGCCGAATCTATAAGAATGTAAATAAGTACCTGGAATCCCCAAAACAACGAAAACACATATCTCATGACCACGTTTGCCTCTTTGGTAAGATTAACAGCGTTTTGATAAATTCCATAACCAAAATCATTGGAGTTAAAACAAGCAGTAGCATTCGGATTTGTTGTCCATTTAGTCCATGTTGCATTATTTTTGAATTTGTCAATGTTGTCTCCATCTCCACAATCCATAAAGCTACACAGGCCGGCTGGTTTGCACTTTACCAGCATTTTAACAGAAGGCTGAAATGAAGAACCCATTCTTATGTGTTTAGTTCAAAATCCCAGAAAAGCATAAAGATGTATGGTATAAGGACCGTGGGCCATATAAAAGAAGTATGTGTGCCAACATGAGCTCCGTGATAAAGGATCAGTACAGGCCAAGACCAGTACATAAAATAACATGCGATTAGACATTGTAGTGATATAATCCTTTGCAGTCCACAACCATGTGGTGTTGATCTATGACATATTAATGTGAATAAATTTGATTAAAAAACTTGGCTTCAAACTTAGCACATCGATAAAACCATGCTTATATGGACATAACTTTGCTTTGAGATGGCATACTGTGCTTCCGAAGTAAAGTGCATGACACATATGAATTTTGATGTGCGATTCCAGAGGCTTCAGCCTCAGCATGATGTGGATCTGAGACACTAGTATCATGTCATTTATCACTCCAAGATCACATGGATGATTTATCTGAAAGGGCTAACACAAAATTTGACAAGAACATGATTAGAGAACACAAACCACAGACGTGGTGTTGAAAGAAGATATGATTGAAGATCTGGGATCTGATTGAGGATCTGTATTGATTGTAATTGATAGGAGATGTGATTATTTTAGGACTAGAAAGATTAGAAGAATTTATTTACTTTTTTATTGAACTCTCTTGTACAATATATACATCATTGTATTACATCTAGAAATCAATGAAGCAAATACAATTTTCCTCATCACACGAAATTCCCACATTCCTTTTCTTCTCGACTTCTTCTCGGATTTGTGACATGGTATTAGAGCGTGTCTTGATTCTCACATAAGCTTCCACACTAAAATCAGCCTCTGTTACTTCTCTGTTTTCTATTGTTGCAATCCTTGCAGAACATAACAGCATCCAGTCTTCTCCGTTTCTCGTTTCTCCAACCCTCGCGGAATAGAACATCATCCAGGAGGAAGTTCTTCATCTAGCCTTCAATTCTCTATTCAAAAAATTAACCTGCAAAATAGAGTTGTTGCAGATTTTTACAAAATTATCACCATGACGAATCCACAAGCACTTACCTCAAGATTTGGTGATCAGTCCGCAGGAGAAACAACGCCACAAGTTTTGCAGATCCAGGAATCATCAATCGTTACTATGCCTGAAGGACAAATCCAATCACAGAATCAAACTCAGTGGGTACCTGTTCCGGCTCAGGCTAATTTAGGGCAACCCTATTCGGGCCTACCTTACCAATGGGTACCAAATCCTTGGTATTATGGGACGGGCCCAAATGCATCATTTTCGGGATTTCAAAATGGTGAACAGACTGATGGAGGCCTACCAGCCAGCAGCGGGGCAGGCACAAACACCAGTTCACAGCAGACGGGCGGATCAGCCGAACCAGGTATGGGATCGAATCCCTACCCGGGTTCATTTTTTTCTAATGCAGGTCTTTCAACCCGATCTGGGGGGTCGGGTTTAGGAGCAAATCCCTACCCGTCCGCCACCAGGGTTCCTTCCATACCAGATCTACGCTGCCAGCAGCCGGCCGGAGCCCGACGACCCTCTTTTCACAACCAATGCCGACGGACCAGAATTGAAGCTCGTTGCTCAGCAGTTAACTGGACCTGATAATTACTCGAGATGGTCGCGCGAGTTCCGGCGCGCTCTGGTAATGAAAGACAAGGAGGGTTTTATTGATGAAACGGTTCCGATTCCGTCTGACGAACGACTAGCGCGACTTTGGAGAAAATGTAATCAACTAGTCAGCACGTGGATCGGAAACAGCATCGCTTCCGAAGTCGCAGCCGGTCTTCGTCCGACGGAGGATTCGAAACAAATGTGGGAAAACATCAAGGAGATGTATGGAAAATTGGATCAAGTAAAAATCTTTTCTTTGACGCAACAGATCTCGGATTTAAAGCAAGGAAACATTACTGTTGCTACAATTTTTAACAAACTTTCGAGTCTGTGGAATGAATTGGAAGCGGCCGAAGAAAAATTCGACTGGCCGGAGCCGATTTTACAGCAGTACAAAAGGATGCGAGACAGGGAGAAAGCCATCAGATTTCTCCTCATATTAAACGAATCTTACCTTTCGATTTGATCTCAGATCTTAACCATGGAGCCGATACCAAGCCTTGGCCGTATCTACCAGCTCACAATCTAAAAGGAAAGCCAACAGAGAGCAGCATATCTCGGTAAGGAAGGCGAAAGAGTGGCTCTGGCGGCGAGGGTTTCCTCTCGCCCGCTACAAAAAACCACAGGAGGAAGAGAAGGTCGAAGACCTAATCTAGGGTTTCACGAAAACCCTAGATCTTATATACGGACGACGGATGGCCACGATTTTCCTGACCGATCGGACGGCTCACGGTCAATCCTTGGAGCTACTGGATTCGACGGCTCACAGAGTGGCGTGGCCACTGAATCCAATGGCTCGCGTGCAGGGGACTTTTATGGCTTCGAAGGCCCATGCGGCCAAATCCTTTCTGGGCCCGACGGCCCACAGGCGCAATTCTTCACATCATCCGAAAGCCCATATGAGGGAACAGCGGCCCATGCTGTTAGCAAGCCTTCCTCATTTGCAAAAAACAACAAAGGAAAGGGTAAACTGTATTGTGAATACTGTAAACGCCCGCACCACACAGTAGAAAGTTGCTAGAAATTACATGGTAAACCTGGTGAAAAAGAAAAAGGAAAGTTTTCAACTGTCTTTCAAATGATGGGTAAATCAGCAGACAAGCCAATCACTCATTGGGAATATCAGGAGCTGATGGAAGCTCTAAAGAAATTGGATCCTTCTGACAAGGTAGGCAGTTTCACAGGTATTTCTTATTGCCTGATGAACTCAATTTCGAAGGATGCATGGATCATAGATACAGGAGCTAGTGATCACATTGTCTGCAATCCAAAATTCTTTTCCAATATCAAAAAGTTATCTTTTCAAATATCGGTACAACTTCCCAATGGAAATACCACACATGTTGGAATGACTGGCACCGTGAATCTTAGTCCACTCATCACTCTCAAAAATGTCCTTTATGTTCCTACTTTCCATTTTAATCTCATATCAGTCTCTCGAGCTTGTGAAGAAAATTCTTGTCATGTCTCTTTTGACTCTGATAAATGTCTATTTCAGGCCCTTTCGACTGGCAAACTGATGGGCTTGGGTAGAATCTATCAAGGACTTTATTTTTGGAATAATATTCCAAGCAATTTTAAATTATCCTATGTTGCATTCAATAAACCATTGTGTAACATTGTTGCCAATGAAAGGAATTTTCTTTATCATCAAAGATTGGGTCACACTACTTCTTTTCCTTGTCCTCAATGTCCCATTTGCCCTTTGGCACAACAAACTCGTGCCTCCTTTCAAAACAGTAAGACTCGAGCAAACAACATTTTTTCTTTGATTCATGCTGATGTCTGGGGACCATATCACACAATGAATCATGATGGTTCGAGATTTTTTCTTACAATCGTGGATGATTTCTCACGTGCGACTTGGGTCTTGTCATACAATCAAAAGGTCAAGTTCTTTCTCATCTTAAAATCTTCATTTCCTTATCCAAAACTCAGTTTGGAAAATCAGTTCGTCGCATCCGCACTAATAATGGTAGGGAATTCTTCAATGGTGATTGTACTTCCTTTCTTACCTCAAATGGTATTTTACATGAAAGTACCTACACTTATACCCCACAGCAAAATGGGGTCGTTGAGCGAAAGCATCGTCATCTCTTAGAAGTGGCACGTGCTCTTAAGTTCCAGGCATCTATACCAGAACAATTTTGGGGAGATTGTGTGATTACTGCGGCATATCTGATAAATCGTATGCCATCTCGCATTCTAGAAGGCAAAACTCCATTTGAATTATTGTATGGAAGGAAACCAGATCTGAGTCATCTCAAAGTCTTTGGATGCTTATGTTATGTGGCTACAGTAGGTCCCCGGGATAAAATGTCCCCTTGTGCTTGACAGTGTATCTTCATGGGGTATCCCAACTTGAAAAGGGGTTATCGAGTTTATGAAGAGTCTACCGGAGAGTTTTTTATCAGCAGGGATGTGGTTTTTCATGAAGATATTTTTCCTTTCCGGGATACTACTTCTATGTCTGCAGATGATATGAGAACTAATCATCGATTTCTGTCAGAAGAAGATCTATCTTCTGGAGAATCATACCTTATTACCTCTCCTCCAAGACATCAGATAGTAGATACAGTCTTGCCTTCACCATCTGATGATTCTTCTCATGACAATTCTGTTGAGCAACAACTCATGGAGCAGGATTCCCAGGAGACAAATCATGAAGAACCTACGAGCATTGAGGAATCATCTTTGAGGGTGCTGGATGAGCCACCACGAAGATCTGGTCGAGCCACTCGTCCACCAGCGTGGACCAAAGATTATGTATGTTCCTCATCCCTATCATCAGGTACCCGTTATCCTTTATCCTCATATGTATCTTTCGACTGCTTGTCGTCAGACCATTTATGTTGCATTAGTCGAGTTTCTGAGGAAAGGGAGCCTTCTAGTTATAATGAGGCTGTACATGATGAACGCTGGCAAAAGGCAATGGAGGCAAAACTTAAGGCCCTAATTGATAATCATACTTGGGATGTTGTGTCGTTACCTCCTGATCGCAAACCCATTGGGTGTAAATGGGTCTATAAGATCAAATATAGAGCAGATGGCTCCGTGGAAAGATACAAGGCCCGATTGGCGGCCAAGGGCTTCACACAACGAGAAGGTTTTGATTACCATGAGACTTTTTCTCCGGTAGCCAAGGATGTCATGGTTCATTCCTTCTTATCGATTGCCGCTTTTCGCAACTGGTCATTGCATCAGATGGATGTCCACAATGCTTTTCTTCATGGTGATCTGGAAGAGGAGATTTACATGGATCTTCCACAAGGATTACGGAGACAAGGGGAGTCGAAGGTATGTCGTCTCCGCAAATCTCTTTATGGATTGAAACAGGCCTCTCGACAGTGGTATGCCAAGTTTACTACTGCACTTACGGGAGCTGAATTCCAGCAATCCAAGCATGATTATGCTTTATTCACTTGGGCAAAAGGTACGTCGGTCATATACTTGATGATTTATGTTGACGACATACTTATTATGGGAAATGATGATTCCGCTGTGAAGAAGCTTAAAGACCATCTACATTTGTCTTTTCATATCAAAGACTAAGGGTCACATAAGTATTTTCTTGGAATAGAGATAGCTCGTTCTGATCTAGGGATTTCCCTTAGTCAGCGAAAATTTGTGATGGAGATTATATCAGAAGCGAGATTATCAGGGTGCAAACCGGCAATTATTCCCATTGAACAGAATGCCAAGTTGACCAGCGTTGATTATGATCTTTGGGACGTCCTCTCGATGATCCATTATTGAAGGACCCGACAAGCTACCAAAGACTTGTTGGGAAGCTTATCTATCTCACTATGACAAGGCCAGACATTTGCTATGCAGTACAGACTCTCAGCCAATTCATGCACAATCTAAAGCAGTCACACATGAATGCAGCCTTAAAAGTGGTGAAATATCTGAAGAGATGTCCAGGACTAGGAATACTCCTCTCTAGAAAGTGCAATATGGAGATGACAGCCTATTGTGATGCGGACTATACTACATGTCCCATGAGTAGGAGATCTATTACTGGATTTTGCATCAAATTTGGGGAGTCATTACTTTCATGGAAGACAAAGAAACAATCCACTGTATCATTGTCATCGGCAGAAGCTGAATATCGATCTATGGCAAAGACTGTTTGTGAGATAGTATGGCTACGACGCTTACTTCTGGATCTTGGAGTACAAGTTAAAGGTCCGACATTACTTTTCTGTGATAATGATTCGGCACTCAAGCTTGCGGCAAATCCTGTGCTGCATGAAAGGACAAAACATATAGAAGTTGATTGCCATTTTACTCGAGAGAAGATCAAAGAAAGGATCATAGAAACCAGAGGAATCAGGACCATAGAACAGCCCGCGGATATCTTCACTAAACCCCTTTGTCAAAGACAACACACATATCTTCTAAACAAGCTGCGCGTCTTGGATTTATACAAGCCACCAGCTTGAGGGGGAGTGTTGAAAGAAGATATAATTGAAGATCTGGGATCTGATTGAGGATTTGTATTGATTGTAATTGATAAGAGATGTGACTATTTTAGGACTAGAAAGATTAGAAGACTTTTTTTATTGAACTCGCTTGTACAATATATACATCATCGTATTACATCTAGAAATTGTTGTAAAATTTGGCTTCGAATAGGGTAGAACAATGGAATCGGATCGAGTAAACAAATCGGACTTTGAGGCGTGATATCACTTTCTTTAAGGATTTATTTGCCCCACAAAGTTGCTAATGGTCACCGGCAAAAATCCTCCAGGATACAACAAAGTCTCAATTGAGAATACTATATAGCAATTCTAGTATTTCTCCAGGATCTCTCTAAGAAACAATCGAAAAATTGACAAGTATATATATGAAAACAGTCTTGTAACTCTTCGTGAAAATTGCCAAAGAATGAACAAACACGTCCTTTAGAAAATTGTTCGGATAAACAAATGCGACTCTTTGGAAAAAATCGAAAACCGAACAATTGCAACCCTTCGGGAAAAGTTGCAAACCGAAAAAGTAATTTTCCAAAGGTTGTCTTGAAAAGACACAAATAAAATTCGGAATAATAATTTTTTTAATAAATAAAATTTCGAATTTTCATTTCCGAAAATTCTCAAAATAAAAGGCAACCTTTGAATTGATTAAAAATTAATAACAAAGATCTTAGTGCTAATTAAACCGTCAAGATTGCGAATAATCGCACCCGCACGCGGGTATGGTGGAGTCTAGCCTCACCCAATCATTACTTTAAATATACAAAGGAAATCCCACATTTATAAATTGGTTTACTTTTTCCCACCTTTCCCATGTGGGACAAGATAAAAAAAACACTTTCTTTTTTGTTTTAACAAACAAAACTCCAACAGAAATCAATGAAGCAAATACAATTTTCCTCATCACACGAAATTCCCACATTCCTTTTCTTCTCGACTTCTTCTCGGATTTGTGACATGGGCTTAGCTTTGTTGTTAAGTGCAAAAAAGCACAACCTGAAACAGGTCCTGAATGAGTTCAACCCCAATCAGCATCTTACAGAAAGGACATATTCCCACAATGAAACAAAAATGCGAAAGAAATTAGCATTACCAGCTAAACAAAGAGGAATCTTGATGGTATTGAGTCTTGCAGCAATAGTTCGACACACTATCCATATTCTTATGGGATTCCAATACATAAGAACAAATTAGGAAGAGAAAAACAAATGATGCTACCCACCTGTAGCCCAAGAAGGTACCAGCATGATCCAACGACATGGCCAGCCAACACAAACATGAGAAGATTGATGACAAAATTTGCCCATGCTGACTCAGAAATGAAGCCAGTAGGAGACTGACCCGCAAGTAAGGGCAAAACTCGATATAATCTGGGAATTACTGGATAAGAACGCCTGCGCGTAATAGATTATTTGCGTAATGGTGATATGGTGCGACGACAGACACCTATAGCGATGGAGGCGAAATCATTTTATTAATACTACAGTAAGATAAAAGATAAAAGATCTTGTTACCTCGATGTTTAATCAGATGATGGACGATATGAGATACATAAAGTTCGTTTTTGATATCAAAATCTTTGGATGAAAAGGGTTTTATATTGAGATATGAACATTTTCCATTGAATAAATCGTGAAGGAGGAGTGAAATGAGAATAGTTTTTGGCACGTTTATTTAATAGGGAAATCAACAATTTAAAAAATACTTTCATAAAAATCATTTGTTTGCATTTCTTATCAAAACTAGTTAATGAAAAATATTTTTATTAACGATAACAATGCGCAAACATTTTTTTTGATAATGAAAATGATATTATCAGTTTAGAAGTAATATAAGTAGTCTTTTTTTTAAAACATTTTTTAAATCATTGATTTTTTGGGGATACAACCGTATTCAAGTAACAATTTTTTATTTGGCTTTTTTGTTGTTTTTTTGGGGGGGTGGGGCTCGTCCACGCTGAATTGGCACTCCTATTGTAGGCGGATCCTCCTAAATTTGCTGCTAACCCAAAGGGAAAAGAGAAAAATTAAAAATGCCCGGATAACCGGCTCAAACCGCTAGACTATTTACCCATCAAACAAGGGACCATAGACCAAACTTAGTAACTCCATTTGATTTCTTAGTTTGATTTTCGGATTAATCTATTTATGTGTAGAAAACCGATCATTCACTTTCTCACAAGAAAAGTTGTGATACTACCTTTTCACCCACACTCTAAATTTTCAAATTTTGTCGTGGCAATTAAAGCACTGCTGAGATTCGCCTTAAAAATCCTTGAGATTGTATATAGAATAAAAACGGAAGCACCTTTTTGTGGATAAGCATCCAATCGGTTTTAAACTTATTATATGTTTATCAATTCAATCCTAAATTTTTTGTTTTTGTCAATGTAGTCTTAATTTTTCACATGAAATTTCAATATAATTCTTTCGGTCAATTTTCGCTAGAAATTAACGTTGGAAATTGTTGACTTTGCCGACGTGTCCTCTAGTCATCCTCGATCATCTTACGTTGCTCATTGACATAGACGAGTTTACTTGCCACGTCAACTATTTCCGGTCGCAATTGGCCAAAAGGAATATATCGGAATTTCATGAAGGTTTAGGAATGCATCGATGAAATTTAAAAGTTTAAAACTAAATTGGCGTCCTTATAATGAGTTGAGGATTGAATTGGTAGTTTTTCCCACTTTTTTAGGATAGAAAATACTTCAATAAAAATCACATGACATCTTCCTTCTTGTTAAACTCGAACACCCTCCTCTTCCTCTACATCGAGTTCTTTGTAGAACTTGACATCACCTCGGACAGTTTGCATGATCAATCATCAGATCTTGACTTATCATCTATTATAATGTGCACGAATTCATAATGAAAAGTACCCTGTTGTGCGTCATAATTAACTTGATGCCATGCTTCCTCCATTGAAGAGAGTCCATCTATTCCATAGATCCTCGGCATTAGCCGTAGCCCTACTTCTTCATGACTTTAACCGATTAGGAGCGGATTAGATTTGCCTAATGATAGTGCATAACATCGGTCCAAACTCTATGCCCTAATCTTCTTCTTAAGTACATCCATTCCATTATAATAATCTCTCTCTCTCTCTCTCTCTCTCTCTCTCTCTCTCTCTCTCTCTCTCTCTCTCGGATTTGGTAAAAACTAAGATTTCTCTAACCTTCTATGGACAGCGTCATTGCAAGGTTCTTCTCCTTCTTCTCAATTAATCACAAGCTATTTTGAGCTTCTTTATGGCCATTCTATAGTGCCATTTAATCACATACCTCCACCATTTAAACCATTCATGTTTTTCCCACACAAGCATCTCTTATCTCTTCATAATTTTCACTTCGTCAATTGCCCTCCTGATAAATTCGTCCCCATATATTCCTTCACTTACTCCAAGCACCATCATTTAAACTGCCTTGAATAATATTTCCAATCATTGAACGAGTAATTAACAACATGCACCATATTGAATGTATAGTCATCATCCTATAGACTACATCATTTAATTTTATCAAAAGCTTTAAATGATTCTTTGATCTCCCAAACTATTGTTGCAATTATTTGCAGCACGCCCTATCTTGGATTTGGTAAGGTTTCTTTAATTAGCTTCATTACTCGTGTGGTATCGAGCTCTGGGGGGTGCAATAATCTATACAAAATAATAATAATAATAATAATAATAATAATAATAATAATAATAATTAAGAAGGTTATGATAAGACCCCTTTTATGAAAAGCTTAAAAACACATGATAGAAAATATTATACTTCAATGATGGATATTAAATCTAATTTATTGCCACATCCGTAATGATGCCTGGAGTAAGCGAAGGAATGTGTGGCAAATTAAACAATATTCTTCTCTGTTATTGGCTTCGTATCCATACGATCGCGAACAATTCCATACACCTCCAATAGAATGACGAATACCTGAGACATTTCATAATGTACAAATGTTGAGTTATAATTGTAATTTTCTTTGGTAACTCTTTAACTTGAAATAATATTTTAAATTTTGATGCGAAATTCAATCAGCAACTTTTTGCTTAATAAAACAAACATAAATTGAACTTGGAATACTAAGAGGCCAAAAAAAAAAAAATGCTTCTAGAGACATTTTACAAAAAATTTCGGCACTAGTGATATTAGTGTGAAATTTATTTCTAGACCAGTCGATGAAGTTGGTATGTTAGGTAAAGTAACAGATTCTAAGCAAGGGCATTGTATAAAAAGCTTGACATGAATCTGCCAAATTTATTAATATTGTAAATTAATTTAATATAGGTAAAAAGATAAGACATAATTGGATTGCAATAAATAATCACAGTCTCTTTACATCTGCAACCATCATTAACATGGCAAATCACACCTTAATAATATTGGGGCTTTCTTTGATCCGTCGAGAGATCGTTCTTGAGTCTAGTTAGTCAAGATCACACTAGTCAAGATCACGTCTATTTTATCGAGGCTTTTATACAAAAGGTCATCATACATAGAAACTCGAAAACTTTACCGTGAAGGGATGAGATTTACATGGCCACCACCGCCATCAACCGACTAGATCATCAGGATGAATAGGGAATGCAGATAAGATTTGGGCAGCAACATTCAGCAGTGCAGGTCATAGACTCATAAATGGCAGAGAAGACACTAGGGTTTTGTGGTATTTATTGATTAGTTCGCAATGGCACCAAATCTCGTACCCCTAATTAAATTTTTACCCTCGTCGAACGGTACAATCCATCCTCCCCCTGCTTTCCCTCAAATATTGCTCCGAACCTCGCCATTTCTCTCTCTCCAAACGAAGTCGTTGATCAGCTTTTGAATCTGCTGGGCTGGACTCCTTAGTCACTGCAGTTTGGTCTCATGGGATGTTTGGTTCAGGAATGATTACGGTGGCTGATCAGATGCAACGCACAGGAGTGTTGCCAGATCATTAACTTTAAGATCCATCAGTATCTCGTTTCCTGTCATGGAGGAAAAGAGATAATCAAAGGTCGCGTGGGTTTGGAATTGCTTGGGGAACTGCTTCATTAATGTTAGACGATCGGTCTCTTTTCGGCCGGGAAGAACTTGGTCATGTCTATTTAAGATCATCGGTAAAGATTTATAATTTACATAATGTCGATGCCTCATTAAATAAGCACTTGCTTAATGCGACAGTCCACTATTCATGTTGGTCCAGAACAAATTCAGAGCGTCGATGGATGAGCTTTTTCTCCAACTAGTTTGATATTAGCGCAAATAATTTTCGAAAGCAAGAAATGGTAGTGAAGAAATTGGTAATGTGAGTCCCCAGCGATTAAAGCATTTTTGGGTGGATAAATTCGTGAGTACAATCCTGTAAACTGTTTAAGTGCCGGCCTTTTATCTTTGCAGGTAATTCTAGCTGAGAGAAGGAACGGTTTACGCGTATTTGGAAAGAAGAATGGATGATCTTACATTCTTAGCCCGAAATTTTCGTATTTCTTAAATTTTTAATTTGTCATTGTTGATTGTTTAGTCATAGGAAGATGGTATTTCACTGATAAGTCAATTACCTTCCTGCCAAATATCTCATAGTCAAAGCTGCAAGTTTATCATTTTGTTAAAGGAACTTTTATATCTCTTTATATTGAACTTCTCCTTTAATAAGTACATATCAAGAGATATATCCACCTTCCGTGTCTTCTTTCATATAGTCATATGTTTTGTTTCTAATTATATGTTTATCTATTTTATCATACAAACAATGTTAAAATAGCATTACATATAAGATCTTTCATTGTTTCAATTATATTTAGAATTTTTTAAAGAGGAACATGAGTAGTCAAAACTCAATGTACTTTCTATGTGTAGACTTAATAAGAGACAATTGTGCAGCTAAGTTACCTAATATGAAGATGTATATTCCTCTCGATCATAATCTGTAATTCATTTCAATGACTGCTCATGTAAGAATCGGTGTTCTAGAACTGTATTTACAGTAAAAATCAAATTCCTATCTCTCCTTTTTATCCATGAAAGTGTCCTATCCAACCCTAAGCTCAACCCATCAAACCCAACCAACTAGACTGTGGCCAACTAGGAGGCCTGAGCTACAAGCATTTACTGTGCATTTCCTCTTCATCTCCACTCTTTCCTGGAAAACGGTTGGGAGGCATTTCTTGCTGGCTTGGTTTGTGATGCACAACTCAAGAAAACTTGGCAACCCATGAATGATTGGCAATGGGTGTGATAAATCTGTCCCGACTTTTCAAGGGGTGCTCTCTTAAAGCGTTTGTTTAGTAGTGAATACCTCCACAAAAAGAAGAATTAGCATTGGAAACAACAATTCACTCCTCATGATCACTTGATAGATACCCTTTGACTTTTCTTGCACGATGCTTGTAGATATTAAACTCATTGAATACGGGCATGTTTCCGATCGCAAGACAAGGAAGCTAGCAATTACATCGCTCCTCACGGGATGACTCGAATTACCTCTCTCTAACAAGGCTCAACAATGGCGGATCCCTATTCATAGGAGAGACCAGAATAAATACGAAGAGTACCTTATATCTTTAACAGCATAAGTCTTGAATGAGAAGATAGGATATGAAATTCTAAGATTTTTTTTATATCATATCCATTGTTTAGTTAATTGCAGTATTAAAATCGAATATGTTCACATCATATCATATATATTTTTTTGATATAAATGACATATTATTATCAATAAACCTAAATGTTCATAAACGAAAATGACGACAATCTCTCGTAACACTATTCCTTGATTTATTTTTATTTTTATTTTTATTTTTATTTTTATTTTATTATTCCTCTTTTTTATATTATTTTCATTATTATTTCTTTTTTTCCCCTTTCATTATTCTTTAATAAAATTTTATCAAATAGTAAACTGTACTAATATACTCAAAATACAAAAATACCTAAAATATATAATAATAGAAATATTTAATTTATAGATTGAATGTTTATTATAAGACATAATTAAAGTTGAATATATAAATTAAAATAAGATTAATTAAAAATAAATTTTTATTTTTTTATTTTTAATTTCTTAAATTAGAATTCAAATATTTTTTTATTGAAATATAATTTCAATTTTGTTAATTTAATAAGTTTGTTATTCAATAAAAATAACTTTCCTATTATGGATATTAGAAATCCTATCCACATTTATCCCACCTCTCCCATAGGATAATTTTATCATGTCTATATCCCCCTTATATCTGACTTTATCCTATCTTGAGCGAGCATCAAATGTAGGATATGATAAATTATATTATATCCCGAATTTTATCTCGACTGCCAAACGCAGCCTAAGATTGCATCTCCACGCAATCACTTAAATACAATCGCCATGCAATTGTCGTACTCTCTCTCTCCCCCCCACGGGCATCATCGCTTTCAGTGCCCAATGCACATATTAATGCACGAATGCATAGGTCGACGGTGGATGCAAGTGAACAACAGATTGTATTTGCATGAGATGAGAGTGTCATTTTGGTCTTCTTCTATACGGATTATGAGCTCTCCAGTGTTTTCTGACCTTTTTCAAATCACGGCCATGAGCTTTTTACTTTCCCAATACATAGAAAGTTAATGAGCTAACATTCACTCCTCAACCCTTCTTCAATATATGCTATGCACTTTCATGAGCGCTTCTCAATATAATACCCCAGGCGGATGAAGAAAAACGATGGCAAAAATAATGCATTTTGGAGTAAGCCGGCATGTCTGGTGCACTTTTATGTAGTTCAAAACACTTTCGACAAAAAAATGTCATTGAAACACATAGGGGAAACCTGTGACTGAATGCTTCAATAGAGCAAATGTCTTCAAACTCCATGCCTTTCTACTTTTGAACGGATTTTCCAACATGCCAAATAATACAAGGGTGACACTCTCCACTCTTTTATCGACCAAGTCCCTTCTAAGTAGACTATCAACTCTTTACTTTCTCATCTGGCCTGATGGAATCTAGAAATCTACAGTAGCAAAAGACTGCAATAATAGTTTGCCGTCCTAACTCCAATCTCCAGTCCGCTTTATATTATTCCCGCTAAAATTTACTGTGGAATGGAGTCGTTTATACAAGTACCTCTAGAAAATCTCAGCTCATTGAAGGCAATGAGCGAAGGGTGTCTCACCCAATGTGGTTTTATTAAGCTCAGTCATGGTCCCTCATGCGCTCGACGCTCCACCAAGGCTATCATCATCTAATCCCTCACGTATTATTTTTGTAAAAGAATCTACATCTCAGATATCACAACTAAAATTACATGCCTATATCATCATGCGCTTCCAGCATGTCCATTCTTATAGTTTGCAGTCACAATGCAACTGGAACCTGGTATAAATACAGACAGCAGGGGAACGTAGTTAATACCATCAACATACTTTGCTAATGTGAAGGACGCTGTGATGGGGAAGTGTCGCCATGACTTAGTCGTTTCTTCTTGTATCTCCAAGCGACTTGGATGCGAGTTGCTGCAAGTCCTCTCCAGTATGGTGATACATACCTGGAACCAGCCATTTTTATCACGATCATACAATGCAAAACGTTTGTCTATGTTGTGTATGTAGGAGCAAATTACAATATGGGACCAACTAGTTGTTCCTGCCTAGAGGTTCAAAAAGCAAATGTGCACAGGAATCAGAGAGGTTCTGAAACAGTTAACTTAGTTGCTACTTTTTATTGATAGTTCATTGATATGCTTGGTTTGCCATGCAGTAGTGCTATATCATCTTTCAAGAAAGAGAAAGAACCTTATGGCTCCTTGAACTCTTGAATTGCGCAGGAATCTTGCAAATATTCCGGTGACTTCTTCAAGGTCTTCTGCTCGTAGTGCAAAGGCTTCAACATTTGTCACGCATGTCACCGTCCTGTTACTCAGCAACCAGTTTCCAGGTGGTCTTATCTTTCGTCCATCTTCAATATCACAGATTTTGGAATGCTCTTAAAATGTCCAGTCATTCGATAATTAAAGACTACCAAGAAAGATTGCAATCTGTACCTTTGTTTACAGAAGAACTCTCAAGGCACCAAGCTAGAAGCTCTTCCCCACAAAAATCTCCTTCGCATAAACTCGTAACCCCGTCTTCTCCTCTGCTCTCAATTTTCCCACGGACAATGAAAATCATCTTTTCAACACGGGCACCGGGGTGCAGGATTTTGCTTCCCTTGATGTATATTTTTTGCCTTAACCTCTCGCAAATTGCATCTATGATGTGATCCTCCATCACTGCAAATATTCGCACCTGCAACATAATACAACAGCTATTGATATTTTTTGAGTTGAAAGTTAGTCCAGGCTTATCATGGTAGCCACAAATTTGATGTGTAGAATCCTGGGTGGTTTAAACTGTTCTTTTATCTTTTTAAAGAATTTCAAAGATCTCGAGCTCTGCACTTTTCTTTGCATAGGTGGTAATTGTTGGCTGGACCCGGCAGAACAGACCACAGTCATGTCGAATTTGAAAAATCCATTTTGCAAAGGATTAGAGCTAGTTTTCAGAAGTGGCGGTCATTGGAAGGATGCAGAGACGAGTGATAAATTCTTGACCATATTGTTCTTTTGTAGTTTCCACATTGAGCTGTCTCCATGACATGCATTCTAGATGCCAATAAAATCTAAGACAAAAGCTTGGTTATGTTCGCCAATAGACTAATAACGGACAATTGAGACCTTTAACATAATTTTCTTTTACCTATCCATCTAAGTACTTGACTGAAAATTAAAGACCAATCATCCACATATTTAGTTAGCTGATCGAGCTTATGCTACATATATCAGAAGTTAGCTTCCAAGTGAAGACCTATGACAGAAGCATAGCCAAATATTCGACCTGGGAGGGAGCTATCGATTTCAGAAGGCTGCACATGCTTGAAGAGACAGGAAGCTTCGGTTGAAAAACATGGCTTTCATCTTCATCCACAAACAGCAGGGAGACTCATCTTAATTCTAAGGAATTACGAGAAAGAGAACTGATTTCCAGGTGTTTAACTTGCATTAAATTCCACACTCATCTCAACTCAGTTCCGGGCCTTACTCTTTTCACAAATTTGAAGAGATGGCGTCTTATGTCTCTCTGAAGATCTTCAGGAAAATTCTCGAGAAGCATTTCTTCGTTCACTCCTCTAGTGGCAGCCCAATGGTATCGCTCAGCTTCGCATACTCTTCTGCATGATAGGATATTTCCAGTCAATTGAAACGGAGCCTCCGCACGGCACAAATTGGATATGACCTATATATCTAGATGCTTCTAAGATGGACAGAACCCTCTAGTTCTGTCAACCCACTGTGCATGACGTCGTAGGAAGTATGTTTGCTTTGGAGAATCATACCTATTGGTCATCATCACCATATTCAAACATCTATAGTGCCAACAGAATCTTGGATAAATGCAATTGATGTCTCTACTCAGGAGAAAAAGTAAATGAGAAATGTTGGAAGAAATGCTGAATTTACCTTCTTAGCTGTTGAGGTAGGCGTCGGTGACTCATCCATTGCTCAACGTCACGCCGCCTTAATGACATTTCTAACTTCCTGGGACGATCAGGAAAATATAAAAAGTCAGCTGACAGTTTATATCCAAGATGTCTCACGACAAAAGATGCACTAATGGTCACTAGGAATATTCCTCATCAGTACTGGCCAAAAGAACAGACAAATTGGGAGCAGAGGTGCATAAAAAGGTCTGCATGCAGAGCACTAACAAGATTGATGCTTTCTGATATGGGGTTTCGGTATGTCATTCCGAGAGATGTTGAGACATTTTTGAAGGAATAGACATAGCTAGGATAGACCTCTTCTTTTCCAATTAATAGTACAAATTACTATTGCCACATGCACAGGAAACACCACAAGAATGTTTGGGTAATTGTCAAGGTGAGAGGTCATACCTTCTTCCAAGAGCCTGGAGGAAGTTCTGCATATTTCCAATGAGAAGAGCAAAGAGTAAGAGGCCCAATCCAATAACGGCCATGGTAAACAGGACTTCCCAGACAAAGTAGCTTGGAGTTTGATTTCCCGCTAGAGTACTTATTTGCTTCAAAATTTGATATAGAAAATCGGGTCAATGTGAAAGAAATGTTCGAATTGGATTTGCTAGAATGCATTGCTAGGCATTGTACGGCAATGGTCCCACGAGAAAAAAGCCGAATAGAAATGTAAATAGTCACCTGGAATCCCCAGAACAATGAATATAAATATCTCGTGCCCATGCTTTCTTGTGTAAGATTAACAGCTTTTTGATGAATTCCATATCTATGTTCATCACCATTGGTGCTGAAACAAACAGTAGCTGTCGTATTCCAGCTATTCCACAAAGTTTTATTCTTTTTTAACTCCTCAATGTTTTGTCCACGTCCAAAATCCACAAACTTACACAGTTGTGGTTTGCACACTTTGCACACTTCCAGAAGACATTTATTAACCCTCTGGCAAAACGAAGAGAGAGACATTAGTTGAAGAAAAGAATGTTTTGCTGGAAAAATCTCACATTCTGTCACTGAATGGTGAAGCTACTCTACCAGAATTTAAACAGAAGATTGAAATAAGAACACATTCTTATATGTCCAGTTCAAAATCCCAGAAAAACAAGAAAGATGAATAGTATAAAGTCTGTGGGTCACATAAAAGAGGTGCATGTGCCGACATGAGCTACATGAGAGAAAATCAGCACAGACCAAGACCAGTAAATTCCAATACTACAGGGCACTTAATATTGTGAATTACGAGTAAATAGAATAACATGTGATTACACATTGTGGCGATATAATCCTTTGCAGTCCACAACTGGGGATGTTGACCATCTTTACATGACATCCTTATGTGACTGAATTTGATCAAAAAACGTCTTCCAACGTGGCACATCAGTTAGGCCATGCTCGTATGGTCATAACTTTGCTTTGAAATGACATACTGTGCTTCCCCAGTACAGTGTATGACATGTGAATTTTGATGCGAGATTCCAGAGGCTTCAGCCTCGACATTAGGAGGATCTGAGATGCTAGTGCCATGTCATAAACCTCTCCAAGACCATGGATGATGCATCTGAAAGGGGTACTAAGAGGTGCTAAGCTCATGAAATTGACAATGACATGACTAAAGAACTCAGTCAGTGGACACGGGCTTAGCTTTGTTGTTAAGTGCAAATAACGGCAACCTGAAACAGGTCCTCCACGCGTTTAATACAAATGAGCGTCTTACAGAAAGGGTACACTTCCTCAATCAAAAGAAACGGTGAAAGAAATTAGCATTACCAGCTAAATAAAGAGGCATCATGATGGTAATGAGTGTAGCAGCAAGAGTTCAACACACTACCCTTATTCTTCTGGGGTTCTAATACATGAGAACAAATTATGTAGACAAAAAAAAAATGATGCCACCCACCTGTAGCCCAAGAAGGTACCAGCATGATCCAACGACATGGCCAGCCAACACAAACATGAGAAGATTGATGACAAAATTTGCCCATGCCGAATCAAAAATGAGGCCAGTAGGAGACTGACCCACAAGTAAGGGCAAAACTCGATATAATCTGGGAATGTATTGGACAAGAACGCCTGAGCGTAAAAGTATCATTCCATACCTTGCATAAAATATCAATATCTGCAAGCAGTCAAGCAAGCATCAGAAGAGAGTAGTCATATCAAGACATGAAACTTGCAGCTATTATAGTCTGCTCGGTGGAACATTTCTTAAACACCACAAGATGTGGTGGGGTCATTCATGCCACAGTATGTTACATAGATACAGGATGATAAAACACATGTATTACAAGTCAGTCTTGGAGAAAGAGTTGACTGGAGGTATCGGGGAGAGGTCCTTAGAAAGTCTTGAAAGGGACATTAAACCCATTTACAAAGATGTGATTATTTTGTAATAAGTAGAAGCAATAACATCCAGATTATCTAAAGGTAATTGAGACTGTAGTGATAAGCCAGTGAATTGTAATGGCAATACAAATTGACTTGGCAGAACAGTGAATTGTAATGCAAATTTTGTTTCACACTGTCAACCCACAAAAACCTACTTCTACATTATTCATACAGCTGAAGCATGTTAAAAATCAATGTAATACAGAAACAAATTAAGGTTAATGCATCAGAGAAATAAGGACTTACTTGTGGAAGTGGAACTGCAACCAAAAGATCTAACAAGAAGTATCCTCGCAGATAGTGGAGAAAGATTCTTTTTGGATGGTCAACTAAATCTCCAGCGCCAACCACTCTGGTCTCAGGAGCTATGTAAGCCAACCTAAACTGCAAAAAGTTGACAAAGAAAGCAATCATGAAGGACTGTGAAAGGCGGCCGTAAAAGCTCCTAACGTGACAACCTTTCACCTTAAATTTCGTTACTGCCTGAAGAAGAAAGGTATGATAGAAGTTAAGCATCAAGTGAAATACCGACCTGACATATTTATGCTAGTTACGTTAATGAAGTGCTGAATACGGGATGTAAAATTTGGATAGTGTAGTAGATCGATTGACAAATGAGAGAAGCAAGAACTTTCTGTCTCACGGAAGTCTGTTCTGAAGCTCTTCCAATGCAGCCTTTTTGAGTGAAAGATCAGTAAGTCTTTACAAAAATCAAACTCTGATGATTATAAGAGTTAAAATATACACCAAGTAAAATCCCATCTAATTGATTTTTAGCCATAAGCAACATCGACTGACTCATCCTTTTCTAAGGAAAATGAGTATCACCTTTCCATTAAGAAGGTATCAAGGGAAATCACCCTGACAGAGAAGCCTTTCACTACAAAAGGTTTCTAACAACTCTAATTTTCTGGGTAGTATGGCCATGAGGATTTCTGAATTTATGAAGTCTAGAAAATTAAGTGTAACGAGCCATTCTGAAAAAATTGAGTATTTATATCTGAATGCAAAAAACTCTAGCAAACATTTAGATCATCCTAAAAACTTGCACAGCAGATAGGACCACTTGTCTCTTATTTTCTGTGCTCGTTTTCACGCATAAGAAGATGAATGCCTGCGAGGTGAGTTCCTGGTAATACCTGTTGCTTTTCTAAGAAAGAGATGCTCAAATACAGGAACTTTTGAAAAGCTGGTACGAGAAGTTTGTGGCTGGATGTATGTTCAACATATGTAGTCAACTTTGTCTACACAACATTCCAATTCACTTTGTCCAACACTACAATATGTTCTGATTAACGGGAGTACAATAGTGGATGCAGTTGAATAAAAAATTACTTTTGAGTAGTCGAATTGAAAACTGCAGAACATTCATATAACACCATGTAGGTTCCCTCGGAATAACACGTTTTCCCCTTGAAGCATTCAAAAGTTGTTACAGGGAACAAAAACAAAAATCCACAGTGGATGAAAAGAATAAGAAAAACAATAAAAGGATACTGTTAAAATCACCAACGAGAAAAGAAAACAATCAAACAAGTTGGTGAAAAGCAGCCTACCTGCAGAAGAATGTGCAATAGGTACATGAGGTCCGTCATGCTTCTGAAAATAACGAGTGTTTTTGTCATGGGCCTGTTTAACCTTACACACATATAGTCCTGCAATCAAGGATGGATAAGTGAAGGGATGTAATTGTGTGCAAATCAAAAAGCTTATGATGGTTGTTTGAATCTGCAAAAGAAAAGTGACAAGAGCAATAAAGTACAAGCACAAAAGCCAAAATGCAAATAAATGAGAAATTTTAGGGGACATATGATTAATGACATTTTTTTTGCAGAAAGTCACAATTTGGATAATGAATATGATCAGGATTTTATCAAAATTTTTTAAAATGGGTTCAGGCATATTATATTTCCTTCGCTAATGCAAAACGGATGCCAACCTAAACAGGTTTGATGACTTTGGTAAAGTATATTTGAAGAAATCATGGTTAAGAGGAGATCATTTTAGTTGATTAGATCAGCCTTGGCCAAAGGAGATTTAACTTATTGTACCAAGGTCAAATTTTGAGAATTGGAAATAAACGTAACATTGAGTTATAGAGAAGGATAAACTCAAACACCAGTTGTAGCTTGGGCGACATGTGCATCAAACCATGATTAAGAAGCTTACTCTGTAAAGTGAAGAATATCTGCAGATATTAACGGGGCAGTAAAAACTCGATAATTAGTAGAATAAATCTAACCAGAACTAGGTGATTTATAGCAGGGTGAAAAATGGTAAGAATTTCAACTTCATTTTGGGAACCATTTAGGAATTAGAGAGGAAAAAAATATAGTAAGAACGTTATTAACTTAACCATCAAGCAACATATATTTTCAAGCCATGTGAACTTGACAATGCTGCAGTTGAGCCATACCTTTGGTACATACAGCAAGAACAAAAACAATGGGTCTATAAAGAGGACTGCCACACAAGAAATGACAAAAAATTTGTTCCACTGCTGGACAGCTTGAGCATGAGGATTTATAACGCCAGGAATGTGGGCACTGACATAAGTGAAGAACCTCCTTGCCCAACTTTTGGCATCCCCATAAAGAGCTTTGTGAAACTGCAAGTAAAAGTTAAGCAGCAAAGCTTCTTTACTTTGAAGAAGTAAATTCAGATATCCTACTGGATATGGCATGGTGCATAAAAGATGTGCTCAAACAAAAGCATCTTTGAAATATTGGTGAAGTCAATCTCAGATCTTCGTTGTTGTACCTTTTGATACCATCGTCACCAGGACTCCAAGTCCCACACTAATTAGAAAGTTATGCTTACTGCTTAGAGATAGAGTTATCACCTACATTATAATCGTAGAGTTATGGGACTGCGGGCAACTTATTGAAAATCTAAGGCAGCGCTTGCTTTGGCCTTAAGCCAAATTAAATTGCTCTTTATGAACTTCCAGCCAGTAGAAGATTGTGCGAACATATAAGGTGACTTTAAAACGCAAACAGATTAGTACTCACAGAATACTATAGTAAATCGAAAAATTGCTAAGCAAGAACTGGTGACCGTGATCAGAAAGTGAGAAGACAAAACTTGCGATCCCTCATTTTCTAAGAATAACAAAGTTAAAACCGACAATTTCCAGCATTCGGTAGAAATGGAGAATCTCATACTCAGGACCTAATCAAACATAACAAAAGGCTCTGCAAGTATGGCATTTACCCTGGTATCAGCTATACTTGAACTTTCAGAACTTGTTTGTTGCGCCCTTCTATTGTAATGTGAGGGGCAAGTTGTACAGTAACGGTCATTGCACATCCCCAGTCGCCCGGACCTCAGTAAATGCTCATTTTTAGCACCATAGTCGTCATCTGTGGAGTCAACACGATCCTTTATGCTAAAAGAAGGGAATTTTTCTTTCATATGGTGCGACTCCGCACCGGGGTTATGCCCGAAGGTACTTTCAGGTCCGCGATTGCGTAACGGGCCACTCATTAGTGAGAAAGGTGTCCTCCTTTCGCTCCTTAAAGGTCCAGTGTAACCTACTCGACTCGTTATACTCTCGTATGACTCCATGGAGCTCGTAGGGATGGAAATTGACACACTCCGGGTCCTAGATTTACGTGACCGAGGTTGAGAACTGTTATAATCATCTAATAATTGCTGGTGCGTTTCCGACAGTATCGGTACTTCATCTCTTTCGTTATGGGCCATTTCACATTGTAAATCTGCAGAAGGAAACGTTTAATTAGGATTTTTATATAGTAAAGCAATTTTGTGGACCATCTTTCACTGAACTAAACATTTGATGAGGAAAAAAAAAACGTCAACTGAATCATATCTATTTTTCCTGTCAGAACAAATCCAGATAAGGAAAACTGGATGCAAAATATTCCAAGAAAGTTTAGTAACTGGTCTTAGTCAAAATAGTTTTTTATTACTATTCATAAGTTTTCATATTTACATTAATAGCTAGATATTATAATTTTTTTCAATCAATTTCCTAAATTAACAAAAAAATATGTTGTTTATTATTATCCTTTTACTTTTCTGGTGTTTATAAGTATTATAGTTCCATTTAAGTATATTCTAGCTTGTGATGGTAAAAGTGGATACTCATTTTGAGTTGTCCTGCCGTTTTAAGAATAAATGTTAGAAAAAAGATATCTAAAAATGATATTAATTCATCCGTAAATACTTGTACTTATATTAATTTAAGTCTCATTTCTAATTTTTAGATATGTTAAATTTCCAAGCTCTTGTTTCTCGTATATCTTAAACATTTTCATTAAATTTTTCGATAAGGGACTTAAAATAGAAAAAATATCAACTCAATACAACTCTAGAGCGCGTTCGTTTTAAGGAAAATGAATAATTTGGAAAATATTTTTCGAAAAATAATCGTAGACTAGTAATTTTTTTTTATCACCCACAAAATAAGTTAGGCATAAATTGTTATCAATGATGAAAACATTTTCTATTGATTAATTTTTCTAAATGATATAAGCAATCATTTTTCGAAACAAAATTTTCAAATCACTTATTTTCCGCAAAACGAACGGATCTTTTAATGAGTCAAGAGTGTATATTTAACTTTTCGACAAACACTACCGATCACTCGTTATATGCTGTTAAATACATGTATCTGATTTTCGTAACAAAGGCACACGCAAAGGATACAAGTATTAACTGCAAAAATCATCGGCCGAGACAAGCATCTATACACAGAAGTAGCGGAAAAAGAGGGCATTTTGACAAACTTACAAAGCCAATACGCACAGTTCAAGCGCAAGACACCAACTTCACCCTCCGAAGGACGATCAGCTCTCAAAGCGACGAAGTAGGAACAAGTACAAGAGTGTCGAGCCTGCTGCTATCGCTGGGTAGCGGTGGCAACCGGAGAGAGCGTGAGCTCGAGCATTGAAGCCTCCAAGCCGGCGAGGCTCGTCTTTTTTATCTGGTTTATCTGGCTCTGCGGTTCTAGACGATGAAGATAATGCGAGGGAAGAAATCTGAATGGAGACAGAGCTGAGGCTTTGTTTCTTCTACGAAGACCATAGCGAGTGATTCAGAAGAAGACTGCGAGCGTTGACTGTGACCAAGACTCTCACGACTGGCTGACAAATGAAAGAACCTTTAGCTGGAAAGGAAAGGATCATATCAGATGCTTAAACAAACTCATTAATTCACATAGCTAGTGATAGAATGTCATATTATTTGACAAATTAATTTATAAGATGACTATTAATGTGCGTTTATTTTGTGAAAAGTGAATGATTTAATGTATAATTTTCCTAAAGATGATCGCTTATATCGCTTATAATATTGAATGAACGAAAAAATATTTTTACTGTTTACATATATTTTTATCATCCACAAAAAAATTTAGAGATAACCGTTATCCATAATGAAAATATCATTCGTTGATTATCTATTTCCATTAACACAACGGACCATTTTTTTAAAAAATAACTTTCAAATCATTCATTTTTCTAGAATCAAATAAATCTTTATATCCTTCATTTTGTTCCTTAAAAAATGGTCTGCATTGTGATCTTGAGAACGAAGTTGGCTTTGTAATCACTAGTTATCGCACAAATTGTGGGAGACGATGTCAATCTCCTACGCCCTTTAAAGAATGTCGGCAATGAATTGGAGAGTAAATTGAAATTATCAGTAACCTTCTTTTTCTTCTTATTTGTGGTCGACTTTTTTGGCATCACGGAACTTCAGGCCAAAAGAAGTTTAAAAAAAAAGCCTTTTTCCTAAGAAAAAAATAAAAACTTTTCTGGCCATGATGTTTCACGTTTGCGATGGGGACTTTCGTGGAGCTTGCTTCGTGGAAAACCATTGAAAAAGGACCAGACATGATTGTCGTTAACAAAAGTGCAAGGTGGAAGGAGTTTACAACATTTCGTGCTTTACATTCTCATTGGAGATGACAAAGGTGCGCGCGCGCGTCTTTTTAGGACCAAAAGCGTGTTTACGAGACGGGAGCCACATTTGCTTTATATTTCTCTCCTTTTACCTGGGGCTGACCTCCCCTGTCTCTTTCACACGCGCATGGGAAGTTAGCGACTCTAAGTTGGCCACGTAAATTCCACCCCATGCATCGTAACGTGGCCATCAGAGAGGGAAAAAAGTAAGAGCGACTGGTAGTTGAAAGAAACAGAGAGAGAGCGAGGTGAAGAGGAAATGGCGTGAACAAGCTGTTCCGCATTACTTTTGCACCATTTCTAGGCAGCTTCTTGAGAGTCCATGCCGTGAAGATTAAGTTCGAATGGACGTCTACTTTGTCGAGTTTTAAGCTCGAAATTCATCTAGCTTTCATGGGATTATTCTAAGCTTCAAAATGCAGGGTGAAGGCACCGATAAGAGCCTATTTTGAGTGCTGCACTTAGCCCGAAACAAAACTCGTTATGGCTTAATAGTAAATCGACCCCCGTTCTTTAAAATGGGGATGACCTCCTTCTATCTATAAAGGGCTCAAATACACGAATCGGATAGGAAATTAAATGGAAACTTTTTGATGACGATGGTGAGAGAGGCTAATGGCCAAGGAAGGTTTGGTTCAATGGGACAATTACTGTGGCGAAACAGTGACTCGACCATGAGGGGATGAATGGTTGAAAATGGAGAACAACCCACGAGGGGGCGGCCCCGGCTCTTTTTCTTGAGGCAACTTGATCTAGATGTGTCAGCTCTCAAATCAAATGAGTGATTCACCTTACTTTTTCTTCAAAGAAAGGGAATCCGCAGTTTTCTGGGAAGCCCGACCCAGCGAAAACACTTCTCAGCATCCCATTAATTCAACCTGTTTCTTAGCTTGTTGTGAGAGCACGCTTGAAACCTTAGAACACACATGTTTCTCCATATGGAAACAGAGGAATTACGCCTGACCCAACAAGAAGAGTCAAACATAATTTTTCAATTTGTCATAATATTAATATAATGCGTCTTATACACTTTGTTAAAAAACATGTCTCAAATTTGAGCCCATTAAAAGAACTCGACCCAAATTCAATTCCGTATTAGCTCGATATATTTTAAGTTCAAAAACCCAGATCTCAGGATATATAATTTCTTCCGAGGTCAAGTCGTGCGGTGAAGTCGTGATTAAGAACGGAAGTTGTTCCGTACTGAAGTCGGTATCTGCAGAATTGGAAAGTCCAAATTGGACTTGAAGACTTTGACTCGGTCAAAGTGAGTGCAAGAAAACAGCAAAGGAGGAAAGTCCAACTTCAATTTTGGATTGACCGATTAAGGTTCGGAGCATGGATTTTCTAATCCATGTTGACTTCAGCCTCGTCATGGGTATATATACATATAATATTAGATCGTGGGTTTGCTGTACGCCGTTGTCGATGCAAGCACTCTTGAAATACCGAATATCAAGTGCTTCAAAGTGGGCTCGTAGTTCTTATACATGCAATTACACCAAGAACGTCAGTGTTGAAGTCATTTAATTTTGTGGTAAGATTTACTTGTAATTCCTTCGTGAGATCGAAAGATTATTTCATGAAAAATTGTGGGGCTAAACATTGCGTGATGTATTGGATGTAATTGGAAACACTGAAAGTATTTGAGTAACTCGAGTATAATTGTAATCTCCACCATATCGCTTGATTTATAGTAAAATTTGTTGCTGCCTGACATTTCTGATGTCGGCTATGATGTTAACATAGCACTTGCAAAAGAGGCCGACGTGTGAAGGGTGTGCACGCGAGTTGATCTCACTCTCAGCAATACATGTAGGCGCATGCGGTGACATCCAGCGACGGATTGATGCGAAATTTCAATGGTCCAAGGGCGGCGAGTCTAGTAGTGATGATTGTGTAATTTTTTTTTTTAAGCAACCAGCAGAAGATGTAAAAATAAGGCTGAAGTGGCTGTGAGCTTGGCGGATCCAAGACGTGATAGCGCATGGTGGCACGTGAGGCAGCGTCCGGAGTCTGTTCATGATGAAATTTCATTATCAGGCTGGATTAAGGGCGGCGAGTCTGGTGGTGGTGTTTGTTTTTTAAAACAAGTAGCTGAACCGTGTGGAACAGCAACTGAAGGCTGCGGACTTGGTGGAGAAACGCAGGCAATACGACTAGCATAGTTACAAACACCGTGCACTTGGTGGAGAAGTGTGGCCAATGTGGCTAGCGTTACTTGATGGACATTTCCTTAGAATGCAATAAGGACTCTTAACACCAAGGTGAGATTTGTGGTGAAAGAGAAAAATGTTATATATGTCAAAATGAATATATATAGAGGGTGAGAATGCAACTGCAATTAATATAAGGTACAATTAATCTAATCCTAAATAGTAATTTATCTCTAACACAATTATTTCTGACTGCTTGTGCTCACACCTAATCTCAGAACCTGAGTTATACCTTAGTCTACTCTTTGCATCTGGAATAAAAGAGAAGGAGAAGAACGGTAAATAAAAACTCTCAATTTCTTCTTGCGTTACGCAATACACTGGAAGTACTGGCTACTTGACTTTGGTAAAAAAGAAAAAAAGGAAGCTTCGAAAAATAGAAGTAAAAAACTTTTATGGCGATGAAGAATGCAGTGTCAAAAATAATGCTATGCTCACACCTAATCTCAATGTACGCTATGCTCCTTACTAGCTCTTCTCGGTACATTCGACCAGGCGGATGAAGAATACAATGGCAAAAATAATGCACTTCAGAGTAATTGGGCGTCCGTGGTGCTCTTTTATGCAGTTCGAGACATTCTGACCAAAATGTTATGCCATTAAAACACATAGGAGCAACCTTTGACTGGATGCTTCAACAGGGCAAATGTCTTCACATTCCAGACCTTTTGTGATATTTAAATGGATTTTCCAACATGGCAATTAATCTTAAGGGTGAAACACTCTACAACTCTTCTTTCTCATCTAGTCAGACAGAACCTACAGTAACAACAAAAGACTGCAATATTGAATTTCGACCGCATTTGTTGTAGTTTCTCATCCCAATTCTGATCTGAGGTCCTTATAAGATATTCCTGCTAAAATTTTCTGTAGAATGGAGTCGTCTATACAAGCACTTCTAGGAGATCTCAGCTCATTGTAGGCAATGAGCGGGGTGGTTGTACTAAGCTCAGTCATGATCCGTTATGTGATCAACGCTCCTACAAGGCAATCATCATCTAATCTCTCGTATAACATTTTGTGTTTAAGAATCTACAGTTCACGTCTCACAATGTGAATTACATACCTATATCATCATGCCCTTACAACATGTCCTCTCTTATGGTTTGCAGTCACATCATGACTGGAACCTAGTATAAATACAGATGGCAGAGGAATGTCGTTTACACCATCAACATACTTTGATAATGTTGAGGATGCTGTGACTGTGAAGTGTCGGCACGACTTAGTCGTTTCTTCCTGTATCTCCAAGCAACTTGGATACGAGTTGTTGCAAGTCCCCTCCAGTATGGTGATACATACCTGCAACCAGGCATTTTTGTAACAAGTGCATAATCCAAAAAATTTGTCGATGCTGTCCATGTAGGAGCAAATTACAAACTATGGAACTGACTAGTTGTTCCTGCCTTTAGGTTCAAAAAGAGAACGTACACAGGAAACGGAGCGAATCTGAAACAGTTAACTTAGTCGCTATTTTTTTGCCAATAGTTCAGTGATATGCTTGATTTGCCAGTAAAATATAGTAGTGCTAAATCATCTGTTAAGAAAGAGCAAGAACCTTATGGCTCCTTGAACTTTTGGATTGCGCAGGAATCTTGCAAATAACCTGGTGACTTCTTCAAGGTCTTCCGCTCGTAGTGCAAAGGCTTCAACATTTGTCACACATGTTACTGTCCTGTTACTCAGCAACCGGTTTCCAGGTGGTCTTATCTTTCGTCCATCTTCAATATTACATATATTGAAATGCTCTTAGTATGTCCAGTCAGTCAATAATTAAAGACTATTCAGAAAGACTGTGATCTGTACCTCTGTTTACAGAAGAACTCTCAAGGCACCAAGCTAGAAGCTCTTCCCCGCATATATCTCCTTCACATAAACTCGTAACGCCGTCTTCTCCTCTGCTCTCAATTTTCCCGCGGACAATGAAAATCAACTTTTCAACAAGAACACCAGGATGCAGGATCTTGCTTCCTTTGATGTATGTTTTTTGCCGTAACTTCTCACAAACTGCATCTATGATGTGATCCTCCATTACTGCAAATATTCTCACCTGCAACATAATAAAATAGCTGTTAATATGTCTTGAGTTGAAAGTTAGTCCAGGCTTATCATGGTAGCCACAAATTTGATGTCTAGAATCCAGGGTGGCTTAAACTGTTTTATTTTTAAAAGTATGACAGAGATCTGGAGTTCTGCACTTCTTTTTGCATAGATGGTAATTGTTGCCTGTTGGCTGAACCCAGCAGAACAGACCAGTCATGTCACATTTGAAAAATCCATTTTCCGAAGATTAGAGCTTGTTTTCAGAAGTGGCAGTCTCTGGGGAAATGTAGAGACTAGCAATAAAATTCTTAGCCATGCCATTCTTTTGCAGTTTCTACATTGAGCTGTCTCCATCTAGATGCCAATTAAATCTAAGACAAAAGCTTGGTAATGTTTACCAATAGAAACTAATAACCAACAAATGAGACCTTTAAAATTTCTTTTTAGCTATCCATCTAAGTACTTGATGACATAAATTTAAAGACTGATCATCCACTTATCTAGTTATCTGATCAAGCATATGCTACAAATATCAGTAGTTAGCTTCCAAGTGAAGACCTATGACGGAAGCATAGCCAAATATTCGACCTGGGGGGAAGCTTTTGGCTTTAAAAGGCTGCACATGATTGAAGAGAGAGGAAGCTTAAATTATAAAACATGGCTTTCATCTTCATCCACAACAGCAGTGAACTTCAATTATTTTTTTAGCCCTAAAATCTGCTCATTCTAAGTAATCGCAAAAAAGAGAACTGATTTTTAAGGGTTTAACTTGCACTAAATCCCACCCTCATTTCAACTCAGTTCCAGGGCTTACTCTTTTCACAAATTTGAAGAGATGGCGTCTTATATCCCTCTGAAGATCTTCAGGAAAATCCTCGAGAAGCATTTCTTCATTGACTCCTCTAGTGGCAGCCCAATGGTATCGCTCAGCTTCGCGTACTCTTCTGCATAATAGGCCATTTCCGGTCAATTGAAAAGGAGCCTCCATAGAGCACACATTGGATATGACCTACATGTCTAGATGCTTATTCACAATTTAGGGGAAATATGCAGATGCTCAGAACTACATTATAAAACACTAGTGCATGACTGGCTCAAGCAGCAGCAAAGAATATGTCCAGAAACAGTTCCAGAATGCAAAGTACAGAGAGACGCAGAAACCAATGATGATAAGCATGATAGTATAGAAAGAAAACAAAATGCAGGCAGAGGACACAGGTATACTTGCGCAATCTCTTTGCTGATGATTTGTAGGATCCCCAGTGTCAAATTTATCCACCATCAACATAAAAATCTACCTAGTTGAAGCCCTCAAGTTACTGGTTTTAATAAACCATCTTCCATTAGAGCTCATTTTACTAACCAATGCTGCTCCATCGCACATCTTCAACCCAACCCCCGCATAAAACTTCATAGAGAATCAAATTTGCTGCTCATATCCCATACGGACTTAAACTTGGCTCAGAGTCGTCTAGCTAATTTCCAGAAGTGCCATTGACCCCCAAGCTTCAGTCTTAATTGTACGTATATTCACAAAACAAGGCAGAAGACTTCGATCTAAACCCACCATATGAAGAAAAAACTGCTCAGCTTCCAATCCAAAGAATCATACAATATGGTCAATAATATGAGGAAGCACAAAAACACTGATAGTACGCATGAACAGGCAAATAGAGAGGATAATTGAAAGCTGAGATTATATCAAACACTATGCACAAGTTCTAATGACCACATAGCCTAACGATCTCATAGATAAAAGGTCCCTTTTCTTCTACAATTTTCAATTCACTCAACATGATGCTTTCAGCTCATCATTCAGTACAAATTGGACAGAACCCTTCTGTGAACCCCATTGAGCAAGATGTTGTGAGAAGTCATGTTTGCTTCACCGCCAAATTCGAGCAGCTAAAATGACAAGAGGATACTGGATAATGCAATTGATATGTCTCTACTCAGGAGAAGAAGTACATGAGAAAGGTAGGAAGAAATGCTGTATTTACCTTCTTAGCTGTTCAGGTAAGCGTCTGTGACTCATCCATTGCTCAACATCACGACGCCTTAATGACATTTCTAGCCTCCTGGGAGGATTGGGGAAAAATGAAAGTCAGCTGACAGTTTAAATCCAAGACGTCCAGCAATAAAAAGGTGCACTAATGTTCACTAGGAACATTCTTAATCAGTATTGGTCAAAAGAACAGATACGAATTGGGAGCATAGGTGCACAGAAAGGTATGCATGCAGAGCACTAATAAGTTTCATCAGTTGCCTTGGGGATGCTTTCTCATATGGTGTTTCAGTATGTTATTTCAAGAGATGTCGAGACATTTTTCAAGGACTAGACATAGCCTAGGATGTTTCTTTTCCCAAGTAATAGTATTAGTTACAATTGCCACTTGCACATGAAATATTACAAGAATGTTTAGGCAAGCTCCATTTTCATATGGCAGTTAACAATTCTTGAACCCAAACCAGCCTAAAAACATAACCTAGATCTGCTCATGAATTCTTCAAGCTAACCTATATGAGCATTCGGTGCTGTTATAATGCCTAAATTATTAGAGCCATATCTTCTCGATGTTGATTAAGATTAACAAATTACAAGAATACCAATTACTCAGATTCATGCATGCTAATAAAATAAGAAACCATGATGAATACATATCTGCCCAATACAATATTTACATGTCCAAAGAATGAAATCTGAAAGCCAATACTGAAAGACTCACACAAAAAATCTGCAAAAGGATATTCATCATCTCAAATGATAGCATTATGGAACTGTTTGTCTGGGAAGCCATATAACCATCACACATACACTTGGACATGAAAACTTTTAAAGGTCGTCGTTGTATCAATCCAATAATCTCAAATATTTTGCACAAGCACAATGGTAAAGATTAACAGATCTGTCAATATAAAAAGTTTGTCAATGTGAGAGGTCACACCTTCTTCCGAGAGCCTGGAGGAAGTTCTGCATATTTCCAATGAGAAGAGCAAAGAGCAAGAGGCCCAATCCAATAATGCCCATGGTAAACAGGACTTCTGGAACAAAGTAACTTGGAGTTTGATTTCCAGCTAGAGTACTTATTTGCTTCAAAATTTGAAAAAGAAAATCAGTACGATGTGTTACAAATTGCATCTTCACTTTAAGGTGCATTAAATGCATGATGTTATAAAAACACAAGAATGTTTCTCTGCAGGCCATATTGGTAACGCAACCACGGAAATAGTGAGTAAAAAAAAACAATTGACAAGTTTAGGCTGAATTTGGAGGATATTAAATCAGGATGGGCTGGCAGATTGTTCTAACACACGACATCCACAAGCAATGGTTATTCGGGTTCATCCTTATTATTCACTCTCTCTCAAGAATCATAAAGAGAATATCATGCAATGATCTTCTCTTCTTTCCTCATATTTCAATGTGCTATTCTTGTTACTAGCAGAGAACAGATTGACTCATACAACCAAGATATGCCCTACTGCCTCAATCTTTCTGGAAGTTCAAAGCACAATAGAAACTTCGCAAGGGTAGAAAGATATTAAAATGGAACTGTCACAGAAAAAAAAAAAGAAGGTAAAAAGATGAAGTGGAGAGTCCTCCAAATTTGCAGCTTTGACTTGCATTGACAGAAAATCAAAAGTTCCAGGTTTTCATCCTGCATGAAGCCAAGCATCTTATTCCATATATTTCGAGAAATGAAGAGGCCTTTGCCGCAGCTAATAGTGTGTTTGCTCTTGTGACACATATGGTCCATGAACTTTAGCCTGATGTGCAATATCAGTCCTGAACTTTTAATTTGTATATAATTCTTGAACCTTGGTCTAATATTCAATGTAGTCCCTGAACTTTTAAACATTTTCATATAGTTTAGGGACTTTGTTGTGCATTTATCAATAGCTCATGGACCACACTAAACAAATTAAAAGTCTAGGTACGATTTTACACACGTTGGGCCAAACTTCAGGGACCATATTGCACAAATTAAAAGTTCAAGAACAACATTACACTTTCGATCAATGTTAAAGGACTATTTGTGCTATTATCCCATAATAAATCAAGGACAAGGATTGTTCATCCCCCCCCCCCCCCAAAAAAAAAAAAAAAAAAAAAAAAAAACTTCCCTCCCTTTTAAGGCAGGTGAAATATTGATCTACAGATTTACCCTAATTCAATATGTTCAACCAAGCAATTTTAAGAGGAAAAGGATAAAGAGCAGGAAATAGAGAAAAATGCCTTTTCCTTGGAATGCATTGCTAGGCTATTGTACAGTGTAATATTTGGTCCGATTAGAAATAAGCCGAATCTATAAGAATGTAAATAAGTACCTGGAATCCCCAAAACAATGAAAACACATATCTCGTGACCAGGCTTTCTTCTTGGGTAAGATTAACAGCGTTTTGGTAAATTCCATAACCAAAATCATTGGAGTTAAAACAAGCAGTAGCATTCGGACTTGTTGTCCAGTTAGTCCATCTTGGATCCTTTCTGAATTTGTCAATGTTGTCTCCATTGCCACAATCCATAAAGCTACACAGATCGGCTGGTTTGCATGCTTCGCGAAGACATTGATTAACCCTCTGGCAGGATGGAGAGAGCAAGATTAGACAAAGAAAGAATTGCTTTGCTGGAAAAATCTCCCATTCAGTCACTAAGTTTTGGAGCTACTTTACCAGCATTTTAACAGAAGACTGAAATGAAGAACCCATTCTTATGTGTTTAGTACAAAATCCCAGAAAAGCATAAAGATGTATAGTATAAGGACCGTGGGTCACATAATATAAGTACGTGTGCCAACATGAGCTCCATGAGAAAGGATCAGTACAGGCCAAGACCAGTACATAAAATAACATGCGATAGACTTGTAGTGATATAATCCTTTGCAGTCCACAACCATGTGGCGTTGACCATCTTCCTATGACACATTAATGTCAATAAATCTGATAAAAAAAACTTGACTTCAAACTTAGCACATCAATAAGATCATGCTTATATGGACATAACTTTGCTTTGAGATGGCATACTGTGCTTCCCAAGTAAAGTGCATGACACATATGAATTTTGATGGGAGATTCCAGAGGCTTCAGCCTCAGCATGATGTGGATCTGAGACGCTAGTATCATGTCATATATCACTCCAAGACCACATGGATGATTCATCTGAAAGGGCTAGTAAAGACACAAAATTTGACAAGGACGTGATTAGAGAACTCAAACCATAGACATGGGCTTAGCTTTGTTGTTTAGTGCAAACAAGCACAACCTGAAACAGGTCCTGAATGAGTTCAACCCCACTAAGCATCTTACAGAAAGGACATATTCCCACAATCAAACAAAAATGCGAAAGAAATTAGCATTACCAGCTAAACAAAGAGGAATCTTGATGGTATTGAGTCTTGCAGCAATAGTTCGACACACTATCCTTATTCTTATGGGATTCTAACACATAAGAATAAATTAGGAAGAGAAAAACAAATGATGCTACCCACCTGTAGCCCAAGAAGGTACCAGCATGATCCAACAACATGGCCAGCCAACACAAACATGAGAAGATTGATGACAAAATTTGCCCATGCCGACTCAAAAATGAAGCCAGTAGGAGACTGACCCGCAAGTAAGGGCAAAACTCGATATAATCTGGGAATGTACTGGATAAGAACGCCTGCCCGTAATAGATTCTTTGCATAATTTGCTGCAGATGAACGCTTGAATGTTGGTAAAACTAGCAATACCAATATCTGCAACCACTCGAGCAAGTAATTGATGATCAGAAGAAAGAAATCATATCAATACATGAATCTAGCAGCTATTGCACCCCACTCAGTGGAACATCATCTGTTTAACATCACCAGATGTGGTGGGGTCATTCATGTCATTATATGTTTTATAGATTCAAGATGTTAACGCCTATCACAAGTCAGGAGAAAGACATTGAGTGAAGGCTTGGGGGAAAGCTCCTTAGAGAGTCTTGAAAGGGACAACAAATCCATTTACAAACATGTGATCTCTTTGCAATAAGTAGGAGCAATGACATCTAGATTCTCTAAAGGCAATTGAGACTGCAGTTATCAGCCAGTAAAATTGTAATTGTAATACGAATTGACTTGGCAGAACATTTAATCCAATGCGAATTTGTTTCACACTGCCAACCCTCAAAAACCTGCTTCGACACTATTCATATGGGTCAAGACATGTTAAAAATCATTATAATGCAGAAACAAATTAAGGTTGATGCATTGGAGAAATAAGGACTTACTTGCGGAAGTGGAAATGCAACAAAAAGATCTATGAAGAAGTATCCTCGCAGATAATGGAGAGCGATTTTTTTTGGATGGTCAACTAAATCACCAGCACCAACCACCCTAGTCTCAGGAGCTATGTAAGCCAGCCTAAACTGTAAAAATTTGACAAAGAAAGCAATCATCAAGGACCGAAAGGTAGCCACGAAAGCTCCTAATATGACAACATTGCACTTTTATTCATTTCTTCCTGAAGAAGTCAGGCATAACGGAAGTCAGGCATCAACTGAAATACCAACCCAACACATTTATGCTAGTTACGTAAATAAAGTGCTGAATATGGGATGTAAAATTAGGATTCTGTAGTAGATCGATTGACAATGAGAGAGAGGCAATAATTTTCTATCTCATAGAAGTCTGTCTGAAGCTCTTCCAATGCAGCTTTCTTAAGTGAAAGATCGGTAAGTCTTTCCAGAAATTAAAATCTGATGATTACAAAAGTCAAAATATACACCAAGTAAAAGCCCATCTAATCAACCATCAGTCATTAGCAACGCAACTAACTCATCTTTTTCCTAGGAAAATGAGTACCATGTTTCCATTAGGAAGGTGTCGAGGGACATCACACCAATAGAAAAGTCGTTTGCTACAGATGGTTTCTTTCAACTCTACTCTTTTGGGAAGTAGGGAATTGAAGATTCGAATTGATGAAGTCCAGAACATTTGAGAGTAACCAGCCACTCTGAAGAATTGAGTCTTTATTTTTGAATGCAAAAAACTCTAGCAAATATTTTGATCATGAAAAAAACTTTCATGACAGATAGAACCACTTGTCTCTTTTTTTCTCTACCCTCTTTCACACATAAGAAGACGAATGCCTCCAAGGTGAGTTCCTTGGTAATACTTGTGCCTTTCTAAGAATGATGATGCTCAAGCATAGGAACATTTGAGAAGCTGGTATGGGAAGTTTGTGGCCGGATTACCCATCAGCATATGTAGTCAAACTTATCCACACAGCATTGCAATTCACTTTGTCCAAGACGAAAATATGTATCTGTTTAATGGGAGCATAACAGTGGATGCAGTTGAAAAAAAAAATTTACTTTTGAATACCATGGAGTTAACCTCAGAAAAACAAATTTTTAACTTGAAGCATTCAAAAGTTCTTTCAGGGAACAAAAACATAAATTGGATGCAGAGAGTACGAGAAACAACATAAGAATACTATTAAAATTACCAACAAGAAAAGGAAACAATCCAACGAGTTGGTGAAAAGCAGCCTACCTGAAGAAGAATGTGCAATAGGTATATGAAGTCCGTCACGCTTCTAAAAACAACGATTGTTGTTGTCATGGGCTGGTTTAAAATTATACACATATTATCCTGCATTTAAGGATGGATAAGTGAGGAAAGTAATTGAGTGGAAACCAAAAAGCTCGTGATGGTTGTTTGAATCTGCAAAAGAAAAGTTACGAGAGCAATAAAACACAAGCAGAAAAGCCAAAATGCAAATGAACAAGAAACTTTAGGGCACAGACGATCAATGACATCTCTTTCCAGATTGTCACAATTTGGATATTGAATTTGACGAGGACTTTCTCAAAAGCTTTTTAAATGGGTTCAGGGATAATATATTTCCTTCGTTAAAGCAAAAAGGATACCAACCTAAACGGGTTTGATGACTTTGGGAAACTACATTCAAAAAAAGGTTATGGTTAGGGGAGATAAATTTGGTTGATTAGATCAGCCCAGGCCAAAGGAGATTTAACCTATTGTACCAAGGTCAAATTTTGAGAATTAGAAATGAAGAATGATAACATTAAGTAATAAAGAAAGATAAACCTAAGCAACACCGCCCATTGTAGTTTGGAAGCCTAAATGTGCAGCAAACCACTATTAAGAAGCTAAATCTGTAAAGCAAAGAATATCCGAAAAATTAACATGACAGTAATAACTCGATAAGTAGGACAATAAAATTAACCTGGAATAGTTGGTTTATAGAAGTGTGAATTATGGCAAGAATTTCAATGTCGTTTTGGGAACTATTTAGGAATTAGAGAGAAAAGAAGAATATAGTAAGATCTGTATTGACTCCACCAATCAACAGATTTTTTCAAGCCATTTGAACTTGAATGCTAGCAAGTTGACAGGAGTATAAGCAACTGAGCCCATACCTTTCGAACAGACAGCAAGAAGAAGAATAATGGGTCCATAAAGACAGCAACCAAGCAAGAAATGACAAAAAATTTGTTCCACCGCTGGACAACTTGAGCATGAGGATTCATAACGCCAGGAATGTGGGCATTGACATAAGAGAAGAATCTCCTTGCCCAACCTTTGGCATCCCCATAGAGATTGTGAAACTGCAAGTAAAAGTTAAGCAGAGAATCTTATTTACTTTGAAGAAGTATACTTAGATATCCTCCCATCAGACATAGCATTATGCACTTAAAGATGTACTCAAAACAAAAGCATCTTTGAAATACTGGTGAAGTCAATCTCAGATCTTCCAGCCTTCAGTATCAAAGGACTCCGCATCCTCATAATAAGGACCTAATCAAACAAAGCAAAAGGCACTGCAAGTATGGTATTTACCTTGGGATCAAATATACTAGAACCTTTGAAACTCGAATGTTGCGCTCTTTTATTATAATATGAGGGACAAGTTGTACAGTAGGGGTCATTGCACAACCCCAGTTGCCCAGACCTCAGTAAATGCTCATTTTTAGCAGCATAGTGATCATCAGTGGAGTCGACGCGATCCTTTATACCAAAAGAAGGGAATTTTTCTCGCATATATTGTGACTCCACTAGCTTTCTTCCAGGCACAGCGTGGTTACGCCTGATGGCCTTTTCAGGTCCATGACCAATGTACAAAGGGCCGCTCATTTGTGAAAAAGGCATCCTCTTTTCACTCCTTAGAGGTCCAGTATAACCTACTAGATTAGGTATATTTTCATGCGACTCCATGGAGCTCATAGGATTGGACATCGATGCACTGCGGGTCCTAGATACAAATGCCTGACGTCGAGAACTGTTAGAATCATCTGATAATTGGTGCTGCATCTCCAACAGCATTGGTACTTCATCTCTTTCATGATCGGCCATTTTACCTAGTAAATCTGCAGAATTTAACATTTAATCAGGATATACATACAGTAAAGCAATTTTGTGCACTATCTTTTGCTGAACTAAACCTGCTGTGAGAATGTACATCAACCTAATCAAATCTATTTTTCCTGTGAAAACACATACAGATAAGTGAGGAAAACTCCATGTAAAAATATAATGAGAAAGTTGTGTAACAGGTCTTCTCTTTCGATCTAACCATACTGCAGTTTCATGCCTACAATAGCAATGCTTCTTTGAAAACTTCACGCTATTAGCAAGATCAAGACCACACCGGAGAACCGCAGAAGGCCGCGCCATGTGATTAAAGGGAACCAATTCCACAAAATACAAGCCCTGACGCAAAGACCCTATTGCCAGAAGGTACATAAAAGCTTACAAAACGAAGAATTTTTTGGTGGGCACCCGATATAAGATTGACTAAAACTACAGAGGGGAGACCAGAACTGGAAAGAGTCAAGCTTCATCCTTAATTCTCCGCTAAAAGCTACCGATCACTCGTCGCACATGCCGTTAAACACGTGCACACCGTGTTCATAGCAAATGCGCGTACAAGGGACGCGAGCATCGACCGCAGAAATCATCGACCGAGGCGAGCATCTCCACACAGGGGAGCAGCGAAACAGAGCGCGCGCGCGCATTTCAACAGAATTTACGCAAGCCAACACGCACACCTCGAGCACAACACACACCCACCTCACCGCCCGAAGGTCCGATCAGCACTCGAACCGGCGACGAAGCAGGAGGAGGAGCAACAACAAGCTGCAACAAGCTGCAACAGCGCCGACCCGGTCGCTATCGCCGGCGGCCGACGGCGAGCTCGAGGACGGAAGCTTCCCGGACCGGCGAGGCTCGCCGTCTTCCTCGGCGGTCCCGCGGTCCCGCGCCGGAGGAGGAGGAGGCGCGGCGAGGGAATCCGGCGGAGGAGCGGCTGGAGGGAAATGGAAATGGAGACGGAGACGGTACCGATGGTGTCCCTTGTTTCAACGCAGACGCGAGTTATTGCGGAGAAAACCGCGAGCGTTGACTGAGCGCAGTCTCCCCCAAGACTCTTTCTTTTTCTTTCTTTTTCTTTCTTTTTTTTCCCTCTTTTTCTTAGCTTTATTTTCTGACAAAAATGGCTGGAAAGGAAAAGGAATTGAATTCGATCTCACGTGGTAATAATGAAAATAGCTCCCGAGTTTTAATTTTTTTATTTAGTAATTTGGGCCTTAATTTTTTAGTCAATGTGAAATATCATTCCTTTTTCCATGTGATTTTAAACTATTTGAATTGTCTAATCAAATTGTATATTTCGGGATTGATTATTGGACCGGATTGGGAGTAAATCAAAATCATTTGCGACTTTTCTTTTACTATTTTTTTGTCTTTTTTTAATTTTTTTGGCATGACGTGAGTTGGAGGCTTTCGTAGAGGCTTCTGGGAAGAAACGACAAAGGCTTAACCCGCGAAAAACGCCTTTTTTTCCCCTGTTCATTCTCGCTTTTATTTTATTTTATTGGAATTGATTTATTTTTTTATTGTAAGAACGTACCATTCAGCATTGTCCCTCTTTGTCAAGGTTTTCCTTAGTAGGAATAATTTATATTATTTTCTCAGTTTCGACTCACGTTCGTTTTGTTTAATTATTTGTTTAAGCTCCTTACCAAATCCCGATTTATACCATAGTCCATTTCTTCCCCGGCCGACCTCCTCGGACTCAAAAATTTGTGCCCTTTTTTTTCTTAAATCATTATGCGCATGCATTGTATTCATTTTATTTTTGTTTCAAAGTTATTTTTTTATTTTATAAACAAGTCTAGAATAGAAATCATTTTAATAACGTAATATCATTTTTTATATATGGAACATTTTTTTATTTAGAATTAGATTTGAACATAAATGAAAAGTAAAAATATTATACTTCTCTATTTATAGAACGGAAATGAGAAATAAAAACTCTTATTCTAGCTTACTCTCGTCTCCCCCCCGCATGCCAACCGTCCGCTCATCAACTGTGTGTCGGCCGCTGCCATCCATCGGTCAACTCCAATCGCCAACCACTCGAGAGAAAAAAAAAATTGTGTCATTTTCAAACGAATTTTTATTTTGAAAAAAAAATTATGTCGTTATCAAACAAATTTTTATTTCAAAAATCAAAGTTTTGTATTATCATCAAACGCGTATTTTTATTCAGAAGTTCATCCGGATAATAAAAATAGAATAACCAAATTCTAACCAAAAAATTGATTTATAAAATATAATAGTTATCACTCGTGTTCTGAAAATCTTAAACAATATGTCAATGATACATTTATCTCGAACTATTTTTCGGCTTTTGAAAAATCTCGAACCGATACAATCAAATCTATTATTCATTAACATTTTATCAAATGTTCCGTTGAAATGCACATGTGCCAACTCACATAGATTTTTCATGTCGAATCCGTCATTTTTCACGTCATATCCAACTCAATCGATGGTTCATCATGTGTATACATTCTAACAAGATATTGGACAAAATGTCGACGGATGGTGAGTTCCGACAAGGATGACTAATTTAAGATTTTTTGTGAGGCAAAAATCAATTTGGGACAATTTGTTGTCTACTAATTAGAGATTTTTCACTACGATAAGCCTCTTTCTTCACCAATTTAATTTAGGCCATTTCCGAAAAATAACTAATATCAATCGATGAGTTTGGGAGAAATTTCGAAGAAGAATACGAAAAGAAAAGGAAAAGAAAACAAGAAAAAGAAAAAAAAAATAGAAAATTAAAAATAATTTGAATAAAAAAAGAAAAATACAAAAGGGGAGGAGGAAGTGATGATTTGTAGATGTGTGAGATAAGATAAAGATCTTTAAACGAACGATGGAAAATCCACGAAACGAACGGAGCCTAATATCAGGAAAATTTTATAAATTAATGAAGAAAACGAAAGATGGTGATGGGAAAAGTCGCTCGCTCGCTCGCTTCGTCGCCGCCTGGCGGGAGCGTACGTGGGCCCGACACGTGCGGGAAGCTAATAGGTAAGAATTGTTAAAAACCGGCGAGCGGGGATTATAAAATTGCGAAACCCTCTTTTGGTCAAAAGCTCGGGTCGCGCACGCCCGTGGGGAAGGTGGATTTGCTATGAATTGAGGCTGAGTTCCCTTTATCGTCATTAAATTTATAATCACATTATATGACCACGCGAGACTCCCGCACCGGGATTGCCCTGAACTAAATAATTGTTGCATGTAACCTTTTCTTTTATTGGAGATTGGCCATGTCGATGTCGAATATAGATTAAAAAATAAAAATGTGATCATGAGGTAAATATGATATTGGGACAATCTTATCTAACCAGGTATTAAATCTTGACTGACCTAGTCCTCATGATGAGATTCTAAATAGAGATCCCACTAGATAGCATTTGGTCCGACGTCATAATTTAATTTTTCGGGTGTTGTCGCAAGAAGCGGAACAGGGCGGACTAGGAAACGAAACCCCTGTCCGGAATCGGGGTTTCGAATGGCCGTCGATCGCCTGGACCGCTGAAATGGATCGTCTGATCAAGCGAAACCGGGCTCGAGCAAGTGTTTTTATTTTTTATTTTTCCCACGAAGGCCAGGTAGGAAAAATTCAGCAGAGGTGGCAGGGGACCAGAGAGACGCGGACGAGGACCATGTCCGAAGTCTTCAAGTCGTAAGTTTGATTCGTCAAGAGATTCCAAGGTGGGGGCAGAAATTTTTGCTCCACTTGCGCTCGGTCCAGACCAGGCCGGCCCCAACTTGCACCACCCCAACCGCAGTTGTCTGGCTATTATCGTTCACTTTCACAATAATAAAGTGGCGCCGAGGTGTGCACGTGACGTTGGCAAACTCATCACCTCATAAGTCGTTCTTTGCTTTTATCTATCCATCGCCTCATGGTCGAATCGCCGTGTCCTGGTCGTAATCACCCTATCAAATCAAACCTATCTTCGCTATTAGCCTCTCTCACAGTCCACGTCGAACAGTTTCCGTCTAATTTTCGAGTCAATTTGACTTGAAGATCAAGAAGTTATAGGAGCAAATAGGTTTTGAAACCAATCAAGGAATAATGACACAAATGGTCATTATATTTTAGCTTAATATATAATGTGATCTCTAAAATTTTAATTTATTCAATGTGGTCTCTCAACTTTAATCTAATTTTCAATATAATTCGCAAACTTTTAATTTATTCAATATGATTATATTTAATTCAAGATAAGGGGCTATAGTTCAGGAACTAATTGAACAAAATAAAAATTTAAGGTTCACATTACACATTGGGTTGAAATTTAGGGATATATTAAATAAATTAAAGTTTAAGACCACCTTGCATTTCTTCAAGGGAAAAAAAAAAAAAAAAAAAGTGCCCAAAGTCCACATTGTCCAGAAAGAAAGCCCAACCTAGAGAATAAGCGGCCCAAAGGCCCGGGCCTAATTCCCAGCATCCTTTCTTTCCGAGTCGAAACATGCGGCGCCGCCTCTAAAGTCTTTTTTTCGATAAAGTAAAGAAAAAAGGGAAACAAACAAAGCACCAGTAGCATCTGGAGGCTTCTTTCTTGCCGCGCAAGCTCGCACGTCAGTGGTTGTATAAAATATCGTTCCTTCTGCTTACAGTTATTCACAAAGAAAGGTCGGTTCATAATCTTCAAGAACCGAGTCTTTGCACATTGCTGCCGGTTGCTGCTATTCGATTTCGCTCGTTTGCTTGGGATTTTCTTTATTTTTCGCGACCGTTGACGCAGAGTTTTTCGCAAGATTTCGCTATGGTAAGTAAGTCGAATTGCAGCCTCTTTCTTAAGCTGTTTGGCTTTCGGGGGTGACTGGTCTAGATGCAGTTGAGTATAGCGCGGCAAAGGAATGTGACAGAATTTTTGTGTTCTGTTGATCAGGCATCGGTCGCATCTCCTCTCGTGGTAGGCACGGCCGTGGCGGCCGGAGCGTTGGGAGGGAGATACCTGATCGGAGCTTGGCAGGCGTTCAAGGCCCGGCAGGCAATTCCACGCATCCGGAACTTCTACCCTGGTGGGTTCCAGCCCGTCATGACCCGCCGTGAGGCTGCCTTGATCCTCGGAGTCAGGTAAATTGTTCGTGCACCGAGTTTGGGCAGTCCATGGTGGCCTGGCTTTTAACCTGTGACTCACGTTGGTTGATACTGTGAAATTGACGACAGAGAGCACGCGGTTACGGAGAAGATTAAGGGGGCTCATCGGAGAGTGATGATGGCGAATCACCCGGACGCCGGCGGGAGCCATTATCTGGCTTCCAAGATCAACGAAGCCAAGGACGTGTTGATGGGGAAGTCGAGAGGATCGGGTTCTGCGTTCTGAATTCGGATGCGGGATAGGAGGCACGCTGAACGTCGAGAAGGAACTCTTCATTGCATGATTGTCACGGACTATATATTCTTTTGCGTACCGATTTGACGGTAACAGTTTTGATCTCTCTATATCTCTATCTCCCATTGTCGCACGCTCTGGCATGGCCACATTATGTTGATTTTTTTCTCAAAAGCAAAATTCTTGGGAGGACACATGTGAACAATACTTGAGATGTGAGAACAGTAGAAAGCTGTGCTTGGCTCGTCAATGGTTCAATAATCGACGAGAATGTTGGATGCACGGGAGGCATATGACGGCAGCGGCTAGTTATAGGGAACCGTAGGGCGGCAAGATGGCTCCAAGAAACCGAAACACACCATTTGTGAAAGTAGCTCGTTGAAGAGCCGGAGTAGTAGTCCGGCTCCTAGCAAGACACTTTTCCACAGGCTTGGGGGCCAAATAGAAAGAGAGGAAGAAGAATACACCACATTCTGCCATTAAGTTTGCGAAAATCATATACAAAAGGCGGTGACTAACCATGGCTTGAGAAAGACAAATTAGATTTGAGGATATGATGAGATTTCGTAAAAGCACACATATGATGCCAGAACGATTTGTAGAATATCGACCCATCTGGGGCAGGAAGGACCGGAACAAAGTCCTACCATCGCAGGATAGCACAAATAGAACGACTCGTAGAAAGGGAAGTAGAGTTCTGATTTTAGAAGACGAAATTTGAAATTATATGCTTTCCATGAAGTCGAAATCACGAAAGGTGAGGGGAAAAAATGGAAAATCCAAATTAGTAAATAAAAAGGAGAACCACTAATGTATGCTTCAGACAAATGGGACCAGCAAGCAACAAGGTATGAACTAAAAATCTGATGCTGCCGAGAGAAGTTCTACTTGTGATTTGTCCAAGGCTTCCGAGAAACTGCAACATGTGAATATGAGGGATCACGCACGACTCACACCTTAAAAGAAGAGCAGAATCACCTACATAGGCCAATATATAACAATCTTGACCAAATGACAAAAGATAATTAGGGTACAAATCCGATGTCCTTGAAGTATTCATGCTCAAGAGCACTCCTGGCCGTAATTCTTTTGCTGGGGTCCAAGCAGAGCATTTTCTGGATAAGTGGCAGCATCGTTAGCTACAGCATTATCATCTAGTATCCCATGAGTTCTATGCTATAATTTTTGTTCATTCAACTTTTCAGAAGTAACAAGTGAAACCAGGAAAGATAAATGTGAATGAGAGCTCAGAGCACAGGTCATTATTTGGGAGGGGGATCTGTGGGAACTGTCAAGGTTATTGAGACTACACTTGCATCATCAATTTGTTCAGGGCTATCTCACCGTTTCAAATTCTCCTATCAGCAAGGATCTATTTGCCTAAAGTTGCATTAATTAACCTTAAGCCGTCCAATTCGCCTTCTGAAGTAGCCAGGTAATTGATGGTAATCATACATAAGAACAGGATTCAAATGTGTCGTACACCATTCTCTTTTTCTAAACCACTTGATGCACAGATATGGGTATAAAGTAGACTAAATTGGAATAAGGCAGAAATAGCAAATAAATCATTGAGACGCAACAAAACATACAGGGACAGTCATGCTGTATGTCCAAAGTGCTGTACTGGAATTGGACTTTTTATCAAATCCCTATATTCCAGCTTAGTTTTGAAGCGCAACATCCTATAGTGTTGTGTGCCCAGAGGCCTCACTTTTCTATTCTTTTTCCTTTTCCTTTTGAGGGCCATGACGCTGTGGGTGTAATTTCAATTATACTCATCGTTATTCCTATCCAAGAGTAGCCAACCTACAAGATAATTTCTGGATGTGTTTGTTAGATGTTGATGCAGAGCTTGACTTTGTTTCCGATTAGAGATTAGACCTAAAAGCACATAAAATAAAATAAAAAAACTTCTAGAAAATGCACTAGTCGAAAGTTTCCCAACTTTACTTCAGCATAATTTCATTGCACAGTTCTCTATAAGGTGCATAAAGGACAAGCATTTAGGATTGCAACTTACAGATAGAAGATCGATTCCAGCTGAATCGAGACCTGGAACCACATCTTGTAGATTCTGAACGCAGGGATCCAATGTTTCAATATTTTTTTGAGAAGACATTACAATGATCGACTAACAAGGTTATCAAAAGTTTAGCATAAAACTTGAGCCAATTACCTTCGAAGGCCACTTAGGAAAGGCAGACTTGAAATCTGGCAAGGCAGTTACTCCCGGCCATGTGTCCTCATTTGGCGTGCCCAAGATCCTTCACAGCAGGAAGAGAAGTAATTTAGATTATTTCCATTATGTCTGTTTAAATTTTGACCAGCAAGATTTTATATAAGCACAATTGGATGACCAGGATCAGTTATAAATCCAGGAAAATGAATTCCAACTTCCAAAGCTCAATCCAAATTTAATACATGGTCAGGAGAAAATGAGATACTATCTTCAGAAATCAGAGCATGCTTCAATGCTGAACATTGTATATAGTGGGGTTAGTAAAAGAAAATACTGTGGCAGCTTAAAATATTTTGTGATTGTTTTGTTGCCATTTGAAACGTGTGGTTCTGAAAGTGGTATTTCGGACCAAAAGATTTAAAGATAACCTCAGTAAGATTGTATATAAGACCTATAAGTAGTTCCAAGATTGAAAACAAAACCATCATCAAGCATGATATCGATAGTTTAAGACACTGACAAATGTAAAATTGCTGAACCAGAACCATTTTCGCCACTTAATTGCATATGGACAGGCATGCAAATAGATATTTGAGATGGACTACAGAATCATAAATTCCAGAAAATTTGACCATAATCTGTGCCTTTTGGTGGAGCATGTATGCAGCAGAACAGAATTGCAGGACTGACGAATACCAACAGACAATATAATTAACTAACTTCCAAATGAAGAATAAGGTCAAAAGCTTGCAAAGGGCAATAGCAAATCATTCTGCAAAAGCTGTACACCTGAATATCTTGAACAGCTCATCAATTTCAGAATCTCCAGGAAATAAAGGACGTTGGTTCACCATCTCAGCGAATATACAACCAACTGACCAGACATCAACTGGGGTAGAATAGTGACGAGAACCAAGAAGTATTTCTGGTGCTCTGTACCATAAAGTCACCACCTAGAAAGAAGACCGCCAATATCAATCCACAAACTATAAACTGTTAGAGTTTAAGAGGGTGTAAGCAACAATCATTTTCACAATGTCACAAGTTGAGGCATCTGAACCTTCGACAGCATCGTGTAAAGTGTTCGCCGTACCTCGCATTTGGATGGTCAAAAGTAACGAAATTTTTTCTAACCTGCCCTATATTTCAACAGGCTATGAACAACTATTGAAGATGTTTTAAAAGCACGAAACATGTTAAGAACAGTTTTTGACAACACAGCAAATGTTTGTCTCTTTAAAATCCATAGTTTCCACCTTTTTGAAAATTTACGTGATTTTTCAAGCGAGGATACTTCTTTGATAAAGGAATTGAACTGCCAGAACCGGAGAAGATTCTGGAAATTCAGCCACAGGAAAGCTAACTCATTCTCATTTTGGTTTAATTATCTGACATTATTCAAAACCAAAGTAGCACCAGGAAAATTCTCACAAAAACAGAATCTCCCTACTGGGGTTTGTGTAAAAGATAGAACCAAAGACTCCGAATAAATTAGTTATGATACTCCTAAAGTCAAAGTATCCCCCATTTTTATTGTTATGCCTGCCTACTTAGATTAGAACAAACATCCACACGACATCCAAATTAGCAGTACATAACCAGAGGATGAGAAGAACATACTAAACGCAGTAAGACACGATTCACATGACACAACCAAGATGGTACATGACATAGGTACCTCATGTGTAAAAGTCCTAACAGGAATACCGAAAGCTCTTGCAAGTCCAAAGTCGGCAAGCTTCAAGGCATTTGTCCGCCGATCAATTAACAGATTCTGAGGCTTCAAATCTCGGTGGAGGACTCTATGTGAGTGACAATACGCTATTCCACGCAGTATTTGATAAAGAAATATCTGCAAAGGAAGATTGCCTTTCATCTCAAGAGAATGATCATATCTTCAAGCACAAAGGCATGGACCTTCTAGTGTAGGAGCAAACAGCTCACTCACTTTTACCAGACGAGGATCCTTGGCAAAGTCTGGAGATGAATCCATGTGCTTCTTCAAATCCAAGTCCAGATACTCAAAAACTAGATACAGCCTATTCTCACTATGCACTACATCCTGCAACCTGCCATAAGCAAAAGTGCAAGTTCAAATATGAGACCATAAGACAAGAAACTGCTGAGGATAATAGGAATCAGCATCCAAATAATAACGGTTGAAAGATCAACAAAAAAAATTAAGGCTAATGCACTTGGATTAAGTCCAACAGAAAGCAAAGCTTGTTTTTTCCATTTGTTTCTGACAAGTACGGAACATTGTCCCTCATCAAACAATACTGTAAAACACTCATTTTGTGTGCAGGGTTGTGTTTATATCTGCATTACGGTGCCTTGAAGCACTAGGCTATCACTTGAGGAGTAAATGTAATTATACTTTCCTCCTAGTGAAGATTCTACATTCCTGTTAACAAAAAGCAGCCTCAACTTTGTCATTGCAAAAATGTCTAAAGATCCAAATATACAGGAAAGACACCTGACTATATTCCCGTGCTGCATTTCCTTCAAGAGAGAGATTTCTCGGATCGCGGTGCTCGGTACTCCTTCATCTTCCTGCTCCAAGCGTATCTTCTTCAAAGCTATAGTCTCATTGGTGACCCGATCAATGGCCTTATACACCACACCATACGTTCCTTCACCGATCTTCTCCACTTTCTCGTACTAAGATCAAACAAACTTACGTCACAGACTAAACATAGCACAACATACATCAAAAAAGGACACCCTCATTTCCACTCGTTTTCATGTACCTGATCCATCCAGCCCAGGTCAAAAGTCCTTCAGGCGCGATACCTGCATTATGCGAATACTCAGTCAATGAGCACTCAAGACGCGATAAAAGCAGCTCCCAATACACCAGTTACCCGACCAAACACGACCGCCTAATCCATCTTTCAACTCGACTCCGCTCTAGCAATCCTAATACCACGTTGTCTAGGAGAAATCTCCGCACAACCGAGTCCAAAAACGCTGAAAATCAACGGGAGACGACAATCTGCACGACCTCTGACCACTAAAACGCTCTCAATCGCTTCTAGCGCCAGAAAAGCAGGCAGATCGGGCCGCGGAGGCAACGGAACCCCGACCCGAACGCCGACCGAGCGAGGTCCGATCGCGGGACCCGCGGGCGACGGAGCGAGGCGGCGGCGATCGAACCGCCGCGCATTGCGGCGCGCCGCGCGAGGCCATCCGGCCGTCGCCATTGCAGATTGAATTGCGCGCGCGGGCCGGAGAGATTCCGGAGAAGGCGGCGGCGGAGGAGGAGGCGGAGGAGGAGGGAGGAGGGAGGAGGTTACCTGGTTGCAGAAATGGCGGGTGTTTAGCGCCAGCGCTCTTCTTTGGTCTCCACCGTGTGGAGTATGCGCGTCTCTGCCCTCCCTTTTTATTTGGTTCCTTCCTTCCAATTGAGGAGAGTGTGGATAGGCTGCTGCGGCTGCTGCTGCTGCTGCATAAGTCAACGCGAAGCCCTCTTTCCTCTGTCGGTATCAGGTTTGACTATTTTTTGATTTTTAATCTCTTCTTCTCCATTCACTTGATTTTTCCCATTCCCTCCAATTTCGATCGTACCGTATTGTGCGTGGTGTGTACATCCCTTCATCTTTGCTTTGGAATGTGTTTTTTTTTATTTTCCTTATATTTTCAATTTCTAGAATACACCCACTAGAAATGAAATTTATGCCACACAAATTATAAGATGAGAGCTTAATGTTACCGTTCAATAGTAACACAACCCATCCCTGTTTGAGAAAACAGCGATATCAAGCTTTGTCTGTATAATACTCAATAATTTCTCGTTAGCCGATTCAGAGTACTATGGAACTCAACCAAGAGATCAATACCTAATTTTCTTTATTTTTTGATTTTGCAAAATTTTGAAATGAACGACTTTACGATTTTCTTTTCATTTGATAGGTATGTTAATTTGATGAAAAGTTGCAATCTCTTCATTATAGCTAGAACCATGATGTAAATATTTTGTATTCATGCTACCGAGCAGTTATATTTCATGATTTCGTGAGTTCTTCCACGAATATTCATATGTGGCTTATCTGCATCAGGTATTTTCAAATGAAAATAAGAAAACAATAAGCACCGTTGAATTAGGCTAAGTACAAGGGAGAAAAATCATCGTGCAATATGTGTTAATGCCAGGTTTCGCGCAATCGCATCTAAGTCTTAAGAATCATATTACCCTCCATAATGTTTGCTTCGTCCACGTGTCGGTGGGAAGGATAATCATGTTCTCGGTCAAGCTAACACCACGACGCCAACAATCAATATGTCCCTTCTTCATCCTTGCAATGCTTGCCCATCAGTTGCAAATTTTCAAAGGCTTCTTTACTTCTCGCCTGGGGTCAAAACTCATAAACATGCGTGTTCCTTAACTGGCGAGCATGGGGGTCCCACTTGTGGCAACATTTGAATTGTTCATGGGCCCAGTCGGGCCAGCCCATCATGGGGGCCAACTTTGTCCCAAAAAGCCCAGAGGAAAGGAACCATCGACCCCAGTTCTCAGTCCACATTCTCGGCTTGGTGTTCGAATGGAGTGTAAATTGGTCACAATAAAACCCTATTGAAAATGGGATCGGGACGTGAGTATAGTCTAAAACTGTTTCATCTGAATTCTAAAATGTAAAATTCAGGAATATTCTCAAGGGCAAGAAAGAAAAACTTTCTCTCCAATTGGGAGGATGCGGCGTGCGGGTATCGGTATGTTAAAATGAGGAACTTATCCAGGTCGGGCGCCGGATTACCGGATTACCATTAGAAGCCCTCGTTGAAAGCTTGTTTTTGGTGGTTAGACATGTGTTTCGTAGAACTCGCATGTCTAATCGGTATCCCTGATTCTAGGCACTGTGCGCGGGAGCATCTGTTGGCATTTTACCCAGGGACCCCTGCACTTAAAGATGTAGCCATGGCTGCTGCCCAGTTAACATAGGGCTCTGCACCGGACCCATAAGCCGAAGCGACATTTCCATACTCATTTTCAATCTGAGATAGAACGATAGGACCGCCTCGGGATACATAGAGCTTCTCACTGCCTCATCATGTCCACGATATTTGGCTGTGAATCGCTGCATTTCTGTCTTGAACGGCTGTTGTCGGTTCGAAGTTGGATTCCTTGTATGAAACGCAACAACAGAGGAAGCCGCCATGGTTCCATTCTGCACATACATAGGGCCCGATGCGCGATTGAACTAAGAGACCCGCCTCAGCCACTGTCTTGACTAATTTAACCAAATCTTTCCTCCCTCTAAAATCATACTGGTTTCGCACTAGCTTGTGGATGTTCCAGAAAAATGCAGGTCTTGATTATAATAGGAATCGGAATCGAAATCAAAATGATTTAAAGATCAATGAGAGCAAAAAATTAAGTTACCATTTTATAAAACATTTAAGATACATTAACTTGTGCCATACCAATTTTCCGGTCGTGAGACGAAGAAGGGGACAAGTGGCAGAACTCCGATGTCAATCTGTCATGGGTTGGTTCAGATTTTATGCCGGCCACCGTGATGAATCAGGTGAAACGCGAATGAGTCAGTAGGTAGGAAGTGCGATTGCATGTGGAAATAGAGATGTCCGAATCATGTCAATGCGATGCACATTTTGCCATGAAGACGTTTAAAAAAATTCATGGCTGAGTTTTTGTACAAAAGGGTTGACTGAGTTTTAGTTTAATTTAATGTCTTTTTTTTTTTTTTTTTATATCTTTTATTCATGTTCTGTTTTTCGTTTATATGTTTTAATTTAGTTTAATTTAATTTAAAAAAAAAAAAAAAAGGAACTTGACCCTTTCCTTTTTGTTCTTTCCGAGAGATTTTTCATTATTGAGAGTGTAGAAAGAAGCAAAAGCATTAGGGACGCCAAGATAAGGAAGAAACCAAGATCTACGTACGCATCTTGAGATTTTATTAGCTATTGCAAACCATATCGATTTTCCAACGTGAGACCGTTGCTTAACATTCTCACATCCATGACAAGGTAACTGATTTGAATGGTAAAGATTAACATGGATATAACAACAAGATTTGAGTGACAATGGAGCACAAGGGGGGCTGGTGGTGATGGTTGCCACCAGATCCGATGAGGTCAATCCTCACCCTTGCTAGCCAAAACAAAAAAAAATTAAAAATTATATATGTCAATATCAATCTAGACATCTACGTTAATAATTTCTAAAATTAGTTAGAATTATTAAATTGACAAATCATTAAAAGATTAATGACTAAATTAACAATTAATCAAAAATTTTATAATTAAATTTGTATAATTAAAAGATTTATGGGAGCCAACTCGGTCCAAAAAAGCATGCGTGTCCCAATTTTCGTTTCTCGAGGGAACATTTGAATTTTTCATAGGCCGAGTCGGGTCAGCCCATCATGGGAGCCAACTCGGTCCAACTCGGCCCAAAAGAGCCCAACGCCTTGAAACATTTATTGACTGCGGCATGTCCATAAATAATTAAAGCTTCACAAAAAAATAAACTATAAAGAAAACAAACGGAAGAAAAAGGGTTCCCGTCGATCAAAGTTTCATGACATTTCAGATCCCTCCTTCCTCTCTTAGATTCAACTTGTCTCGAACATCTTTCACTTCATAATAATCTTCTTCCATCTTGGGTCAATCACATCTCGGTCTTGAAGAGAGAGTGAGGCAATAGAGAACAAAGAGAGCAGGGTGAGTTCGTCATTAACCCTTTTATGACATGTTTAATTCACTTATGTCTCATATATTTATGCAAGAGGACCGTTAGGGCCGTGACTCAGGGTAGAACGCTGACCAGGGTCGATACCCAAGGAGGCCGAGGTCGAGCGCCAGCTTAGACTAGCAAGAGTGGAGTGGCACCACCTCCAATTGGCGTCGGGGTAGGAGCCCCTGGTGATCCCAGAATTGAAGGGATCATGCAGGTGTTAAAGGTCATGAGAGACGTGATTGGGCAGCAAGCACAAAATTAAGCCGCTATTGCCGCTGCTATTGCTACTGCTACCGTTGCCGCCATCGCTGAGGCCGCACTTGCCGCCGGACCTGTTGCCACATCTGTCGTCGTTCAACCCAAGAATATAGTGGTGTAGAGAGAGAGGCCAATACATTAGCTCGTTGAGCAATTCTTGAAGCTGAACTCGCCAAGGTTCACAGGTATTGGAGATTCAGAGGCCGCGTCTCTTTGGATCCAAGATTTGGAAAAGGCCTTTACACTCCTGATGTGCACTGAATACATAATTTAAAACTTAAAGCTGTTAGACGAAAATGTGATTTAATATTTAATTATTCTAACACTTCCCCTCGCACATAAGTTGGATTTCGGCCCAAACCTAAAAGATCTCTTACTCTAATATCATGTAAAATTTTGTAGGATCACAATCAACTATTCTAAAAAATTTAAACTGTTAGATTAGATCAACGTGTGATTTAATATTTGATTACATTGACAAACAATGTTGCATGCAATTGCCACTATTCTCAAGGACCGATCTCGCATTCTCAAGAAGCAGGGCCTGAGAAGATGACAGCGTTGTGAGGAAAAGCTCACTACTCCTCTCACTCTTTTTCTGTCGCTGCAAAAGCTCACTACGCCCGTGGGATTGGGGTTGTGTCTTCTTTTAGAGCTCTCATGGCTGGAAAGAAGTTCATCGACGATCCCAATGGTGAGTATTGATCATCTCTTTCATGCAATGGCTCTGCGTTCTTCTTCTTCGCTGTTTATTTCATTTCCTGATTTGTTCTACCGTGCACAATGAGTTTCACTCGTTTTTCTCGCCATTGCAGACGTGGTGACGGAGTACACCCAAGGTCTCTTGGAAACTTATCATTCTTCGCTGTTTATTTCATTTCCTCAGTTTATGTTAAGGTCTTGCATGCACCCCACGAAATTGGTAAGGCTTTATGCATTCAAGGTGTTGCTTTTGAATTTAGAAATAGTTATCTTGAATCTATATGCATATGCATAAGATTTGTAGATTTTAGAGTTGTGACGAATATTATGAATATCTCAATAGCATAACTGATATGTTTTACATGACTAGTTTTGCCCAATAATTAATTCATTGTATAATCCTCACTAACTTAATGTAAATTTTTCTTGAAACAGGTATGTCAAGTGATGTGATGTTATTTTTTCTATTTCCAAATTATATATCACCATCAAATTAAATGGATCCTCCAATTATTTGTTATGGACTCAAGCTGTGAAGGTCTATATTAACGTCAAAGGAATCTCAATTATCTTACTACATAAACCAAAGGGATCCATATGTAGACAACCCAACGGTTGTCACAAGAACGCAACGCAATGATAAAACAAGCCATTCAAAATTATTGCTTTAACTCCTGATTATTTTCTTCAATTTTACAATCTGCAGCAGTTTTGACATGAAATTTAATAGTTATAGCTAGATATCTTTTTAACGTGAATGATTGTTTTGATGGTCTCGGCATATATAAAAAAAGCGGCACGAGTTGTCTCTTCTTAATTCGTCGGTGACTTTGCCTCATATGCTTTTCCTACCTGGTGACTTTGATGGTCAAAAGTGCCGTAGTTGGTGATTGGGTGTCCTAAGGAAGTGAAATTACTGAAATTGAAAGATTGCCAATCGGCGATTCAACTTTATGCTTGAGCAAGAATGTTCCGTGCATTGTGAAATCAGCTGGAGAATTATGGCGCTTGGAAATGTTTTTATTTAGTTATGCTCACAATAAACACACGAAGGCCTATAATGCCGAAATGGTTTATGTTCTTCTATTATAGATATCCTACATCAGGTGTGCATTCACACTTCTTTGGTGTTTCATTCTCAGGCACAACGAGTTGTTCATGAATAGAGTAAAATTGCTCTAGCGAAATGAAGTTACACCGGTTTTTGTTTTTGATGGACGTGTGCTCCCAATGAATTTATCGCATTTTGATTGGTATGGTTGCATGTGGAACGTGTTGAAGGAGGAGGATATTTCTTATGTTGCTACCCCTACGAGGCAGATGCTCAAATGGCTTTTTTGGCAATCCATGCAAGGGTGATGCGAATCTTGTAGCATTTTGCTGTCCTAGAGTGAGTTATCCTGTATTACTTGTTACTATATTGTAATTCCACCATTTATTGGATACGGGTGATTGAGAAGTGAAAAGAAAGGGCTCCTACTTCTGCAACTTATGAGATCGAATTTCGAAAGGCGATTCTCGCTTTCAAGCATAGTGATCCTAGTCGTGAATGCACGGTACTTCTATCCAGTTCATCCGAGGATGAACTTCGGTCCAATTTTTGGCAATGATTCGTCCCTCTTAGGACCATATATTTTCATGTAACTGTTCAATTTTAGCTTGCTGTGAATGATGTACCTTAACTGAAAAATACATGGATACAGAATGATGTGGCTAGAGGATTTGCATAAGATATTATAAATCCACAAAGAAAAGGAGTAGTGTATGGACTAGGGGTGAGCAGCGGTCTAGGGTCGACCCTGGACCAACCCCTGGACCGGCCCAACCCTGTCGGTCTGGTCCAGTTCCCAAGGGGACCTGGGTCGGTCTTGGTCCGAAATTCGGGACCGACATTTATGCGGGTTGGTCTCGGTCCAGAATTTTGGGTCGGTCCAACCCCTGGACCAACCCCGTATATATATTATATTACATTATATTATTTATAATTCTTTTATATATTCAAACCTAAGTAAAATCTAAGAGTTATGGTGAGATGTTCTATCAATAGCACTAATAGTAATTTCAATTTAAAACTTTTGTTGAGTATTAATTATGTGTCGTTTGTTTTGTTTTCGGGTGTTTAGAAGTTCAAGTGAATTAACAAGATGTGAAGTTATATATTCATGGTTTATATTAAGTATTTAAACTTTTTATGGTTTAATTGTATTTTACTAATGAATTTCAGCTACACTTTGCTTTTCAATTTGTGTCAAATGGTAGAACTTTTGAAAAGTAGAGTAAGTACTGCCGATTCTTTACGGTGATTTGCTAGTCAAGTGGTGTGAAGCTCATTTTTTGGTTGAGTGGACTCTACATGATCAAATGCAAGAAAACGCTTTTGCATATGGTGTTATGAATATTAAAGATAGATGATTACAAGAACTTTCCATCTTGTCCCATATCTCGATGAGCGGTTAGCAGTGTACGAAATTTCTATTATTGTGTCATCTTAAATTTGCCGAATATGTATTGATATTTATAGTTTAGTTGCACAATGTTGCATTGTTAATGTATGTGTAATTTGAATTGTTGGTTTGTTTTTTTAGGGAGTATAAAAAACAAGACAAAAAAATTATCGATTGGTCCGGGTTGTGCCGAACCGGACCGAACCCATTGGGTCGGTCCGATCCTTGGTCCCGCACTCAATAGGGTCGGTCCTCGGTCCTAAAATTGAGGACCGACACTGTACGGGTTGGTCCTAGGATTAGGGGTGGCCGGACCAACCCGGACCATGCTCACCCCTAGTATGGACCCTCAAATAAAACACAAATAGATTTCTATGTGGCCGCTATTCTGAAGAGGGAAGGTTTGAGAGAGAATGCTTCAATTCTTTGAATGAGCAAGAAATGATCCCTTTATATACTTGAGCATCCCAGTTACAGTCGATACATTTGTCTTTATCTAACAATGGAGATTGAATTTCTCTATCTATCAACCATCTTATCAATCTCTAGTAACAACCATACATATATCTTTATTTAACGGTAAAAATTTGATCTCTCTATCTACAACCACCCCATTAATCACGAGAATACTTTTGGGTATGTATACATATTTCTCATGCTGCCCTTAGAACATCCTAATATATAAGAATACAATTCCCATTATTCCCCTCTCATTTGTTTGCTTTCTTTCCTAATTACCATAAAAGATGCCATATGCGGACACATTAACATTTAGCGACAATCAAGGTCACCTCATTTTATTTTATTTTTCATAATTTTACAGAAGAACCAACTTAAAAATAACAAAACTTCATTCTAAGACCCGATGGCACAAAAATTTATGAAATGGATTGAAAGATTTGCAAAATTTAAAAGACCCACTGTGTATTTATCCGTAATACCTATTGATATGGAACGCCAAATAAATTAATAAGGAATTGCCTTGTTGAAGAAAAGCGTTCTTGTAATATTGACACAAGCAGTGTACACTTATCACAATTATTGCAGAATAGAAGGAGAATCTTTCTGCAAAATAGAAGGTGAAAACCCAAGATGCATGCAACGGTCGTGGGGTTCCGAGTCCCGAGAATACAACTGTCGTGATTCATAAATAAACTATTTAGTTTGAATGAAAAAATAATAAAGGTAATTAATAAAATTAACTTGCATCAATCATTATTTCCACTTTCCTTTTTAGGAATTAGTACACAAATGGCCCCTAAATTTTGGCTTAATGTCCAATGTAATTCCCAGACTTTTAATTTGTTAGAAAAATGACACAAATAGTCCTGCACTTTAGCTCAAAGTGCAATGTAATCTTTCAACTTTCAATTTGTCCAAGGTGGTCTCTAAATTTTAACTCAATGTATAATATGGTCTCTGAATATATAATTTATTCAATATAGTTCATGAACTTTTGGTATGTATTCAGTTTAATCCCTGAATTATATGAAAATGTTCAATGTAATCCATAAATTTGAATTAATGAAAGCACAATATTGAAATATAAGTTGAACATGTATCAAAAGTTCATGAACCACGTTAAACAGATTAAAAGTTCAAGGATCATATTGCGCATTTGGTCAAACTTTATTAACTATTTGTGTGATCATCCCAATTTCTTCCCTATGATCCCTATATTTTTGCCCCATTGCAATGTCACCCCAAATTTTTAATTTGTTCAATATGGTCCCTAGAACTTTAATACATGTTCAATCTAATTATTGAACTATATAGAAATGTTCAATATTGTACCTGAACTTGAATTACTAGAAGGACAACCATGATATTTTGGAAGGATAGCAATGGATATTTTTATATAATTTAAAGATTATATTGAACATTTACTAAAAATTCAAAGAGCACATTGAATAAATTAAAAATCTAGGGAAGGCATTGCATATTAGATTGAAATTCATTGACCGCATTTAACAAATTAAAAATTTAGGAATCACATGGCACATTAAGCCAATGTTGAAGAACCATTTGTGTCATTTTTCCTATTTTTAACTATAGTAGACATTCCTATTAAATTAAGATGAACAAATGATACACAAGGAGATTTGTTGATTCGGATTAGAATTTTATTTTATTTTTGCCAGACACGCATTTTAATTTATAGATGCTAAGTGCCATCACTTTTCACCTAATCTAAAGCAAATAAAATTATGTGCAAATGAATCATAAAGATCTGTTGATTCGGATTAGAATTTTATTTTATTTTTGCCAGACACGCATTTTAATTTATAGATACTAAGTGCCATCACTTTTCACCTAATCTAAAGCAAATAAAATTATGTGCAAATGAATCATAAAATTAAATTGTTTGAATAGTACACCATGGCCACGTTAGATATATATAAATTCACTTTGTATTTTTTGACAATTAATTTAGGCCCTCGAGTTCGTCGTAAACGAAATGCTGTCGTCTTCCGCCTGCAGCATCAAGTCTCGCTTCCCCGGCCTCACTCCTCCTCCCACCATTCGCCGGAATTTCCACAAACGCCTTCTCTGCAACTTCCGACGCCATCGGAGTACCCTCGCTCGCGCTCGAGCGATCGTCGATTCAAGCACGGGCCCGAGCGCGATGGCGTCCAGAGAAAGCGGCGACGGCGTAGATGGCGCGATCGCCGGCTTCAATTTCCTCGCGAGGAAGCCCTACTCGTCCCCTCCCTGGGCGTCTCACCTCGGCCCGATCCCTTCTCACGTCTTCTCTCTCGGACACGTACGTGGTTCCTCGGTTTTCGCTGGACAGCGTGATCGTTTGTGTGTTTTGCTGAGTTCCGGTGATTTTCGATTACGTTTTGCTTTGCTTTCGCTGCGGATTGGCCACGTTCGTGACGTCGTGATTTCGTCTTTCTTTTAAAGATATGGCGAGTTCATATTAGCTCTTGTACTCAATGCTGGCCGTTGCTCTGCTTTTACTTTGCGTGTTCGTGGCTGTGTGTGAGAGACAGATTCATGTGTCTTGCTGCGTTCCGATGATCTTCATTTGCGTGTGTTTTGCTGAGTTCCGATGATCTTCGTTTACTTTGACTTCGGCTTTTGCTGCCGGTTCGCCATGTTCATGATTTGGCGATTTCATTTTGTTTTAAAGACACGGTGAGCTTATATCTGCTTCTTATACTCTATGCTGGTTGTTTTTAATCTTCTTTCACAATAGGGTTTTTTTTTTTTTTTCTTTTCCTTGACAGTTACCTACTCCAATTCACAGATGGAACCTTCCGAATTTACCAAAAGGCACTGAGGTTTGGTTAAAGGTGATTCCCGGGTCCTTCTACTTCCTCCTGTTTAGTTTAATCTTCATAAATCATGAGGTTTCGCAACTTATCTGTTCAAAATGGGTTTTGCAGCACACAATATGCAATGTGACGAACATCCGTGCAAAAATTTAATCCCTATATCAAACGTTTTATGATTGACATGTGAATTATTCTAGCTCGGCATTGCACTGTGGTTGACATCTTAATGCACAAGCTTTGGCTCAGATAAGGGGATGGAATATATTTGAAACTCAGACAATGCAAGTTTATTTGGATGCAGTTATAAAGTTTCTTTTTGGTTGTCATTTCACGGTTTTGTTGTTGTTCCTCTGTTTTATTCTCTTCGTATATAGATTTTGAAAGTTTTCATGACACATAATCTGGAGCTAGACATCTTATACCAACAATGTTGCATATGAACATTTTTCTGTTTTTTCATCTATAGGCCATTTGAGGTTTGGCTACTGTTCACTTTTTCTTCTTAACTTTTAACACTGAGAGAAAACTTGCGATTTTCAGCGGGATGATCTTTCGGGCATGCAATTGAGTGGCAACAAAGTCCGGAAATTGGAATTCCTTCTTGCGGATGCTGTGGCCCAAGGTGCTGATTGTATAATAACAATTGGGGGTATCCAAAGCAATCATTGTCGTGCAACTGCTGTTGCTGCAAAGTATTTGAATCTCGATTGTCATCTCATCCTACGTACCTCCAAGGTCAGGTTTCCTTTTCTGTGCCCATCATCAGCCAGGAGATCAAGTGCTACAACAATTGTATTCTTGCAGGTTCTTGTAGACAAAGATCCTGGACTTATGGGTAATCTCCTGGTTGAGAGATTGGCGGGAGCTCATGTTCAACTTATATCAAAAGAGGAATATGCCAAACTAGGGAGTTTGGTTTGTACCTGCTTCTTATTGTCTTCTGCTTGTAATATCTCCTCTTTTTCCCAAGATAAGATTTAATTGGTTAACCGGAAAGTGGCACATCTGTGCATCTCTTGGTTATTGTCACACAAAGAAAATATTGCTTGGATAACATGCTGATTAGCTTTTCTAATTTATGTTTGTGGAGGTCATTTTTTATAATGTTTGACATTCTAGTGAATCCACAATGCATTCTCAAAGGGCGAGAATCTTATGCTAACAAGTTAATAAAACTTGATAGAGTGAAATATGTTGTCCCATGTTCAGGACAGGTTTGATATTTGTGTTTGCCTTACTGAATTTGATTTCAGACTCTGACTGAAATCCTAAAAGAAAAGTTGCTTAAGGAAGGAAGAAAGCCCTATGTCATTCCTGTTGGCGGATCAAATTCGCTGGGGACATGGTGAGCATAAGTATTAGTGGCTGTACGTTTCTTCTTCATTCTATATGCATCTTGTGCTTTAAATGGATATATTGACCATCTAGATTATCAGTCAAAGTCAATTTTTAATTTCTGTTGACTGGTTCCTTCCAGCACTTTCTTCAGGCAGCTTTGCTTACTTCTCAGGTTTACTTGTTTGTTGGTTTCTCATATTTGACATGACTGAGATTTGCTTCAACCCTAATATTTAAAATATGGTGCTTAGTCAATACAATTGTGGTGCCTATCTTTCCATCTTCTTGCAAAAAGTTCAATTTATCAATGAGATATTGCATAATGTTATGCCTAATGACTAGAGGGGTGCCTAGTAAATTGAGAGGTTCTAGAATCAATGAGATGTTGCATAAATGCTAGTAAGTTGCGCATACAAGGTGTTGTTGCAAAAAGGTTTAACTGATCATACTCTGTTTCATTTTTTAAATTTTTGGCAATTTTGTATACCAATGCTACTGAGATCTGTTCAATATAGCTTTTTTTTTGGCTACATCATCGAAACGTGTTTAGTCAAGTGACTCTAAAATTTGGAAAATGTTCTATTACTCTGGATTATAGAAATGGGAGAATTTTCAGGATTCTTACTAGTTGATCTTCACCATGGCAATATGGTTCGCAAAATGTAATCTCTAGGCTGCAATTGAGTTTGCCACTGACTCGATTCGCTCTTGCCTATTATACTCAACAGTTGGTTGAGTGGTTCAGCATTTGTTTTTGATGCAGTAGATCTGAGTTTAAATTGTGCCATCTCCTAATTAGAGTAATTTTAGTGGCCACATCTCTTATCTTGACGGTGGAGCCTTTCTTGATGGGCAGGGTGGTCTCTACCATCCTTGAGTGGAGCCTTTCTGACAGCCATTTGGTTTTCTAAATGGATAATCTGACTTCTTACACCTCTTCTTCTAATTATATGTGATGTTAAATGTTTTCTTTGCATGTGCAGACAATTTAATTTTTCAACTCCTCTGATTTAGGGGTTGGTATAGCTTTATTGATGTTTCCATTCATTGCTTTTATGTGGTTCCTTAGCTTATCTTTCACTGGTGTCAAAATAATTAATTTTCGCTCTTATTTGTGTTGATTAAACTTTTAGAATTTTGAGTCCTTCTCAATACTATGATATCTGTTCTTGATGAAAGAATTCTGACTTTTTAGGGGATATATCGAAGCTATAAGGGAAATTGAGCAGCAGGTTCATAACGCTGGTGGAAGAATAAAATTTGATGATGTTGTTGTCGCATGTGGCAGGTTCTGCTCCATTTCTTCCATTTTGTTAGTGCTAGCACGGTTTTTCAATTAGCTGGCTTCACTTTTTCCTGCAGTTATTGAATCAGACCTAGATTGATGTTTTATTTCTACCTATTTCTAGTGGAGGTACAGTTGCTGGTCTTTCATTGGGTTCCTGGCTGAGCACGATTAAGATGAAAGTATGTACAATCTGCATTTGTTGCCATGTTTAACGCATTAAGCAAATTCATGAAAACATCGAATTTTTTTCAACAGGTCCATGCATTTTCTGTCTGTGATGACCCTGATTACTTCTATGACTTTGTTCAACTCCTACTTGATGGAATTCAAGCAGGTGTCCTCTCACGTGATATCGTTGACATTCACAATGTGAGTTTTTCTTTACCCTTGGATTTTGACACCTACTATTGCACCCTATGGTCACAATTATAAAGATATGCATTGTCATGAGCCGATAATTGAAGCTCACAAAGTTTGATCTTTCCTGTTGCATTTTCTGCCTGGCAATGGCACAAAAGATGCCATTCTTCAATCTTCTCAGGAATTTTATTCAGGTTGCATCCTCTAAAGTAGACCGTGTTAAGATTCCTATTTGGTTGTTAAGCATGGTTTTCAGTAGGCCCTGGAGACTTTTCACTCATTCCTGTGCTATAAAATCTGCTCATTAGATGCTTGGTGAAATTCTAATAAAACACTATTTCTTCTCTTCCATTAGAGATGTTCTCCCCCAGAACTTTTGCACAGGGGATCCTGATATCATCAGATATGTGGGTACATTTGTTAGGCGACTAAGGCACAAAAGTCAAAATTTCTGATGATGAAGCTTGAAAAATCTTTAAATTATTGTTTTCATGCAGGCCAAAGGTTTGGGGTATGCAATGAGCACTGCAGAGGAACTAAACTTTGTTAAGGAAGTTGCTACAGCCACTGGAGTTGTTCTTGACCCAGTTTACAGGTAAACAAAATCACTGGCCTTTTGTTATTTTGTCACTCGTATATATCTTTGTAAGTTTGTGAGATGTGTGTATACTTCCTCATTTTTTTCTTGATTGTTGTTTTAAAGCATTGTGGGATGCACATATATGTTCTCCTTTTTTTCTTGCTTTTTTGCTTTAAAGCATAACCGTTTCAATCAATAATGGTTTTTGACATTGAAGCCTATTGACATTCTTTCAATTCAGAGATGTCCACATATTTTCTGAGTGATGTAACTTCATTATATCTTTTTTATTATGATAGGTATGGTGCAACTTAGGTTTTTTGCCATGGTTGAGTCTGAATTCTCATGACATCTGACAAATAGATGTAAATTAGTTGTTCACTAGGAATCAACTCAAACATTTGGAAATATACAAAATAAAACTGTCGAGATATGAGGAAAACAGGAAGCCAGACATTTAGGAAAATGTAAATAAACACCTTGTATGAGTAATTCAGATTTTTGTTAGCTGCAGCCATAATACGTCCTTGAGGATTATCGTCATCTTGATGGTACCTGTGCAAACTTGAATTAACTTCCGTTTTCTAGTTGGTTGTTTGAGAGTTGTAGCAAGACAATTGGCAGCCATCATGAAAAAGTATAAAATATAAAGTTCATGAATTTGACATAGGTGTTAATGTTAGTCCTTGGTAGAAATATCTGTCAAGTCTCTGGGACCTGACTAATCTTTTATCTGTTGCTGGTATAGCGGGAAAGCTGCTTATAGAATGATGAGAGACATGGCCGAGAACCCAACGAAGTGGGAAGGAAGGAGAGTTCTCTTTGTGCATACAGGTGGACTTCTTGGGCTGTTCGACAAGGTTGATCAGATGGCTTCAACCGTGGGCAACTGGCAGCGAATGGATGTTGATGAATCAGTTCCACGGAAGGAGGGAGTTGGCAAGATGTTCTAAAAGGAGTGGAATGGAAAAGGAGTTTCTTCTATGCTGACGTTTGCATTTGCAATGCGTAGCTACCAAAAAGAAAGAGAAAATTTTTGCCCTTTATCATTCCTTCTTGGTCAAACATTCTCGTGATTAAGATTTGTTTTCATTGTATCTCTCGTAAGACAAGTGATTTGTAATTTTCAAATATCGTGCGTGGCGATATTTTGTGTGGGAGCCATGGTGAAAGCGAATTTTGATCATGGACGTGATATGACCGGTCCTGTCAAAGATCGTATTGAGGTCTCGCGCCTGTTTTCCTTTTCAAATGTATGGCCCATGTGTTTTCCTTTGTGATATGATGAGATGTGGTTTTACTTTTCACAGCTGACATTCCAGTAGAGAAGCAAAGAAAGACGAAGCGTCACTCGCATTGTTGCTTGATAAAAGACATAAATAGCATGCATACAGACGATAAGTGGGTTTTCACAGTAATACCATACTCAATGCTAGTTAAAAATTGTATCTACCAGTTGATGACTATGCTGCTGAGGAATGCTGGTATACTTTGACACTATTGAAACCAGGCCATGCTACATTATTTGATTGAACAGTATCTATGTCGATACACTGCTCCAAGATTGACGTAGATACTTCCGAGGAACGGCAATTGTTACAATCTTCATGCACTCGGTGGGGTCGTCGAGCTGTTCGACAACGTTGATTGGATGGCTCCCACCGGCGGCGACTGGCAGTGAATTGATGTTGATGAATCGGTTCTAGGGAAAGGAGGGAACTGGACAAATGTTCTAAAAGGAGTGGAATCAAATAAAGGAAGCTTCTGCAGATATCATGGTGATTGGTGGGTAATTATTTTCTCTTTTCAAATGATACTTATGGTTAATAGTTTATCGTCTAGTACTAAGCTTAGATTCTTCCGCCCTAGTGGGATGACAACAAGAATATATTCTCTAACCTTGCTGTATATTCGTGACTCTAATGGAACATATTGCAAGACACAAAATGACTTTTAATTTTTTGAGTAGTTTATGTTACAGTTAAGTTTACCAGGACAATTGTCAATTATGATGAGGTGCAATCACTAATTGGTCCTTTTGCAGATCGTATTGAGTACTCGTGGGTTCGTAACTTCGAACAATTGTTTTCCTTTTTTCTCTAAAAGTATGGTACATACGTTCTATTACGTGACATAATAGAGTGCGGCTTCCCATTCCCTATGAAATTTTGGTCAAATGAATGTTTTTTTAACCCTTATCCAGTTCTGTAATGATTGAGATGATTCTGTGGATAGCAAGTTTCTGTGAGATTTACTCCTTCCCAGCCGACGTGCCAGTAGAGCTTGACATCACAAAAGGGCAGAAAGATGCTAAGACAGACAAAGCATAAAGCATCTCTCACGCAAAAGGGCAATTATTTTGTTTTCTTTTAGGAAATTTCAGAAAATATCCTCACTTTTGGACACACGCGAAACACCCACTCCAGCTCTGACGACCTACAAGCTTCCCTGGCGAGCCATGGAAAACTTACTAGAGGATGCACTTCATTCGTGACGAATATTCTCGATAGAGAATACTTGGTCGTCTGTGTCCATGTACATCATGAATAACGGAGAGCAACAGCGTTGAAACTTATGGAAATACATGATCGCCGACATTGGATTTTAAAAATCTTCTTCATCGTGAGTATACAATGATCTTTTGATGAGTTTGGACCGTTTCGAGTTTTCTCGAATTATTCGAATGATATTTGAAATGGTCGTTTGAATCAATTTGAGTCTTGTGGCTTGTTATTCTCCATTCTCAATTTTAAAATTCCACTTTTAATGGGCATCCCTAGTAAGTACTTCCAAACATGCTCAGCTCCACATATTCATTCTGACCGAAGGGGGATTGACTCCATAAAAATTGAATTGTGACATCATATTCCATACATGCTAAGCTCCATATATCCTCCATCGCTTTGTATCATCTTTGTCATTCACCAGTGAGCTCCCATAGGTGCAGAACAATTCGAACAATTTAAAAAACGAAGAAAATGAAAAGAAATTTGAGAAGTTTAATGTTCAAATTCTATGCACTTTTGCAGTTTTGTAGCCTCCCCCTACAAACTTCAAAGTACGTACTATGCATTTTGCAATTTTCAATTTTCGTGTAAGCACTCAACTGGTGAAAATGATATGTGTGAAACTTCGTGTAAATATTTTAGACTATATTAACGAAATAAAAAAATTTAATATTAAATTGATTTTCGTACACTAAATATAAGACTGAGTTGATAATGTTGTCCGCCTTTTCATGTCAAGATGGATGTCAACCCTTTTCCAAACTTTCATTTTCATAAACTGGAAATTCAAGTGAGTTCAGACATCCAGACCGACATCAAACAGAATGGGGATGCAGGTGGGCGTAACGCATCTCCCCTCTCAATTAGCGATGGTGACTGAACCGATGGTGATTTGACACCACATGTCGGGTAAGGTAATTATTTCCCGACACGTGCCTTTGCACTTGTCCAATAGGATCAGCCAACTCTCATGTCACGCGACACGTGTCAACAACTGCCAGTCAACTCCCAACTCTGAGAACGGTAAGTGAATTTCCAAATTCTTCTTTTCATTGGTACGATTTCTTCAGCATCGAACGCATATAAACTTGAAAAAGTATCCAAATATCCTAATCTTTAAAACTAGCCTGCGCTATTTTAACTGAACTTTAAATAAGCTGAAAGTGTGAGAAATGCTCTCTCTTTTTTTTTTTTTTTTCAAAGTTAGGCTTTTTGTCCATGTACGTTATTTATTTATTTTTATTAAATCCTAATATTTTTAATTATTAATCCTATTTCCTAAGCTCATATTCGGAATAAAGTCAGCCGACGCTCGAGGGACGTATAGTCGGCATCCATTGTGGGCGCCTGAGTACTAAATGGATTGAGTTTTTCCTCAGTGAACCATTTTTTTCCTATTTCTCCGCCCATACAATAAGCAAAAACGAGTGTTCTGTATATTAATAAATGGATCTGACCGAATTTCACGTTGGAAGGATTTCGATCCAGCATTTCTGAACCACAAAATGCTCGATTTAAATAAATATATATAAAAAACAACAAGTCATCGACTTGGACATTATGTGAAATTAAAATAATTCCATCAGAAAAACTGAAAAAAAAAAACACGTTGAGAGGGACCCCTTTCGATGAGTTTGCTGTGCAACTTGCAAGGACCAGTGGACCACGCCAAGGCCCATTGCAGTTGCCGGGCAGGCAGTCGTCGGCAACAACCAATGGGCAAATGACCGACCATCAATGTGGATCGGGTTTCCGCACACCCGGTGGGGCCGCCCGAAGAGTATTTCCTCTTTTAAACTGTCGTTTTTGCCTTCGAAGCAACCCCTTCGCAACGGGGCACGACTCCGTGTCCTCGCCCTTCCACGCAACCCCGCGCGGGTGCACTCCCTCTACTCCACTCCTCCTCCCCCATATCCCTGCCCTCTTCAATGCCAAAAGCAGAGAGACGGTCCCGCCAATGATTATCATCCCCTGCTTCACAAAGCAACGCGTCTTCTTGTTAAGCAATCGCTAAAGCATCATCATCATCATCACTGAATTTAAAGCAAAAGCAAAACCGTTTCTTTACGCGCACAGACAAGCAAGCTCTGTCCCTTTATAAAAGCCAACTTCCCCTGTCTCCCCCTCCGCAGTGCGGTCGTTTCTCTCTCGTTTCGGTTTCTTTGTTTTCGTCGGTGAGATAGGAAGGAAGGAAGAAAGAGGAGGAAGGATGGTGGTCACCACGACGGTGTCGGACTCCGATGAGAATATTCACTCCACTTTCGCATCCAGATACGTCCGCGCCCCTCTTCCCAAGTAGGCACTCCCTCCTGATTTCGTGGCGCTGGCTATTTGTTGATGTGGGAGTACTTCCTTTTGTGGTTGCTTTTGTTGGTCTTCATGAAAACGTTCGAGTTTCTTTCTTTTCTCGTTGGTTGCTGCTTTAAGTTGTTAGACATGTCGGATTTCTCCACGAGTTTGAAGGCTCGAGGTATGAATTTCCAAAGTGTGTGTTCAACATCCGTGCTGTCACGAAGGTGGCGGGGTGAAGATATAGAGAGTTTTGTGTAATCATTTTTCTCTCTTTCTTGACTGTCTGCGAAGATGGGTTTTTCTTGTATTTTTTTTTTTCTTCGTCGCTGGATCGTTGATTAGCGTTAATGTGATCATTGTTGATCGCGGGGTAGGTTCAAGATGCCGGAGCAGTCGATACCGAAAGAAGCAGCTTACCAGATAATCAACGATGAACTGATGTTGGATGGGAATCCGAGGCTGAACTTGGCTTCTTTCGTGACCACGTGGATGGAGCCGGAGTGCGATAAGCTGATGATGGCTGCGATCAACAAGAATTATGTCGATATGGATGAATACCCTGTCACCACAGAGCTCCAGGTTCTGTCCTTTACTTTCCCATTTTCTGTTAACTCCATGTGTTTGTTGCTGTTGATTTGTGTGCTCGTGTGGAATTTTAATGCAACGCTCAGCTTATACATTTGTATAAACGCATCTGCGTGTGGGTTGCTTCTTAATTAGGGGTTTGTTAGTATGATAACAACGGAGAAATGAGATGTGATTACTTAGAAACAGGAAGTTTATGTCATATACTTTGGAATTCATAGTCTTCTAAAATTTTGCATCCTTTGGAATTTGGAGTCTTAACTGGATTAACTCTTTATGCCTCTGATGAAACTACATAATTTGCTACTCAGTATTGAGGGCAAGACTAATTTTATCGGTCTTGGTCTTTTCATCGTTCCGGCAAAGATTGAGCTGTGTCGGACTGATTTTGCAGAACCGGTGCGTTAACATGATAGCCCACCTGTTCAATGCTCCCATAGGGGATAAAGAGACCGCTATCGGTGTTGGGACGGTGGGGTCGTCTGAGGCTATTATGTTGGCAGGGTTGGCAATGAAGAGGAAGTGGCAGAAAAGAAGGCAGGCCGAAGGAAAACCCTATGATAAGCCGAATATTGTTACTGGAGCGAATGTGCAGGTATGCCTTACATTCTCTCTGTAAAAATTGCTTTTTATGTATGTTTGAGGCAGACTTGTTCTTAAATTGATTACTATTTAGTCTATTTATTGTCTATCTCAGAACTGAGTTCATTTGTCTTAAGCATTTGATTTGGCGACACAGTTCATTCAATTTGTGGTCTGAGTACACTGGAAATCGATATTTACATGGTCTAGCGGCGGATCACAATGTGGACGTGCCTAATTATGTTATTCCATTGTGTAGTGTTAGACCAACATTCGACTGACTATACAAATCTGAGGTCCACTGCACTTAGGTTCTTGTATGTTGTCTGTGGGATGCTTAAGCTATTTCTTTTGTATTTCATAAATTTCGGTCTGTCGAACCAGGTTTGCTGGGAGAAGTTTGCTAGGTACTTTGAGGTCGAGCTGAAGGAAGTGAAACTGAGGGAGGGTTATTATGTGATGGACCCGGTGAAAGCTGTTCAGATGGTCGACGAGAATACCATATGTGTTGCAGCGATACTCGGCTCGACCTTAACTGGGGAATTCGAGGATGTGAAGCTCCTTAATGATCTCCTTACTAAGAAGAACAGGGAAACCGGATGGGACACTCCCATTCACGTCGATGCTGCGAGCGGAGGGTTCATAGCCCCGTTCTTGTACCCGCATCTGCAATGGGATTTCCGTCTACCCCGGGTTAAGAGCATTAATGTTAGCGGTCACAAGTATGGCCTTGTCTATGCCGGTGTCGGATGGGTCGTCTGGAGGAGCAAGGAAGAGTTGCCCGAGGAACTCATCTTTCACATTAATTACCTCGGATCTGATCAACCCACCTTTACACTCAACTTTTCTAAAGGTAATGCAATGAACTTAACATGTAATATAACTCGTCTTACTGCAGATTTTGCTCTTTCCTGGTTGCATATATATGCATATATATGCAATCTTGATGAGGTCCTGTACTAATTTGTGGCTCTTGATCTTTTTACTTGGTTGTTCTGACAGGTTCGAGTCAAATTATAGCTCAGTATTATCAGTTTATAAGGCTGGGGTTCGAGGTGAGTTCGCATGTTCTTTTTATTTGATGTGCTCTAAATGAATGCTTTAAAATGGAACTGTCTGCTGTGAGAATTTGGATCATAAAACCAGCAGCATTGAAATGCAATCACCACCGAAACCGGCATGAACCATTGACAGCAGCGGAGGGACAGATAGACATAAACTGAAATGACTTAAAACGTATGTTTCGGACTTGCTAAGTGAGTTATGCACGATTGTCTTGTCATGCACATCCGTACAAATTCGGCAAAACTAGAAGTACGATGATCGTTAACCGATGAAGAGTAGCGATTTCCTTCCATCGAACTCAGTTCTATATCGGACAACAGCAGAGTTAGTGAGCATTGAAGTCGGTCATAGGATCCGCTGGCTGTTTTTGAAAGCTGTGGAGTTCTAGTTGGATACCTTTCAACGTGTTATAGAATCTCTTTTCTGTCTATTTTGACTTGAATCTTGAAATGTCTCGACTCTGCATCTGCAAGGGATACAAAGACATCATGCAGAACTGCATGGTGAACGCTCGCATGCTGTGCGAGGGGATCGTCAAGACGGGCCGGTTCAACATACTGTCGAAGGAAGAAGGCGTGCCGGTCGTCACCTTCTCCCTCAAGGACAGCAGACGGTACACAGTGTTCGACATCTCCGAGGACCTGAGGAGGTTCGGGTGGATCGTGCCGGCGTACACCATGCCGCCGGACGCAGAGCACGTGGCCGTCCTCCGCGTCGTGGTGCGGGAGGACTTCAGCAGGGGGCTCGCGGAGAGGCTCACGACGGACATCGAGAGGGTCGTGAAGGAGCTGGACGGGAGGCCGCCGAGCCGCGGCACGGTCAAGGCGGCCCACGTGACGGCAGCCGTGGAGGGGGCGGGGGACGAGAAGCGCTTGAAGAAGAGCGTGGAGGAGACGGAGAGGGAGATCACAAGCTATTGGAAGAGGGTGGTGGATGGCAAGAGGAATGGGGCTTGCTAAGGACACTGTTGTCGTTTCATTTCATGTGCTGTGTTAAAATGTCTATCTGTTTGTGCTTGACCGCTTGTTTATGTTACTAGAAACATTAAGGATGTATTTCACCAGTATGGGAATGTGAAGTCTACCGTGTATGTTGGTGGGTATTATTTGAAAATTGTATTATTAAAACATAATTATTATATTTATTTTTAAACGCTTTAAGCCTTCTCTCCTTCCTTTTTTTCATTTGATTTAAATTTTCCAATGTTGAGGATATGTATGTGCACGGCGTTCATCATCATATCAAATCGGAAGATAACTAGTGTTAGACAATCGTCATAATTAGAATAATAACTATAATCTGATCAACAATATCGTATGAGCATGATAAAAGGAAACCGAATCCTAAGGTATAAAAAGAATAGAAGAGTTCAACAACACTAAATTAGAGTTTGTCCTTCTTTTCGCCGGTATTTTTAAACTAAGAAAAAGTTATTCATGCGCTCTTCCCCAGGAGAGGTTATATGCTTTTTTTATCTTTATTTTATTTATATATGTCAATTATTTGTTTTGATTAAAAAACAACACGGGATGCATATATTAAAGTAATTATGTAAAATATATTTTGTATCATACACCTATTTGTATATGGGTTCTAGGTAAATACCCAATAATTTATTCTATTACATAGATGAGGAGCAATTAAAAAGGTCTCACCTAGTGCAGTATCGATAGTAATCTACATATATCTTGGAATTCTTAAGTTAAATAAAAAATGACCAATAATCACAGTAATCTACATATGTTTCTATCCCACCACTTCGATTAACGGAATGGAAATTTATTGCGAGAAAGCGAGTAAACCGCACTTTTCTGATAAAGATAATCATGCAAAAAAATTTCGAGTCTTCAAGTAAACGCTATGTCGTTATTTATTTAATCATCAGCCTGATCGTCGGAGGCGACGCCGTTTCGAGCGGCGAGGCCGTGACGCGTGGAGCCCTAAAGTTCCCGCCACATCCACTCGCAGAGGAGCGGGGGTTTTCCCGCCAAAACGGGCGAAGCTTTTTTCGCGAATGGTAATGGAGGCGGCGGGGGGGAAAGCAGGTCGGCTCGAGCGCATTCCATCCCTACAGCGAGAGAGAGAGAGAGAGAGATGAGCGGGGCGATGAAGAAGAAGGTGCAGAGGAAGTTCAAGATGCGGGGGTACACCCTCAAGGTGGACGCCCTCGACGCCGTCCTCTCCTTCGCCTCCCGCTTCGCCGGCGCCGAGGACGACGCCCTCGACCTCCTCCTCGACCAGCTCGACCACGAATCCCGTAACCCCCTCCTCCTCCTCCTTCGCTCGATCGATCTATGAGCCGCTTCGATTGCATGCTTTTTAACTAATTCGATCGATTTTTGGTTTGTGCGCGCGTGTGACGTCGTCGGCAGTGAAGTCTTCGATCATCGACAAGGATCCGGTGAACCGGGTGGTGAGTCTCTTGCTGGAAGCGGAGGCCGCGGTGGAGGAGAGCCCCGACGCGGCTTGCGAGGGCCGGGGATCCGCGCTCCGCGTCATCGACGCCTTCCTGGTCCCCAAGTTCCGTTACGATCCGGTCAAGAAGATCTTCTACGAGTACGGCCTTTGCTTTCCATCTCTTCATGTCATTGTCCTCTGTTTTTCGCTCCTTATTTTTTATGTAGTTTTCGACGTTTAAGAAATCGGAGACGCTTGGAATCGATTATAGCTTTCCGAAGGGGTTGGAAATAGCTTCCAAACTATGGTGCTTTGAGTCGATTTTAATGAACTCTGAATTTGAAACTTGATGCAAAGTATGATTTTTGGATCCCCTTTTCGAGAAACCCAGGAGAAGACGATTTTGAATCAGTGATTTAGTTCGCTGGGTTTAGGAACAGGGACTCCTTGTAGCAGCTATGAGTTTCTTTTGGCCGAAATGAGGCATTTTGAAAATGCGGTGCTTAATTGAAGTTTTTTTTGGGCCTGGTAGGCACACCGGAAGCCTGCCCATTCACGGCGAGGCCTCTGCGAAAGCGAAGCTGTATAAGGATAGGTTTCTGCTGCTGTATCAGAGACTCTCTCGTGATCAGCATTTCGCGAAGCCTGCATTCGAAACTGAAACAACCGAATTAGGAAGTTGCGAGGTAAGTTGAGCATACCTAATGCTGTCAGTTTGCTGTTGGTCTTTAGTAGCCCAAGCACCTGCCAAATGTGGGTATGCCAACTGCCTTTAAGGGGAAAAAAACTGTAAACCTTTCAGCATTGGAACTGACTCCAGTTCTGTCATACTTGCGAATGATTTTGACAGATATCTCCAATCCAATCTCTTGTCGGGCAAACTGGACGGAGATGGGTAATGGGTGTGATTTCTCAGTTGGAGGATGGCCATTTCTACTTGGAAGACCTCACCGCTTCTGTAGAGATCAATTTGTCCGATGCAATATCCTTTTCAGATGATGTTCCTTTTTTTTTTTTTTTTTTTTTCAGTTAAAGATTGTTCAGTTAGCTTCTCATAAATTGAAGTCTCCCTGCCTTTTCATTTCAGCTCCATTTTCTTTGGCACCTTCAGTAGGGTCTTTGATAATTCTTTTTATCTTCTCATAAGATCTGCAAACTCTGACTTCCCAGTCAACCTACCCTATAGAGACTGGTGCACAGTTGCAACTGCTTTTGATAGAGTCTGCTTCTAGGCTTTTACATGCACAGAGTTGTCAAAAATCATATGAAATGGCTCTCGTAAAGTTGGGAGGAAAGAGAGAGGGGGGGGGGGGGGGGAGGATGGAGAATGAAGTGAACGGATCTCATTTGAAATGAGCCCAACAATAGTACAATGTTGTGCAGATAGCCATGCTTCAGGGGATAAGCACTTTTTTTTTTTTTTTTTTTCTTTCAAAGACTCGTAAGTAATTGTGATTAAGGTTAAGTTTATTCAAGTACAAAGAGAAGTCCCATACTGTTGTTTTCCTTGACAAGCAGTACAAGGTAACAACAGGTTTCTTTACTGAGAATACCATAGTTGTAGTAGAAGGTCAGATGCTGCTGGAGGGGATTTTTAAGGTGAGTCGTGGTTTTATTATTGGAATCTTGCTAGATTTTTCACTGACTGCTGCATCGTTCTCCTTTAACTTATTTTTGCTTTTGCTACGTCTTGATACATTATGTATTGCAACTGACAAGGGAGTCTTTTTTGTTGGTTATTTCAATCATACATTGACTAATATGGGCATTTTACCGAGTAAACCTTAAGAAATGAAGCAATCAAATTGACATATGTATCGTTTTACTTGGAAAAAAGTTCTACTATAATTCTTTTGTGAAGATACATGTTAATCCCTGTTGTGCGGAAAAACATACCAAAAAGTTACAAAATGTTGTAAATGAGTTTGAACTGATGATTCTTAACATGACATCATGATCACTTTTAATTCATAGACCAGTAGTGATATTCCCCTAAGATAAAGTTGCAACAGAACTCTCACGCGCTTTTTGCAGGTGATCTAAGACAAATGCTTCTAACATGCATAGCTTCTTAATTTTAATTCTGATCATGTATTTTCCTTTCTCATAAGCTTACATGATTTACTTCTGCTTTCAATTGGTGAAATAAATATCCTAGATATTTCTTCTTCTTTTTTTTTATCTCAATCAAATTATTTCTTTTACGAATTCTTTTCATAATATTCTAGTTATTGATTGATGATCCTTTTCCAGATCAAATTTTTCTTGATTTAGTTTTTCAAATTGTCTGAGATACAATCTTTACATCTTTCAATTCTGCTCAGAGTGTTCTATTACTGGCTAAAATCTATGAAATCGTTTTTTTTTTTTTTAAATCAACACCCGTTGTATTGTCTTGACAGTTTTGATTCAATTGACAAAGTACACACAATTGCCTAGACATGACTGCCAAAGATGCATGCTCCTATTCAGATAGCTCTAACTAATGGGTTTTATCTATCAGAATTCCTTCTTTCAATAGATAGATGTGTGGGGGAAATTATTGGAACACATGGATGAAATGTCATACAGATTGGGATCACGATATGCTCCATTCAGAATTCTCTATCTTCATCTCTTGTCTGTCTTTTCAACCAGTACACAATGTCTTCCAGTTTGCTGTAATATGAAAAATAATTATGCCACGAACTTTCATCAAGTATGAAATCAGCAAACCATTCTCTTAAAACAGGTTCTTAGTTTACAAGGAAAATCTCTTTGAGTTAACATCTATCAATCACCATTAGTATAAAGCTCTGACATCACTTGCATGAGCTGCTACCGAAGTTATTTTTGCAGCTTGTCTTGTGTTTTATGATAGTTATCAATTTAAGATGATAGTTATCAATTTAAGTTTCTAAGAGTTTTTTTGGCTTTTCATGAAGATCTTTACGTGTGGATTTCCTCCTTTAGAAGAACGAAATAAGTCTCTGAAAGCATTTGCTGGACTTGATTTTTTTGGAGGCGGTGCATTAACCAAAGAGGAGACTGTATCCTGAAAACTTCATGGATTAATTAGATGGTGAAATTGTACAATTAGTTTATGCAACTTCTGCTGTATTTTCATTTTCCTTTACGCGTTTTACAGCTCAGACTCGCAGAGTTAGAAAAAAGAGCAGTTAATGACATGTTCATCATCATGTCTGACGTTTGGCTAGACAACGAGGAGGTTATTTATGAAGACCTGCTTTAATTTATTTTTGAAGTTATACTTTTCAGTGTGGTTTGATTTGAATATCATCTTTGTCCGTAGAGAAGGCTATGGGAAAACTAGAGACGGTCCTCGATGGTTTTGAGAATGAGGAGGTAGTTCCTTCATTGTTTGTGTTAATGGGAAACTTTTGCTCTCGACCCTGCAACCTTTCTTTTCATTCCTACAGTAGCATCAGGTGAGCATTGCATTCAATTCTTGTTATACACAGAACACAAGTTTCTTATATTTTCCTCTGTACAGTGGTTTGTACTAGATGGTAACAAGTATTGTATTCGTGTAGAGCGCAGTTTGGCAAGCTTGGGCAGATGATCGAATCCCACCCACGTCTGAAGGAGCATAGTCGGTTTCTGTTTATTCCAGGCCCTGAGGATGCAGGTAATATGTGTGTGTGTGTGTGTGTGTGTGTGTGCTGTGATTTGAAGTGCATGGACCTCATTGCTAAAGCCCTAAGAAAATCAACTTCCACTTTTTTCAGGTCCCTCAACAGTTTTACCTAGATGTGCTTTGCCAAGATATATCACAGAAGAGTTTCAGAATCGCATTCCAAATGCCATATTTTCAAGCAATCCTTGCAGGTTGGTCTTAGCATAAATCCAATTATGAAAACATAAAATATCATGATGACATTTTGAATATGTGCTGGGTTTTGTCTACTTGTACTAACACACCTTTTGTCTTATCTTCACTGTTTCTGTCTTGTGTTCCCCGACAGAATCAAGTTCTATACCCAAGAAATCGTATTTTTCCGCCAGGATTTACTATACAGGATGCGTCGCTCGTGTCTAATGCCTCCCTCCACGGAAGAAACGAGTGATCCTTTCGAGCATGTAATGTTCCTAGCATACTAAGCTGTGTAAGAATTAGCTTGCGCACCTCACTCATCACTGCTCCTGCTATGAAGCTAATCATGTCGTTTGCTGCAGTTGGTTGCTACAATAACGCATCAAAGTCATCTATGCCCTCTCCCTCTTGTCGTGCAACCGGTCATTTGGAATTACGATCATAGTCTCCATCTGTATCCAACTCCACACACGGTACTAATAACTTACGCCCTAACTTTCTATTGAAATTATTCTTTGCTTTGTATGGCAGTCAAAAAATTTCTGCACATGCACAAACCAGAAACAAATTTATGGTCTATCCATTGAAGGAGCACATTGAAGCGCGGATGCTTGTAGAAGTTCAAGAATATATTTAAGGACTTGATGCTATTAGAAGATCAATGTTCCTTGTGACCTCACCGACGTTTTATTTTTTTGTTTCTAATTCAGATAGTTTTAGGTGACAAGAGTGAGCAGAAGGCGTTCAGTTACACAGGAATTACTTGCTTCAATCCTGGTTCTTTCTCAAATGACGGCACCTTTGTTGCTTATCGCCCTTGCACTCGAGAAGTTGAGTTATCAGCCTTGCCAGCATAAGAGATCCTGAGAGAACGCTGACCACCTTCATCCGAGGACCTGGAAAAGCTAACTTGTTCGTAGTGTACCATTTGCGTAAATTAACCAAGTCACTTGTGTACAGAATCGTTAGAATATGCAGAGAGGTTTTTGGCCACAAGCCATGCGGAGATTCAAAGATGTATTCGTAACATTCTAGCTGAAGATTAAGTTAAACTTTTCTTTGGTTCATCTGCACCATCTTCCATATCACAATAGGCATTCGTGAAATACTTCTCAGCACTTTGCCGGGTACTTAGAAAACGGTAGGCAGTATTTTAAGTGTAAAGGAGAATATTGCTCCATTTTCGATGGCTGATACAACTCAAAAGTTTCACGTACTGCCCGTGAGTGAATCATATCACCTACTCTAATTCACTAAAAGCTTCTGTAATGTTGCAATATCTAACTATGCTTCATCCTAAGGGTTAGGGTATAGGAACTTGGCTATGCATTTGATCCAATTTAATCAAATTTAATTCAATTGAGTCAGTTAATCGTGACAGGGCTGGAATTGCATGGAAATTAAATAAAATTGACCAGAATCAAGCCAGTCCAAACTGGTCTGACTGGGTCAACCGGTGTTGATTGGCTGATTTTTTCCGGTCATTTCTGGCCCGCCGGTGTTCATTCCGACCTACTAGAGCCATGGCCGACCACTCCCTCTCCCTAGTGCACAATTTGTCCCCTCTTGACAAAAAGACCAAATTGCCTCCAATCCTTCTCACTTCAAATTGACCAATAGGAGCCTCTCTTAATAGCTAAGCAAAACTTTTAGGCCATTCATTGTTAGCTCATCCAAGCCGTTCATAGTGCTAAAGCCATCACTCTTTATCGCTCTAGATAAAACCAATGAGAATTTCTGTAATAATAAGTTCTATGGCTATGTTGATCATTATTATCTGAACAATGTATAATTTTAAATCGTATTTTTTTCTTTAAAAAGCATGTATTTTCAACATAATAATCCATATATATACCTCACCCTTTGTTTATGAAAATATATCATCATACAACTCTATGTGGTATGTCTCTACTAAATTTCCACCCTCCATTTTTTTCCTAGTAATATAAATTATTTTTAAACGGCTCCTACCATTTGCAATAAAAATAATTCCTTACTAAATACAATATAACTCTATTACTGTGTATCCAGTAATAAGGATAATACTGACTGTGCTATAACTAATGGATTATGTTGGAAATTAAGAGCATGCAATTAAGAGCATGCATGCTCTTAATTACTTGAAATCTGGGTGGAACAAAGCCCATTGTACTTTCAGTTTCAGATTTTTAGTCTGCCTCCTTGCAGGTCGTAGGAGTTCCCAACTCCCGTTGAGAAGGTGGGGATTCGAACCTTTCGCCTCTCCCTTTCATATTAGAAGGGTGGCCGCTGGGGTAAACCGAGTGGTTTATTTTTAACTTGATATATTTGTTTAAAAGAGAGGAGGATAGAAAAGTGATGGTAACCCACTCCAGTGCTCTTTGCCATTTTAAACTCCGCCTATTGGCCCATCTTCTCCATTTTCTCCCTCCCTCTCTCCCACCCTAGAAACTGTAAAAAGCAAAGCCAACCCCCCCTCTCTCTCTAGATTCTGTCTGCCTGTCTTTCTCCTTCTCCTCATTGGCAAGAGGGAGGAAAAAGTCCGTCCGCGAATGCCTTTGGGGGTTTCTGGAAACCAAAACAAGCAAAGGGAGCGATTGGGGAGTCCCCATTTTCATCCCTTCTGCAACCCAAAGCCAAACGCGTCATTTGATTTCTTCTACTTGGCGGGTCTCTTATATTTTTTTCTGCAGGAGAGAGAAGGAGAGAGGGGGCATATGAAAAAGGAAAGGTGGGGGTGTCAAGTTTTTGGTGTGTTCTAACTCCTTTTGTTACATAAGCAACAGTATATGTTTTATGAGTTCAACCATGTAATTTTTTTTTTTTTTGAAAAAGAAACTACTCGAATCATAGTTTGCATCCTCCGTTGAACTTTCATAAAAAAAAAAAACTAATGAGATTAGCATGGCGTAATCTTCTCGAGAGGAACATGAAAGCACACATGAAAGCACAGGATAAGAGTTGCTATAGGCTTACAGCATTGTTCAATCTTGGTGTTATAGAGCTCAATGCATGATAATTGCTACGGGACCCACTCTCCAGACGCTTTAATTCCTTAAAAAGCTCCGTGGTCTCTGGAGAGTCTAGTGGGGCCCACCATCCAAATAACTTAGATCACGCTCGGGCCTCACCATATTGGCCTTTTAGGTGATTTTAAATTTTTAATAATCATTCTATTCTCAAAAATATTTTTTTATCCTATTTTCGAAAATGATTTCTAAATTTTTGAAAGCTTTTGGTAATTGTTCAAAATTTATATTTCCGAAATAGAAATGGATTCTTAAATTTTTTTATTTCTTAAAATTTTTAATATTTTTATTGTTTTTCTCTTTTTTCTTTTTTTCTTCTTTTTCCTCCTTCTTTGTGGCTGGTCACCAACCACGGCGATGGCCGACAATCAGCTGGGTGAGGTCCGGCAAGCTAGTCGGAGGCTCTCCTGGCCATCATGAGGCTTGGCCTTGCCAGATCATAAGCCTCATAGTGGCCTCGCTAGGTTGACCCTCGTCGGGCCACCGCCATGCGACATCGACTTGGAGGTGGCCCGACGAGGCTCATCCTCTCCCAGCCGTGAGGAGGCTCGGGTTGACGAGCCTCGTCATGGCTCAACAAAGACGGGGGTTGGCGATGCTACGGCGAGGTTGACAGCCCTCATTTGGCTAATCACTGATCATAGTTGAGGCCGAGGACCAGCCAAAAAGAAGAAGAAGAAAAGGAAAGAGGGAAAAAAAAAAGACAAAAGAAAAAATTAAATTTAATTTTAGGAATTGTTCCCAAAAATAAGAAGTGACTTTTTTTCTTTTCTTTTTTTTGTTTCTAGAAGCAAAAGAATAGATTCAATTGTTTCTAAGAGTGTTACCAAACATGCCCTTAATAAGATTAAGAGAAGGGCTGAAGGAGAGTGGAGAGCATGCTCTAACCGGTGTGCTTAATTCTCCATACACCCAAGCATCAGATATTGGGTGAGTTTGATTCAAATTCACAGAGTATTACAAATGCTGAAAGCCAAAAGTTTTTGGAGAAATGAAAATTGTATTTGGTAAAAAATCTTTATAAATAGACTTTAAGTTTAAGTAGTGTTTTCTTGTAATAGACTTTAAGTTTAAGTAGTGTTTTCTTGTAATAGACTCTAGTCGTATTTTTTATAATTTGTTTATTAAAAAAGGACCCAAATCCTTGACCGGAGACGGCGGACGCGTGACCGGCCTGGGTCGCGCGAGCCTGTCCCTCCCTCAAAAGCCATTTTCGGTACATTTTTTTTTTCTACTTTAAAATTTTCACACGTTTTTTATTTTAAAAAGAAAAGAACGGAAATGCCATTCCCCTCTTCTATAAATAAAGCCTATTCACTTCACTTCACTTCACTTCACTTCACTTGTACAGTCTCCCGGCACCCACTTATTATTGGCTTACAGTCCCTCGCTTTGCAGCGTTTTTCGCAACCTAAGCGAGCGACTGTAACCAATAATAAGCTGGTGCTCCGTGATCATAGGTCACTGTTTCCGATACCTTCTCACGTCTTCTCTCTCAGACATGCATGTGGTTGCTCTGTTCTTACTTCGAGTTGCGTATGTGAGAAGTAAAGAGAGAAAGTGTGATTGTTTGTGTGTTTTTGCCGAGTTCCGGTTGATCGTGGTTTTGCTTTGCTTTTGCTGCTGATTCGCCATGTTCATGATATCCTGATCTCATCTTGTTATATAGACATGGTGAGTTTATATTTTAGCTCTTATACTCAGTGCTGGCCACGTGTGTTGTTGCTCTCTGCTTTTACTTCGCGTGTTCGTGCCCGTGTGCGTGAGATGGCGACATGCTACGTTCAGATTTCTGTTTCTTCATCTCTTATCCGTCTTTTCAACCAGTGGACAATGTCTGCTAGTTTGCTGTAGTACGAGAAATCATTATGCCACGAACTTTCATCGAGTATGAAATAAGCAAATCGTTCTCTAAAACCAGGTTGCTAGTTTACGAGTAAAATCTTTCACTGATTAGTATCCATCAATCACCAGCAGTATACAGTTTTGACATCACTTGCATGAGCTGCTACTGAAGTTATTTTTTGCGGGTTCCCTTGCGTTTTATGATAGTTAACAATTTAAGTTTCTTAAAGAGTTTTTTGGTTTGTCATGAAGATCTTACGTGCGGATTTCCTCCTTTAGAAGACCGAGATGTGTCTCTGAAAGCACTTGCGGGGCTTGATTTTTTCGGAGGCGGTACCTTAACCAAAGAGGAGACTGTATCCTGAAGACTTCACGGATTAAATAGATGGTGAAAATGTCCATTTATTTTATGAAACTTCTGCTGTATTATCATTTTGCTTTACGTGTTTTGCAGCTCAGACTTGCGGAGTTAGAAGAAAGAGAGCAGTTGATGACATGTTCATCATCATGTTTGATGTTTGGCTAGACAATGAAGAGGTTGTTTATGAAGACCTGCTTTAATTTATTTTTGTAAGTTACTACCTTTCAGTGTGGTTTGATTTGAATATCGTCTTTGTCCTTGGAGCCCTCGTGTCGAGTCTCACTGTTCAGATATGCGTTTGAAGTTCTGAACCCAAATGTAGCCACCCAGAAAATAAAATCAGCCAACGAATATGGCAACCCTGAGGTTATATTCCAAATATGCAAAATTCTCAATGTCTCTTCCCTGTGCTGCTAGGGCCTCTGTAACATGGTCTTTCATGGTTCGCCCCCTTCATGCGCCACCTGCATGATTCAGTATCAATCGAAATGCTCTGCAGATCGTAGCTGCACTTAGTCGGCTACCAGATGCTCAGTCTCTTGGACCAAAAACAGATCGTCAATTTGTTACAATGTCAACAGGAAACAGTTTCCATAACGGTGTGGTCGCATGTGTTGACAACATTCAGCAGTAACTATCAACATTCTGTACTTGTAATTACCCTACAAGCATTTGTCCTGAAAATGGAAGAGTAACCTTCATTAAGTATACTCTTTTGCATGTCCACATGACTCCAGATTATGAAGCCCAATTCACAAGAAAGAACATGAGAGATGCCACATGACTCCAGATTATGAAGCACGTATCACATCATGATATGATATCATCTTGCAAAAGGATCTCATAAATATCAGTCCGCAGATTTAATTCTTTATCCCTCATCACTTCTTGCAGATCAGATAGCTCTTTGGCACTTAGGACGGAATTTAGTTTGAGAAAACCATCCAACCACAACTTTTTGGACCTATGAAGGAGTAAATGAAGCAAACAACGAATATATTAGGAATGATTACAGATATTTAACCATAACAGAATCACAGCAGTGGCTTTAGTGCTGTAAGGTTCACAATACGGTAAGAGGTAAAAACTGCATATTGATTGAGGCACATAGGTTTACTCATTTACATCTAATAGAAATGCAAGCAATGAAGAAGTAAAATTAGCATGCAATAATTGCTGTAGAGATTCCCAAGCAAACTCCTTTTCATAAAATGAAAAATCACTATCTTTGAAATCACTTCATTTAATTTAATATCAACCGAGCTATTTTTTATTTAAAGACTTTCTTTCACCATAAGATTCTTTGACCAAATTTTAGGCCAGAAATGAAACAATTACTCTCGACATGGAGCTGCTCGAAGCCTCGCCCTATTGTACCCATATAGTTTTGAACCTCATTGCAACTTCTTTTGCATTGCCATAGTTTCCCATTTTTTCTTTTGGCAATGGCATTGCTTATATAGTTAGTTGGCACATTTCCACCAAAATAAATTGGGAAGCACATAACCAGCAAATAGGGAGTGTCTCATCTGCTCCATCTAATCAATGTGCAAACTTTCCAAAACTAAGCATTACTTGTTCTTTGACTTAAGGTGAAAGCACTCACCAGGGACAGGCATGAATGGCTCGAAAGAAAATACGCCTAGCTGCAGAAGGGTTTTGTGCTATATCAATCTCATATGCAATGTAGGAGCGCCACAATAATACAGACGTCCGCAAACTGTCATTTGCCAATGCCCTCTCAAACAAACCATGTATTCTGTGCCTGGAGCCACCTCTGCCCATCTCAAATGCCAAAGCAAAAAGCCAAACCACTACCGAACCTCGCCTGGAAATATTCAAAGAGTTATCCTCCCAAAAAGCTTAGGCAGACGATCAATCAAACTGTGGAAGGAGAAAAAAGGCATGTGCACCAGAATGCTTAACAAAGAAGCTGCAAAACATACTTTGTTGAATATTGAAAGATAGGAGATCACTCGTGGCAGAAAAGAGACTTCTTCTTTTGGAGGTTGACAGGATACAAGAAGGAAGAGACACCTTTAAAGAGAATTGTTTACACAATGATAAGGGGTAAAGACCAAGAGCTTCAATAGGATCACTCTATTTAAATCTATCGCAGGAGCAAGCTCTTGTCCAACAGAGTAACGCAAAGAAACAAGGAGATTTTTCTAATAAACATATAGATGGTTGATAAAGTTACAGTGGTTCTAGGTTGAGTGATTCCTTCAATATCAGTCAACTCACTAGGTGAAGATGCTTCAAAAAGAGAACTATTAATTGGATTCAATTTGCTATCTCTCCTTAGTAGTCATTAAGAAGTGACAGCAACCACAGATACCCCACGTGGATGGCGACAGTGACTGTCTTTGGTGGTTAAAAGAATATATGAGAATATATAAGCCAGTAACAGCGAAAGCTTTGGCATTAAATATTTGACTAGGTAACACACGCACCCCACCACCAACCCCAAACTTCCCCCCCCCCCAAAAAAAAAAAAAAAAAAAAAAAAACTCCCCAGTAAGCTGAGTAGAGAAATCCAGGATAATAAGATTCAGTTAGCCAATAAAAAGTTAAGTTCAGTGTTTGGTGAGGCAATTAACCCACTACTTTTTCTTATCTAGATTTGATCTTCCGCCAAGGGAAAGGCAATACAATTACATAACAGGGATGTTTGTGTGTGTGAGTGTGGGAGTGGGTGCGCGTGCCCGCGCGTCTGTGTGTGTGCATGAGAGAGAGAGAGAGAGAGAGAGAGAGAGATGGAAAATGACTAAGTAAAGGAAATATAATTACTTGTGACAAAATTCATCAAACGTCCAGCGCAGCTTATTTGGTGATGTATAGAGATGGCTGATCTCTACTAGAGCACTGAAAAGTTCTGGACTGTACGGATATGTCTGCAATCCATGCAAAATGGAATCCCAAATTTTAGATAGACCCAACTGCCCATGATGTCTCTGCAGCATCTTCACGTAATAGTTAAACAGACATTCAAGCTGATAACTATTACTTCTTCTCTCTAGACAGAAGGAAAATGAATATCCTATTAACATATAAACTAAAGTGAAAAACTAAAACACCATAAAAAGTCAAATCCAATGTACATGATAAACACAGTTGTGTTATGCCTAATTTCGAGCCAAAAAAAGGTAGATATTTGTGCCTCCAACCTCTATCACAGTCGTTTGCAGTATGATAACTAAGTCTTACACAATTAACACCAAGAAAGGCTGCTTTCAATGCTTTGCATGCAGATAGATATATACATAAAGATGCCCGCACCCAAAGCCCATATCACAGAATTCTAGCTTCATCTTAACCAAAGGCTTTTAAGAGTTGGCTGATTCAATACAGAGAGTCAACTGCTTCTGTCCATTGTTCAATAACATCAATGAGTGTAAACACGTAAATGCTTAAATATCATTCTCCACACTGGAACAGAACTTACTCATGAAATTCAATTATTATTGTGAATTTCCTTCATTTACAATTACACAGATGCTCATGATCCCGAGAAATCATAAGCTCAGCAGCATTGAATATTTGGAAAAAGCTCTACTAAATAAATGAGACCGACCTTTTGGGCTACTAAACCACTTTTCAATGCAGATAGTTTGTCAAACCATGTGGGCTCTATGTAACTTTTGTATACGCGTGGCACCCCCTTGTGTAGCTTTCGTGTATAAATTTTCCTTTTAATAACCCCAGAAAACGCGAGAGGGAGAGAGAGAGAGACTGAGTTACCTGGAAGCACCATTGAAAGAGCTTGATCTAAAACCTCTATACCTGTTGCCCATCCACTAGTCAACTCCTCAAACAAAGCAGCTGAACACACAAGAGCAACAGACTCATCGTTAACAGAACCACGCGACCATGCTGAACGTAGTGTTCTCAATCTCTCCCTGAACCCCTGGCGCGCTCTGAGCAGTTGCATCTGTGATGGTTGGCATTTGAATGAGCTGTACGCTACACCACTCCCTAGGCAACACAAAATATGCATTGCGCGGAGTAGTGACTCTTGGTCATGATTGCCGGAAAGCTCTACTTCAGCATACCATAAATATAACAGTGGAGCAATAGACTGTCGTTCCTGATCAAAAGCAGGTAAAAATTTATGGCAAATAGTAATTCATTTACCATTTTCTTCAGATAAATAATTTACGCACAAAGAGAATGAAAATCCTTTCATGGAGCTTCTAGCAATTCCAACAACAGAATTAGAGACATGCACTTCAGAAAATTAATAAAATTCCAAAGCTTTTCACTAGCATAACTAAGGTGTAAGACAAGTTATGCTCTCAATTTTAACCAGACACAACATTCAGAAGACCGATAGAATGACTTTCTGATGTGAAAACATGAGTCAAGCTGTTTATTTGGGAACTAGATCTGATTCCATGGAAAACTTCAGAAACCACTGGAAGGATGTCTAAGGAAATCGAAACCTTACCGGAGGAAGCACTTCAGCAGATGACAATGCCATGTCAAACACTTTTCTTGCAAGATCAATATTCCCAGAAACAGCTTCTCTCTGTGCATAAACTCCACAGAGTAATATATCCTACGAGACCAGCAAAGCCAAAACAGTAACACTGTAAATGCAGTCTTAGGTCAAACCGTGAAAATATAAATAGACATACATAGTGTGGAGAATTTTCTATTCCAACTTTTACTGTAGACGAGTGGCTCCATAAGAACAGCGTGCACAAAGATATCAGGTTCACAAACCATTAGACATGTAAAGCCAATATTAATTTTCATATTCAAAAACCTTCCTCTTTTCTGAAAAGCAAGTACTTGAAAAAGATATTTATGCATAATTTCTTATTACAATAAAATGCCTGTATACAGGAATTTCAAAAGTCCTAAGACCACTAATCTTGCACCATCAAGATCTCCTTTAGATTTATTTTTCTTCTCAACAAGTCAAGTTTTCCAAACATTCCATATAAAGCAAGGCTGCTCATCCTTACATAAAAATCGCTTTTTTCCATCCCCATCCCAAGGTTTGAGGTTCAAAACACTTAATTATCCCCTTCTGAATAAGGGAGATGCCATGGATGCAGCAACTGCCAAGAGATGATACTCATAAATTGCTTAGGAAAAAACATGTAATGAGTCTATCCTCTCTTCTGTATTCAGTTCAATATCTACTCTTGATTAGTGCATTATCAAAAGCATCTCAATGTCCACCAGAATTAATACCTGACGATCCCTTTTTAAGAGGCTCTTTGCAAGTACACGACATGGTGCTCCAGAATAGCTAAGAGAATTCATTTTCGTAACTGAAAGCTCTTCAGCAATGAGTGCTGCTTCTTCCAAGAAATAGTTTCTTGGAAAAGCAGTGAGACAAAGTAGGATAGCATTGCGCAAAAAAGTCATCATGGGGCCCTTTTCAGAAATGTCATTCTTGCAGCTCAAAAGGAATTCTATACTGCAACTGTTTGAAGTACCATCCACTTTCTTTAATGTATCATGGACTCTTCTAAACCAATGTAATAAAGCATCAGGCAATTCTTCAAGGCTCAGGATTTTCTCCAACCAGCTTGAGTTGTTCGTGCAAATCCTAAGACAAAGCCAGTATCATTATGAAGTGACCACATAATGAATACATGCAAAGGTGCTATCTCTCATCCAAATGTAGGGCAAAGACAAAAGATGGTATCAGTATACCACTCATAATTAGGCGAAGAACTTGCATTTGAGTTAAAAGAACTAGAGATCAGCACATGTTCGAGATGCTGCATATATCAAATTCCTAGTGAAGTACAAAAAGGTAATCATGTTTTAACAAAAAAGCCCATGATTCTACATTGTAATCAACTGATTGGTATGAGCTTATGTATTAGAAGGATGTTTCCACTGATAAAAAAGCTGGTTCAACTAAAGAATCATCTTCCATTCAATTGCTTATGAATCCAATTAAAGATGTATTAAGCCATCCGAGAAATACAAAATCTAGCATCCTCAGAAAACCAGACTTCAACTATGTTATAATCAAATACAGTTGAATAAATTTCACCATGATCCCCACTTTTCTTATTTGGGAACAGAGTTGCATCCGTCACTAAAATCAGTTAACATCTGGAGCACTTGCTGCCTAAACATACCGATGTCTCTGTTTCGATATCTAATACAGCCAAACCAGTTACACATCAAACGACTTCCAAGAATTTCAATGGATGCCATGAAGATCATCCAAGCTTCCTGCACATGGATTGATAGACTACTGCCCAATCTTTAATCACATGGGAGCTCCTAAAAGTTCTTAAGCATCCTTCGAATGTGAAGTACTGAACTGGTTGAAAAATGCCTAGGGTTGTGCTGAAGTGAACATGACATTTCCAACTATGACCCAAATGACCAACCACGAGCAATCATCTAGTTCAACGCCTGTTCATAATGACTAAAGTTGACAGTAAACTATGTATCACTTGATATCATTGTCATTACGAGATATGAAATATGATGCACTTTAATGCAAAGAGGAGGACGAGACTTTCATGCATCTCTAATTTAGTGCAACCTACCTCTCAGATATCTTTCCACCAAAAAATTCAACGAACTGGGTCACTAAGAACAATCGGCTCTCTTCTGAGCACAGTGAGAACAAGTATTCACAAACATCCTCATACAGAATGACCCCAAAAAGATCTTCATCCTCTTCTTTGTCACCGTCCTCATTAGTACTAGACTTCCCTGCTGTATCAAAGTAAAACTCCTTTTAGTACCACATGGGGGGAAAAAAACTAAGGCATGAAATCTTGCTCCCGCTAGAGCAGGACCTAGCATCTAAACTGGAAAAAAAATAGCTAAAACTGACACAGAGAGAGAGAGAGTGAGTGACCTGATTTTGCATGTACAGGCATCCAGTGAATGCAATCTCTTGAGGACTCTTCTACCGACCATCTAGTCCAAGTGGAAACGTCTTTGACATTGTCACTGGGACCGGTGTCGACATCAATTCCTAGCATCTTTAACAAAGTTTCAGTGTCATCTTCCTGGTTTGTATCCTCAGGCTCACCATCCTCCTCGACATCCTCAACAGCAGCATCAGGAAGCCCTTCCGATGGTTTATCAGTTTCCTTGTGCTTGGACAGTGGTTCAAACCATCCTGTCCAACCTCCCTTTTCCTCATCTTGCGAGGTCTCCTCCTTGATTATCCTCTGCCTATCTTCCTCCTCCTTTTCCAGCCATGTGGACCAACCAACTGCCCCTTCTTCTCCAACTCTTGCAGCACCGCTGCTCCAAAAATGCTCAAAGAGCCTTTGCTTACTGTTCTCAGTCAGGCGTAAAGAAGGACAGAACAAACTAAACTCAATTTGAGCCTGGAACAAAGCAGTAGCTAGTTCGCAGTAACCAGCCTGCCACTCAAACCTGCAAAGGCTGATAAAAACCTCAACAAGTCCAAGCTCCAGATGTACAACAGTGGGATCAAGAGAAGCATCAGATATCTGGGAAACCTGCAAGAAATAGACGAACAACCAAACAAGTTTAGCGGGAGTTTTCAGAGACCCTAGCATCAAATAATAGCTGACACATCTGTTGCCCAAAGAGACGACCATAAGTCTTACAGATTTTGACCTTTGACTACAATGCATGGTAGGGTGGATCTGTTTCGTATGGAGCCAAAAGTTTGATTTAATAATGTTGGTGTAGCATTATCAGGTGATCTTTTGATGGTGCAAGATTATCAAGCACTCTTTATTCTCTCCTCCTGCCTTTTTTAGTTTTCTTTCTATCAAGTGAGAGCCAATCAAAAGCCACATTCATTACATAGTATGTTGCCATCTTGCGAACAAGTACGTCAGCAAATCAAATCAAACAAGATAAACAGGTCTATCTATGTTGTTACAGTTAATGAGAGCACCAGTGATGACTTTTTTAATGACCAGTCTACATAACCAAGGCCATGCAAAAGCGAAATTTTCTCTGCGTGAAGTCAAATTCTAGTTTTTCCTTGTGTCTTTCCCATCACAGGAATTTGTTAGATCTACCTAATAAAAGAAAACAGGAAATTGCTAACTAATCAAGGCTTGCCAAACTATCATCATATGTAATAACATCATTCCCTTAGATAATAGTTTTTGCTTACTGAGTACAAACCTTGATACTCAACTTCTGTTCTTTTAATTGTTGGAATATGTATACTTAGAATCTCCCAAACAACAAAAACATTAAAAGTACCCAAATAACATATCTTTTCTTGGTTTTTATTTCTTTCAATCTAATTCATAGGCTTGTATTTCTTTGAAGAAAACCCTGTTGGCGTACCTCTTAATGGTTTTTCAGTACCTTTGAATCTAGATATCCAAAATCACAGATTCACGAATCTATTTCACAAACAAAAAAATTTATAACCAAGATGTTTGGAACTACGGTGTCATTTTTTTTTCATTTTGGCTAAAGGCTTCCTTCATTGGAGGCCGATAGTTAAAAGGTTCACGCACAAGCTTCAAAGTGTTTGTGCTTGTGAACAAAGTATCAGATCACAAGACTTCAGAAGGGAAATAAGGAGCATCAATATTAGTTCCATAACATTAGCCTATTTGATTCAGTGAAAACCCAAGTTATTCAGCACTACATTAATCCACAGTATACTAAAGCCAGTTACAGGGCCAGAGAAATGTTATGTGTAACAAAAAGAGAACCTGCCTAAGCTGCTTGCTGCATGCTGAAGATAGCGCTTGAATTGCATGTGAATACATCTTCCTCACGTCAGAAACCTTGAACCTGGAAAATTCCCCCTTAAGTATACGTAAAAACTCTCTCCACAAATTGGCACTACTTGAATGCTGTACAAGTATCTTCTCCCATCTTCCAAGGAGCACATCGCTACTATCTCTGCTCTGATAAGCTTTGAGGAGACAAAGCAACAGTTCTTCATTATCTGGGTTAAGCTCGGCTGCTTTCTCCAGTATACCAATCTTCTTTTCTAGAGTTTGCAGGCGAGCACCTTTCTGTGGCTGCCTACTTGCTACCTTGTCTTGAAATTCAGCAAACTCTAGCCAAGCTTTGTCATTGTAGGGATTCTCTCGAGTCCTCCTATTAAACTCCCGCGTCTTGCGAAGCACCTCATCTTCCCAAGATTCCTCGACCATAAAAGTTTCAACCCCTGAACCACCATCCTTACCATCCCCTGAAGTTTTGGGCTCCAACAAAGAAATGAAATCTCCTGGGGGGTCAGAAGTGGATTTCCTTGGTGCCATAATACGCGAGCGCTTAAAATTTCTATGGCGTTCCAAGGCTGAATACTTTGGAGACCAATATCTTCCAGCAGACTTTAGTTTACTATCCAGGGCATCTACATCACCATCTGCATCCAGAATTGAACCCTTCTGTTGATACAACCTTCTAAACTCAATGCCGACAGCCTTCTCAGGATTTAAAAGTCTGTGGCGAGCCACATCCATTCTGCAAATAGCACGACCGTTCAAGATGGCTTTATGCAAGTAACTGAAGGAATTATTCTGTTTGAATTATTACACAAAAGTAAGCTTAGACTCAGCCCATTGAATTGTAATGCTTTGCACTATTTATGATACTTTTTACCATTTCTTCAGAAGCAAGGATCAGCTGAAAGCATTTGGCGGAAACCTAACGCACCTATTTCTGAATCAGTATAAAATCTATGCACAAAAATTATCAAGGGGAACGAGAGGAAATCGCATGCTCCGATGGGAGTACAAAAAATAGACGTGGCTGCATATCTAGGAAATGAACTCTTGTATCGAGCAAACATCGGATTACTACTCATTTTCATACGTATTACCCACCAGGACTCTATAAGACAGCGGAAATTCTAGTTTCCTAAATTTAATCATAAATTTCTGATTCCAACAAATGACTGTACTCAAAAGAGCTGAGCTACTGCAGAAAATCGACTTCTACAAACAAATTCATCTCCATTCCAAAGAATACGGATATCGCGTGGACGGAAAGAAACCGAGTGCGTGCCTGTAGATGGATCCGAAAGCCAAATTATTGCGGTCCCCGCGAGAATCGAAGTAATAATCCTTGGCAGGCTTGACAGCCGAACCAGCCCATGCCCTCACATCCGACTTCCTCGACCCGAAGTCACCTGCCCCGTCGTCTCCTCTCTCTCTCGATCTCCTCCTCCTGCGCTTGCTCTTCTTCTTCCGCCTCCTGCTCTCGCCCTTCGAATCTCCGCCGGACTCGGACGACTCCAATAGGTCGTAGGAAGTCCCGGCAGCGGGCAAGCCGCCCTCCCGCTCCCTCCCTCCTCCGTCCTCCGATTCCGATTCCGACTGCGGAGAAGCGTGCCGTCGTGGACGGCGGAGGCGGCGACGGCTTCGTTTATGGCGGCGAAGTCGGCGGCGAAGCTGGAGTTGGAGAGCCACTGCGGGGCGCGCGGGGCGACGGCGGCGGGGGGCCGGACAGGGGGAAGAGAGAGGGCGCGGTGGTTCCGGGCTCTTCCCGTCGGTGCGGCGATTCCGGTGCGCCCGTCTCGCCGGCCATGGCGGTCGCCGGTGCTTCGTCTGCGTCGCTCTCCATCGGAATGTCGAAGCTCGAGCGCTTTCGTGACGATGGCGACGATGACGATGGAGTCCTGGCCGATCGCGGTAATAGTTGGGCTGGATATGGCGAGTGGGTCCATTTTTATAAACTGGGCCGTACCCTTTTTCGGAGCGGGTTTGGACCGTGGATCTAGTTTTTGGTCTTTTGAATAGGCCCGGCCCAATGGACGAGGATGGGGGCCTGAAATGGTGATTGGATTCGGGTCGGACTCCTGCATCGTACCTGAATAACTCGTGGTACACTTGTGTTTTTCCTTTTGGTCGAAATAGTACACTCATATGTCACATCACTTATTTGCAGATGACGTGTGTGCATATGTAATCCAATCTTTCCGAAATTTTACTGAATTAATCTCTAATGAGTAATTTCATAATTTAGCGTTCGTTTTGATCACTCAAAACGTCTTCATTCTTTCGTACCAAATTCCAAATAAGCCTCGCAAGCAAAGTAAAATGATTCAAAGCATGACAAATTGGTGAAAAATGACTATCCATAATATAAAAAAAGCGCAGTAACATATATTGACACATTCAATCATAAAATAGCTCGACTGCAAAAATCATGTAAAAATATAAATAAACTCAAAGATCTGAAAAAATTCCTCCTATCAAAATTAAATTCACTACCGTTATGTTTTATGCTATGTTTGGAGAGACCATGAGGAAAGGAAATGGGAAGAAAAATACATGAAATTTATAAATTTTCCCTCCCTTTTCTTCTCAAAAAGGATTTTGAAAATTTTCGCTTAATCTCTCATTCTCTTTGCTTTCTTATTCTCCCAAATGGGGCATTAAGGTCCAAAGTCGTACCGTTGCATTCTCAATCCAAATCTCATTTTAGGCCTCGAGCAGATAATTTGATAGCAAGATGCTTTTTGCGAAATGTACCTTCATAAAGATTTAAATAGATTTTGCACCACAGTAAGATATATATAAAATTATTAATTGTAATAGTGTTAGAACTCTAGATTTAACGGGATTGGTCTTGAATGGAATAGTGTTACGATAAACCCATCAAAAGATGAGCAATACATGTCCATTTTCTTGTCACTATTGCCCATGTTAAAAATAGGTCCGTATCGTGAAATTATATGAACTCCAAATTAAAATTGCTTCGTTTAAACTCTGGATGTAAAATATCGGGAGTATTCCCTCTTAAGTAGGAAATAAAAAATCACACTCAAGAATTATGGGGCCCTTCAAATGAGGAGGGTAGACTTCACCGCATTTTGCAATGAGTGTTTGAGGAACTAATAGGTAGGTATAGTTGCCGCTTGCACTGGTGAAGGTGGAAGAGTGGGTGAAACATCCTTTGTAAAGTCAACTTGTGTTTCGCACAATGTCTCTCAATTGATTTGTCGATCTTATACCCTCGGTTTGAGAGACACTGTTATGTAATTAATGAGTTCGCTCTTATCCTTTCTTATCCGTGTATCAATAATAAAATATCAAATGTGGTGATATACAATTAAATACACCAACTCATAACCGTTGACATGTATCGGGACACTAATTGACCAAATTCGATAAAAAAAAGTAATTTCTATCTCGATGTTCAAACTACGTAATAACTTAGAGGTATAATACTTTGAAAATGACGAATTTTCTTGATTTTAATGTCTAACGAGTGTTCTCGAGTATGTCATGGCTAAACCCATTATTTGGGTCAAATTGTTGCAATGTTTTGGACCGAAATCAGCTAACCATATATATATAATTATCAATTGTAATAGTGTTAGAACTCTAGATTTAACAAGATCGGCCTTGAATGGAGCAATGTTACAATAACCCATCAAAACATGAGCAATGCATGTCCATTTTTTGATCGCTATTGCCCATGTTAAAAATACATCCATACTGCGAAATTATATGGACTCCAAATTAAAACTACTTCATTTGAATTATGGGACGTAAAACATTTAAGAGGGAAGAATAAAAATTACACTCGAGAATTATGTGGCTCTTTAAGTGAGGAGAGTAGATTTCACCGCACCTTTTAAGGGGTGTTTGAGGAACTGATAGGTTGATATAGTGGCCGTTGGTAAAGGTGGAAGAGTGAGTGAAATACTCATTGTCAAGTCGACCTGTGTTTCGTACAGTGTCTCTTAATCGACTTGTCAACTTTACACCCACGGTTTGAGAGACACTGTTCTATAATAGTTCACTCTCATCCTTTCTTATCCACATATCAATAATAAAAATATCAAATGTGGTGATATACAATTACATACACCAACTCATATAACCATTGACATGTATTGGGACACCAATTGACCAGATTCGATAAAAAAAATAAAATTTCATCTCGATGTTCACATTACGTAATACCCAAGAAATATAATACTTTGAAAGTGACGAATTTTCTTGATTTTAATGTCTAACGAGTGTTTTCGAGTGCGTCATGGTTAAGCCCATTCTTTGGGTCAAATTGTTGCAATGTTTTGGACCGAAATCAGCTGACCATATCCTTGTCGATTGGCCAGCGAAGAAGAACCCTGAGAGCGGGGGAATATACGGATACGATAATACCAAACCCAACGATTAAAAATTGATAAAATCAAACCACAAAGCCAAAATCGGCCATAAAGATAGAACAAAAGGAAAAAATATATAAAAAGAGGCCGAAGCTCCTCGGAGGGACGGGAAATCCCACGCCAGCCGTCGGATCAAAAGCTCGATCCGGCCGGCCGCGGATCACGAGGCGGAATCATGCAGTCACATGTTCCCTACCCCCCACTCCCCCAAGAAGCAGACGCACGAGCCCGCGACCGCACACGATCCGAATCCAATTTTCTATTCATTCATCACCTAAGAAATTCGCATTAAATTTCTCGATTTTTTTTTTTTTTAAGTTTTAAACGCCACAGGCCTTTGCAGGCCGAAAGCAAAGCAGGCCTCGGAAAAGCATTTCTTTACAAAGATTTTTTAATTTTAATTTTAAATATCCGATTAGGGATAGAGAGGGAAAATGAAAATGGGGGTAATAAATAAACAAAGGGAGAAAATCAGGTGCTAAAAATCCCGTTCGCATCATTTTTTTTTAGCACATTGGCAAGTGTTGGTGGTGTTTATTTTTTATTTTTGGGGTATAGTAGTCGGGTGCCGATCTCTGTCGCGATTTCCGACGGTGGCGACGGCGGCGACGGTGGCGGATTCCGCATCCGAGGAGAGAGGAGGAGGACGACTGCTTCTTCGTGCGCTCGCCGATCCGTGAGTCCTCCGTTTCCTCAGCCGCTCTTCTTCATCTTCGTAAAGTCGGATGGTTTCGAGCTCGAGCTTCTGCTGAATCCGTTTCCTTTTTTTTTTTTTTTCGGGTCGGTGGAAGTGGTCGAGTTCGAGGTTTTGAGGTTTCGCCGGTCGGGATTTTCGGGGGGGGTCGTAGGGGAGATGTTCTGGTGGGGGGTTTTTGCAGCGGGCTTGGTTTGTGGAGGGGTTGGGATTTTCTAGGGTTTGGTTTTGGTGGAGGAGGAGGTGGGGGTGGGCGGGATCTCGGGTGGGAGATGGGATTCGAGTCTGGAGAGTGCGGTTTTCGAATGGTTTTGGGAAATGCGGGGCGGAGGAAGTCTTGAGTGGAGTGGAAGTGGGATCGATGAAGGTGTATGGGAAAGTGGAAGGAGTGGCGCGTCCGGAAAGTGGGAATTTGGGAAGCGAGTGTTGGTCCTTGTGTTTTGATTTTCGAGAGGCTTGAACTGGGTTTCGGCGGCCATTTGTAGTTTCTAGGCGATGAAATGTGGACTGTTAGCACGTGGTGTGTGAGTTTGAATTTGGGTGGTTGCGGCGGCGCGATTCTGGTTCTTGTTTCTTGTTTCGTGGTGGGGCTAGTGACGGTTTTTTTGTTGCCTTGTTGGTTCTTCTGTGCAAATGAAACCGGAAATGAGTTGTTCGTGCGTGTGTCTCTTGTCGAGAACGAGAAAGATGAGAATATGGAGTCAGCTGTGTTCTGTTAATTTTTCAGGACTTATGAGGGGAGCAAGTCAGCATCTTTTTAGCCAGAGACGAACTTCCTGACTTAGTCGAGGTAAGTGCTCAAGCTCAACTTAACGTGTTTTGGTGGTGTTTGATCTGCTCTTTTTACTCCAGAATGTGGAAACTGTCCTTGTCTTCTTGGTTATATTGACAAGTAGTGTCAGTATGTTTGTTATGTGTTTATAATGTGACTTAGATATGTTCCTGACTTTCGGTCGATATTTCCTTTAGGAGGATCTGCCTGTGGGGCTAAAGTGCATCACGATGGCTGATGGCAGCTCTGTGGACGTGATTCTAGATTTTCTCCGAAGAAATAAATTCACCCGAGCAGAGGAGGCTCTGCGCAGTGAGATCACAAATCGCTCTGATTTGAATGGGTTCCTTCAGAACCTCACACTCGAGGAGAAGGACACAGGCAAGTTTCCACAAGGACAAAATGGCGAGAAACCAGCTGTTGTGAATCAGGGCCCTAGTTCTCGAGATGGTGGTGAGGCTTCTGAGGAACTCATCGTGAAAGAAATAGAGTGTGGCACCACCAGAAGTGGTCCAGACAGCAGATCCAAGGGTACTGTGGTTGAACAAAGCAAACATGTGGAGATGTCGAGTAACACCAGCAAGGGCTTTACCTTCCCTAAAGGTTCAGAAAAGAATTCGGGTGATCTGCAGCCATGGAAATTTAATTCTAGCAATGGGCCTTCAGATCTTTATGAAAATGATGTTTGCAGGAGTTCTCATACCATGTCTGATCTGAAGGTCTCCGGGGTTTCTTATTCTGGCAAAGCTAATGTTTTTACTAGAGAAGATGTTAAATTTGCTGGTGAAAAGGATGCATGGGTTGTCAGTTCTAGCAAAAACCATTCTGAACCCTTTGGTGAACCTAGGGAAGTCGGCAAACAAACAAAAGTTGGCAATGCCTACTCTAAGGATGGTTCCGATGATAATCCATGGTCTACAAATGAGGAGCTTGCATCTATATCAGCAGACCCATGGAAAGATTGTTCAATTAAAACAGTTTTTCCATTCATGAAAGGGGAGACTTCAAACAATTACGACATTATCATTCCTCATGACAAAAAGGAAGGAAAGAAAAAGGCAGAGACGATCAATAATGTTCGGGCGGCTATTAAGGAGCAGGTAGATGAGGTTGGCAGAGCATTGTACTTTGGAAAGACACAAGGAGGTTTTGATCAAAAGAATATTAGCAGCTTAGGTTTTCCATTTCCATATGAGAACCCAAAGGAAGAACTGCCTAGGTTGCCCCCGGTCAAACTCAAGTCAGAGGAAAGTCCATTTCCAACAATTGGGAAGAGAAGTATGATCGCGATGGAATGGGCGCAAAACTTGCGAGCATTGACAGTACGTTCCTTATCGGTTCATTTCTGGATGTTCCTGTAGGACAAGAAATTAATTCTTCAGGTATCCTTCACTGACAATTTGCCATGTCGTCAACCTTTTGGCATAGAATGCTTATTTTACAAAATCAAGATGGGGTGTTTTTCTTAGGGCTTTTGATTTTGCCATTGGTTGCCGATTTTGCATTTTCTTGCATCCAATTATAAGCCTGGCTGTTGTAGGTAGTAGTATAGGATGTGCTTGCACCTGTAAATGGCCTCTCTTTACTGTTCTCCTTGTATTTTCCCACCATGATTTTGTCTTCTGTTCTAGAGACTGCATTTCAGCTACAACTGTAAAAATTGTTAATACTTTGTAACTGATGATTTAGGTGGGAAAAGGCTTGGTGGTGGCAATTGGCTATCTGTAAGTCATGGCATCGCAGAGGATACATCTGATCTGGTTTCGGGTTTTGCAACTATTGGAGATGGGTTGAGTGAGTCTATTGACTACCCTAACGAGTATTGGGATTCTGATGAGTATGACGACGACGATGATGTTGGATATATGAGGCAGCCTATTGAGGATGAGGCCTGGTTTCTGGCCCATGAAATAGACTATCCTAGTGATAATGAGAAGGGAACTGGCCACGGGAGTGTTCCTGACCCGCAGGAAGGAGGTCAAATTAAAGATGAGGACGACGACCAATCCTTTGCCGAGGAGGATTCTTACTTTTCTGGGGAGCGATTTCTTCAATCAAAAAACGTGGAACCAGTTACAGCTTCAGATGATCCGATGGGGCTGTCAGCGAGAGAATACGGCAGGGTGGAGGAGAATGATTTAATCGCACAATATGATGGACAACTGATGGATGAGGAAGAACTGAATTTCATGCGTGCTGAACCTGTATGGAAAGGTTTTGTTGCACAAACAGATGAACTCATCATGTTAGGGGATGAGAAAGTTCTAAATGATTGTGGAAGGCCGCAACTGGATGATATATGTCTTGATGATGATCAACACGGTTCTGTTAGATCAATTGGTGTCGGCATCAACAGTGATGCTGCTGATTTCGGTAGCGAAGTCCGGGAAAGTTTAGTTGGGGGCAGCAGCGAGGGAGATTTAGAGTACATCCCCGATCATGATGTTGGACCTGCATTTAAACACTATAAAAATGAAGCAGATAAAAATTACAGTAATAGGTTGAGCAGGGAACAAAGGAGAAAGTATAAGCTTGATCCCAACCAATATATCATTGGGAATGACAAAAGCATACAAACAGGAGTGAAGGGTCAAATAGATGGGGGTTTTTCATTCCCTCCTCCATTGAGGGATGAGCAGTTGCTTCATGCAAGCTCTAGCAAATCCCTATGGTCAGAGAACTCCAATGCTGTTGTGAATGATGTAGCTGAGCAGAGACTGAATGCTTCCATGGGAGCTGATGACATGCTAGCCACATGGAAAAGGAAAAGTAGCGACTCTTCCACTGTTAAAAGTTCAAGAGATGAAGATAATGCGAATGCTGTAAGATCGGCAAATTCTTCTCCATCTTCGCTATCAAATTATGGTTATGCTGAAAGAGACCGCATCAAGAAAGAAGAGGATGAAAAGCCAGCTGTGAGAGAGGATGACGCAGTGGCATCCCTGGAGGATGAGGAAGCTGCTGCGGTGCAGGAGCAAGTAAGGCAAATCAAGGCTCAGGAAGAGGAATTTGAGACTTTTAATCTCAAGATTGTCCACAGGAAAAACAGGCATGTGTTACTTTTACCTGCTATTTCTTTTCCTTTCTTCATTAAAAGTATTTGCATGACTTTAAGTCGATGTTGGATTTTGAAGCCTAAAGTTTTGTCAGTTCTATAGTTATCTCGTGCATTATTGGTAAGCTTGCTGTCAATTGACTTCTGAATGGATATCCTCTCTGATGTTCAGAACCGGCTTTGAGGAGGACAAGAACTTTCATGTTGTTTTAAATTCAGTCATTGCTGGGCGGTATCATGTCACCGAATATCTTGGCTCTGCTGCATTTAGTAAGGCCATACAAGCTCATGATCTGCATACAGGCATGGATGTATGTGTTAAAATTATAAAAAACAACAAAGACTTCTTTGATCAGAGCCTGGATGAAATAAAGCTTCTCAAGTATGTCAACAAGCATGATCCTGGCGACAAGTACCACCTCCTCCGTCTGTATGATTATTTTTACTACCGAGTAAGTGGAATTTTTTGCTTAGCTTTATGTTACGTCCTTGTAGAAAAAGAGATTTTTTCTTTTCAGAGATTGTGCTTGCATTTAAGAGGAAAGGTTATTAGGTTATGGAGGTTGGGCACAGAGAGAGAGAGAGAGAGAGAGAGAGAGAGAGAGAGAGCCCCCTGGGGGGGGCCTGGGGGGGGGGGGGTGCTTTCTAGTGTTCATGCTTTGGAACTAATATGGCTCTGATCTTGGTCAAAGACATGTGAGATTCTTGTTTTAAGCTGTCACCTTTTAGATATTGAACCAAGTCTGGCGTAGATGAATGAGAGTGGGGTTGGTGTTCCCTGGGAACTATCAGCCTTGATGTTTTTTGTCATTCATGACTTGTCTGTTGAGTTGCTATTTTTGCATGGTAACTTGAGGCTGTAGCTGCCTGATATGATATCTGTCTGGTAGAAGTAAGACAAGTTTGGTAGCAATATTCCAGTGCTAGGATGAAGATATTTGTTTCTCAATGAACGTCAATTTGAGGATGTGTTTCCACTGTAACTGTATCTCTCATGATGCATTTGAGGGTTTGTGGGAACAATATGCAAGTGGCCGAATATTATTTCCTCTTTATGGTAATCCAAATAGGCAATCATTAGCGGCAAAAAAACAAGGGAGTCAATTATTGATTGGAGCAGTTACTGAAATTTTAAGCTTCCTATTTTTCTGTGTAATTTATAAGTTCCTTTGCTGCACAAGATCCATGTTTCCTAGAGCTATTCCTTTGCTTGTAATTAGTTCCTCATGCTAGTTACCAGCTTGCTTACTGCTTGAAGGTCACACAGTCCAGCTGCTGTTGGTCGTACTTGCATCATGCATGCTCATTAGAACATTTCACTGCAGGCACTTCAATGCTATTTATGCACTAAGCAGCCTATTCCTTGATGGTGTTCTTACCTGAGGGTAACTATGAATATTTTGCTGTGCAAGATTTTGGTGGTTATGTTAGATCATAGCAAGGATTTGCTGCATTGCCTTGGTCATGTTTGATCCGCTATCTATTAATCTGAAGGCTTCTCAATGTAATGAGCTTGCTTGCTTTGCAGGAGCATTTGTTGATAGTATGCGAACTACTTAAAGCAAACTTATATGAGTTTCACAAATTCAATAGAGAGTCTGGAGGGGAAGTTTACTTCACATGCCTAGATTGCAGGTTTGGCAGTTTGCTATTTCTTCCTGAAGCACATTTTGTTTCAAATGTGGATACCTAATGTTGTGTTGTAATGATTTGTCCAGTCAATAACTATTCAGTGTTTGGAAGCACTTCAATTCTTGCATGGCCTTGGCCTCATCCACTGTGATCTCAAGCCTGAGAATATATTGGTAAAAAGCTACAGCAGATGTGAAGTAAAGGTCATTGATCTCGGGAGTAGTTGTTTTGAAACAGATCATTTATGCTCCTATGTTCAGTCACGATCTTATCGGGCTCCAGAAGTTATTCTGGGATTGCCATATGATAAGAAGATTGACGTATGGTCACTTGGCTGCATATTGGCAGAACTTTGCACTGGAAATGTAAGTGCTATTCTCAATCGATATTTGCTTTCCTACCCCTGCCCCAGCCCATTGATGCGTGGAACTATTTGAGATTTTTAGAGGTCTTTTTTAAACTGCTGTCTGTTGAATTCATGATATCAAATGTGATGTGAAAAGCGATTGTGTATACCTTCTTTCAAGAACTTCCAAGCATGACGAGTGTGAAAATGTGCCATTAATGGCGACCTTACTGCTGTTTCGTCAAAACATCTCTGTGAATATTGGGTATATTGAGTTGAAATATCTTCCTAAGGTTGTGAATAATTGACTTAGAGAGTTAACATCCTTTTCTACATATGCAAATTGCACAAACAAATAGTGTATCTCTTTCAAGCCTGAAAGCAGGCCAGCTGTCCACAGCTCTAGCTCTGCTGCGTTGCTTCATTGACTACTCAAGGAGACAGGTGTCAGTAAAAGGTCTCACTATGTGTGATTTGCTAGTAGTGTGCAAGACTGCGAGATTTATATAAAGAAGGTGCAATTTGGGAAATTGATCCTTCCACAGCATTTCCGATTAACCATCTATAAAACTGGCAAATTCTAGAGAAATAGATGTCTATTGGGGAATGTAGCGATGGACTGTTTTCGGTGGTGACTTGAGAGCCTAGAAGAAAACCAGCATTTTTTAGGGCAATACTTGATGTTTGCTGAGAGCTTTAGACGTTTCTAGCCTACTTGACACTAAATTGCCATGGCGTGTGATCAAACAGTTTCTTTTTATGAAAGTGCATTGAAGAATGTCTTCTGGTGTGATGTCAACTCAGTTAAATCAGTTTAGTGCTTGCTCATTAACTCTCTCTAGTGGCTTCTCTGTAAAATATGTGTTCTTAATATTGCTGCATAATTTTATAATTTGCATGGTAAATGATAGCTTTATATTATTTGTGATTTTGTTCTTTTTGTTGTGTGCATTGACGGGTGGGATTGCTGGAATTGTTATATCTCTCATTGAAACTTGCCCTTTGGTGGTTATTTCTATGGAAAAAACTTATTGGTAGCTTGGAAACATTTTTGATGTTGCATTTCTCTTTTTGTATTTTTCAATGATGGTGTGGGATTGAAATTGTAAATTTTAAACTTCGTAATTGTCTGAGTCTTTTGGCTCGTGACACTAATTAGAACGTGTCTTTCTGGTAAAATATGGGTTCTTAATATTGCTGCATAATTTTATAATTTGCATGGTAAATGATAGCTCTTTATTATTTGTGATTTTGTTCTTTTTTTGTGTGCATTGACTGGTGGGATTGCTGGAATTGTTATATCTCTCATTGAAACTTGCCCTTTGGTGGTTATTTCTATGGAAAAAACTTATTGGTAGTTTGGAAACATTTTTGATTTTGCATTTCTCTTTTTGTATTTTTCAATGATGGTGTGGGATTGAAATTGTAAATTTTAAACTTCGTAATTGTCTTGAGTCTTTTGGCTCGTGACACTAATTAGAACATGTCTTTCTGGTTGATTTCAATGCAATTCTTTCTCATAATTTATCGTGAATTATCACTGGTATAGGTGCATGCACCATTATTATGACTCTGGTGCAGATTGATTGAATTAATATGGCATTTTGATTAGGTTCTCTTCCAAAATGATTCACCTGCAACACTACTTGCACGTGTCATTGGGATTATTGGCCCCATCAATCAAGACATGCTAGCAAAAGGCAGAGACACGTACAAATACTTTACGAAAAATCATATGCTGTATGAGCGGAATCAGGTAACAAATTTTGTTATGTTGAAGGCTCAATACTTCTAGCATCCTGCATAAGGTTCTCTTGGTCATTCATCATTTACCATGGAGAGTGGAAGGAAACCATACTTGGCATTCGTATTTGGCAGCGGTGTTATCAGCTCGTCGTCAATATCTACCTGTGGTGTTTGCCAATTACCCCTCTTTTTACGAGGGCGGTTACATCTTGCATGGATGAAACAATAGATTTGTGCTTCGATTTTGTCTGGGGTAGCATCTGTGTACATTGCTTTGCTGCTCGCAAGGTTACTTATTTCTAGGATTCCAGATACATTTTCCCTCGTCACTCAATTACTATTTCTCACTGTCTTGAGTCACGGTCCATTTTCTCTTGAAAGAGCTTCATGACAGCATTCTCCTTCCATTGTTGGTCTGGTTGCTTGCTTGTAAAGCTGTAATTGGTTTGCGTCCTGTAACGTTTATCTGGTGTGATAAGGTTTGTAGGAATGTCAGTTCTCCATTCTGGGATTTCCTGTTGTGTGCTTGTTGAAAATAGGATGGTGCTTGTGGTGGCAAGCACATCAATTCATGTCTGTGTCGTAATCTTGTAAGCATAGGTATCATCTAAGATAAATTCGATGCATTCTGCTCTTTGATTGTCAGGATACCAACAGACTGGAATATCTGATACCAAAGAAGACGTCTTTAAGGCACCGATTGCCTATGGGGGACCAAGGATTTATTGACTTTGTTGCCCATCTACTTGAGGTAAATCCAAAGAAACGCCCCACTGCTGCTGACGCTTTGAAGCACCCGTGGCTGTCATATCCATACGAACCGATATCCTCTTGAGAAATTTGAGTTCTCTGATGTCGAGATTAACCAGAGCTTCCATGGAGCTTTTTCCAAGTTTCTCGTGATAGGAATGAAGTGGCAAGATTGGGGATCTGCGTTTGTTCTGTGGCGGTCTCCAAAGAGGTTGAAGCCCTTTCAAATGCCGTGCATCAGCCGTGCATCAGCCGTGCCTGATTTTGTTCATGTTCTCTTCCCCATCAAAAGCTATATTAAAGATTTTTTGAAGCGACAGTGTATTTCCGCACGAAATGTATTACTAGGTTCTTTTTTTTGGCCACTTTCTTTCTTTTTTTTTTTTTTTCGACTGGTGGGAAGAGGAACCGTGAATCTGTTGTACATGATGTGTGATAATTCTTTTCAATTTATGTAGTAATAGCTTGTGAAATGTTTGTTAGTCAATTTTGGTTGGTTTAATGGTTTATTTGGTGGTAACCACTGTCCAATTAGGGAGCCCGGCTAACAGCTAGCTCCTTCGGTTATGCGTGTATATAACTTTCAAGGTAAGGTGATGGTAACTCGCATTCCATTTCTGCTCTTTACCATGTGATGTCTTTGGTCGAAAGCTTTGATTTTTCAAGGCCAAAGCTCGGCAACATTCGTACTTGAATCTTTCTGGTGATCAACTCTTATTTGTGGTTTGGACTACTGTGTGTTCCCTGTATGGCGTTTTTCCAAAGGTCTGTAAGGTATTAAACTGCCAGCGTATGAAACAGATAGACGATAGAAGGCATCAAAGTCCATCAATTTCATAGAATTCTGAAAGTTGTCCATCGTCTTGAAGATTTCCTCTATTAGCAAATCGACAGGCCGTAAACAGCAGAATTTGATGTTACCCATTCATTCCTCTGCATGCAGTTCAATTTTTATTGAAGCAAGTCCCACAATTCAAAGGAAAAAAAAGGACCAAAAAAATCGAAAGCACCCTGAACGACTCTGCAGCAAGGGGAGCGGGAAAGTAGAAATGACCTGAAGGCGGCAAAAGAAAGCGTCACAAACCGTGGAAATTTTCATGGAGGAATCACCTCGCAACCTCCATTCTCCTCAGGAGCAGCGCACGAGTCCTTCATGCTCTGGTTAGCGGCGGCGACGTTCTCCTCGATGTGATCTTGACCGTTGATCAGTCCATCGAGGGACGCCGGGTGAAGATGAGGGAACGGCAGGAACAAGGAGTGCACCACGACCTTCTGATTCCTCATCACGTCGGGGCTCTTCATCCTCACGTAGTTGATCCTCATCGTCGCCGGCCCACCTGCCGTCGTCACGGCCAGATACTGGCCCGCCTCCAGGGACGGCAGCACCGTCCCCGCCGGCAGTCTCTCCAGGTCGGCCATCGCGAGGTAGCGGTTGGGCACGATGTGGAACCGCACGTTGCTGACGTAGCTGACCGCGCCGGTGAAGATCGAGAAGTCGTCGACGGTGAAGATGGTCGCGTTGTGGAGATTCACCAGCTCGGGGTACTTGATCTTGATCGCGAGCGCCAGGATGCCGAACCCGCTGGTCCGGAGGCGCATCACCGCGTCGCGCAGCATCAGGCGCATGAGCGGCGAAGGAGAGGAGGAGGAGGACACCGGCGGCGGGAGCGGGAACGGGAACGCCAGGGACGTCATCTTCTCGATGCTGCAGGAGAAAGGGGACAGCGGCGCGATGAAGCCTTCGAGGCCGTGGACGACGACGATCCCGTTGTTGAATATGTCGGGGCGAGAGATCTCGACGCCGTCGATGAAGATCCTGGTGGCGTTGGTGGCGCGGTGAGTGCCCGAGGTGACGGTGAGGCAGTGGCCGGGGCTCATCGTCTCGACCTTGGTGCCGAAGGCGAGCTTCTGGAGGTAGCCGAAGCTGAAGAGGCCGGGGACGATGTGCTCGCTGAGGATGCGGGGGACGGAGCAGGAGGCGCAGGACTTGAGGGAGGAGTCGGAGGGGGCGAAGAGGGTGGAGGGACCGTTCCACGTCGTGAACGACGGCGAGTCGGTGAGGGAGGGGACCGCCATGGCGAGGTCGTGGAAGCCGAGGTGGGAGAGGATGGGCTCGAGGAGCGAGGTCGGCGAGAGCGAGTCGTCGCGGATCAGCTCCGGCCGCCGCTCTTGAGACTGCGGCGGCGGCGAGGCGAAGAGATCTTCGTCCATGGAGGCCGCGGTTGCGGAGAAGAAGATGGCTGCGATGAGGATCGAGAGGTGCAGAGACTCGATCGCCATGGCTGGAAGGAACCGAGAGAAGTCTAGAGAGAGAGAAGTGACTGATTTTTGAGTATGAGCAGGAGGAGTTATGGTGGAGGAGTACGTTGCAGAAGGTGAAGAGGCGGTTAGCGACTCGACGAGTTAGTTAGCGCGAGTGAACTGCGAGCTCGAGAGAGCGCGCGTGGGCGATCCGTACGGTCCAGCCGTCCGGTACTGCTGCTGCTACAGGAAGGAGGCTCTTCAAATTGGCGGGAAAACTGAAAAACTCTTTCTCGGCGCGTTTGCGCTCGCTTAGCAAACGACGCCGTAACAGGACTTCAATGCAAATTGCTTCCCATTCGCTGAATCTTTCTGGCGCGTGAACAATAACCGCCGCCGAAAGAGTTCCGTTATATCTCGTAGACTCCCTCTCAAACGCTTTTACCAGATTCGCGCATTTCTTCTCAAAACTCCCCATGGCCCTTCGCTCTCTGCAGCTCGCGTTCCTCGCGCTCTCCCTCATCTTCTCCGCCGCCGCAACCACCGGAGGCGGCGGCGCCTTCCGCTCCGCCTCCCCTCCGCCGCCGCCGTCGCTCTCGGACTTCGGCTACCCCCGGTTCCGCGACGTCCCCCTCTCCTCCGCCCCCCTCCTCCAGCAGATCCTCGCCCACCTCGGCTTCCAGGAGCTCTCCGTCTCCGTCGGCGCCGGCCTCTCCCAGTACCCCGGCCTCTCCCGCTGGAACGGCCCCGTCACCATCTTCGCCCCCTCCGACGCCTCCGTCGAGTCCTGCGCCGCCTGTCCCCTGACCCGCCTCCTCGCCGAGCACGTCGTCCCTGGCTTCTACTCCTCCTCCACCCTCCAGGGCCTCGCTTTCGGCACCAAGATCGAGACCATCAACCCCCGCCACTGCGTTACCGTGACCGCCGCCTCCGATCGGTTCGCCAATGCCACGAGGATCTTCATTGACGGCGCCGAGGTCACGCGGCCTGACCTGTTCGACAACGGCATCATGATCGTCCACGGCCTCGACGGCCCCGTCTCCCCACTCTCGCCGTCCTCCTGCACCGACGCCTCCCCGCGGCAGTCGTTCGAGGCGGCGCCTCCTTCCTTCACGGGTCCGCCTCCGCTGATCATGAGCCTGATGCTCCGGGACGCCATGCTCCGGCTGCGGAGCGGCGGGTATGGCGTCGTGGCGCTCGCGATGAAGGCGAGGTTCGCGGAGCTGGTCGCCCTGGAGAACGCGACGATCTTCGCGATGGAGGACGACTTCATCTTCTCCGACCCGCACAACTACGCGGGCGACGTGGGCTTCCACATCGTGCCGGACCGGTACCTCGCGGGGGACGACCTGCGGAGCCTCCCGGTGGGGTCCACGCTGGGGACGATGGCGGAAGGGCAGGATCTGGTGGTGACGAGCGCTGGTGGGCCCGCGGGGAGGACGGTCCAGATCAACCGCGCCCGCATCAAGATCCCGGAGGTGATCAGTAACGCGCGGGTCGTCGTGCACAGCCTGTTCCTGCCGTTCTCGCACCTCCAGGTTGGGCCCTCTCCCCCGGCCCCAGCCCCGGCCCCGGCCCGGGCCCCGGCCCCGCGGCCGGCGCACCGGTCGACGATGGCGGGAGCGAGGATCGATCTGCCGGGGAGTCATCGGAGTCCTTGGAAGAGACCGGCGGGTGTGGGCTCGGGCCCACCCAGATCGAAGATGGCCACGGCCCATGATGGTTCTCTCTAGTCTTGCGAAATTCTTTTGTTCTTGGGTCTCTTGTAAATCCTGACCAAAAACGGAACGCTTTCGCTTTCGCTGATTCAATTCTTTGTACTAAGTCAGTCAGTTGGGTTGGCGCTTTTAGGTTGAGGCGACTTGTCGCCTTGCATTAGGCGAGTCGTGGGAATGACTTCGATGATTATTGACCCCGGATGCGTCGCGACACGGGACTTGAGGGGGACGATTAGGCCGTGGGATTCAATCAGTCAGATCCACTGACGAAATTCCCAAGGCGTTGACCCCTCTAATCTCGGACTTAATCGGGTAAATTAATGGGGCTTCGAGGAGTAAGCTGAGGGAATGCTTAGGACGGGATTTGCTTGCAATTCGGTTCGCGTGCGCCCTAAGTACCTCCAATTCTAAGGACCAAAAACCCCCACCAGACCATTCCCTATAGCCTTTTAAATTTCCGGCCAACCGGGACCACCGGAAAACCGAAAGAATTAGAGGAATTTAAGCTAACCAGCTAATTATCTCGTTCAATTAAGTCATTTGCTCCACTAATTATAATCACATGATTATCGCCAATTTCACAAAAGGGGTTCCCTCTCGTGGATCTCACCTAGGCTTTTAAAAAAGAAGCAATTAAAAATTCCGCCACATGTCTTGTAATGCGCGATGCGACCCCCGCATGACATGACATGCGCGCTTCCGCCTAGGAGGAGGTGGCGTGAAAAACGTCGGTGGCACGTCAGGAAGCCCGGAAAAAAGAAAAGGAAAGAAAAATTTTTAAAAGAAAGAAAACGCCTCTGGCGGGGGGGAAGGAAGGGAAGGGAAGCCTGCGGTTGAAGCATCGCTCCTCCCGACGGGCGCCCCATCTCTCTCCCTCAAATCTGACCATTCATTCAACGAAAACCCCCTCATTATTACGCCATTATTTCCTCCTCGAAACCTTTAATTAATAAAATCGATATTATTTTTGTGTGTGTTTATTTTTATTCATTTTTGGTATTTCTCGTATAACTCACCAAACAGCCCAAGCTCTCTTCCAAATCCGACGTACGTACATTGCCATAATTTCCCCCGGATAAAAACAGCACCGAACCAGAGAACCAGCCCGAGATCTCTCGCTCCTTCTCTCTCTCTCTCTCTCACTGGGTGTCTCTGGTAAGTTGTCGGCGAGAAGGGGAGAGGCAATGGGGAAGACAATGGCGGTGCTGGCCGTCGCCGTCATGATGGCGTCGCTTTGTTCTCCGGCGAGATCGGACGGTTCCGATCACCGGTACAAGGAGGGAGACCCGGTCCCTCTCTACGCCAACAAGGTCGGGCCGTTTCACAATCCCAGGTAAACAAAAGAACCCGATCTCGGGGCTCGGAATGTGTGGCTCGGTCGAGACGCGTGTGTTGAGGCGGCGTGTGTTTGGATCTAGGCGGGGTGTTTTCTCGATTTGGGTTTTTGGGTTCGGGCCGGAGTTGGATCCGGGTGAGTGGGTTTGGCTCGGAGTGTGGTACGGTGACGGAATTGAGAGCGTCGGTGCGTGCCGGGAGTGGTAAGATTTTGGAAATTCGGTGGGCTTTCTGATGATTTAGGAAAATGGTAATGTAGATGCTGTTTTAGTTTGGAAGTTTGAATTTTGGTTTCCTTTAGAGGTTTTGCGCAGTTCCATTGCAATTGATACTTCTTCGTGCCGTAGTAGCAGCGAAGTGGTCGGCAGCATTACTGTAGTTACCGGCTCTTTTTGATGTAGTGGCGGTGTCTTGTTTGCATCGTTAGATCAGTGAAATGGGTTGATTTCTGGGAATGTTTTAGTTAAAGTTGCTTTCAGTTGTTTATCCAATTCTAGAGCTGGATCTAGTAGCATGGGTATGTTTTTTCAAGCCATCACTGACATCAAGTAACAGCTAGATCAGCTAAGAGAATCTTGTTAATTCTCGTTCTTTGTTGTGCATCGAGTTTTTGTTGAGATTCAAATTACCTTTCTTTGGGTCAGTGAATTTCCACATCCAGCTGTATACACATTTCTTATTTCTAGTTCTTGTTTGAAGGCAGTGTAATTGAGTTTGAAGAATTTTCTTCATGTCGTATGAGCTAATGCCAGTTGATCCTTTCCGTGCAGTGAAACTTACCGCTATTTCGATCTTCCATTCTGCATTCCAGGTTTGTGATTGTTCTCTTGGGTATATTCTACTCCTCTTGAAAGGTTTCATGATGTGATTTGTAATTTGATTTGCGAGGCTGACTTGTATTGCAGCTCATATGAAAGAGAAAAAGGAGGCCCTTGGTGAAGTACTAAATGGGGATCGCCTTGTCAGTGCACCCTACAAGCTAGACTTCATGAAGGATAAGGAGTCTGAGGTCATTTGCAAGAAAAAACTCTCGAAAGAAGAAGTGGCACAATTCAGATCTGCGGTCATTAAGGACTATTACTTTCAGATGTATTATGATGACTTGCCTATCTGGGGTTTCATAGGGAAAGTTGACAAGGAAGGCAAAGATCCCAGCGAGTACAAGTACTTCTTGCACAAGCATATTCATTTTGACATCTTTTACAACAAGGACCGTGTTATCGAGATCAATGTCCGTATGGACCCTAATGCCCTTGTAGATCTTACAGAAGATAAACAAACTCAGGCTGAATTCATGTATACGGTCAAGTGGAAAGAGACCAATACTCCTTTTGAGAAGAGGATGGATAAGTACTCGCACTCATCCTCTTTACCTCATCATCTAGAGATACACTGGTTTTCGATTATAAATTCATGCGTGACTGTGCTTCTGTTGACTGGATTTCTTGCCACAATACTCATGCGAGTTCTCAAGAATGACTTCGTCAAGTAAGAATCACTTTTCACGTGTTTCTCCATTGCTTGGTTGCTCTCTCTCTGTTATTTTTTTGCCTTCTATTTGCATAGTCATGCGGAGTCTATAAAAATTTAGCACTTGTTATTTGTTTTTGTGTCATATAAAATAGATATGCCCATGATGAAGAATCAGCTGAAGATGCTGAGGAGACTGGATGGAAATACATTCACGGAGATGTATTCAGGTACCCGAGATTCAAGTCTCTGTTTGCAGCTGCACTTGGTTCTGGTACCCAGCTGTTTACTCTGTAAGTTACTTGATTCTCCAGATGCAATTTATGCTTCATAGATGCCTATTTACATTAGGAAGTTACGTATGTTTCAACTAGCGCTTCTCTTTATTGATATTTACTTGCATTTGGCAGCACGGTGTTCATCTTTATACTGGCATTAGTTGGTGTATTTTATCCTTACAACCGAGGGGCTCTGTTTACCGCACTGGTTGTCATTTATGCACTGACATCTGGAATTGCTGGCTACACTTCTACCTCATTTTATTGTCAGCTGGAAGGAACTAACTGGGTATGTCATAGCGAATTCCCTCTAGAGTCATTGCCCAAGGTCTCATTTTTCTACTAATGACTTCGACCTTCTCGTGTAACAGGTCAGGAACCTATTGTTGACTGGATGCCTTTTCTGTGGGCCTCTTTTCCTCACATTCTGCTTCTTAAACACTGTTGCAATTGCTTACACAGCAACAGCTGCTCTTCCATTTGGCACAATTGTAGTGATAGTCCTCATATGGACGCTTGTCACGTCGCCTTTGCTGGTATTAGGTGGGATCGCTGGGAAGAACAGCAAAGCTGAGTTCCAGGCTCCTTGTCGCACCACCAAATATCCCAGAGAGATTCCACCATTGCCATGGTATAGGGGGACGATCCCTCAGATGGCAATGGCAGGATTCTTACCATTCAGTGCCATATACATTGAACTTTATTATATCTTTGCCAGTGTTTGGGGTCATAGGATCTACACTATCTACAGCATCTTGTTCATCGTCTTTATTATTCTCCTGATAGTCACTGCTTTCATCACTGTGGCATTGACGTACTTCCAACTTGCTGCTGAAGACCATGAATGGTGGTGGAGGTATGCGAAACTTTTACTTGTAGATTTTTTGTTTGCCAGTTACTCCTTCATGGTTCTTCTTCTTTTCCATTCCTTCTCTCTTTCACAATAGGGTAAACTTTTTGCAAAAGATTTTGCACTTCTTTCTTACTAGATAAAAAGATCCACCTTTTCTATTTCGAGTGTAACAAAATGAAACTGAATTTGGGGAAAGGATTTCCAGGAGCATGTGTTCCATCAATTGCTCACTTGTTGTCAAGATAGGAGGATGCATGTTAGGAGTATTAATCATGTTAAATTGGCTGTTATCAACTTAGCAGAGTTGGGGGCAGTTGTCACTTTCTTGCAGAATTTGTCTAAGTTACCACTTCACTCAGGTGAAAGACGCATGCGGAAAACTTGAAAAGAGTGTTTTTTCTGGGTTGAAGGAATGGCTTTGAGTCAACTTCCATTTTCGGGGCAACCCTTTTTGGATTGTATACTTGCTACTACAAAAGATGCGATTCCTGTTTGCCATCTGCTTATCGACTCCATTGGTTTTTGTTGGCAGATCTTTTCTCTGCGGTGGATCGACTGGCTTATTTATCTATGCCTATTGCCTCTACTACTATTATGCCAGATCCGACATGTCTGGCTTCATGCAAACTTCGTTCTTCTTCGGCTACATGGCATGCATCTGCTATGGATTCTTCCTCATGCTGGGAATGGTAGGTTTCCGTGCGGCCTTGCTTTTCGTGCGCCACATATACCGCTCCATCAAGTGTGAGTAGAGGCAGCCGCTTCATCACCAGATCGTTGAGGACGCGATTCCTTTTCCATGTGTAGGTGCAACGTAGAGAGAATTTCCTTACCCTAATTTTGTAGCGCCTGTATGTCTCAAAAGTCAAAGCAACAAGCAGGCTTTTCCTTCCCTTTTCTAAATTTTGCATCAAAGATAGACTGTCCCTAGAATATTGTGCGCTTATTGCTCACAAAATGAGTTTGTATAATTTCTTTCACTAGCAAAACTATGCGACACACATTTTTTTCATGGCGCCTCTCTTGATCTCGATCTCGACATCAAAATGGTGTACGATTGCATTCGCCTAATAGGCCTTGTGTCATATAGACTGGACTTGCTTCTTTTGATTGATAAGCCTATTTATTTGAACAAATTGAAATTGAAAGTTCACGGGCAACATATACGCTGCCCCCATAGTCCTGGAGGAAACTTAGGATGGAACTTATCAAATCCTTCCTGAATTTTGATTACCCATTTTGGATCCGATGGATCAAAATGATAATGGACAAAATTGATGGTATCC